>CM052899.1:129098912-129170376 GCA_028534135.1 Potos flavus | reverse complement strand
TCCTCTTCCACTGTTGGTGGGAATGCAAGTTGGTGCAGCCACTTTGGAAAACAGTGTGGAGATTCCTCAAGAAATTAAAAATAGACCTACCCTATGACCCTGCAATTGCACTACTGGGTATTTACCCCAAAGATGCAGATGTAGTACAAAGAAAGGTCACATGTACCCCAATGTTCATAGCAGCAGTGGCCACAATCGCCAAACTGTGAAAAGAGCCAAGATGTCCTTCAACAGACGAATGGATAAAGAAGATATGGTCCATACATACAATGGAATATTATGCCTCCATCAGAAAGGATGAATACCCAACTTTTGTATCAACATGAATGGGACTCGAAGAGATTATGCTAAGTGAAATAAGTCAAGCAGAGAGAGTCAGTTATCATATGGTTTCACTTACGTGTGAAGCATAAGGAAAAACATAGGAGAACATTGGGAGAAGGAAAGGAAGGGTGAATTGGGAGAAATCGGAGGGGAAGATGAACCAAGAGAGACTGTGGACTCTGAGCAACAAACTGAGGGTTTTGGAGGAGACAGGGCTGGGGGGTTGGCTGAGCCTGGTGGTGGGCATCGAGGAGGGCACGTATTGCATGGAGCACTGGGTGTGGTACATGAACAATGAATCTTGGAACACTGAAAAATTAAATAAAATTGGGGGGGAAAAAATCATCTTAAGAAAACACAAGTTGGATCATGACAACCTTGCTAAAATCTTTTAGTGATTATCTATAACTTAAGGATTAGTCCAACTATTTATTTTCTTTTTTTTTTTTTTAAAGATTTTATTTATTTATCCGACACACAGAGAGAGATCACAAGTAGGCAGAGAGGCAGGCAGAGAGAGGGGGAAGCAGGCTCCCTGCTGAGCAGAGAGCCCGATGTGGGCTCAATCCCAGGACCCCCTGAGATCATGACCTGAGCAGAAGGCAGAGGCTTTAACCCAATGAGCCACCCAGGAGCCCCTAAGTCCAACTATTTTCAATAATTTATTTCTACACCTAGAATATTTACTTCATTATTTATTAATCAATTAATTATTTTTTAATCAAAATTTTCAACATTCCCCTGCAAATAAACAAATCAAAAGCCAGCAATACTGAACTACCTGCATGTCTCTAAAGCACTGGTTCTTAAAAGGTTGGTCCTTAGACCAGAAGGATCAGCATCACTTGAGAATTTGTTTCAAATGCAAATTCTCAGGCTTTGCTTCAGACGGACTAAATCAGAAGCTCTGAGTAGACCCCAAAAATCTGTGTTTTAACAAGCCCTCTAAATAACTCTGATAAAACAATTTTAAAAGGCTAAACTCTCAGCTTCAGATCTCTGTACATGCTACTCTACTAGAAACATTCCATCCTTCCTCCTCACCCCACCCAGTCACTCAGTTGATTCCTAATTCATCCTTCGGGAAGCTTTCCCTAATTCCCATGCCTAAATTAAGTAGCTCTCTCAAACCCTTTAATAATATTTATCATCCATCTAACTGTTTACTTATCTTTCTCTTCCAGCAGACTGACAATTCCTTGAGACCAACATTGCTCTTTTACCTATCTCTATGTTTCCAATGCCTAACACCAGGGGCAGGACCATGGTGAAGCAATTTTTTCCAGTCCACTGAAATACTCAATTATATCTCAGATATAACAACATACAACAATCTCGGACATACAACAAGGCCTCGGACACAAAACATTGTATAAGTTTAGGGTATATGATGTAATAATTTTATATATTTATATATTGCAAAATGAATACCAAAGAGTAAACGTTAAAAGTTTTCATCATAAAAAAACAACTGGGGGTGCCTGGGTGGCTCACTGGGTTAAAGCCTCTGCCTTCGGCTCAGGTCATGATCTCAGGGTCCTGGGATCGAGCCCCGCATCTGGCTCTCTGCTCAACAGGGAGCCTGCTTTCCCCCCTCTCTCTGCCTGCCTCTCTGCCTACTTGTGATCTCTCTCTCTGTGTCAAATAAATAAATAAAATCTTTAAAAAAAAAATTTAACTAGGGTAGGAAATTTAAGAAGGTACTCATTCTCAGAGAGTCATACAAGGATTGAACCTGAACTCACATAACCCTGAGACCTAAGTGCCTCCTCAAATTTCTCATTCTATGTTACTCACTCACCTCACTCTAGTACTGGCCCTGTCTAATACCATTCCTGCCTCACAGTGGGCACTCCATAAATGTTTCTCAATATACATGAAAAAGCAGTAGGGCCACACATCTACTATAGGCAGCATGGTTGCTTATTAGGGAAATAAACAATGCAGCAATAGTCAGGAAACCTGGGTTCTACTGTTTTCCAGTTCTAGCACAAAGGTCTATGACCTTAGGTTCCAAGTGATGTTGCTTTTTTGAGCTTCAGACTTTCTTTTTCTAGCAGATGAAGGATTGTTTTAAACTATGAGATCTATAAGCATTCTCCCATTTTTGTTACTCCCTACTTGATCAGAAACTCAACATCTGTTTTAAGACTACTACATAAGTTTTTTTTTTGGTAAGTCTCAGAGTTCTAGAAAACTTATCCAGGCTTTGTAAAATTTTTATTTACTTGTATATTTACACACTCATCTGCTATAGTACAGTTTCAGGCACCTGGGGCAGAAAGGTGAGTTTCTCAGAGCAGTAACAGGAGTAGATAATATTTTATATACTAACTACATGCCACTTAGTCCTTAAATGAGGTAGAAGGATTTGTAATCATGTTATAGAATAAGAAATTGAACAAAATAACTTACCCAAAGTGGAGAAATCATAATTTAAACTCAGATCTAAGTCCAAAATCCAAGGAAGGCTGCAACAGAATATTTCTTTCTACTATCAGTCAAGGATCCCAGTGACTCAAAAATTCACAACAAGGCCTTGGATGTAGTGCCATATTTGTTCTACACTCACTTGTTGATCTAAATACCACAAAGTCAATAGTATCTGTATATGTAAATGTTACCTTATCATCTACCATCTTTTCACAATTACCACCTTTCAAAGGATCAAAAATGTTCCAAAACAATAAATGTTTCACATTGTACAGAAAAGAGTTGGCATAGCAGACCTAAGAATGTTATCTTTAGAAAGACCTGCTTAGGAAGTTAGTTCTTGGCTAACATTTGGGAACTTTGATTTCGGAAGGTTCACATCATTTCCTAACTGATAAATGTGGTTTAGTGTGCCTAAACTGCTTTGAAAAAAATATGACTTATGTCAAATACTTACTTTCCTTCACAGAGTCTGGAATTTTAGTACTTGCTAAGCAGGAGGTGCCTAGCTTATCACCTCAGTAAAAATCTTGGGTACTAAATCTCTAATGAGCTTCCCTAGTAGATAACATTTCACACATCTATCGTAAGTATTCATTGCCAAAAGAACTAAGTGCCTCTGGTATGAATCCTTTGAGAGAGGACTCCTTCAGACTTTGCCCATGTACTTTTTCCCTGATTTTGCTTTGTATCCTCTTGCTGTAAAGCAACTTCAGACTTCCATTATCATTGATCTCACTTCACTTTCACTTGATGGCCCTGCTTACTACACTTCACTGAGAAAACATAATGTCAGAAGAGTACATACTCATCTTGTCACCATCAACTCTACCAACCTACTTCCATCTGTGTACTGCAAAACAGCCCCCTCCTTACCTATTCAAGGACTGCAATCCTATATTTATCCTCTAACTTTCTAGGAGGTGGGGGTTGGTTGGTTGGTTTCATTCGGGAATCTTTTTTAAGTTTTTATTTAGTAGGGGCGCCTGGGTGGCTCAGTCAGTTAAGCATCTGCCTTCATCTCGGGTCATAATCCCAGGGTCCTGGGACAGAGCCCCACGTGGGGCTCTCTGCCTGCTTCTCCCTCTTCCCCTCCCACTGCCTGTGCTCTCTCTCGCTCTCTCTCTCAAATAAATAAATGGAATCTTCAAAAAAAAATCCTGTTAGTTAATATACAATATAATATTAGTTCAAGTGTACAATACAGTGATTCAACACTTCCATACATCACCCAGTGCTCATCACAATAGGTGCACTCCTTAATCCCCATCACCTATTTAACCTGTTTCCCTACCCACCTTCCTTCTGGTAACCATCAGTTTGTTCTCTATAGTTAAGAGTCTGTTTCTTGGTTTGCCTATCTCTCTTTTTTCCCCTTTGCTCATTTGTTTTGTTTAAATTCCATGTATGAGTGAAATCGTACGGTATTTATCTTTCTGATTGACATATTTCACTTAGCAATACATTCTAGTTCCATCCATGTCATTGCAGATGGTAAGATTTCATTCTTTTTTACAGCTGAGTAATATTCTGTTGTGTATACATGTACCACATCTTTTTTATCCATTTATCTGTTGATGGACACTTGGGCTATTTCCATAATTTGACTACTGTAGATAATGTTGCTATAAACATCAGGGTGCATGTATCCCTACGAGTTAGTATTTCTATATTCTTTGGTTAAATATCTAGTAGGACTGGATCACAGCTATTTTTAACTTTTTGAGGAACCTCCATTCTGTCTTCCATACTGGCTGCACCAGTTTGCATTCCCACCAACAATACAAGAGAGTTCTCCTTTCTCCACATTCTATGAGGTTTGTTTTTTTTTTTTTAAAGATTTTATTTACTTATTTGACAGAGAGAGAGAGACCACAGGTAGGCAGAGAGGCAGGCAGAGAGAGAGAGAGACCACAGGTAGGCAGAGAGGCAGGCAGAGAGAGAGAGGGAAGCAGGCTCCCTGCCAAGCAGAGAGCCTGATGTGGGGCTCGATCCCAGGACCCTGACATCACAACCTGAGCCGAAGGCAGAGGCTTTAACCCACTGAGCCACCCAGGCACCCCCAGTTGTTTTTTTATGATGAAAACTATGAGGTTATTTTAAATGAGCAGATAAACCAACATAACATCTTGTACATCACACACACACACAAAAAGACCTTCCCTCGACCCCACATCTTTATGCTCCCTTTATCTTAACTATCTCTCCTTCTTCACTTCCTACTCTTGAAATCACTTCAGTCAGGCTTTTGGTCTAATCATTCCACAAAAACCATTTCTATCAAAGCGACCAACAACCTCCATGTAGCCAAAATTATATTGTCAGTTCTTAACTCTCATCTACTTCGAGCCATTAGCAGTCTTTAAAAGAGTTCATCACTCAATCCTTAAAATGCTTTCATTACTTTGCTTTCATAACCCTAAGTTCTCTTCATTTTCCTTTAACCTTACTAAGTGTTCCCATTTAGTTTCTTTTGGTGGATCTTCCTTCCCTTCTTGACTCTTGGCATTGGAGTCTCCCAGGAGTCAATTCTTAGCTTTCTTTATTCTCTAGGCTCAGTCTATCACTAGGTGATTTCAGGTAGTCCTAAAGTTTTAAATATCATCCATATATTGGTAAGTCCCTACTTGTATGTCCTCCCAAATCTTTCTCCCTAACTTTAAACTCATTTACCAAGCTATTTCCTCAAAGTATCTACTTTGATATCTAATTAATTTCTTACAACCTGAAATCTTGACATCCTTCCCAAATCTGCTTCTTTCATACTTTTCCCTCATCTCAGTAAACAGTAGAGCTCCCTTATTCTATTTGTTCAGGAAAAAAAAATCTGAGTCATCCTAGACTCCTGGTTCTCCCTAACTCCAATTTGTTAGTACCAAATCAAACCACTTTTCATCTCTTCCCTCCAACAATCCCTTAACTAGTGTTCATGCCTTAGTTTCCTCTCTACCTAGCAGTAAAAATAATTCTTTTAGGTGCACCTGAGTGGCTCAGCTGGTTGAGCATCTGCCTTTGGTTCAGGTTATGATCCCGGAGTCCCATGATCTAGCCCTGCGTCGGGCTCCCTGCTCGGTGGGGAGTCTGCTTCTCCCTCTGACCCTCACCCCACTAGTGTTCTCTCTCACTCTATCTCTCTCTCAAACAATGAATAAATAAAATCTTAAAAAAAAGAGTCTCTTAAAAAAAAAAAGAATAATTCTTTTAAAAGAGGACTCAATCAAGTCACTTTGTTGCTTAAAATCTTTCAGTAGTTTCCCAATGCACTTCATCTAAACTGTCTATCACAGTCTCCCTCTTTGACTGACTTCATCTCTCCTGGCTTACTCATCTTTAGCCAGACCAACCTTTCTGAATTCCTCAAACATGCCAAGTATGCTCCATTAGCACCTTTACAAATACTGTTCCCTTGGTCTGAAATGTTACACACCAACTTATCTGTATGGTTCCCCTCTTCATTTTTCTGAGATATGTGCTCTGAAAAATCAAAATGGACTCTTACTACTACCTTCTATAAAAACACTATTCTATCTTCTTATCCACACCTACTTCTGCCATCTACTTCCCATCTCTATCCTTTATCTGCTTTATTTTTCTTTACTGCCTATCACTGCATGACTTATACACTTATATTGCCGGTCTTCCTCCACTCAAATGTAAGTCCCATGAGAGCAGGGGTTTGTTTTTCCAGTTATATATCCCTATATCTAGACTATAGTATATAGTAGAGCCCAATATCTTCACACTTAACTGATTTAATATTTCTATTAATGACCCAATTTAACTCTGTCCTCATTAGATTTTCTGTGGAAAATGGGAATATAAATCAAACATAAACCCTCTTATATAATGACTTTTTGGAGCTCTCAATGAACATCATTTAAATAAAATACTTACTCTGTTCTGACTTTACCACCCACCAATTAGATGGACGCCTGGAAATTCTTCGACTTCTTGTAATAGTTGAAGTCACTTCATCAGGTACAGGTTTATTCTTCTTGGACCCACTGGGAAAATGCTTCTTTTTATATTCCTTATCTTTTTTCTGATTCTCTGTATAAGGAACATTGGTGCTATTTTTCTTGCTTCCTAAATTAAAGAAAACCATAAAAAACAATATACAATCTATGGAACCAAAGAGTTTTCAGAAAATCACAATAGGTTTAAAAAAAAACCTCTCAATTATGTCTTAAATTTATTCTGTGGGCTTCTTTCATCTCTCTTTTAAGCCAAATGTTCTCAATAAGATCTGTTTCTGTCAGTTAAATGTAAACTTTTCACATTGCTTGATAACATACACTCCTGAGCCAAAAAAATGAGTACGCTCTGAAAAGGAAAAATATATGGCTTCTTCAAACTATTTACCAATGTCCCAAGTTAAAAAAAAAAAAAAAAAGTACTTCTTTTCTGTTTTTAATTAAGTTATTATTTTGTCAATCTAATTTTTGAAGGAGATTTTAAAGTGAGGTTTCAATAAAGAGATGTTCCTATATGAAGGAAAAGTATTATTTTTGTAAATAGAATTTGAAAAGAGAATGAAAAGAAACAATGAATATGGCACACAATACATAGCTAATGAAAAGGTTTGGTGTCAGTAGTAACCTCATTTCACTACCATGAAAAATAGGTAAGAAAAAAATCTAACAGAAGGGTGAAATTGATTCTAGTTTTGTTTTTTGTGGCTGACAACCAGAAGAAAAAATCAGAGAAATACAAGATATTTCAATACAAATATTATAGTTAAGAGGGGCACAATCACCAAAATGGAAAAGTTCTTTTTCTCAGAAATAGGCTTAAAATATTAGGTGTTAGTAAACATAAGAGAAAATTTTCTTGATCATCAAATAAATCCAGAAACCATCATTTATTAAGCAACTGAGATAAAGATTTCTGGTCCAAAGAAGGAATTACACTCATATCAAGTAGGAAATATTCATGGAGTAAAGAAACTACATAACAGTATGTAAGACCAAGTGAGCAGGTATTATATATAATCACATAATTAAATATGGAACTACAGAGAACTTTTTAAAAAGATGAAAGGAGAACATAATACAGGTTCAAATCTGGAAATATGGGAAATACAAGACCAGACTTTTACTAAGAAGATAAATTTGGGGAAATAATCCAGATGGAGATGATATCTAAAGCAAAAGAATAATTTTCTCAAGGTATGAATATAAAGGAAGAGCAAAGGATAAACTATTAAACTTGGGGAATATGGAAAAAATCACCAAAATTTATAAATGAAATGAGTAAAAGTAATCAATAAAGGCACAGAAGGAAATCAAACAAAAAAAAACAGAATGAGAATACTATAGCATCAGAAATTAGTGTTTAATCAGGCTATAATGAAAACTACATCTTGTCATCTTTACTATATGTAGCATATAACATTGTGTTTGGCACACAGGCTTGAAATATGAATTCAGGGTGAAGCCAAATTTACCATAGGCATTGAAATTGGCAAAAGTACTTCCCAGCACGAGCTATTTTAGACAGGATCCAAGTTTTTGATATGTCAACTATGCTTCACAGATCAGCTATATCAGCATCACCTGGGAGAGACTATTTAGAAATACAGAATCTTGGGGCACCTAGGTGGCTCAGTTGGTTAAACGTCCCAACTCTTGATTTCAGCTTAGGTCATGATCTCAGGATCATGAGTTCAAACCCAGGGTCAGGCCCTGTGCTCAGTGAGGAGTCTGCTTGTCCCTCCCCCTCTCTCTGCTTCCTCTATTTCTCTCTTTCAAGTAATCTTCAAAAAAAAAAAAAAAGAAAGAATCTTGGGTCCCACCTGAGACCTACTAAGCCAGTTTATGATTCAAAATGTAAGAAAATCCTCAGGGAATTCAAATGCATATGCAAGTTTGAAAAGCACTGTTCTACTGTTTTAGTCATTCTCCCAGTTAAATATGATTGAGAAGTAGAGAGAGAGAAAACGAGCCAAATTATGTCAAGATCCCTTACAGCGGTATAACTCTCTAAGTCCAGTTTGAGAATAAGTTACAGGATTTGGCAACTCAGAATTTGAGACAAAGAGAATGATTTATGCTTATAAAAGGAGTAAAAGAAAAATATTACCTAATGATCTGAACCAGGCACAAAAAATGTTGATGAAAAAGGAAAGAATATACTTTTTCAATATTGTGCTTAATAAGGCAATCAACCAATATGCTAGAAGTGATAAGAATGGGAGATACTGGAAGAACCACAACAGAGAGCAAAAACTGGACAGTAAAGAACATATTTGAGGGAATGAGTATAGAAAATAATGAAGGGTCAGTTTACAAAACACTAAAGCAAAGACACAGAACTTTCAACATGGTTGCCACTGATGAGTGGGTTTAAGGAATTACCTGTACAAATGCAAGAATCCTCAGCAGTAAGCATCGTTTTCAGGCCTCCTATATGTCCACCCTCGTTTCTCTTCTCCAACTACTTTTCTTCTATTTTTCCCTTTTTTTTTCCCCCTTATCTTATCAAAAGTATCCTCAGGAACTGTTTGCTTCTTTTTTTTTTTTTAATAAAGATTTTATTTATTTATTTATTTGAGAGAGAGAGAGAGAACAGGGGATCAGCAGAGGGAGAGGGAAAAGCAGGCTGCCGCTGAGCAAGAAGCTCAATGAGGCACTCAATCTCAGGACCCCAGGATCACGACCAGAGGCCAAGGCAGACGCTTAACAGACTGAGCCACTTAGATGCCCCCTCAGAAACTGTTCTAACAAATGAGAGGTGCTCATGATGACTGAATTTGCCCATGCTCATGAAGAAACAAACAAACAAAAATCACTGTGAACAATGATTTAGGGAAAAAGAATCTGAGGAGGAAAATGCTATCATGAAAGACTTATTCAGACAGTGACATAGAAAAAGAATATCATGGGGCGCCTGAGTGGCTCAGTCGTTAAGCATCTGCCTTCGGCTCAGGTCATGATCCCAGAGTCCTGGGATCGAGCCCCACGCCGGGCTCCCTGCTCCACTGGAACCCTGCTTCTCCCTCTCCCACTTCCCCTACTTGTGTTCCCTCCCTCACTGTCTCTCTCTGTCAAATAAATAGATAAAATCTTAAAAAAAAAAAAGAATATCATACAAATTCAAAAACAAACTAATTAATTATTCCAGAAACTAATTCCAGATCAGGGAAGATCAGAAACTGAATGACAAACAACTTAGAAAACTAATAAACAAGAACACATATAGGAGATACAACTGATATAGGAACAGATGGTAATGTGAAGAGAGCTGACTTAGAACTGAGGGGACATATTGTCCTAAGTAGGGCAATGGCCAGAAAAAGAGGTGACTTAGAAGTGATACATTTCTATTACTGTAGGAAATTTTGCATATTTACATGTAAAGGAGTATCATTCTGAAGGTGGGACATGTTTTAATAAACAGCAAAATTATTCATCCAAAATAGAGCAATACTTCTGTCATTAATAATAATGTATTCCAATGACCCATAGAGATGACTGCTAAGGCTAAAATCTAAAGGATACTTTAGGAATAGAACAGATATAGTTCCTGTTCTCATGGAATTTTCAGTCTAACTGCCAGAAGGAAAGATGGAAATTTAGCAAGTAATTATATGTTTGATAAAATAAAAAATATATGCTATTGGAGCATATATAGGAACATACTGGAATAGGGAGTAATAATCAAGTAAAGTGATATTTAAACTGAGTACAAAGCTTGGTAGGCGACAGAGTACATTCAGGAAAATTTTATGTATTAATATTCTACTTAAAGGACTAATAAGAAAAAATACTTCCCTATAACTTCAGTTTTGTCAGATTCTTTATATTTTCTTAAAATAGTCAAGCTGCTAATGAGAAAGTGAAGGAAGTTGAGAGAAAGAGAGAGAAAGAAAGAGAAAGAGAGCGAGAGAGAAAAAGAAATTCAGTAACAATAATATGGGGGGCACTTGGATGGCTTAGTCGTTTAAGTATCTGCCTTCAGCTCAGGTCATGATCCCAGGGTCCTGGGATCGAGCCCAGCTCCACTGGGCTCCCTGCTCAGTGAGGAATCTGCATATCCCTTTCCCTCTGCCCCCCACCCCACTTGTGCTCTCTCTCTTTCAAATAAATAAAAATCTTTTAAAAAATAATAATAATATGGGACATGTCAGACATTTACAAGAGAGATCTGCAAAATAGAAAAGGTGGATACACAAAGGTACAAACAGACAAAACTGAAGTCTGACAACTATTATTTCAGGAGATATAAAGTCTATGTTGTAGATTATCAAAAAGAAAGCTAAAATAATTGAATAAGTAATAAAGTAGAATTTGCTTTCATAAAAACTAGCTTAAATACCGTGCTTTAATATATACTCTTTCTCCCTTCTGTATTAGCAATACTATATTATATATTATAGTCATCTAGGACCTCTAAGTACAAATACAATTCTAGTGAAGAGAGTTTTCTGGTTAGCTAATAGTTTTTTCAAATCAGCATTGAAAACATTTTCACTTACTTCAAAACTTCTTGACAGTGCTGAAAAAATATAGGTTCTAATGAGGGGACAGATCCTGAGCCAGTATTTTTTAACCTTGAGTATTATTGCCTAACTTACAGGGCTGTCAAGAAGGATTAAATTATAATTTTGTACATATAAAGTGTCTAATACATTTGTTAAGTGTTTTCTATTCCATTAACTATTCTAAAGAAATGCTGTAAGAATAACTACCTCTTCTATTACTTAAAAAGTGGTATAAAAACATAAATGAATCTTTTCTTCATGACAGTGTCATCATTACAAACCTCAATCACTACACAATGATGACATAAAGAGGGTAGCCATACTCCAACTTTGTCTGAGACAATCCCAGTTTATGCTTCCTATTCTGACATCCCCACTCAATCTCAAGTGTCCCAGTTTGAATGATAAATACTATAGTATTCCAAGATAAAAAGATCTATTGAGATATTACTTAGATAACTGTTCTCTGTAATTCTATTATCATCCTGTGAATATATGTGTATATCTGCTAGTCTACAGACACTACTAGATTGGTTTTTTTTTAATGGTGATAACTGTTTTAGTTATCTTTGTAATTTCAATGCCTAATACAGTGTCTGGCAATTTATTGAATGTTAGATAAATAAGTAAATGATGAAACAGAAGAGTATGAAGTTTTATCCTATAAGAAATAGCCCCATTCTATCTCAGGGTTTTTTTCCCCCCAGCTTATATTTTAATAAACCTCAAAGAATATATGATGTTGTCTTATTCATATTCTGGTAACCATATGCTTTACAAGCCTTTTCCCTTCACTTTTTCCTTTATATATGCTGCCATCTTAGAAGCTACACAAAACTCAAGTGACTCAGAATTGAATTACATGTAAAATATACTAGAAAAGAGCTTACAGATTTAGGTTTACTTTGCAAACTTCCCAAAGCTAAATAGAAATATTACAAGAACATAAAGTGGTAGAATAATGTTCACAGTTATACTTAATATAAAACACTTGCCCACAGGCAGCATCTGTTTTTTTGGAAATAATCAACATTTATCATCTCTTCACACTCTTCCATATTTCTGTCTAAATATCTCTGTAACTTACCTTGGGTGATATGTGACATATTTATATTTTTATCTTTAGATTGATCCATATCAACCTGTTCTTCAAGTACATTGTCCTTAAATTTTCTTCTCTGTTTTTGTTTTATAGTCCTTTTCTTTCCAGATGGTTTCTCTGCATTCTCATTATACATTTCATATTTTGTAGATCTATAATGATTTTCCAGTTCATTTGTCAAAGCACACCTCCTACCCAGTCTTTTTTGTTCAGAAGGCTGAGATTTCTCTACTGGGTAAGCTGTGTCAGACTGTTTGTCACTTGTCCAATTTGCAGGTGATACATTGTGATGTTTTTCTCTTGACTTCTTACTTTGAAGGAGTGCAGAGTTCTCTGCAGGGTATACTGTGCATTGTTTCAGAGGCCCAGCCTTTCTGGGTACAGTAATCCAAGATCGACTGGCAAAACTTCTTTCTGATTCATCAATTATAAATTCATCCTCTAACAACTTTAGGTCATTTGAAGAAGATGAATGAAGTGGAGCAGTTGCTATATGCCTAACAATAGGACTAAAACAGGATGTTATAATAAATAATAGCTCAAAAAATTAAGTTTTTACCTTTGCTTTCTGAAGAAAATACTCTATGTAGAAAACAAAATCTATGTATCTTTTATTTTTTTATTATTTTTTTAAAGATTTTATTTATTTATTCAACAGAGAGAGATAGCAAGAGAGGGAACACAAGCACAGGGGAGCTGAAGAAGGGGAAAAGCAGGCTCCCTGCCGAGCAGGGAGCCCAATGCAGGGCTTGATCCAGGATCCTGGGATCATGACCTGAGCTAAAGGCAGCCACTTATGACTAAGCCACCCAGGCGCCCCTCTATGTATCATTTAAAGAACAGAGCACATCTCAATTTTCCCTTACCCTCAAAAATCCTCCTCTTCTTTTACATTTCTATAATACGTGATTATACTCATTTATAACACTAATGAGATCACAGAAATTTAGAGCTGGAAGGAAGCCTAGACATCAATTAATTTAATGCGCCCCCAACCCATTACATATACTGAACATTTAAAACTCAGAAATGGGGGCGCCTGGGTGGCTCAGTGGGTTAAAGCCTCTGCCTTCGGCTTGGGTCATGATCTCGTGGTCCTGGGATCGAGCCCCGCATCGGGATCTCTGCTCAGCGGGGAGCCTGCTTTCCCCTCTTTCTGCCTGCCTCTCTGCCTACTTGTGATCTCTCTCCTCTCTGTCAAATAAATAAAATCTTTAAAAAAATAAAAATAAAAATAAATAAATAAAATAAAACTCAGAAATGTGTTAAACATAGCCCACATTGATAGACAGTCCAAAAATGCATGCCATTATTATATATAATGTTATACTAATTATATGTATGTATAGATGTATAGCTGTCTCTTAGGGGCTAGATGTCTTCACATTCAAGACAAGATTATTTCCAAGACATCTTCAAGTCTAATATTCTAAGGAAACACTACTAAATTATGCACTAAATTATATTATGTAAAAATTCATTCCAAGTTTGAATATTTCACACACATTTTCAAATAAGTTTTAATATTGCAATCACGGTACAGAAATAAATGGAAAGTATCTAGAAAGGCAGGCAAATTGGGATTAAACAGCATCTCTTCCAATTAGTTGGGAAAGCTTTCTAGAGAAGGAAGAATTATTTAAAGGATAGTGATCTGATGGACTCTTTTGCATTTCCTTCCTTTTTATAACAACAGCTTCAAGCAAACCACAAACTGAAGTGAAATATGCATAAGTAAAACCTTAGGGTAAACAACCAAACTCTGAAGCTAGCATATGCACCTCCTGTTTCTGCCTTTTCCACTTGAATAAGGATGCTTAACCATTATTGTGTCTGCTTTTTCTATGTTTTCACTAATAAAATATACAAAAAAAAATATGAAATGAAAATGCCTTCTCTACTTCCCTAATCTCAAACTCCTAATAACTCTTATAATGTAAAACAGTATACATATATATGCTAAGAAATATACTATCTTCTAATAGGTGGAATTTTGCAAGTTTATATAATTAGAAAACTCTAGAAAATCTAATGAAAAACAAAGTCAATACAAACAGAAAACCACAATGAATGAATGTTTAAACAGAAATGTTACTTTCAACATTTAAAGAAATAGCCAATCTGTTATAAATAGATTTAATTTGCTTTATTGTCTGTAACTCAAAATATCTGTTAGTTTTTATACATAAAAAAGTAATGCTAAGAATTTAAAAATTAAGCCTTCCTAAACTAGCCTGTAAGAATTCTCTAGGGGTGCCCAGGTGGCTAAGTCAGTTAGTTAAGCATCTGCCTTCAGCTCAGGTCATGATCCCAGGGTCCTGGGAGCCCATCGGAAAGCCCCTTACTCCCTTTCCCTGCCACTCCCCCTGCTTGTGCTTGCACAAGCACGCGTGCTCTCTCTTTGTCAAATAAACAATCATTCAATCAATCAATAAAAGAATTCTCTAACTCTGCTCCTCTATTCTACTTCAAAGGACTTCCATAACATCAAGATTATTCTAACTGAAGATAGCCTTAGGAAACAATGTTGACACTTGCTTCAGACTAAATGTATGTATACTTCCAAAATTCATAAGCTGAAACCTAATCCCCAATGGGATGGTATTTGGGGGTGGGGCCTTTATGAGATGATTAAGTCATAAGAGTACAACACTCATGAATAGAATTAATACCCTCATAAAAGAAGCCGCAAAAAGCCCCCTTGCCACCTTCTGCCATGTGAGGTTATAGCAATAAGACAGCCATCCACAAACCAGGAAGCAGATGTCACCAGAAAAGAAAAAGGAGACTGGCATATGACAGGGAAAATGGTATGCCAAAACAGGGACAAATGCAAATGTGTATGACCAAGTTGGCAGAAACAGTTAACTAGGGAGAGTGAAGGCCATAAATAGCAGCAGACAAATCTGAAGTTTCTCTAGGTCAATGGTTCCCATCCCTAGCTGCCATTAATTCTAGTTAACTGCAATGTGCAGCTACAGTTAAGAATCACTGTTTGGACACTGAAGAACCTCTGAAAGTTTTTAAGTAGGCAAGAACAGATTAAAATTTCTTTTAGGACCACACTTTTATTAACACAAGCAGAAGAAAAGGAAAGAAGATTTAAAGCTCCTAATAGTGAAATACACCATGACATAATTCTATTTCTAAATACTACCTTCATTCTTTGATATCATACAGACTAGAAAGTGCTAATGAGCAAACGCAATGAATAAGCAATGAAAGCAATGAATTATAAATAAACTTATTTTCTTTCACATTTAATTTAGTAAGTATTTAATGATGGCTTTGGGGGTGATTTGCTGGTAAGAAACTACACTCTCCTTAGGGTTAGGCATAATTTCAATTAAAATTTGTACCAATTAATTAACTTTTAGTTAAATAGCATTAAGAATCCTTGATATTGTTCACAGAATATAAAAGAAAAATGCCTCAAAGGATAGTTTCTTAGTAACTTACCTGGATTCACTTTTTCTTCTTACAGTTTCTAAAAACAATGTTGAAAAACTCTTTTTAGTTTGTGGCTGAATTTCATCTTCTAAATCTGGTACTCTTTTCTGAGATGTTCTTGATGATTTCCTCTCTTGTGGTTCTGCTGATACTTTATTCTCTATTTCTGATACTTTATTTGCTATTTCTACTTCCCTCGAAGCATTTTTATCTTCAAAGTTTAACCTAAAAGGTTAAAAGGAAGGCAAGCTGAATACTCTCAGTTTGCTGAGTTAGGGGTTTTCCCAAACTCCCTTTCAGTAACAATACAGACCACTTACAAAATTTTTCACTAGGCCTTTAAAGTCCAAAAATTCTGATTTGTAATCTCATAAAATACACAAGGCAATTGCTCAGGAAAATTACATTTCTTATTTATCAATGGAAAAAAAAAGAGGAAAGACCAAGAAAATCTGTAGCTTAGAGGACTTGTTCTCAAACATTTAGTAAAATTTTGAATCATCTGAATAATCTTATTAAAATGTAGATACTGAGTTAGTAGGTCTAGAATAGAGTTTGAGATTCTATATTTTCAACAAGCTACCAGATAATGCATTGCTCTTGATCCTGAGCCACATATCACATTTTGAACAGCAAAATCTTAGAATGTACTTAACTCTTTGGCTCCAAGAATTACACAAGACACTAGATAGACATTAATTACACTCACTGCAAAAGTCCCCAGTAGCAAAGGACTTTGAATGATCTACTTTGATTCTTAAAGGCCAAAATAAGCCCCAAGAAATAGACATGGATTCACCACAACTTATCTTCAAAATACTCATCCTTTGCTACCCTAGAAATGACCCAATATATACCAACCATTGTAATTACAAATGACATAGAGAAAATACTCTTAGGAAGATATAGAAAACATATTATCAGAAGAAAATACTTTTTTTCCATAAACTATAGAAATGTTTACCCACAAACTTCTCTGAAGTATATAAACTGAATATAAACTGAACTACTTTATGCTTTTCTCATGTTAATATTCCTCAATACTTATTATAAAATACATTAAAATAAATTTAAAAATTAATTAATAAATAACTTAAAATTTTTAAAGTAGATTCATATTATTTCAGTAAATAAAAATTCACCTTTTCCTGGTTTTAAAAGAAATCTCCGTACTTGAAGATAACGCATTTACTGAATTTTCAGAAGTGTAGGTCTCTCTCTTTTGGGCAATGGATGGAATCGCATTTTGTGATACAGAAGCTTTTGCATCCAAAAGAACAAAAGGTGAACCAACTGATAAGTATAATTCCTCATTGGCTTCACTGTGATGATCTTTTAGTTTTTTATTTGACATTTTTCTCGAGTCAGGTGTATTTTTAGAACTAACACCAGCTGCCAAAATTTGCTGATGAACTTCATGGTCCTGAACTAGAAGAAAATTATATGAAGACATTAAATATTTTTTAAATAATATTAGAATCAAATACGCTTTTTAAAATTCAGCAACAATAACGAGAAATAGTTTTCAGAAGACTCCCAATTCATTAAGTTTATAATCAAAGATCTATGACTAAAATACATAAGGGCTTTAAAAGTTCTAATTCATGAAATTAATGAATATAAAGATGTACTTGTTCCATGCTCTGAAGTTTTGAAATGACAAAAATTTTCAAACAGAAAACCCACAATTCTATGGATAGTCAATTTACCCAAGACTTGAATAAATCTATACACAGCTAAAATAATGAAGTAATGCTAGAGAAATCGTGAGATTCAATCTTTAAGATCTAATCTAAAGGGGCGCCTGGGTGGCTCAGTGGGTTAAGGCCTCTGTCTTCAGCTCAGGCCATGATCTCACAGTCCTGGGATCGAGCCCCGCATCGGGCTCTCTGCTCAGCGGGGAGCCTGCTTCCCCCTCTCCCTCTGCCTGCCTCTGTGCCTGCTTGTGATCTCTTTCTCTCTGTCAAATAAATAAATAAAATCTTTAAAAAAAAAAAAGATCTTAGATCTTTAGATCTAAGACAGCTAGACGACCACATATTTATACACATACATACATAGAGATATAATAGATATGTATAGAGATATATAAAAGACTTGTATATGTGTATAAATGTAAAGGTATACATATAAAAATATTCTTTATACATAAAAGTTTATATACATATACATACACACATGTACCTTTATATATATATATATATATAAAGAATATACATATTCTCTTAGCCTTATACCTTCAAATATCAAAGAAAAAGTAGAACTATTGGGGAGTATTCATAAAAAGCAATGATTAGGGGCACCTGGGTGGCTCAGTGTCAGTTAAGCATCCGACTCTTGATTGCAGCTCAGGTCATGATTTCAGGATGGCTATTATCTCAAAACACACACATGCAGAGAAAATAACAAGTGTTGGTGAAGATGTGGAGCAACTGCAACCCTTATGCGTCGCTGGTAGGAATGTAAAATGATGCAGCCACTACAAGAAACAGCCTAGTGGTTCCTCAAAAAATTAAATATACAATTGCCATGTGATCCAGTAATTCCTTTTTTGGGTATGTATCCAAAAGAATTGAAAGCGGAGACTGCAAGAGATATCTGTACACTCGCATTCACAGCAGCATTATTCACAATAGACAAAAAGTGGAAACCATCCAAATATCCATCAATGGATAAATGAGTAGAACAAAATGTAGTAATGGATGGATCTAGAAAATATAATACTAAGTGAAATAAATGAGTCAGAGAAAGACAAATAGTATATGATTTCACTCATATGTGAAATTTAAGAAAAAAATGAACATATGGGGGGTAGAGGGGAAAGAGAGGAAAACCAAGAAACAGACTTTTTTTTCTTTTAAAGATTTTATTTATGTATTTGACAGAGAGAGAGTGAGAGAGAGAGAGGGAGAGAGCAAACACAAGCAGGGGAAGCGACAGGCAGGGGAGAAGCAGGCTACCCACTGAGTAGGAGCTCAATGGGGCTCGATCACAGGACCCTGGGATCATGACCGGATCCAAAGGCAGCCACTTAACCGACTGAGCCACCCAGGTACCCCAAGAAACAAGACTCTTGACTACAGAGAACAAACTGATGATTACCAGAGGGGAAGTGGGTGGGAGGATGGGTGAAATAGGTGATAGGGACTAAGGAGGGCATCTGTGATGAGCACCACGTGTTCTATGGAAGTGTTGAATCACTATAGTGTACACCTGAAACTAATATTAGATTGTATGTTAACAAACTGGAAGTTAAATAAAAACTTCTTTAAAAAAGATGAAAATCTAAGATTCTGCATATACCATTAGGATAAGACAGACCTTTTAACCAAAACAAAGTAAAAAAATATAAGTCACACATGTGACAACTAAAATAAAAAATCGTACTCATCCTATGGTTAAAGATACTATAAACAAAATCTGTAAAAGTCAAGGGATCATTTGAACACCCATAAAATCAGCCTGAAATGTAAGAAGATATATCCAGATTTCTACAGAGTATCTCCGGCAGTTGGTTTCGAGGTATGAAGCAGGGAGCCATGATTCTGTGGGCAGATATCAGAAGATAAATGGAAGGGGGAGGGAGCCTCTGGGACCCTAAGCCGCCTGAGCGCAAAAGCTTCCTGCGCTGGGGACTGGGCACAGACTCTCAGACTGGTAGCAAGCTGCAGGGAGAGGAGCTTAAGGCAGCCCCCCAGACTGAATCCTGGAGCTGCAGGGGGGCGAGTGCAAACTGGGGCGGCTGGCAGTTTTAGAAGCACAAAGGGCAGAGATGTGCCTGAACCTGAAAGCAAGGGCTGATAATACTGCTGTGGGATACACAACCCAGAACGCTGTGGTTTTTAGCAGCACAGACAAAAACAGAATTAGTGTGGCCTGGAGGGCTCTCTGGAGAACAGATTGCGATCTCTCTGGACTGAGTCAGAAGTCTGGATACAGTCACTTCTGCTCTGATTCTTGGAAGAGACACAGAAAACCGCCAGGGAAAGCCCTCAAAGAACAAAAGCCCCAAAAAACTAGTCTTCACTGAGCCCGTTCCCACCCACCCCATTGGAGGCAGGGCAACTCTGCCCAAACAGGGTTGCCTGAGTAACAGCGTGGCAGGCCCCTCCCTCAGAAGACAGGCTGGAAGAACAAAAGGCTGACAACCCTAAGGTCCCTATAAAACAGGTGCATCTTGCTTTGGTTGTGGTCAATAATCTGGACTCTGTACATTCCCTCAACCACCCCTCAAAAGAATGACTAAGAGAGGGAACCCCAACACAGGAAAAATTCAGAGACTGTGACTTCTGTCACAGAACTAATGGATATGGATATAAGCAAGATGTTGGAAATAGACTTCAGGGTAACAGTTATGCAGACAATAGCTAGGATGGAGAAAACCATTAATAGCAACATAGATTCTCTAAGGGCAGAAATGAGAGCTGATCTGGCAGAACTTAAAAATGCTATCAATGAGATCCAATCTAATCTAGACACTCTAACAGCTAGTGTAAACGAGGCAGAAGACCAAATTAGTAATCTAGAAGACAAACTGATAGAAAAGAAGGAACAGGAGGAGGCCTGGAACAAATAGCTTAAAACCCATGAAAACAGACATTAGAGAGATAAATGATGCCATGAAACGTTCCAGTGTCAAGGAAATCGTCTTAAGGGCAGTTAGGGGGAAGAGATTCTTTACGTACAGAGGGAGGAACGTCAGAATAACATCAGACCTGTCCATGGAGACATGGCAACCCAGAAAGGGCTGGCAAGACATATTCAGCTAAATGAGAAGAACATGCAGCCAAGAATACTTTATCCAGCAAGGCTGTCATTTAGAATGGATGGAGAGATAAAGAGATTCCAAGACGGGCAGAAACTGAGAAAATATGTGACCACTAAGCCAGCACTGCAAGAAATATTAAGGGGGGGTTCTATGAAAGGAGTAAGGCCCTAAGAGTGATATAGAACAGAAATTTAGAGAGACTATCTATAGAAACAAGGACTTCACAGGCAAAACAATGACGATAAAAATCATATCTTTCAATAATCACTCTCAACGTGAACAGCCTAAATGCTCCCATAAAATGGTACAGGGTCGCAGATTGTATAAAAGACAAGACCCATCCATATCCTGTCTACAAGAGACTCATTTTGAACCTAAGATACATCCAGACTGAAAGGAAGGGATGGAGAACCATCTTTCATGCAGATCTCAAAAGAAAGCTGGGGTAGCAACCTCATATCAGACAAATTAGATTTTAAGCTAAAGACTGTGGTTAGAGATACAGAAGGACACTGTATCATTCTTAAATGGTCTATCCACCAAAAAGATCTAACAATTGTAAATATCTAGGCCCCCAACATGGGAGTAGCCAACTACATAAGCCAACTGTTAACCAAAATAGAGACATATTTATAATAATACGTTAATTGTAGGAGACCTCAACACTCCACTCTCAGCAACAGCCAGATCATCTAAGCAGAAAATCAACAAAGAAACAACTGCTTTGAATGACACACCACACCAGATGGACCTCATAGAGATATACAAAACATTCCACCCTAAAACAACAGAATACTCATTCTTCTTGAGCTCACATGGAACTTTCTCCAGAATAGACCACACACTGAGTCACAAATCAGGTCTCAACCCATATCAAAAGACTGAGAGACTGAGATTATTCCCTGCATATTCTCAGACCACAGTGCTGTGAAACTGGAACTCAATCACAAGAAAAAGTTTGGAAGAAATTCAAACACTTGGAAGCTAAAGACCAAGCTTCCTTAAGAATGTTTGGGTCAACCAGGAAATCAAAGAAGAACTTAAACAATTCATAGAAACCAATAAGAATGAAAACACAGTGGTCCAAAACCTATGGGATACGGCAAAGGCAGTCCTAAGAGGGAAATATATATAGCCATCCAAGCCTCACTCAAAAAAATTGAAAAATCCTGAATGCATGAACTCTCTTTATACCTTAAAGAACTGGAGAATCAACAAGAAATTAAGCCTACCCCCCACACAAGAAGGGAAATAATTAAGATTAGAGCAGAGATCAATGAATTAGAAACCAGAAATACAGTAAAAACACATCAATGAAACTAGAAACTGGTTCTTTGAAAGAATTAATAAGATGAATAAACCAGTGGCCAGATTTATCCAAAAGAAAAGAGAAAGGACTCAAATTAATAAAATTATGAATGAAAGGGGAGAGATCACAACTAACACCAAGGAAATAGAAACAATTATCAGAATGTGCTATGGTGAATGCTGTGAAATGTGTAAGCCTGATGATTCACAGACCTGTACCCCTGTGGCAAATAATACATTATATGTTAATAAAAAAAAAAAAGAAAGAAATTATCATCAACAGCTATATGTCAATAAGTTAAGCAACCTGGAAGAAATGGATGCATTCCTAGAAACCAATAAACTACCAAGACTGAAACAGGAAGAAATTGACAACCTGAATAGACCAATAACCAGTAACAAGATTGAAGCAGTGATCAAAAACCTCCCAAAAAACAAGAGTCCAGGACCTGATGGATTCCCTGGGGAATTCTACCAAACATTCAAAGAAGAAACAATATTTATTATCTTGAAGCTGTTTCAAAAAATAGAAACAGAAGGAAAGCTTCCAGACTCTATGAGGCCAGCATTACCTTGATCCCAAAACCAGGCAAAGACCCCATCAAAAAAGAAAATTTCAGACCAATATCCCTGATGAATATGGATGCCAAAATTCTCAACAAGATCCTAGCTCATAGGATCCAACTGTACATTAAAAGGATTATCCACCACGACCAGGAGGGATTTATCCCTGGGATGCAAGGGTGGTTCAACATTTGCAAATCAATCAATGTGACAGAACACACAAGTAAGAGAAAAGAACCACATGGTCCTCTCAATTGATGCAGAAAAAGCATTTGACAAAATACAGCATCCTTTCCTGATTAAAACTTTTCAGAGGATAGGGGTAAAGGGAACATTCCTCAATTTTATAAAATACATCTATGAAAAACCCACAGCGAATATCATTCTCAATGGGGAAAAGCTGAGAGCCTTTCCCTTGAAATCAGGAACATGACAAGGATGCCCACTCTTGCCACTACTGTTCAACATAGCACCAGAAGTCCTAGCAACCACAGTCAGACAACAAAAAGAAATAAAAGGTATTCAAATTGGCAAAGAAGAAGTCAAACTCTCTCTTCACAGATGACATGATATTTTATGTGGAAAACCCGAAAGACTCCACTCCCAAATGACTAGAACTCACAGAGCAATTCAGTAATGTGGCAGGATAAAAAAATAAATGCACAGAAATCAGTTGCTTTCTTATACACTAACAATGTAACTGTAGAAAGAGAAATTAGAGAATCGATTCTATTTACAATAGCACCAAAAACCGTAAGATACCTTGGAATAAACCTAACCAAAGAGGTAAAGGATCTATACTTCAGAAACTACAGAACATTCATGAAAGAAATCGAAGACATAAAAAAATGGAAAAACATTCCACACTCATGGATTGGAAGAATAAACATTGTTAAAATGTCTATGCTGCCCAGAGCAATCTATACTTTCAACACCATCCCAATAAAAATACCAACGGCATTTTTCAAAGCGCTGGAACAAACAATCCTAAAATTTGTGTGGAACCAGAAAAGACCCCAAATCGCCAAGGAAATGTTGAAAAAGAAAAACAAAGCTGGGGGCATCACTGACTTCAAGCTATATTACAAAGCTGTAATCATCAAGACAGTATGGTATTAGCACAAAAACAGACACATAGACCAATGGAACAGAATAGAGACTCCAGACATGGACCCTCAACTCTATGATCAACTCATCTTTGAAAAAGCAGGAAAAAATAACCAATGGAAAAAAGTCTCTTCAATAAATGGTACTGGGAAAATGGGACAGCTATATACAGAAGAATGAAACTCGACCATTCCCCTATACCATACACAAAAATAAACTCTAAGTGGATGAAAGACCTCAATATGAGACAGGAATCCATCAAATCCTAATAATCAATGTTCTTACCACTAAAACAAAGGAACAGATATTCAAATAAAGTTTATTATTCACGTTAAAAAAAAACCAAACACTGACCACTCTGCCTAGGCTGACCCATGAGTTTGTCACTCAAGCCAACATATGCAACACCTTCAGCATCTCCTTTTAAATATGTCTAAGTAAATAACATCCACGCGGAGGTCACCAACCTGATCTGTTGACAACTTCACTTGGTTCTACGATGAACGGCAGAGAGGCTTCTTTCTTCCTTAAAGAAACTGGAACTGACTTCGGATGAGATTTCTGGCACTGAGCCTAAAAGATATATTATATTAGAGCTATTAAAAATTAGTAATTCTGATTAAATACATTTGTTTTTAAATTGAGAAAAACAAAGTATTTAAAAACAATAAACCAGCTGGTAAAGTTGTATACTTTAGTAACTACTTTAGAATACAATTTGATATTATCTAGTAAAGTTGAAATTTCAAATAACCTAACACGGAAACAATGCTGTTGTGAACAACAAAAAAACCTATTCTAACAGTAAACTGGATAAATCACGGTATCGTCCTATAACAACATCACACATTTAACAGTGAAATGACTAAACTACAGCAACAGAAATAAATGACTGTTAACCAAAAAAAACCAAGTCACAGAAATATGTCAAAATCCCATTTACGTAAAGTTCAAAGTAGATGCATGTGAAACTAGAGAGAGAGAGAGATTGACTCAATGGAGGAGTTAACATAGCAGGCCTGATCATTTAAAGAACTTGCTTTAGGGAGCTGGCCCCTGGCTGGCACCTGGGAACTTGGCTTTCAGAATGTTTCTTCCATTATCAGCTGAAAAGATTGCGCCTACTACGCAAGCTGCCTACACTGTATAAAAATGTGATTTATAGTGACCACCTGCTTTTCTTCCTTCAGGGAGTATAGGATTTTGGTGGGCAGAGGGTATCTATGTAACCAGCCTCCAATAAAAATGGGGAAAAGCCTCAGAAGGCTTCCCTGGGCAGAAAGCACACATTTCACTGCTAGAAGCAACAAGTGCACTGTGTGTGGACTCTGCGGGGAACATAGAAAGCCTGATATGGGTTCCTCCAGACTCTGCCTGATGTGTCTTTTTTCTTTACCAATCTGGCTGTGTATCCTGACTACATGGCTATAATAAATCTCAGTCACAAGTACAACTATATGAGGAGTTTCACGGGTCCTTCCAGTGAAGCATCCAACATGTGGATAATAGCGGAATCTCTGTCAGAGGTAGGGGAGGAAGTGCTGAAACAAATGTCAGCAACACACCCATTATGTGGTAAAACTATAAAATAAAGGATGGGAAAGAGGAACAGAAAATTCAAGATACTGGTTACCTTTATACAGGGAGGAAAGGCAGAAGAACAGGATTAAAAAGGGACACACGATGCTGCAGAAGTATGGATATTTCTTACACTGAGGGATGGGTACATAAGTGCTCATTTATATTATTTCTAATACCTTACATAATACATTTTCTTTTGTAAATTTGAAATATATCGAGTCATAAATTTTAAAAATCTAGAAAAGGGAAATCTCATTCATACATTGCATGTGGCAAAGAAAACTGGTAAAACCATCTTGTAGAAAAAATTGACAATATTTAACAATTTCACTTGAAATGTGCATATCCCACAGAATTTCAGTTTACAACACGTGCACAAGGAGGCATGAACAAAGATGCACACCGGTGTACATAACTGTAATAATGACTAGATGGAAACAAATCTACCAATAGGGGAATATATAAATAAGGAAGCCACTGCACTGCTGTTCAGTGAATACACTATGAAACTCAATTACATAAAGAAACAAAAGCAAGCTTTCACTATATTCTATTCCTCTTAAAACCGCATTAGGATTTCTTAAAATCTATAAACCCAGAAGTATGAGGAGAAAGAGAAGGGAATAGAAGGGACATGTCAACAAACTTTTCTTAAATTGGAAAGCAGATCAGCAGCAACTAATCAGTCCAGAGAGAGCAGAAACATACTGAGAAAGAACAGAAGGAGACAGATTAATATTTATGGAGAAATCAGTAAGATCATTAATTAGATGTGCAAGGCACCTCTAAAAGAGGGGTTCCAAGTGGGGCCTACAAACAGAAGAGTTGCTAAAAGTATGTACAAGAAGCAGTCAGAGTCACAGAGCCTCTCCTCTTCCAACCCTGGCATATTAGATGTTTATTCTCCTGAGTTTCAGAATGAGAGAGACTATAGACTCAGACACAGCTGAAAGTAAGAGTAATATAGTAAAAACAGAGATATTAAGTGGAAGCATTCAAATTGTATCTTCCCTCTGCCCCACCTGGCTGAGAACATTTGTAGTTAGAATCAGACTCCCAAGCAGGAGACATCTGGCAGAAAAACCTACCAAGTCAAGTTAAAAAAAAAACGTGTAGATAGTAACACCTGGACATCCACAATAACATGGCCCAGACAGATCATAGCACAGTAAAATCTACTAAGGCACAAATTTTACTACACAAAAAGAACTTCCAATCACCATTTTCGTTTTCCACTCAAATATGAAGAGACCACTAAGATTCACTGGACGTCTGACAAAAGGCTTTAGTATGAAAAGGCAAGGTATTTGCAGGAAACAGAAACTGTAAAAAGAAATCTTTAGAAGAGTTAGAGGAAAAAAAAAAAAAGAAGAGTTAGAGGAATCTAACATCAAGGAATATCATGAAATTTCAAATCACTAAAAGCGGGGACACCTGGGTGGCTGAGTCGATTGAGCATCTGACTCTTGATTTCAGCTCAGGTCACAATCTCAGGGTTGTGAGATTGAGCCCCATGTCTGTATTAATGTCAATATCCTGGCTGTGATACTGCAACTACAGTTTTACAAGATGTTACCCTTAGAGCAAACTAGGTAAAGGCTTGCACTCCATTTCTTATAGCTGCTTGTTAATTTATAATTATCTCAAAACAAAAAGCTTAATTGAAAAAAAAGTAGAGTTCCCAAAATCTTTCTATAGAGTAGAAAGAAACCTTATCTCCTTTTAGGCAGATTGGACTGAAATGAACAGATCCTCACTCTCTCAAGGATTAAGATGGGTCAGTCAGATGAAATTTTAGTGAGACTCAATCCATTTGTAGTCTGCCCTGTTCAGAATGAGGTCTCCTGGGAAACGGAGAGCGAGGTTTAATTTAGCCCTGAAATATTGGGAGACATCAGTTCTGTCCCATGGGGGTTTCTGTTCAACTTTTTAGCCTCTTGCCTCAGACTGCTTCAAAATTTGGCAATTGCCTACTTGTGGTGGGTCCCTTGTCTGCAAGAGGACTTTGCCTTCTTGGCATAGCAAGACTGTATATGTCACTTCACCTTTCTGGTTCAGGATTCTGTGCTACCCCCAGAACTTACAAATGTTCTTTAAGGAAAAGTGCCTATCCTTTTGGAACATCCCTGGAATCCAGTTTGTCATGCCATCCCTGCACAGCTGACAAAAACTACACTTTCCCACATAGACTCTCTCTGTGCGGGCAAGCCTAAAGTCCTCAACTTTTGCGCCAAATGAGTTAACGCTCTCAGGAAAGAAAAAGACTAATAATCATCAATTCATCTCAAGATTCTTCTATCCTTGGAATTTTATCCAGCCTTTGTTCTTTCCATAGCTCCCCATGTCTCTAAAAATAGGATTTGTTTGCATTTTATTCTTTTTAACTAGCTTTTACAGCAGAAATGTTGACCTACTGCAATCTGTCCCTTCCTACCTAGAAGTGAAACCTCTAGCATAACTTTGATATCAAAGCCCTATAAGAACATTTTGAGAAAAGAAATAAAAGACAATACTGTTCATGAACATAGATGCAAATGCTTCAAATACTAGCAAACTATATTAAAAAAGGTTAATTCTTTATGACCAAGTCAAATTTATCTCAGAAAACTTAAGGTTGATTTAACTTTCAAAAACCAGTATTATATAATTTACCACATTAAAGAAGGTCTCTCAATTCTGGATCTGTTTTCATTCTTTGGAACCAAAAGGCTATATATACCTGACCCCTGAACAAGGGTTTGAACTGTGAGGGTCCACTTATTCACAATTTTTTGCAGTAAATATAGTACTGTAAATATATTTTCTCTTCCTTATAACTTTCTCTTTTTTTTGTTTTTGTTTTTTCTTTATAACTTTCTTAACACTTTCTTTTCTCTAGCTTTTTTTAATTAAGATTTATTTATTTTAGAGAGAGTGGGAAAGGGGGAAGGGGAGAGGAACAGAGTCTCAAGCAGACTCCGTGCTCAGTTCAGAGCCTGACATGGGGCTCAATCTCAAGACCCTGAGATCACAACCTGACCCAAAACCAAGAGCCAGATGATTAACTAACTGCACCATCAAGGCGACCCTCTAGCTTACTTTATTATAAGAATACAGTATATAATACATATACAAAATATGCATTAACCAACTGTTTATGTTATCAGTAAGTCTTCTAGTCAACAGTAGGCTATTAGTAGTTAAGTGTTTGGGAAGTCAAAATTATAAGTGGATTTTCAACTGCAAGGGTGGGTCCACATCCCTAACCTCTGAATTGTTCAAGGGTCAACTGTATATTTGGGTATTTATACAAGTTTCTAATTCATGTTATTTCTAGCACTACAAAATTTTTCTTTCCAATTTGTACTGTACTTTTGAATAACTTGTCTTTATTCATTAGTTTCACAAATTCTATTTGAAAGTTAGCTATTTTGTAGAGTTAGGTCAAACTATCCTCTTAAGATATAATCTATAAAAGATTGACTCTCCATATGGTAATAGAGTAACTTTGGTTTTCAGAATATAACCAAATTTGCCAACCTGGATTAGGAACTTCAGCAGTTGCCCACTTTCCTAAAAACCTAATTCATGTATTATTTTAGGAGGGGTGAAAAATGATTGTGTTGTAATTTAATAATTCTACACCCAGACCTCTAATTTCAAACACATGAAACACCAAGGCAAAATTTTCACAAAATACCTCTAAATTATAAAGAAAGTGAGTGGGAATATAGGATTCTCTTTTAAGAATAAAACTTAAAAACAAATAAAATAGACGTAACTATATTGTATAATGCTTCATCATTAAAATATTAAAGCTTTACCAGCTCTTCTTTTTGACTTACCTCTTTGCCTGGTGACTGAATACAAATGTCTCCTATTTTAGGTGTTGAATAAAGCAATGATTTTGTAGAATTTGTGCTAAAATCATTGGCAAGACCTTAAAAAAAAGCAAAAAAAACCCTAAAACTTCTAAATAAACATGGTATAAAATCTTTTGGTTACAATTAAAAGAAGCCCTACACGAAATGTGAAGAAGTTTGTCAACTCTTTAAAAACAATTAGTTTAAAATTAAGTACAGACATCACTTTGACATTCAAATGTTCCTAGAAGGCATCGGGAACTGAAAAAAGCAAACAAGATTCCTGAAGAAATAAGATACCAGCTCTTCTTTCAGAGCTTATATAGAAGAAATATTTTTCCACTATCTGTGTTTATTTCTTTGGTTGGCCTATTCTCTTATTTCGATACCTTCTGATGCTGACCAGCACTGAGAAGAGTTTTTGCCATAATTCACCATTTCTATAGAAAGAACTGCATATCATCAAACATTACCTCTTAGAGATCCTAAGTATTCTGCACATTTATTCCCACTACATGAAATACTTTCTCTTGTGTATGATAATTATTTATGGACTCTCAGAGTACAGGAATCTAGTAAGAACTAAAGGAAATGACAAATTATTCTCATTTTTGCTACTATTATCCTAGTGTATCAGGAAGTACATAAAGGATTGCAAATGTACTCAACATCGCTGGGAAAATATTTTACATATGATTAAATGTTAGAATGCATTTGCTGAATTTAATATTATTATGACAAATTTATATTTTCATCCAACCCAACCATCAAAGTCCACCTTGAAGATGCCTTACTATTTTCTTCAAAACAGTCTTGCAAGATTTCCAGTATGTTCTGGCCTTGCTTCGTATTAATGTCAGGTGCTCTAATAAGAAGGAATGAAGGGAAAATGTTACATATAATTTCAAGAAGATGTTTGCTATTTAAGTTACCACCTACTTTGAAAATGTCATATCTCATTATAAAATGTTATTTTACTTAATGGGAAAATATTACCTTTACTATCTCAGGACAAAACAAGTACTTGAGAGTCCAAGAGTTTCCAGAAAAGTATCTGAAGCAGTATGTCGTTATCTACATTAACAATTATATTCCTTGATTGAAGAACTACATCTAAAGCCATTTTAGACTACTGCTATATCTAAACAACAATATAAATGGTTTTGAACAAATCCAATCAGTACTAAAATACTTCTTCAATAAAAACTCATGGTCATAAGTCCTAATAGCTCCAAGTAAGTGTCTACCCTTCAAGTTCTCAAATGCATTTTTTATTTAATATTATTAACCTTAATAGCAGCTTATGAATCAGTATAAAATTTTCATTGTAGTTTCACATACAGTTGTAAGAAATAAAATGAAGGAAATCCCTTGTTCGCTTACCTAGTCTACCCCGATGGTAACATTTTGTAAAACTATACTATACTACTACAACCAGGATACTGATATCAATACAATCCACTAATCTTATTCAGATTTCTCCAGTTCTCCACATACAGTTGACCCCTGAACAATATGGGTTTGAACTCATACACAGGTATCTTTCATCCACTCATAAACAGATTTTTTTCAGTAAACACTCTAGAAAATTTTTTGGAGATTTGCAAAAATTTGAAAAAACTCAAACCACATAGCCTAGAAATATAAAAAAATTAACAAAAAGTTAAGTATGTGATGAATGCATAAAATACATGTAGATACTAGTCTATTTTATCATTTACTACCATAAAATACAGATAAATCTATTATTAGAAGTTAAAATTTATTGAAACTTACGCACATAATACATGGTGCTATTTGTACTCAAGAGATGTGAAGAAATGTAAAGGTGCAGTTTAAATCCTAATGGCATAAAACTAACTGTAGTGCATGCTGTACTACTGTGATAATTTTACAGCCACTCTTGTTGCTATTGTGGTGAGCTCAAATGTTAGTATCCCCTTAAAATGCCATCTAACACTAATCATCTCTGAGTGAGTTCATCTTCTCCAGTAAATCGTAGACTGCAGTAAAAAGTGATCTCTCACAGCTCTCTTTTCTTTAATTATGTTTAGTGCAATACCATAAACCCTGAATAACACCAGGGGACCCAACAAGGTACCACTAGTGATGCTGGAAATGCTCCCGAGAAACAGAGAGAACATCGTGACATTACAAGGAAAAGTTGAATTACTTTATATATACCATAGACTGAAGTCTGCCTCTGTAGTTGCCTGCCATTTCAAGATAAATAAATGCAGCATAAGGACTATTGTAAAAGAAGAAAAGGAAATTAGTGAAGCTGTCTTTGCCGCTGAGCCAGCAGGTACAAAACGTTGCATTTTGCTAAATACCTTTTTATCTTGTACTGAAAAATGCAGCTTTTATGTGGACTGCAGGACCTGTTATAAGAAAGGCATAAATACAGATGCTAATACAACTTGAAAAAAAGCAAAGTTATTATATGACATCTTAAAACAAAAGGAAGGTGAAGGATCTAAAGCTGGAGAAGTTAATGCCAGCAAAGGATGGTTTGACTATTTAGAAAGAGACTTGGCTTTAAAAAAAATCAAGATTAGGAGCAAGAGACGGAGGAGTAGGAGACCTAAATTCCATCTGGTCCCAGGAATTCAGCTAGATAGTTAGCAAACCATTCTGAACACCTACAGACTCAACAGATGAAAGAAAATAATAGCAGCAATTCTATAAACAGAAAAGTGACCACTTTCTGGAAGGCAGGACTTGCAAAGAAGTGAATCCAAGGTGATATATGGGAAGACAGACCGCGGCAGGGGTGGGAGGAAGCCTCCGTCAGCCAGCTCCCGGCAAGTGACAGAGCAGTTGAGCAACAAATCAGAACTTTTAGAAGTCTGCACCACTGAGGGATGTCACTCCAGTGGCTAAGTGGGGGGTGGAGCCCTCACTGGGACAGTGTGGTCTCAGTACCCTCAGAGTCACAGAAAGACTGAGGGTGCCTGAGTGCGGCAGAGCTCCCAGGTATCAAAGCAGGGAAGCCAGCTGCAAAGACGGAGCTGAGGAGTGGACTCTCAGCTTGGGGTTGCCATAAACCATGATCCCCAGCACAGTCGGGCTAATGTTCGTTGAGCAGGGACCCCACAAGTGGCAGATCGGGGAGACAACCCCCCCCCATGGGGAGGAGCAGCGCGGAAACACGCTGCAGGATTTGGAGACTCCAAACAGGGTTGTGTGCCAGAGAAACAGGTCACAGGCCAGGTGAACACGGAGTGCGGCTGGAGACCAGGGAGACATGAGAGACTGACAGCCTTTCTCTGAGGACTCACTGGGAAGTGGGGCCCCAAGCTCTTGTATCCTCCGGGCTGGAGATTGAGAGGCCGCCATTTTCATTCTCATCCACCAAAGCTGTGTGGAAAGCTTTCAGGGAACAAAAGCTACTGCGAGCAAACCCAAGCAGATTACAAAGCCTGGCCCCTGACAAGGGCAGTGCAAGTCCACCTGTGGCAAAGACACTTGCGAATCACCAAAACAGGCCCCTCCCCCAGAAGATCAGCAAGAACATACAGCCAAGACCAATTTTACCAATCAATGAGAACTGCAAAACTCCAGCGCTAGGGGAATACAGCACATGGAATTCATGGCTTTTTTCCCATAATTCTTTAGTCTTTCAAAGTTAAATTTTTTAAATTTTCTTTATTTATTCTTTTTTTTGAATTTTCCCTTTTTCCTATTTTAACCATCTTATCAATACCTTTTTTAAAAATCTTTTTTAATATTCATTTTTATACTCATACTCTATCCCTTCATTGTATTTAACCTTATTTTTTGTACATATACAAGTTTTTCTTTCTTTAAAATTTTGGGATACACTTTCTTCTAACAGACAAAAATATACCCTAAATCTAGTGTATGGCTTTGTTCTAGTCTCCGGCCTGATCACATTCTCTCCCTTTTTTTAAATTTTTTTCTTTCTTTTTCAACCAACTTCTTATCAATTCCATTTTTAAAATCTTTTTTAGTTTTCATCTTCACGGTCATATTCCATCCCTTCATCATATTTCCCTTATTTTTGTATATATATAAGTTTTTCTTAAAATTTTGGAAGGCAGTTTCTTCTAACAGACCAAAATACACCCAAAATCTAATGTGTGGCTCTGTTCTATTCACCAGCCTGATGATATTCTTTCTTTTTTTCTTTTTCCCCTTTCTTTTCCCCCCAGTTGTGGGTCTCCTCTGATTTGTTTAGTGTATATTTTTCTGGGGTCACTGTTACCCTATTAGCATTCTGTTCTCTCATTCATCTATTCTTCTCTGGACAAATGACAAAAAAGGAAAAATTCACCTCAAAAAAAAGAACAAGAGGCAGTACCAACCACCAGGGACCTAATCAATACAGACATTAGTATGATGTCAGAACTAGAGTTCAGAATGACGATTAGAAACATATCAGCTGGGCTTGAAAAAAGCATAGAATATACTAGAAAATCCTTTTCTGGAGAAATAAAAGAACTAACCAAATAAAAAAAATCTAACCAAGTTGAAATCAAAAAGGCTATTAATGAGGTACAATCAAAAATGGAGGCTCTTACTGCTAGGATAAATGAGGCAGAAGAGAGAATTAGTGATATAGAAGACCAAATGATGGAGAATAAAGAAGCTGAGAAAAAGAGAGATAAACAGCAACTGGATCACGAGGGGAGAATTCGTGAGATAAGTGATACCATAAGATGAAACAATATTAGAATAAATGGGATCCCAGAAAAACGAGAAAGAGAGAGAGAGGCAGAAGGTATATTGGAGCAAATTATATCAGAGAACTTCCCTAATTTGGGGAAGGAAACAGGCATCAGAATCCAGGAAGCAAAGAGAACCCTCCTCAAAATCAAAATAGGTCAACACCCCGTCATCTAATAGTAAAACTTACAAGTCTCAGAGACAAAGAGAAGCTTGGGACAAGAGGTCTGTAACATACAACGGTAGAAATATTAGATTGGCAGCAGACGTATCCACAGAGACCTGGCAGGCCAGAAATGACTAGCATGATATATTCAGAGCACTAAACGAGAAAAATATGCAGCCAAGAATACTATATCCAACGAGGCTGTCATTGAAAATAGAAAGAGAGATAAAAAGCTTCCAGGACAGATAAAAACTAAAAGAATTTGAAAACACCAAACCAGCCCTACAGGAAATATTGAAAGAGGTCCTCTAAGCAAAGAGAGAGCCTAAAAGTAACAGACCAGAAAGGAACAGAGACAATATACAGTAACAATCACCTTACAGGCAATATAGTGGCACTAAATTCATATCTTTCAATAGTTACCCTGAATATAAGTGGGCTAAATACCACAATCAAAAGACACAGGGTATCAGAATGGATTAAAAACAGCCCGATCGATATGCTGTCTGCAAGAGACTCACTTTAGACCCGAAGACACCTCCAGATTTAAAGTGAGGGGGTGGAAAACCATTTACCATGCTAATGGACATCAAAAGAAAGCTGGGGTGGCAATCCTTATATCAGAAAGTTTAGATTTTAAACCAAAGACGATAATAAGAGATGACAAAGGACACTATATCATACTTAAAGGGTCTGTCAAACAAGAAGATCTAACAATTTTAAATATCTATGCCCCTAACATGGGAGCAGCCAATTATATAAACCAATTAATAACAAAATCAAAGAAACACATCAACAATAATACAATAGTAGGGGACCTTAACACCCCCCTCACTGAAATGGACAGATCATCTAAGCAAAAGATCAACAAAGAAATAAAGGCTTTAGGGGCGCCTGAGTGGCTCAGTGTGTTAAAGCCTCTGCCTTCAGCTCAGGTCATGATCTCAGGGTCCTGGATAGAGCCCCGCATCGGGCTCTCTGCTCAGCAGGGAGCCTGCTTCCTCCTCTCTCTCTGCCTGCCTCTCTGCCTACTTGTGATCTCTCTCTCTCTGTGTCAAGTAAGTAAATAAAATCTCAAAAAAAAAAAAAAAAGAAAGAAAGGCTTTAAATGATACACCGGTCCAGACGGACATCACAGCTATAATCAGAACATTCCATCCCAAAGCAACAGAATACACATTCTTCTCTAGCGCACATGGAACCTTCTCCAGAATAGATCACATCCTGGGTCACGAATCAGGTTTCAACCAGTACCAAAAGACTGGGATCATTCCCTGTATATTTTCAGACCACAGTGCTTTGAAACTTGAACTCAATCACAAGAGGAAAGTTAGAAAGAACTCAAATACATGGAGGCTAAAGAGCATCCTACTAAAGAATGAATTAGTCAACCAGGAAATTAAATAAGAATTTTAAAAATTCATGGAAACAAAGGAAAATGAAAACACAACTCTTCAAAATCTTTGAGATGCAGCAAAGGCAGTCCTAAGAGGAAAGTATATCGCAATACAAGCCTTTCTCAAGAAACAAGAAAGGACTCCAATACACAAACTAAACCTACACCAAAAGGAGCTGGAGAAAGAACAGCAAATAAAGCCTAAACCCAGCAGGAGAAGAGAAACAATAAAGATCAGAGCAGAAATCAATGAAATAGAAACCAAAAGAACAGTCGAACATATTAATGAAACTAAGAGCTGGTTCTTTGAAAGAATTAATAAGATTGATAAACCCCTGGCCAGACTTAACAAAAAGAGAAAAGACACAAATTAATAAAATCATGAGTGAAAGAGGAGAGATCACAACCAACAACAAAGAAATACAAACAATTATAAGAACATATTATGAGCAACTGTACACCAGCAAATTTGACAATCTGGAAGAAATGGATGCACTCCTAGAGACGTATAAACTACCAAAACTGAACCAGAAAGAAATAGAAAACTTGAACAGACCCATAACCAGTAAGGACTTTGAAGCAGTAATCAAAAATCTCCAACAAACAAGAGCCCAGGGCCAGACGGCTTCCCAGGGGAATTCTACCAAACATTCAAAGAAGAATTAATACCTATTCTCCTGAAATTGTTCCAAAAAATAGAAATGGAAGGAAAACTTCTAAACTCATTTTATGAGGCCAGCATTACCTTGATCCCAAAACCAGACAAAGATCCCATCAAAAAAGAGAACTATAGACCACTATGCCTGATGAACATGGATGCAAAAATTCTCACCAAAATACTAAGCAATAGGATCCAACAGTACATTAAAAGGATTTTCACCATGACTAAGTAGGATTTATTCCTGGGCTGCAAGGTTGGTTCAACGTCTGCAAATCAATCAATGTGACACAATACATTAATAAAAGAAAGAACAAGAACCATATGATATTCTCAATAGATGCAGAAAAAGCATCTGACAAAGTACCACATCCTTTCTTGATCAAAACTCTTCACAGTGTAGGGATAGAGGGTATATACCTCAATATCATAAAAGCCATCTATGAAAAACACACAGCAAATATCATTCTCAATGGGGAAAAACTGAGAGCTTTCCCCTAAGATCAGGAACACGGCAGGGATGCCCACTATCACCACTGCTATTCAACATACTACTAGAAGTCCTAGCCTCAGCAATCAGACAACAAAAAGAAATACATCCAAATCGTCAAAGAAGAAGTCAAACTCAAACTCTCACTCTTTTTAGATGACATGATACTTTATGTGGAAAACCCAAAACACTCCACCCCAAAACTACTAGAATTCATACAGGAATTCAGCAAAGTGTCCAGATATAAAATCGATGCACAGAAATAAGTTGCATTTCTATAAACCGACAACAAAACAGAAGAAAGAGAAATTAAGGGGTCGATCCCATTTACAATTGCACCCAAAACCATAAGATACCTAGGAATAAATTTAACCAAAGAAGCAAAGAATCTGTACTCAGACAACCATAGAACACTCATGAAAGAAATTGAGGAAGACACAAAGAAATGGAAAAATGTTCCATGCTCACGGACTGGAAGAACAAATATTGTGAAAATGTCTATGCTACCTAAAGCAATCTATACATTTAATGAAATCACTATCAAAATACCATCAACTTTTTTCAAAGAAATGGAACAAATTTATATGGAACCAGAAAAGACCTCGAATAGCCAGAGGAATGTCGAATGTCGAATGTCGAAAAAGAATAGCAAAGCTGATAGCATCACAATTCCAGACTTCAAGCTCTATTACAAACCTGTAATCATCAAGACAGTATGGTACTGGCACAAAAACAGACATATAGATCAATGGAACAGAACAGAGAGCCCAGAAATGGACCCTCAACTCTTGGGTCAACTAATCTTCGATAAAGCAGGAAAAAATGTCCAATGGAAAAAAAGTCTCTTCAACAAACGGTTGAAGAATGTTGGGAAAATTGGACAGCCACATGTAGAAGAATGAAACTGAACCATTTTCTTACACCATGCAGAAAAATAGACTCAAAATGGATGAAAGACCTAAATGTGAAATAGGAATCCATCAAAATCCTTGAGGAGAATACAGGCAGCAACCTCTTCGACCTCAGCCACAGCAACTTCTTCCTAGAAACATTGCCAAAGGCAAGGGAAGCAAGGGCAAAAATGAACCACTGGGACTTCATCAAGATATCATCAAGATCAAAAGCTTTTGCACAGCAGTGGAACCAGTCAACAAAATCAAAAGACAACTGACAGAATGGGAGAAGATATTTGCAAATGACATATCAGATAAAGGGCTAGTATCCAAAATCTATAAATAACTTATCAAACTCAACACCCAAAGAACAAAGAATCCAATCAAGGAATGGGCAGAAGACATGAACAGACATTTCTGCAAAGAAGACATCCAAATGGCCAACAGACACATGAAAAAGTGCTCCACATCACTTGGCATCAGGGAAATACAAATCAAAACCACAGTGAGATACTACCTCACATCAGTCAGAATGGCTAAAATTAACAAGTCGGGGAACAACAGGTGTTGGTGCGGATGTGGAGAAAGAGGAACCCTCCTACACTGTTGGTGGAAATACAAGCTGGTGCAGTCACTCTGGAAAATAGTATGGAGGTTCCTCAAACAATTGAAAATAGAGTTACCCTATGACCTAGCAACTGCACGACAGGGTATTTACCCCAAAGATACAAGTGTAGTGATACAAAGAGGCACATGTATCCCAATGTTATAGCAGCAATGTCTGCAATAGCCAAACCATGGAAAGAGCCTAGATGTCATCAAGAGATGAATGGATAAAGAAGATGTGGTATATATGTGTATACACACACACACACACACACACACACACACACACACACAGTGGAATATTATGCAGCCATCAAAAAAACCCAAAATCTTGCCATTTGCAATGATGTGGATGGAACTAGAAGGTATTAGAAAGGGACAATAATCATATGATCTCACTGATTTGAGGAACTTGAGAAACAAGACAGAGGATCACAGGGGAAGGGAAGGAAAAATGAAACAAGACAAAACCAGAGAGGGAGACAAACCTTAAGAGACTCTAGGTCTCAGAAAACAAACAGGGTTGCTGGAGTGGAGGGGGCAGGAGGGATGGGGTGGTGGGATGATGGACATTGTGGAGGGTATGTGCTATGGTAAGCGCTGTGAATTGTGTAAGACTTATGAATCACAGACCTGAACCCCTGAAACAAATAATACGTTATGTTAATAAAAAAAAAAGTCAAGATAACATGAGAAGAATTTTCTGTCAAACAAAAGGCAACATACAAGTTCCCAGAAGCTCCAGCTCAAGTCATGATCTTGGGATCATGAGACTGAGCTCCTCACTCAGTGCAGAGTCTGCTTAAAATTCTCTCCCCTCTTCCTCTGCCCATCCACTGCCCCTACCACTTGTGTGCACTCTCTCAAAAAATAATAATAATAATAATCGCTAAAGGGGCACCTGGATGGCTCAGTCTGTTGGGCGTCCACCTTTTGATTTCAGCTCAGATCATGATCTCAGAGTCATGAGAATAAGCCCCATATCCGGCTCTGTGCTGGGTATGGAGCCTGCTTAAGATTCTCTTTCTCCCTGGCCCTCTGCCCCTCGCTCCCTCCTGCTTGCATGCCTGCTCACATACACACTCTCTCTCTCTCAAAAAAAAGAAAAAAAAAAAAAGGGCACCTGGGTGGCTTGGTCAGTTAATTATCCAACTCTTGGTTTTGGCTCAGGTCATGATCTCAGGATCCTAGGATCAAGCCCCTCGTCGAGCTCCCCTCACAGCAAGGAGTCTGCTTGTCTCCCACTCTCTGCCCCTCCCCCTGCTTAAAAACATGCATGCTCTCTCTCTCTAAAATAAATAAAGCTACTTTTCTAAAAAAAAAAAGGAAGAAAAAGAAAATCATTGAGGAGAAAGGAACTCTGCCTAAACATATGTTAATGCAGACAAAATTGTCCTATTCTAGAAAAAGCATGTCATAACGAACATTTATTATTAAGGAAGAAAAGCAAAGGACAGGCTAACTCTACTGTTTTGTGCAAATAATAATAATCAGGACTGACTTACCTACAAAGCTGCTAAACCCCAGCTTTAAAGGAAAAAGATAGACACCAGCTGCCAGATTTTGGGCTGTACTATACCAAGAAAGCTGGGCAATGAGAACCCTTCTCTGGACTGGTTCTATCAATGCTTTGTCCCTGAATTCAGGACGTACCCTACCAGTAAGGGTCTGTCTGTCTTTTAAAGTTCTTCTGATATTAAAAATGCCACTGGCCACCCAAAACCCCAGGAGTTTAACACTGATGGGTTGAGTCAAACTTGAGTCAAAATGGTATACTTGCCCCCAACACAACTTCTCAAATTCAGCCTCTAGATTAGGGGATCACAACGACTATAAAGACGCATTACACATGATTCTCTAGATAAAGGACTGTCAATGCTATGGAATATGGAACAGAGAAAACATTATGAAAGTCTGGAAGGATTACAGCATTGAAGACACCATTATTGTTAGAGAAAAAGCTATGAAAACGATTAAGCCCAAAGCAATAAATTCCTGCTGGAGAAAACTGTGTGCAGATGTTATACATGACTTCACAGGATTTATGATAGAAAAATCATGACAGAGATTGTGGATATGGCAAAAAAGGTGGGGGGTGCAGGGTTTCAAAATAAGGATCTCGAGAAAGTGAAGAGCTAATAGACATCATACCAGAGGAATTAACAGAAGATGACTGTCTGGAGATGAGCACTTCTAAATCAGTACCAGATGATGTAGAAGATGTATAAGCACTATCAGAAAACAAATTGACATTAGACAATTCTGATAGAGGCTTCCAATTACTCAAGACTGCTTTTGACTTCTTTTATGACATGGACCTTCTATGATACAGGCATAACAGACAGTGAAACTAAGGTAAACAGCAGAAGGATTGGTATCATATAAAACCAATTTTAGAGAAATGAAAAAGAAAAAGTCAGACAAAAATTATGATATAATTGTATGAAGTTATACCAAGTATGCCTGCCTCCCCTTTTACCACCCCCACCTCTTCTGCCTCTACCACACCTGATACAAGATCACCTCAACTCTTTCTCCTCCTCTTTAGCCTATTCAATGTGAAAACGATAAGGATGGAGATCTTTATGATGATCCACTTCCACTTAATGAACAGTAAATAATCAGCATGCCATATCATTAATAAACTGTGTATATGAGTGTGCCTTCATGCGAAAATCTAGTAACAGTATGGCAAGAAATGTATGAGACATTTTTATGTCGTCGTCATCATCATCACCGTCTAAGTATTCATTGTGTAGAACATCTTGTGAAAAACTTGTATGGAAGTGGATAGCCTATCTTTACATAGACATAAGGTGAGTGATATTTAATATAAAATTAATAATGTGCTATTACTGCCTTGTAACTTTCAAAGAATTATATTACCATACAGTATGTCTCTCCTCACAGGTAAGTGGCTTATAAAAGTATAACAATGTTTCCAAACTATATTATGAATATAACTATAATACCATATGCTGTAAAAATTTTATAACAATTCATTCATTACTGTATAGACTAGCCTACCATGAAACAATTATATTGATCACACCAGGCTACCATAAAGCAATCATATTGCTGCTTCTTTATCAATACCTGTTATACTTGTAAATAAATATGAATTTCTTTTTCACATTTTTTCATGTCTAATGTCTAGTGCTAGTAATATATGTAACATCTACAGTGTTTTGTATAAGACTATATTAATGTAGGTAATAACAGACAATTCCTCTTGTAAGCAGACAACAAAAACTTACTGTTATCAATACAGTACAGTACTGTAATTGTGTTTCCTTATGATTTTCTTAATAATATTTTCTATTCTTTAGCTTATTTTATTGTAGAATACAGTATATAATACACAGTATACGAAGTATGTGTTGACTATTTATGTTATCGGTAAGTCTTCCAGGCAACAGTAGGCTGTTAGAAGAAGTTTTGGGGGTCAAAAATTACACGAGGATTTTCAACTGTATAGGGGTCAGTAACCCTAACCCCCAAAATGTTCAAGGGTCAACTGTACTCATTTGCAAGTTTATGTTCATACCTAGTTCTGTGCAATTTATCACATCTGTAGGTTCAGATATCACCACCACACCCAAGATACTGAACAGTTCCACGCTACAAAGATCCTCTATTGCCTTTTTATAACCTACACCCACGTTTCTTTTAGCCCCACCAAATAAGCTGTATCTTTGTGATATTACCATTCAATCCACTCTATAGAGTGCTTTCACGTTGGCTGTCAGTCAGAACTAAGATTGCTTCTTCCTGATCCATAATTTATCAACTAAATTTCTTTTCTCACTGCTGCTAAGTCACTACATTGCTTGCATTAATATTTCTGTTAATATAAAATCACTAAGTAGACTATACTTAATCAGTGGGCACAGAAATCATTGTTAGAAATAATTTTCCCTTCTTCATTTAAAAATCACTTTCTGAAGATAGAAATAAAAATGACCTTAAAGGCTTAAATATATAACTCACCTGGAAGGTCGGCAAAATCTTCTTCTGTAGTCATTTTTGAGATGATCCTAAAAGAAAAGTAAATCATCCAACTGGTGAAAATTTAAATTCTTCACTTATTCATTTGGCAAGTTTTGATAATTGCCCATTATAATACTATAAAAAGGAATTCATCTGGATCAAGTGAAAGAGAACTTGCCTCATATCTACTGTTTCAAAATCTTTGCTTATACTATTTGTTCACCCTGGGATTTATTCCATCTTTATCCTTTTCCTCCACCTGCCCCCTTATTTTTTCTACCATCAAAATCCCAACTATCTGTGCTTCTAATAATTCAAATTGGTTGACTAGCAATATCTACTTGTCTCCTTTATTTGCAGGCAGATCCCTGTAAAATAATAGTTAAGCACTAAAATGACATAAAACAATGAAAAGTAGAGTGGAAGAGAGGACCACCTATTAACAAACAAATTTAACAAATTTCCAGGAGATAGGAAACAGAGTATGTTAATTGATGAAACCGAATAAAAGCAATAGCAGCCAAAAGTAAGCTCAGAGGATTCAGTTTTTGATGAAGCATAAAGCTAATCTGCCCAGGAAAAAGCTGTAACAATGCAGAACTAGGAAAACTCGAAATATGAAGGAGGAAAGAATGAGAAAGGGAATGAACAGAATAACAGACCCCCACATCCCTCACCCCATCAACACAGAGCTAATTATCTAATTGAATTTAAATTAAAAAAAAAAAACCACAGAACTAAAAAACTGTATTCTATTGTCTCAGTCTTAAATATCACCAGCATCTATGGATCACCAGACATTTAAAAGTCTCTAAACAGAACAGGAAAATCAAGACATAAATTTTAAAAATGGAAAAGAAAAAGGCCCAAGAGAAAACTGAAACCAAGAATGAGAAAGAAGAGCATAACCCAACATATAAACCTGTCGAATTTTTATGTTGTACATTTGAAATTAATGTAACATTGAGTGTCAACAAGGCTTCTATTTTCTTTAAGATTTTTTTTTTTAAGATTTTATTTATTTACTTGTCAGAGAGACAGAGAAAGAGAGCACAAGCAGGGATGGCGGCAGGCAGAAGGAGAAGCAGGTTCCCTGCTGAGCGAGGAGCCCAATGAGGGACTCCATCCCGGGTCCCTGATATCATGACCTGAGCAGAAGGCAGATGCTTAACTGACTGAGCCACCCAGGCTAGGCTTCTATTAAAGAAAAAAAAAAAGGGAGAAAGAAAATGTAAAAACAAAAAACAAAAGTCTAATTAGTACGTGGAAGAGAGATTTGAAATACTGGGCTCATAAAACAAAAGTGGTATACTATAAACACTGAGACCAAGAAAAATTCTTAATAATTAAAAACATGATTGCCAGGGGCCTGGGTGGCTCAGTGGGTTAAAGCCCCTGCCTTCAGCTCAGATCATGGTCTCAGGGTCCTGGGATCGAGCCCCGCATCGCATCGGGCTCTCTGCTCGGCACGGAGCCTGCTTCCCCCTCTCTCTCTGCCTGCCTCTCTGCCTACTTGTGATCTCTCTCTCTCTGTCAAATAAATAAATAAAACCTTTAAAAAAAAAAATTGCCTAAAGTAAAAATTGCAATTATGAAAAAGCTAAGGATATTTCTGAGAGGGGGGGAAAAAAAGACAGACAATGAAGAGGAAGTAGGAAATAGGAGAAAGAATAAAACAAAGAAGATCCAAAAATCAGGAGGTCCAATTTCTGACCGTTATTCCAGAAAGAACAAAGAAAAAGAAAAGAGATATACTCCAAGAAAATACACAATCAAATTCCCTAAATCTGTAGAGCATAAATAGCCAGCATGATGAATTTAAGAAGCCTATTATAATAGTGAAATTTCTGAAAAATTGAGACTAAGAAATGCTAGAATGCTTCCAGAAAGAAAAAATCATTAACTCCAACAAGGAAGCAGCCTCATCACTGGGAACAACAGGAAAAATAAAACAGAGAAAGGCTGTTTTTGGAAGTCGAGAGCATATTTGAGATACTTCGGGTTCTATCTTTTAATTGTTAAATCAATTCTAGTTGAAAACTGGGTAGTAATAGGATGAACAGCATGCTTTAAAAAATATTATCAATACCAAATATTTATTGAGCCTCACTTTCACTTGGCTCAACGGGATATAAATGACCCCACCACACATAAACACTCTCTTTACCCCACTCCTGCTCTGACATCCTGAACTAACTACCCTCCTGACTGCACTCAGGCTCCAACACAGGGCTCTGGGCCATTGTAGTTTCCCACCCATAGGAACCCCCTACCTTGCTTGGCCCCACCTAAAGGCTTTTCGACTGAATTATTCAACAAGATGAAGACCTCTATTCGATTTTTAAAAATTTGAGAGCAGAGACTGTAATAAGCTAGTTTATATTCTTCCCAGAGCCTTGTCTATACATTATACACCACACAAACACCATTTTTTTAATGTTTTTGATATACCAAATAAGTAAGACCACAAACTTAGAAGATTAAAAGTGTCTTTCTTTAAAGAAGGTGAGATATATAAGGGTCATGATTATAGAAGGCTGACTGGGATCATGAAAAATAAGAAATTCAGTCAGTATAAGAACTGAGACTAATTTCAACCAGTCTAGCTTCCCAAATTCTGAACAGCAATATTCTCAAGAAAGAAGAAATTCATAAAAGAAAGGCAGAGATCACAATGAGAAAATAGTTTATTAACATGATTGATGCTATTATTATCAATCACAGATTTTAAATCCATGCCAACATTTATCCAAATAAAGCAATGATCATGGTTTAAAAAAAAATTAAAAAGGAGAATGAGAGGACAAGCAACAGGCTGGAAGAAAATATCTGCAAAAGACATATCTGGTAAGGACTATTATCCAAAATATAGGAACAACGCTTAAAACTCAACAATAAGAAAACCTACCCAATTAAAAAATAAATGGACCTTACGCTTCATGTAAAAAGATGTACAGATGGTAGATAAGCATATGAAAAGATGTTCCACATCATATGTCATCAAAAGCAAATTAAAACAATGAGATAGGGGCGCCTGAGTGGCTCAGTGGGTTAAAGTCTGCCTTCAGCTCAGGTCATGATCTCAGGGTCCTGGGATGGAGCCCCACATTGGGCTCTCTGCTCAGCAGGGAGCCTGCTTCCCCCTCTCTCTCTGCCTGCCTCTCTGCCTACTTGTGATCACTCTCTCTCTGTCTGCCTCTCTGCCTACTTGTGATCTCTCTCTCTCTGTCAAATAAATAAAATCTTAAAAAAAAAAAAATGAGATACCACTATACCTATTAGAATGACCAAAATCTGGAAAACCCGACAACTCCAAATGCACAACAGAAACTCATTTATTTTTTAATGCAAAATAGTACAGCCACTTTGGAAGAGGTTGGTGGTTTTTACAAAACTAAACAGACTCTTACTGTGACTTAGCAATCATACTGCTTCGTATTTACCCAAGGGAGTTGTCCACACAACAATTGTCCATACAACAATCTGCACACAGATGTTTACAGCATAAACTTTACTGATAACTGCCAAAACTTGAAAGCGACCAGATGTCAGGTGAACGGGTAAACTGCGGTATAGCCAGACAATGGAATATTATTCAGCACTAAAAGAAAAGAACTATCAAGCCGTGAAAAGATATGAAGGATAAATACGTAATGCCAAATGAAAGTCAATCTGAAAAGACTATGTATGTATGATTCCAACTATATGACATTCTGGAAAAGGTAAAACTATGAAGATGGTAAAAAGATGAGTGGTTACAAGAGCTGTGTGGGGGAGGAAGGGGTAAATGGGCAGAACACAAAGGATATACAGGGCAGTGAAAATACTGTTTATATGACACCATAATGATGGGTATGTGTCATTACATTTTTGTCCAAACTGACAGAAGGTACAACACCCGGAGTGAACCTTATTGTACATTATGGACTTTGGGCAATAATGATGTGTCAATGTAGTTTCATCGATTGTAATAAATGTACCACTCTGGTGGGGGATACTAGTAATAGGGGTGGCTATGCATGTGTGGGAGTAAGGGAATATGTAAAATCTCTGTAACTTCCTCTTAATTTTGCTAAGAACCTAAGACTCCTCTAAAAAAATAAACTCTTTTTAAAAAGGAACTGTGGGCATTTGGTAAATTTTATTCCCCACCTCTTCCTCCAACGAAAATGGCTTTATTCCCTTTTTTTTAATTCTACATAATATAAACAGTGTATGTGCTCACAGTAAAAAGTACGCTCTATAGCATCCTTTTATACATCTTCATGCGCACAAGCACACATTTATAACTTTACATAAATGGGAGATCATTGATGAAGATTTTCTTAAAAGGGGAGACATAAAGTAGAAAATACACTAGTACAGGGACTGATATGGATTGTAAAATATACAGTAGCCATAAGCAAAGTGTGAACTATAGAATAGTGAACATCAAGAGAGCCCAGAAACGGAAACAAAAAATGAGTGCCCGCCCCCTTCAGTCATTCCCACCTTAAGCACTTTTTAACTAACAGCTGCCCTTTGGAAAACTTTATCAATTAACAGACACTGATGTACAAATAATCTGCTTCTCCAGACCATCAAGTCCACACTTTTAAGATGTCCCAATACTTCTATGGACAGAAAATTATTTGGAGGACTAAGAAGTAGAGTTAGGCCAAAAAAAAAAAAAGTAGAAATCACAAGATCCTCTGAAGAGAAAGATGCCATCACAACCAAAATTAAAAGAAACGAGGAAACAACACGGAAATTAGCTCTGGCTATCGGCATACGATCCGTGTTGACCTCAAAAAATTCGCGGGCTTTCCCACTGAAATCTCCGAGAAGCCACAGCACCGGCTAAACATTTCATTCTCCCCCGCCCTGAGCGCGGGGCCCGGGGCGGCCGAGCTCGCGTTCGCCAGAAGCGGCAAGCGCCTGCACTTACCAGACCCGACGCAGCCATGTTCCGACCCGGCCCCTGGCGTCTGGCACGTAGTCCTCGCGGGCCGTGACTCGAAGAAGCCTGGCACTGATGAGAGTCGCGGGAGGAGCGGTTAGACTGAGCCCCAGAACTTCTCCTGAGGTGGGAGGGCGGCAAAATCCAGGGACCTGCGAGCCAGTAAACGCGCTACCGACCGCCGACACCCATTGGCTCGGCCCTTCACAGGCACCGCGCCCAGCAAACTCCGCGGTTTGAAACGGTCTGCACATGCGCAAAACGAGACGAGCAACCCAATAGAAAGCCGTTACGGGCTCTCTCCTTCACTGGACGCTCCAACAGTTCCGGCCTTCGTAGCGCCCACCGAAGCCCCGCCCCGTCTTGCCCGTAGCTCCGCCCCCATCTCTCTTAACAGTTGAATCTTCTTCGCTCTCCCGCCAAACGGATACTGAGCTTAAAATTGGAGTTTTACTTAGCTAGACACGTCTCGAGAGCGGCCTTTGCCCTTGAACTCAGTGTAAAACTTGTCAAGGCTTCTATTATAGAGTAAAAAATAATACTTGGATTGGATAATGTTGTTTGAAGAGGAATATTTTACTGTGCAGACTTGTCAACCACCCCTAGCCCATCTATGCATCAACTCGGAAAGTAATAATAATATAATGATGATGATGACAATGTATTCTTTCTTTCAAATATGTGGATAATATTTTCATGAAGCATTGCCAACAAAATGACCTAGGTAAATGTATGTCTTTTAGGTGTAATGTCCTGAAAGGAGTCCTAATCAGGTGTCTTGAAATCTACTCAGCCATTAGCAGTGTCATCTAGGACAAATTGTGGCACCATTCTGGGTGTTTCCTTAATATAGTTATATAATGGGAGAGCTAAATTAGATGCTCTGAAAACTTCACCATTTTATGATTCTATGAAACTTGTGTTCTATTTTTTGTGATTTAATAAAAATTTGCGTGAGAATTTTAAACAAAATACTTATTGAACAAATTCATTAATCAAGAGTTGAGCTAATAAACTTTTTAAACTTGTAATGATTTAACAAATGTTATCACCTGCTAAGGGTTTTTTTATTCATTTATTTTTGGTAGGGAAAAGAGGCTATATATTAACTCTGCAATCAGGCTGGATTCCATTCTACTCCACAAATTCTGACATAGTTAATTAAGCTATTTCTTTCTCAAGTCCCTTGTCTGTAAAATGTCCGTAAAATTGCTAAGATATTGGATTAATTCCTTTTAATATCTAGGTGAAATGCCTGGAACATAGTAAGAATTCAACAAATAATGCTTGGTATTATTATGGAGTTTTTTACTTGATCTAGCAGTTTTGCCAATCAGACTACGTAATATAATTTGATGCTGTCACATTTGGAATAGATTATAATAAAAACTATCATTTACTTAGTTCACACTGTATGCCAAGTTTTTTTTTTCTTAATTCTCTCCCTGCAGTAACTTACTTAATTCTTAGAACATTCCTATTAAAAGAAGATGACTAATATCCCTCTTTTACTGACAACAGAACTGGGACAGTGTTTAAATAACCTGCCCCAAATCACACTACCATTAAAGGGCAGAACTGGGGATGAACACTGGGGTTCTGACTCTAGAACTGAGCACGTAATCACTATACACTTTTTACCTCTCAGTGAGGTATTTTAGCAAGCACAATCACATGTGTAAAAGCTCCACATGTAAAACAATTTCCACTGGAGACAGTGACTCTCAGAGGTATTTTGAGAAACCTGACATGGTGGAAAATGCAGGGCACAAAGGGTGTTGGTGATGAACTGGTCTGTTCTACAAAGAAATGGGAGCAGCACCTTTATGAAAACCAAAGTTATGGAGACTCCACCATTCCCAAACAAATTTTTTAGTTCCCTCTGCATCTGTCCTACTATTTAATAGCTCCACCATGTTTTTACCATCCAAAAATAGGGTTGCTAGTTAATTAACTAATGTTTATAAAACCCAGATTTGCCATTATAGGTCCCCTGCCCCCCAAAATACATCCAGATGGCTCCTTATGAACTTCTACGGCAACTGACTAAATCTTGAAGTTTTCCATCACAACTACTTAACCTAGGTAAGGAGCGTGTGTGTGTGTGTGTGTGTGTGTGTGTGTGTGTGTCTATCAGTCTATGGAAGTATGTATATTAGATGCGTATATGGGAAATAAAGTATCCAGAAATTTAACTTTAAAGGGTAGTAGACACGTTTAGTTACTTAGGATTTTATGTAGATAATTTTAAATTGGTAATTATTAAAATGATTTTAAAGAATATCTTAGACCTTAAAATGGCACTCTAAAAATGAATTTGTTCTAGAAATTGTAACACAATTGCTATTAAAACCAAACTGGTTATATGCCATCAACTGGTAAATAAACAAATTGTAGTACATCCATACGGCAGAATATTCCTCAGCAATAAAAACAAACTACTGATACATGCAACAACTCAGATGAATCTCAAAAGCATTATACTAAGTAAAAGAGGCCAGACATCAAAGACAGCCTGCTGTATGATTCCATATATGTGACTACATAAAACTATACAAGTAGAAATTAGACCAATAGTTGCCAGGAGATGAAGTTAGGGATTGAAGATGCTGACAACAAAGGCCATGAGGGAACTTTTAAGATGGTGGAAAGTCTATGTCTCAGTTATAATGGTGGTTATAATATTCTGGTGTTTTCGTCAGAACTCTCAGAACTGTATCAAAACTATTGGAAAGGATGACTTTTTTTTTTTAAAGATTTTATTTATTTGGCAGAGAGAGATCACAAGTAGGCAGAGAGGCAGGCAGAGAGAGAGGAGGAAGCAGGCTCCCTGCTTGAGCAGAGAGCCTGATGTGGGACTCGATCCCAGGACCCTGAGATCATGACCTGAGCCGAAGGCAGAGGCTTTAACCCACTGAGCCACCCAGGTGCCCGGAAAGGATGACTTTTGCTGTAAATCATACCTCAATAAACTTGACTTAAAAAATTAAGGACGTTAGAGAGAGTGTTAACAAACCAAAGTAGGCCCACTCCTTGGTGAGTTATGGTCAGGTTACCCCAGTAGAGTTGCCTCACAGGGTCAATTTTATTTGTACAAACAAGGAGATCATAGGGATTAATTTCCAAAACAGTGTCTCCCAAACAAGGGAAAGCAGCCTCCTCTTATTAGGATTTGGGATGAATATTCAGAAGGGATTTTAACATTATAACGGAACTGAGGTTGCCTCTGGCACTTTATGATTCATATCTGCAAGTTCAGGGGTTCAGGCCAGTAGAGAGACAAAGAGAGAGAGATATCAGCCAAATGCAATGTGTGAATCAGGGCCAGTCTGAGTCAAAACGAAGAAGCCATAAAGAGCACTAAAGAGTAGAAAACTAAAATAGTAACTGAATATTAAATGACAGGAAAATGTAAAATTTTCTTAGAAATTATAATGCTATTGTGTTGAGAATACCCTTATTCTTTTCGGATAAGGATATACATATTTAAATATTGAGGGGTAAAATACAATGTTTGTAAGTACTTTAAAATGGTTCAGTTAAAAAAAAAAGGTAGAGGGGTGCCTGGTTGGCTTGGTCAGTGGGACATGTGACTTGATCTCAACGTTGTAAGCTCGAGCCCCGATTTCATTGTAGAGATTACTTTAAAAAATTAAATCTTAAAAAAGTAGATAGAGATATAGTTAAAGCAAACATGGCAAAATGTTAACAATTACTGAAACTACAAGGTAGATGTGTAGGTGTTTATTAATACTGCTCTTTTAGCTTCCCTGTATGTTTGGAACTTTTCATAGTAAAATGATAGGGCAAAGCGGTATTAATAAAATTGCAGATGTTCTCAGAATTTTTGCAAAAAAATATTCTGCAAAAGTCAAAAATGAAAATGTTAGCAGATTACTATAAGAGAATTTTGCCAGAAAAAATTACACTCCAAAAATCAATTTGTAAAAATTAAAGATGTTGCATTTATAACTTAAAATTTACTATACCGAAATAAACTTATTTGTATAGTTTTGGAGTTTATTTTTTGGAGTGTATTTTTTAATATAACATTTCAATTTTTAAAATTCCTTACTGCGAAATGTTATTCCATGTGTTAAGTACATTCTCTTTAAGTATCCTTTTCTGACAAAATTATCCTCAGATAGAAAGGCTCTACTAAGACTCTAATTGCCACATTAATAAAGTGTGCTTGCAATATGCAGGTAGGTGGCAGCAAAGTTCACAAAAAAACAAAACAAAACAAAAAAAACCAACCTTACTACGGGTTGGTTTAAAGGTACCCAGGAGTTCTTAATTTTAGAGTGCTATGTAAAAAGCACAGTTACCTCTGTGCCAAGTGTTTGACTCTTAGTTTCAGTCGAATTCTATTATGTATACATTGTTGTTCTTAACAAGAACACAACCAGAGCGGCTGGCCGGGTAGGTAGAGCAGGTGACTCTGGATCTCAGAGTTGAGAGTTAGAGCCCCACCTTGGGGATAGAGTTTACCTACAAAAAATTTTTAAATCAATAAGTAGAGGAACACAACAAATACACTATTCTCTGGATCTCCATTTTGTAACCTATAGTTTACTTCTGGTCAGCATAATTCTTAAAAATGAGCTTTTGTCACTTAAAACACATTTAATTTAGATTCAGTATCTTGTACACCTGAAACTAATGTAACATGTATCAATCATACTTCAATTTTTAAAAAAAGAAACTAAAAAAAGCATAATTACATTTTCAAAAGCTTAATGATATACTTTCTGCGTTATAATTTTAACCTTGCAAAGACTTACATTACTCTGGCAGTACTAGGCAAAAATTTCAATAATGAATGTTAATATTTATTGACATGAAAATGTGCTGTAAATACACTATATGAAAAATGCGGTTTATCAAACAGCATGTACTGATCTGATTATATAAATACACACCACTAGAGAAAAAGTGCCAAAAAAGTAGTGGTACTCATCCAAACAGTGCTCTCGGTGGCTGGTGGAATAGCATGTGATTTTCATTTTCTTCTTTATGCCCAAAGACTTGTTTTTTTCTAAAATTTATATAAGTTTTCCATTTATGAGGACAAAATAAGTAATTATTTTAGGTATTTATAGAGCATGATAGATGTTTGTCAATTCAAATTCTGGTAGAGGTTCATAAACAATAAAGTGCCCACACTGTAGCTTGTAGGCAATACCTAGTCATAAGAGATTTAAGGGGTGAAAGAAGAAGGAAAATAAACTGCAAGCAAAAGCATGAAGCAGAAATGACATGCTGCCGACACAGAGAAAAACCGTCAGATACTCTAGAGTGTTCGTGTTTGCAAAATGGAACTAGATTATGGAGCACCTTCAATGTTAACATAATTTTTCACTTCTTCCCATAGACAGTGCAGAACTATATAGATCAGGAGTCAGTTCTATAGAATAGAATTCATAATAGCTAACTTAGTCCAAAAGGCGGATCTACTAATAGGCATTTATTTGTTCACAGAATTGTTGGGAGGGATGGAGAAATAATGTATTTGGAGCTTTCAGGAATCATTCCCAAAGATACACTACAGAACTGAATCACCAAAAGCCTGCTGCTACAAACCGAAAACTTGGGAAGCTGTTGCTGATGCCAGAGTCTCCAGAACCATACTGACACTGCATAATCAGGAAGTCACTGCAGTTACAAAATGCCATGTTTAGGAAGACACAAGTAAGAAGTCTCTATGAGCAGGAAGCCTTATTATTGCTTCTGGCTCCAGAAACACACCATACCTGTCATGATAGGTATCAGAAAACTGATATTCCATGCTTTGACTATCACCACCATGAAACCAGTGATCGGACACCGGGAGTTCTGATAGTATTGCCACAGAAAAATGATATGTCTACCTACCATGCCTCCCTCTAGGAAAAAAAAAACCAAATTCAGAATAAATTCTGATTCCATTCTTCCTTGCTAATATGGAATGCATCCCAACTCTAGCTGCAGAAAAGTCTGGGTAGGTAGTTTTCAGCTTTTTAGCCTCTGCAGTAAAGAATGGCACACTGGAAGGGGCTGGAATGGATATTGAGCACCAATCTGCCTTATCCCATAAAACAGCAGTAGTGGATCTTAAATGAAGCAAAAAGGAAGAAAAATGCAGACCTAACCTTTCTATATATTGAGCTTGAAGTGGTTAAAACCAAATTCATTATTGTTCTACCCCTCAGACTATCATCCCATCTGGAGATTTGAGTTTTTATTAGAGCTACCATTATGCTATGACTCGTCATTTAGAAACCAGTCTGTGTCCTGTATCTATGTGACATCTAAGAAATATTTCTCAGTAATATAAATTACACCCTACACTACAAAAATAGTGAGAACATATAACTAGTAAAACTCGTATATCCCAGATGCAACCCATTGTACTAAAACTTGTGTTAGCAAATTAAACCACTCTGACAGAGCTACTAATATCACTTCTACAACAGTGATTCCTCGCCTTTTTTTTTTCAATTCCAAAAGACCTAGGAGAAATATTTTCTTGAATAATAATGACTCACCATGGCACAAAGTATTCCACAGTTGTTAAATTAAAGCTGTATTCTTCAGTTATGGATTGTAAATATTAATGTATTCAGGTCAGGCATCCTCAAAATTTACTGCAATGAATTGTGATGAAAATGGCAAAAGGCATCAATAAACATTAAGTGAAACAAAGGTCAGAAATTTGAAAGTACAGGAGAGGGTATGGGGGCTCCTTTACAGCCTTATTGATTGAAACAATTCTAATAAGTGGATAATGAAGTACTTTAGAGAACCTTAACTGTTGCAAAAATGTGCATTCATTTGAATTGCATTATAACATAAATGACCCAAAAGAGCACTGAGATTTTGGTGTTATATGAGTTAATTTAATACTCCATTCAAACTTGTTGCATTGTATTAGCCACGTATCTGATGTATAACAAACTCCTGTGGCACAGATACTGATGATGGCTATAATAATTGGACTTAGTGAGTGTGTAGTAGTTTGATAGTACCATGATTGTTCTACATGGCAACAAAAGAATCCTATGTCAACCAATGATCACACATATCAGAAAAAAAGAAACTTCTGTCACAGCAGAGGCTAAAAACTCCCAAATTAGAATTAGATTTTCTAGCTGGAAGCTATTCATTTAACAAATGGCTACTGCAATCTGCTTCGACTTCAACACAATCCCTGTATTTGAAAAATTCAGTTTCCTGTTGATATAGAATGTATAACAATAACTAAAATACAACAGAACAAATATAGTAATAAAAAATCTGCAAGGTGCTATGGAATGCAGGATGAGAGCAATTAAATTTCTCCCTGGAGATGGGGAAGGTTTCAGGAAATTAGGAAATCTTCACAAAAAGGTTATATTCAATGGAAGCCTTGAGGGATGGGTAGGAAGTTGTCATTTTTAACAAGAAGAAAGAAGGGCATCCAAACAAGATATACAGTGATTGGAAAGATATGAGGAAATGGGAAAGACCATGAGGTATTGAGACAATTGGGAATAACCAAAGTTACTAGAGCACATTGTTTGGTGCTCAATATTTAGTGTTGAATGACAAAAATGAAAGAATGAATCTCAGAAGCAGTGAGACTCCCATCAGTGTTTTATGTAGGAGAGTGACTTGATTAAGCTGCATTTTAAATGAATCAGAGAAGAAAAAGTGAGAAAAGTAGACAACTGAGAAACCTATTGCAGCTCTGGAAACAAGAAGGGAAGAAGCTGTGAGCCCAGATAAGTTAGATCATTTGTTCAAGGGCTCAGAGCAGTTAGTAGCAAAATTGGCTTTTCTCTCTACACCAAATACTTTTTCTATGATTCTTTACCTATAAATCTATTATTCACCACCTAAAATTCAAGATATCTGTAAGAGCATTTCCATTATAATAATGCAATTGTATTATGATGTTGGAAACTATGGACAGGTCTAACTGGCTAATCATGTTTCAGCAGGATTTTGGCCAGCTTGGAGTTGTTTTTTTGGGGGGGAGACATCATTTGAATGTTGGTATATTAACAATATGACTTGAAAATCACAAACCAAACCAACTTAGGCTGATGAGCTGGTTTTTCTTTAATTTTGCTTATTTTTTTTAAAGGTAAGAGAGACATAATTAACTAGATGATTATTTCTCAGAAATATTGCTATGTTTACATTTTTCTAGAGGCATTCTTTTCTCCCATGAAACTCTCTGGCCATAAAGCCAGTGACTGCTTTTCTCATATTTCAACTACTGCTAGCTCACAACATCCTGCCTGCCTCCCCTTTTTCTTTCCATTCTCTGTTCTCATCCCTCCTTTCCTTTCCTATTACACCAGCTCCCAGCTCCCAAGAAGGTGGATTAGGTCATTTATCAAATCGGGTTTTCCTTTGTCGATCAATTCATTTTCCTATTACATTGAAACTAAAAAATAGCATGGGATTGTCTCAAAAAAAAAATAAGCTGGACTTATATTTTATCATTAGAAGGTTTGAGTAATAATAGGAAGCAGGTCTTGACTTAATATAAAAGCAAAGGAGTAATTTTAAATCTTCAACTCCCAATTTCTGTTTCAAACTATTTTCAAACTATTTTGATGATGCATTAAACACTCTCCTCTAGTTTACTAATAATTGGTCTGTATTGTTATACCTCACTTTGTAGACAATTTGGCTGCACATATCTATAGATGGATATCCAATGGAACCCATACTGGTGGGGGGAAACCATGTGATGTCTCTACTAGGAAAGGAAGATCAGACTGGAGATTCTAGCCTTATTTGGATTTCCAAGAATCAGCTGGTCTAACTGGAGAGAATGCTCAGGCGTGGGCTGTACTAAATCTAGAGTAAATCTGAAATACAGAGGGTGAAATAAGAAATGGTGGAACTTCTCAGGATCTCTGCAAAATATACTAGTATTCCATCCATTGTTCCCTTCTCCCATCATTCCTTGCACAGTGCTGGCCCAAATCCAGTGTCTCACAGACCCTTTTCCACATGCAACTACTGAATGCATTTTGGCTCCGGGGTAGCTCTCTAAATCTCACTAGATAATTGTAGAGACCCAATCCATGCATGATAGCATCACTGATCCACAACTCAGAAAGCATAAAAGAACAAAAGTGTGAAATATTATAGCTTTCTCTGTAAGGCAGATTTTGCCAAATATCTACTGGTAACCCACAAACTCAAAATTCTTATTGACAAAATGTAAAAACCCCATGTTCCCATAACTGTGGTTTGTATTTAGAGGACCATCAAAATGGGCATGGGATAAGGTACTCCATTTTTTTTTAAAATGTAAGCAAAGCTCAGTCCTAAAAGATTTACAACACAAATAGTACTAATAAAATTATCCTGCGAAGTGATTTTTAATCAAGTGGAGTTAATTCAAGTCTTGTCTTCTAGGGATGAAAATGGAAAGCAATAAATAAAAAAGGTGGAAGAAAACAATGTGACCTTGAGGACTCCTCCAAAGTCCATAATTACCGCATTGGTTCTTTTCACCCCCTGGTGATGTTAATGTTCTGTTTATGTTGCTACTGTAATCCTAATTCTAAGTTTACCCAGAAATTGCCCTTTCAAAGTTGGTCAATGCCTGTTCTTTCTCACCTTATGAAAAGTAAAGGAAGAAAAAAGTGTGTGTGTGTGTGTGTGTGTGTACTGTTGGTGGTTAAATATCGAGTTGGTACTTCCTCTTTGAACAGTTGCTTTTTCCTCTCACACAAAGGAGATCTCGTTTTGTTTGAGACTGGATATAGTCGAAATCAAACGACACACTGAGAGGGTATGATGGCTAAGAAGCCCCCGAAACCAGCCCCTCGCAGGATCTTCCAAGAAAGATTAAAGATTACTGCTCTACCTTTGTACTTTGAAGGGTTTTTGTTAGTCAAGAAGTCAGAATACCAGGTAAGTCCATGGATGATAATGTTAAACTAGCAGTTTCTGTCTTAATGTAAAAGTTATTTCATGATGATTTGATATGATGTGACAAGGTCCTCCTGGGTTCTTTTGCGATTTAAACCCTCTTCCTTGAGCTCAGAAATATGATGCCAATTTTGCATAATTTAAAGACAACGTATGGCTTAAACACATACATGTATATATATATTTGTAGTATATGTAATATTCTAATGTTCAGTTACTAATGTAAAAAAATTTTAATAAAAGCTACATTTCCAAAGAATTTATTTAAACATTACAGAAGATTTCAGCTTAGAAATTAAAATATTTCTTGTATTTTTTCTGCAATTTTCTAGTATGCTTCCATGATGATGTGTACCATTAAGATAACATATTATGACTGAAATTAAGCCTTTTGCTCCTACTCTCAGTTATTAGAAGTTTAAAAATAATGATAAAATTATTTTAATAGCAAACTTTTGTAAAAAAATTATGAAAAGGATAAAATAGATACTGTTAGCATTATGCATAGTTACGTATTCTAAAAACATTAACATAGTGACTTGAAAAGCTAATATGTAGGTACAGTGTGGGTAATATGTACACTAAGCTACATAAATACATTCACTCTAAGAAAATGCAAAAGTGTTTCATATTTTTAAAATGTAAAAATGAAAACTTATAATTAGTGAAAATCAGTTTTTAAAATACCAATTATGGAGAATTTGAAATTAATGAGAGAAATAAACATGAAAGTGCCTGTTACTAACAAAAAAAGAAATAATTAAGTTAGGTCAAATTTTATGAAATTTTAATAGCGACAAAAGTAGAAAAAAGTTAAATGTTTCAAGGAATGTCATAAGAAATGTTTAATAATGGTAAAATAAGATATTTTCTGAAGATTTATTAACAGAAAAATTGTGTATGTGAAAATATCTATATTAGCACATTTGGGTTTTTTTGCAGACATGGTAGTTTACATTCTGTTATGGGTGTTAAACATGTATTAGTAAATTTGGCAGCTACATTAGAATATATTTTCCTTCTTTATGCTTTCAAAGTGAATTCTATCTTGTTACAACAGGTTAGCCACATTGTTACACTTTGCCAGGAAACTGGAATTGGGAAAACAAAATTTCTAATTTGTAATTTAAACTTGGTTATTCATTAAATATCTATCAAAGTATCCATAATAACTGTTTCTGATATTGAGGTTTTAAAAAATATTTAAAGAACGCATTCCATTGGTATGGTTAACAGAAAAAGGATTTTAGAGAGTCAGTAAAATATGTCTTTACCTAATGGTTTTGCCACATAAACAGCTTGTGATTTTGTACAGGTTATTCTATCTCCTTGAGATTCAATTTTCTCAAACTATAAAATGGGAAAAATACAATTTACCATACAAGGTACTATGTCTGGGCCACAACAGGTACTCAATTAATTTATTCATTCAAGCAACGTTTATTGTGTGTCTCCTATGCACCAAAGATCATACTGATTTCTAGAGAATAGAAATATAACACAAAGACTCTACCTTCAAGAGGCTTAGTTTATGGTAAGGAGGGATGACTCCCTTACCTGATTGCTATTCTACCTGTTCTTAGAAAGCATGCTTTGAAGTGGAAAGACTGAAGTGTAGATATAAATATTTCTGATGAAATTAGCTTGCGTTTCCACTTGAATTCATAGCAAAGTATCTTTTACTTGTATGTCAAGGAGAAGAGAGCAAGAGGACAACAATAATGACTTACAGAGTGGTTTCAAGGATTAAAGAGTATCATATAAAATACCTGGTTTACACTAAAGATTAGATTCATTCTCCTTCCATTTCATTATTTATCAAATTCTTCCTAACATACTAAAATCAGTTTTAAGTCCAGAAGAACAGTGGAGCCTTAAGCAGCATGGGTTTGAACTGTACGGGTCCAATCCACTTACACTTAGATTTTTTTTGATAAATACAGTACAGTGTAGTAGATGTATTTTTTCTTCCTGATGATTTTCTCCATAACATTTTCTTTTCTCTAGCTTACTTTATTATAAGGAGACAGTATATAATACATATAACATATAAAGTATGTGTTAAACGATTGTTTTATGTTACTGGCAAGGCCTCTGGCCAACAGTGGGCTGTTTATAGTTGAATTTTTCTGGAGTCACAAGTGATACACAATTTTCAACTGTGCATGAGGGTCAGCGTACCTAATCCCCCCGCATTGTTAATATGGCTCAACGGAGAGCCACAGGGCTAGAGTGCTAGAAAACAAAAGCTGGGGGAAAAAGCTAAGGAAAATAGTGGGATTTCTAGACAAGCAGAAGCAAAGTGCCAGGGAACCTTTGAAAGTAAGGGCGAGTCAGGGGTAATAAAATGTTACCTTTAAAGAAAATGGGCTACAGAAAGTTGGGAAGCTCTGTAGAACATTCAGCGGGGGTCTTTGCTGAAGGAATTCAAAACATTTAAGCTAGAGAAAATACAAACGAAGAGTAACCTAGTCTGCAAGGAGATCACACATTTAGATGTGTTTCTTAGCTGTTTGGTGACAGGGGCACTTTTAAGAATTTAAGGAACTTTGCCCCTAGAAAAAGGTGCCAACATACACCATTTTAAATGCAATTCCAGAAAGTCCATGGATTCCAGGTAAAGAACCCATTAAAAATAGATAATCTTCATGGAAAAGATAATGTGGGAAGACTTACTTAAGCCACAACGCTAGAATTTTGCACTGATCAGGATGATTTATTTGATAATAAGAGGTATTAAGTGCCACGGCAGGACACCAATGTAAACACAGTTCTTGCAAACGGGGAAAATTCTCATTTTTCTGGAACTGGTTTAAGATAAGAGAAAGCTTGGGCAATATCTCATAGTTTCTTCAGTCTGTGATATGCTAAAATTAAAAATAGTGTGTATAATATATCTTATCAGCCTGAACATAAGAATGTGCTAAATGCATTTCATTCAAAATCGTGTTCTTCAAAATTAATTTTTAAAATATTTACATATCTCTATATGATATGTATAGAAATAAATATATACTGAGGTGTTGATTATTGAGATTGATATTTATAGATGACTCAGATTATACTGGTATGTTCGTAGAGCTTATCGGAAACTAAATCAAGACTATGATCTCTGCATTCTCAATGCAAGTTTGATCTGTTCTTAGGTTTGTGGCTGTGGTTGAACTGAGTTCACAGGACCTACTGCTATTTGTAATTTTTCTTTTCCTCCCGGCTGCCTTTGTTCTTGCTTCTTCCTGCACTTAATAAACCCTCTTTAATCCTTTCCATGAATCTGTATGATTGTTTTCCAGTAAAATTCTTTTTTTTTTCTTAAGATTTTATTTAGAGCTGGGAAATGAGCAGAGGCAGAGGGAGAGAGACAAGAAGACTCTGTGCTGAGCACGGAGTCCTACGTAGGGCTCCATCCCAAGACCCTGAGATCACAATCTGAGCCAAAACCAAGAGTCGGACGCTTAACTGACTGAGCCACCCAGTTGCCCTAGCCAGTAAAATTCTTATTTTTCCCTGATTAATTCTACTCAGTTCATATCATTCTCTCATGACTGAACACCTCTGTAATTTTTCTTAGAAGCACAGATGAATGTCTGTACATACAGAAAAAATTCAATAAACTTTGGCTATTAGTGATTTTAGTTTTTCTATCTATAGCAAGTTAATACTCATGAGGCTAATTATGAAGATAAACAGAGTGGTACACTTTGACTTCAGGGTTTTCTCTTGTTTTCTTTTCCTCCAAGAATCATAGATTCTCCAGTTTGAATCTGATCTTAGATGGCATACTCCAGTAAAACTATACAATCTGTTATTAAGGTCTCCAACTAAAATGCCTGCATTCTGATCTCTTCCCAGTCTCCTTCATGCCCATCCTAGTTCCAAAATACAGTGTAGCTTTGACCTGCTGCTTGCATTGCAGAGGCTTTCCGCTAGAGCAGAATGTCAATGCCTTGAAAGGAGATATGATTAAAGAAAAAAAAAGCTCCCATCCTCAAATTTGAATTGTTTTATTATTAATCAAAAGTCAAACCTGAGAAAATTCAAGTATTTTTCAACAGAGTGAGTAGATGCTTCCATAGTTTTTACAGAACATCTTCCTGATCATAGAGATAGTATATTTTAGCAACTTCCCAAGCCAAATATCTTAAGGTAGTTTTCTATTTCTCTATTTAAGACAATAAGAAAGCACCCTTCCAAAGAATTTGTGAATGGCAATGAGTTTCACTATTCTGGCTCAAAAATATGCTCCCCTTATCATATGTAAACCCACTGAAAAAGATCTATTTTGGAGATTTTTAGATGTCACCACTGTCACACACACACATACAAATCACAATTGTGCAAAAAAATATCATGTGGCTAATTAAAAATGCAAAGTACCTGTTAATAATGTGAGTGATGAGACAATGGTTTTTTTCTCATATAGCTAACATTTTATGGAACACTTGCTATAACCCAGGTCCTGTGTCCTTTATATACAGTATTATTTCATTTAATCCTTAAACAACTCTAAGAAACAAGAGCAAGAGGCTGGTGTCTATCTCTATTCTTGGTCCCTTTACAGTGCACCCTCATACAGGAGACACAGTTATCATCATCATCATCATCATCACCATTATAATTCAGCACTTTTAATACATTCACAAAGTTGTACATTACCATGATCTAGTTCTAGATCATTTTCGTCATGCTACAAAGAAACCCCACTAGCAGTTACTCCCACTTCCCCTGCTATGTACATTTTTATACCCATTTGTGGGGATTTCTTTTTTTTTTTTTTTGTCTCCCAAGTATGAAACCAACTAAATTAAAACAGCGGAATCCCACGAAGATCAGTTAGGTACTTTTATCAACGACATGTGGTTTAGATTTATGGCCAAAACAATGCTAACGCTTTACCCCAGATTTAGGTAGGCTTGAGCTACCTTGAGTCACTCACTGACTCAGTTTAAGAGCCACAAGAATGAACCTCTTGAAGGCCCTTTGCCACATGGCAGCACCAGAGTAGACCGCCCGCTCCCTCTCAGTAAGCTGAGCAGAGAGAGGACAGAAAGGGGCTCAGTTGAGCATTTTGTTCCCAACCTCACCTATCTCAGTCCTACTGTCTGCGGAGGAGATAATTCACTCCCTTGCACGGTGCAGGGTAGTTCGGAGGGCATAAGAAGGCAGCAGAGAAACCAGGCAAAGTACTATTGCAATGCCAATAACAAACACTTGGTATATGAAAAGAGGAAAATAAAAGATTTTCTGATGGGGCCAAAGACAAGGTTTGTACTCTGGCCTTATTAAACTGCTTGACTCTGAAATGTGTCAGGTAAATATTGGGCATCTTGATTTCAGATAAGAGGAAGGATCTCTTTGCTCAGTTTCATAATTACTCCTTTGGGGGCCTTCTATTGGCTGATCCTTCAATCCTATGCCCCTTTGAATGGGTCTTTGTTAATTTGTTCTTGGCCCAGGAGGCATTACATTATAGCCAGCTGTCAATTAGAAGGTAGGATGGAGCGGAAAGACCATAGGTCCTGGACAGAGAAACTTGTGCCACATTCCAGCTCTGACCCCGAGGTAGATTGCTACAGTAATACGACCAATTCGTTCAAGCCTCACTGTATGTCTTTCCCTTTGAAATGTGACTTTTCTGCTCTTCCATAAGGAGATTGCATTTATTTTTCTACCCTTGAAATCTGGACTGGGTCACACTTTGGTAAATGTGACAAAAGCAGATTAGAAAATACTCACACATTGGGTCTTGCCCTCTCTTGTTCCTGGGAATCCTTCTGCCAGTATGTGAACAAGTCTAGGTTACCTGACTGGAGACAAGACCCTATGGAGTGAGACTCCAGTTTTCTCAGTGGGAGGTTTTCCAACACCAACAACGACTTCTCTGTTTCTCTGGACACCAAGTGGGTGTTCAACAACTCAGCTTAATTCTGACGCTACCTATCCAGACTTAGTGCAAACCCCATAGCTTAATTAAGGGCTCGGTCCCACAAGGCTGCCCTCCATTTCCATCACCAACTGTAAGTTCCAGGCTTCCCATAATTCTGATCAACTCACTATAAGTCAAGAGTGCTTGAGGTGCCTGGGTCACTCAGTCAGTTAAATGTCTGACTCTTGATTTTGGCTCAGGTCATGATCTCAGGGTTGTGAGAGTGAGCCCTGCATCAGGCTCCATGCTCAGTGGGAAGTCCGCTTGGGATTCTGTCTCTTCCTCTCCCTCCCTCCTAAGACTTGATAATTTACTAGAATGCCCCATAGCTCTCAGGAAGACACTTTACTTACATTTACTGGTAAGGGATACAAAAGAACAGGCAGATAAAGAGGTTCTGAGGACAAGATCTGGAAGGGTCCCACGCCCACATTGCTCCTGTCGGTACTGAGTTGGGCGGCACTACCCTCTTAGCATGTGAATGTGTTCACCAATTAGGAATCTCATCAAATCACATTGTTCAAGAGTTTTTATGAAACTTAAATCTCCCAGCCCACGCATCCTTTTTCCCCAGAGGCTGGTGGGTGGGGCTGAAAGTTCCAACCCTTTAATCAGTTGTTCTGCCACCACACCTACCCTGAAGCTATCCAGGGGTTGCATGCAAAGTTACCTCATTCATATAAATTCAGGTATTATGTAAATGCCCCTTATGAATAACAAAAGAACTCCTGTCACACAGTTAATTCTGAGTTTTAGGATCTCTATGCCAGGAACTGGGGGACAAAGACCTAATATATTTCTTCTTGTATCACTCTCAGTTCTGCATTCCCAGCTAAGACCCCAGGCAAGTGAGTGAGGCCACCCTCGACCAGACACAGGGAAGTATACCTAAAGAATCATCACCAGCCACAGAATGACGAGAAACAGAAAACGTTTGCTATTTTAGTCCGCTAAGTTTTAGGGTGGCTTGTTACACAGTAAAAGCTAACTAAAATAGCACCTTATTAGGCATGAAGAAAAGGGGGGAAAAAGTTCTACTAAGAACCTGAGAAAGATGGTCATTGTAATTCAAAATGAATTTAATCTTGAGCTTCCAGGGAGCCAAGGTGAATAAAAACCAGATAAGTTACAGAGTTCCCATTATTTGAGAAAATACGTATATAAATTCTGAAGAGGTGACAAACATTTTGCTGGTCAAAAAAAAGATAAACAATATGTCAGTATTAAAGAGACACAAAATACCATAATATATAAAAGTATCTTCACATTTTATAAGCAAAAGAAAAAAATTTAGTGTAATTCCTTCACATTAATTCTCAGTATAAGTTAAGATAATCCACATGTTATAAAAGTTGAGCATATTAAACCCTAAAGGAAGGAATGATCATCATGTTTATGAAACTGGAATTTTTAAAAACATACTTTTGGGGGCGCCTGGGCGGCTCAGTTTGTTAGGCCACTGCCTTCATCTTAGGTCATGATCCCAGGGTCCTGGGATCAAGCCCTGCATGGGGCTCCCTCCTCAGTGGGGAGTCTACTTCTCCCTCTCCCTCTGCTGCTCTGCCTGCTTGTGCTCTCTCTCGCTCTTTCTGTCAAATAAATAAATGATATCTTTAAAAAAAAATAAATTTAAAAAGTTTAAAAAATAAAAACATACTTTTGGAAAGAGCTGGTTATAAAGTTTAGTCTTTAGATGCGGAAGGATTTTATTCTCGAACCCTCCTTGCCATTCTTTCGTAATACAGCCAGTCTTCATATAAAATGTAAATTCCCCTTATATTAATAGAGTTTCACTTGAGTGAAATGAGACTGGATTATTTAAATTTTTTAAACTTTAAGAGCTGTATTTCTATAGAACCCATAATAATGTGAATGTGGAAATAATGAAATGTTCACCATATGAATGAAATTTGGACTTCAAAGTTTAGATTTGATAATGTTAAATTATTTTTATGATTATGAACTGTTCACATTGCCTTTATTTATATAAACATATACTATTTATAGAACCCAAACTATGAGCCATGTACCCTGTCCGCTAAGTGCTTTACATTTATCAATCCATGGCAGTCGTGAAATGTAGATATTTAATGCTTATCCTATCCTGGTCCCTTAAATGACCCCTCTTACAGGGGCAAACTTCCACTGAAACCTACATAAAAAGTCAAGTGTCCTAAATCAATGGGAAACGTTTTGAAAAATGATCTATTTAAACACAAATCAAATTACATCCTTACTTCACATCTTATGCTAGAATAAATTTGTGAAGGATTTAAACAAGAGCTAAACGTAAAATTAAGCCATAAAATTAGGTGATTTATCTCAAGATAAAAAAAACCTCATATCAAACACCAATTAAGAAAGTTACAAAGAAAACTATTAATAAAATAATTGAATATATACCAATGAAATAATGCTTATAATTTCTTTCCCGCAGGAATATAAACATTATTGGACAGAACTGAGAGGAACTACACTTTTCTTTTATTCTGACAAAAAAAGTCCAACAGTAAGTAGTAAAACATATTCAGCCGATTCAATTTTTCCTTATGTGGACTTAGCATATAGTTTTATTTATTTGGGATTTTCTGTTTTCTGAGAGTAAAGATATTCTAGTAAAACCAATTCAAATAAGAACTTTTATTATATCTGTGGGGGCTATCAGGTATAAGACCCATGGTAAAATTTCCAGGGCATCTCAGAAAAAGGTATAAACTCATGTCTTTAACTTTGCATTTTTTTCTTTCTGATCCCAATAATAGAACTTAGTTGAAACGTGAAATTTTTATTTTTTTAAAGATTTTATTTATTTACTTGAGAAAGAGAGAGAGAGAGAGAGAACACAAGCAGGGGAAGGGGCAGAGGGAGAGGGAGAAGCAGACTCTGCAGGGCTCTACTCCCTGGACCTTGAGATCATGACCTGAGCTGAAGGCAGATATTTAACTGACTGAGCCACTGGGGGCCCTTGAAACGTGAGTATTTTAACCAGATATCTGGATACAACTTGTTTAATGCCAAGGGATAATTTCCCCAGCTTTTTATCTTGCTGTAACATGCAGTTACGATCTGAAAGGAACTAGATGACCCCCAAAGCCTTATAACATAAAATATATCACAATTTAATTTTCCTAGGGAGGCAAAAACATAACCCACGAAGACCACTTCTAAGAGTTTAAGCATGAGAATAACAATAAAGAGTTTCTGAGATTAATTTATTAGTAGTAATTTTAAATAATTGACTTATATTTCATCTTTCCCACAAAAATTGAAAACTGTGTATTTCATTTTTTCCACAAATAAAAATGTAGCATTTTCATGCCAAATGCTTGCCTACTTTGGAATGCTATGCCCATAGGAGATTTTATGATTAGTCACTTGTTTAAACACTTTGGACCATGGATATAGTAGCTTACAATTCTTAGAAGATTATTATTATCTGGGGTGCCTGGGTGGCTGTCGTTAAGCGTCTGCCTTCGGCTCAGGCCATGATCCCAGGACCCTGGGATTGAGCCCCGCATCAGGCTCCCTGCCCAGCAGTAAGCCTGCTTCTCCCTCTCCCACTCCCCCTGCTTGTGTTCCCTCTCTTGCCATGTCTCTCTCTGTCAAATAATAAATAAAAATAAAAATAAAAAAAAAAATCATTATTACCTGTCCAGATGTAACGAAAGGAACAGAAAAAGAGCCTTTGTGATGTATTCCACCTGCAGGCATTTCAGGGCCATTAGTGGTAAACTCACTAGAATTCATTTTAAAAAAACAAAAAACAAACTTAAAATGATCATCTTTCCCTGGAATTCTGGATAGACAAGATTCGTGTAAAGGTGTTTGTAAATACCGTAATATATTTTAACAAAACGAATTCTGCCGTTGTGCCTTCCAACTTCCTACTGATGTCAGTAAACCTGTGACAGCCCCTGGCCTACACCTCGTGTAGTACACGTAAGGGGGAGAGCGAGCCAACAGTTACCGCTCGCTCCCTGGCAGGAGGCGGTACCGCTTAGTGACTGCAGCCTGCTCTTCAGGCTTTCTGCCTGGGTGTTTATGATGGCCCTGCCGCTGTTAACTGTGGGTTTTCGGGCCAGTTACCTAACCTCTCTGTGTCTCAGTCTATCAGACAGGGAAGTGGTAGGAAACAGATGACGTCTCAAACTGGGCATTTTTTTTAAAAAAGATTTTTTTTTTAAGTAATCTCTACACCCAAAGTGGGGCTCAAAACCCTGAGATGAAGAGTTCATGCTCTACTGACTGAGCCAGCCAGGAGGCCCTCAAATTGGGCATTTTTGAAGAAAGTGTAATGATGATGCTATATTCAAAGCTGTGGACAGGATGCAGGAAAACCACAAAGGGTACAACAGAACTTTGAGGCTAGTAACAGCACCCTACTCTTATGCCCAGGATACATTAAAAAAAAAATGGGAGAAGAGTGAATAGAGTTGTGTGAAGATGAGTGCATTGAGAGGAGTATGACCTTTGACTGAGGAAGCAATCATATAGGATAATAAATACCTCATTCTCCTCGGTCTTCTGGTCTCCTGCCAGTGTTAACCAGGGTCCCACCCAACAGGAAGTCAGATGTTGTCCACATCAGTCTCTCTCCTGGTGCATAGCACTGTGTGGTGAGGGGATGAAAGTAAACCTAGAGGACCAAATAAAAGGTCTTGTCCAGCACACTTATTTTCACAGCTCTAAAATTAGGATGAAAAGGGTAGTCCATGTCATGAGGTTATCAAAAGCATTAAATGAGGTAGTGAACATAAGGACTTAAGAGAATAGCTGGCACATAGTAAGCATTCGAACATTTTATTATTTTTTTAGTTTTTTAAAATTTTATTTATTTGAGAGAAAGAGTGAGAGAAAGAGTGCACAAGCCAGGAGACGGGCAGAGACGCAGACTCCCTACTGAGCAAGAAGCCTCACATGGGACTCGATCCCAGAACTCTGGGATCATGACCTGATCCAAAGGCAGACACTTAACCGACTGAGCCACCCAGGCGCCCACATTCAAACATTTTATATACAATATCTCACCTAATTCTCATGACAACTCTGCAGAGTGGGTACTGTTTTAATCACCACTTATGGATGAGAGTACTCAAGTTTCAGGATTCAGAAATTGTGCAATATCAGACAGTGAATGAAAGAGGTGTAATCCAGGGCGCCAGGGTGGCTAGTGGGTTAAAGCCTCTGCCTTCGGCTCAGGTCATGATCTCAGGGTCCTGGGATGGAGCCCCTCGGCACAGCAGGGAGCCTGCTTCCCCTTCTCTCTCTGCCTGCCTCTCTGCCTACTTGCGATCTCTCTGTCAAATAAATAAATAAAATCTTAAAAAAAAAAAAAAAGAGGTATTACCCAGATCTTGCTCCTGAGCCAGCATTCTTAACCATTATGCCATGAAGAGATTGTTCAGGGGACAATGAAATACCAGAGAACCGTCCGTCTACCAATTTTGTTAAAAGAGGGTGCAGGCTTTAGGAACTGTGTTGGGTGATAGTCTCAGAAGAAAGCACAGAGATAGAACAGGTGAGAACTATAGATATTCGGCAGATAGTGGGGAAGAATTTAAAGCTGCTTTTGTTTGAAAGGCTGTTGGGAGGTCATGTGAAAGAATCCATGAATTTGTTTCATGTTATTGCAGAGAAAGGGGACTGGGACCGATGGATGGAAATTCTCTGGAAAAAAAACTGTGGCTTACAACAAGGAAAAACTTGCTAGCAGGCAGAGTGGCATAGGAGGCATGAGTTTCCTGTTGTTTGAGATATTCCAACACAGGATGGCTACATGGAGGGATACCCTGAAGGAGAGTCAAGCATCAGATGGCAATAGATTAGACAGATGACCTTTAAGGCTCTTTTCAACACTACAATTAACAAACAAAACAAAACAAAACAAAACTTCCTTTCTTCTAATCAATAGATCAGTTTACAGCACTCTATCTAATTTGCCCACTTCTTCCTCTGTTGCTTCCTCCTTTGTCTCAGCAAAATTCACTTAGCTTGATGTAGACAATCCATCAGAAAAAGATCTTGTGTAATACGAAATTCTGTCTTGCTTCCCTTAAGCCTTCCCTTCCGTTTTAAATTGCTCTTTGTTCATTGAAAATAAGTAGGCCAACCCAAATTTCCCTTAACTTCATCAACATAGGAATAGGTCTGGAAAAGAATTTACTTACTTATTTTTATGCCTTACTTTATTCAGAAAAATAAAATAAGGAGACCTACAAGAACATAGCAACATAAATTATATTGGGCAAACAAAGGAAAATATAATGAAGTCAAGAATGAGGCTAATTCAGAAAAAATTGTGCCATAAAAACTCTACTGTGCTTACTGGAGATGGTTCTGATCTAATACTAGAAAGCAAGTCTGGCCCGTTGCATACAGACCAGACCGTATATACCAGTTGTTCAGAAGAAGTATTTTTATTGTATTGGGATAAGATAGGAATTTTTTTTTTAAAGATTTTATTTATTTATTTGCCAGAGGGAGACACAGAAGGATAGGGAACACAAGCAGGGGGAGTGGGAGAGGAAGAAGCAGGCTTCCCACTGAGCAGGGAGCCTGATGCGGGGCTTGATCCCAGGACCCTGGGACCATGAGCTGAGCTGAAGGCAGACGCTTAATGACTGAGCCACCCAGACGCCCCAAGATAGGAATTTCTTCCATCCAAGTACTAACCAGGCCCAACCCTGCTTAGCTTCCGAGATCAGACGAGATCGGGCGCGTTCAGGGTGGTATGGCCGTAGACGATAGGAATTTCTTAATAGGAGCATCATAACCAGTAGCATGTGATAAATGTCGAACAGCTTTCTGGAAAAAAGTGTGTATATGAATATATGTATATAAATATATTATAAATATTATTGATAAAAAGAACGTGTAGCACAGAGTTAAAAAAATAAAATACACAATATTCTTTATTGTAATTTCCATATAGGCAATTGATTCCCACAGAATACTTTCACTGATTTTTCTGAACTCGGGTCCATAGCCAACTATGATTGCAATTCAATCGTGATTTGACAAATGAAATTGTTTCCAACCTGCTGTTTCCCTAATACATTTATAGTCATTAAGTATGATGTTTGACATGAACGTTGGCTGATATTTTTGTTTACATTAATGAATAAGAGGAAAGCAAAGCAATATTTATGTATGTCACCTCTTTGTCAATGACATGGGCAAGTTCTTTGCTGAGTAACAATAGTTTCTGGATTATGGAAGAATATTTTGTCAATTTTCTGTTCTGTTAACAATGAAAAAGTTTCAGACACAACAAATTTTAAAGTTTCACCTGCATTATTGACATTTTTCTCCTTCACTTTCTTATGTCTCAACCAGAGCCGAGCAAACTGTGTCCCTTGAGCCAAATCTAACCGGTGGCCTGATTTGGTACAGTCTATGAGCTAAGAATATTTTTTACCCTTTCAAAGTATTAAAACAACAACAACAACAATAGGAATTTGCAACAGAGACTCTATGTGGTCCACAAATCCAGACGCATTTTCTATCTAGCCTTTGCAGAGAAAAAAAAATTGCTGGCCCCTAGAACAATTAACGAAAGAGTAGATCAAGCCCTAATTTGTAAGATTTGCCAATTTCCAGGATGTAAATACTTCCACCATCATAGCTGATTTCAACCTATCGCTGTGATCTCAATGAATTGGGAAGAAACATGAAGTAGTGCACCATTAGGTGGTATTTCCCTCAAATAGAGATGATGTAAATAACCTCAAGAGTATAGCAAGAATACTATTTAGTAATATAATTAGAAAATAATGAGTTTTGAATTTACTTACCTTTGTTTTTAAAATAATTGTATGTTTATGTCATATAATTTTTAATAAAGGCTGCGTTTAGCGACTGGCTTGCGAAATTCCTAAAAATTAAAATATCGGCTTTTTTGAACCTGTATGAGTCAGGTCCAGCACACTACCACATAATACATTTTCCAAATGCTCTCTCGGTTCAGAAGGGTTGCAATGCCCAGTTGAAAACCAGGATGTCATGCAAGGTACAAATCAGTTGAACAGAAGGTATTACTTCTATTCCTGCCTGCCAGACCTAATGTGTGTTACCCATGACATAATTTAATGAAATTTCCTTTATCTTTGCAGTATGTTGACAAGTTAGACCTAATAGACCTCACATGTCTTACTGACCAGAATTCAACTGTAAAGAATTGTGCAAAATTCACCCTTGTTTTGCCAAAAGAGGAAGTGCAACTGAAGGTGAGTAAGGAGAAGCAATTAGTTGGAAACAAGTTGTGGTTATAAATAGCACTGGCCTCTTCACAACCCAGTGGCTGAAATAAAGAGGAATTCTAAGAGGAGATGCCAAGTCTCATACTTGGTTAATATTTCTTGCCTTTTGCCAAAAACTGCAGTTTTCTAAATAGGGATTTGAAAGGGCATGTTCCCTTGTTTAGTATACAAGCATGTTGAAACCATATACTTCTGTCCTCCAACAAAGTCAGAGATCCCATCTGGTGTTTTTAAAAAGTTGTTCTTGAATTGACATTCACCGAGTTCCCAGATGAACCTGAGACACGTCCAACATGATCCATGTTGGGAACCACTGAATTAGAAAAACCCATATTTCACAAATCCAGACATATTTTGCAAGGCAATTGGCCTATAAGTCTTTAAAAATACCACCATAAGAAAAGCCAAAGGAACACTGGACACTTGTTCCCAATTATGGAAACTGGAGTGTGACAATTAAATGTGACGCGTGATCCTGGATTGGATTCTGTATTAGAAAAGGAAAAAATGAAAAAAAAAAAAAAGAAAAGGAAAAAATGATAAAGAACATTATTGTTACAGTTAGAAAAACTCT
>CM052899.1:129084180-129098812 GCA_028534135.1 Potos flavus | reverse complement strand
GCCTGCCTCTCTGCCTACTTGTGATCTCTCTCTGTCAAATAAATAAATAAAATCTTTAAAAAAAAAAAAAGAAAAACTCCAAAAATAACTCTGTGTTAGATATACGCAGTGAAATATGGTATTCAACTCATAAAACTTTAAACTGCACAGGAGCAGAGATCTGGTTGTTAAAGTCATCACTGTACACCCAGCACTTACATAGAAAAAATGTTTTTCTTGGGGCGCCTGGGTGGCTCAGTGGGTTAAAGCCTTTGCCTTCGGCTCAGGTTATGATCTCAGGGTCCTGGGATCAAGCCCCACATCATCGGGCTCTCTGCTCAGCAAGGGAGCCTGCTTCCCCTTCTCTCTCGGCCTGCCTCTCTGCCTACTTGTGCTCTCTCTCTCTCTGTCAAATAAATAAATAAAATCTTAAAAAAAAATCAAATGCACATTAAGTTTTAAGCAAAAAGGAAAATGAATTGTTTCTTCCTTTCAACTAAAATGCTTTAAAAAATTACAGCTGACTTTTTAAAACAATGTGCTTCAATAGAAAAATATGCATTTTGTCAGTCTTGCCGGGTTTTGATGGCTTACGCATTTTGAGACTTATAAAATAATCATATGAAATTCTGAAGTTATTTGAAGTTTAATAAAAGTATGAAAGTTTACAATCATTCATGTCTTTTCTTCTTTTGTCTTTATCTTTTGTTTTCCTCTTTAGACAGAGAACACAGAAAGTGGGGAAGAATGGAGAGGCTTCATTCTTACAGTAACAGAGGTGGGTAGGAAGGACCTTACTTTTGACTGATTCATTAATTCAACAAATATTTACTGGACACTGGCTATGAACCATACAGAGTGAAAGGGGTCAAAGATACAAGAATTGAAAAGGAGAGATATAAACCCTTACACTTACTCATGAAATTTATATTTTTATCAGGTAGATGGAAAGGAAGAAAGAAAATGAACAAGATAATTTAAAGTGATAATTGTTATGTAGAAAGTAAACAGGGCTTTGTGCTAGCTAGAGAGTTACAGGTGGTCAGGGAGATCTACTTTTTGGTCCTGTCCCTTGACACAGTGGTCCTTCATAATGCCAATATCTATAGCTTACATAGCATCTCCCAAACTACTTTCTAGTTACTTTCTTATTCATTTAATACACATTTATAAAATGCTAAGGGATGAATTTTGTGAATAAAGTAAACAATATAACAGAGAGCCCATCAAAATGAAAATTCACCTTTTAAATATTTGCTTAGTGAGTCTTAAGACAAAGCAATGCTTACATGTTCAACTCTGTGGCATCTTATCAGAGACAAATAGTAAGAACAACTGCTACAGTTAACTGTTGCAGCAAGATCTCCACCATTATTTTAAATGAAGCTACTGTAGCAACTGTCTTATAAACGGGAGGGACTTTGAGAGCCAGCCCCCAAAAGAGCACCATGTTCTGATACTTTTAGAGGAGAAGAAAACTTTCTATGTTTATTAGTCAGTTAAATCCAGACTCTGTCCAAAGCTAGCTCCTACGTGAAGGCTTTGCAGTCCTATGAAATACATACTGCACTTTACAGAGATGATGGATGCTGGTTCTTTAGATCAGCCAATAACAGGTAAAAGTTGGACTTCCCTACGCAGGGAAGTTGCAGGAGGCTAGAAAAGGGGGCCGGTTAAAGATGTGAAAGGCATGCTGACTTGTGAAGAAGAAGAAACTCTTTGGGAAACTGCATCGGTGTTGTGGAAAAGCGACATCATGTGGCACGGCACTTCTTACGCTGGGATCCAAGTCCTCCAAGAGTATGTGAGTTGGTATGAAGAAGAACACTAAAACCACTGGAAAACCTTGGGGTGCATCTTCCTGGCACACTAATTATACTTGATGTTCTGCCAAAAAAAAAATTTGTTTTTAGTTTTTTTCTTTGAGGTAAGGATAAAAAGCATTGTTTTCATATTAACATGTACATAGATATATTCAGAATACAAAATAAAATTCATGTGAATTTCCAGGAGAAGAAAATTTATTATTCTTTAATTTTGTGGTCTGTAAATGTCGTTTTTTATTGTGTTCCCTGAACACTCCGTGTATATTCACACCTTGCTATTGTTAGGAGAACTTTACCAGAAGCTCGAGAAACACAGATTGTAGTTGAAAGAGCAGAGACTTTGCTTTTGAATTAAATAAGCTGGAGGTTGAGTCCACAACTGTCTAGCTGTGTGACCCTGGACTAGTTATTTAATCTTTCTGAACTTTTTTTTTCCTATTTGTGAAGTAAGGATAACAGTATCTTTATTTATTTATTTTTTTAAAGATTTTTATTTATTTGACAGAGAGAGAGATCACAAGCAGGCAGAGAGGCAGGCGGGGGGTGGGGTGGGGAGGGAAGCAGGCTCCCCGCTGAGCAGAGAGCCTGACACAGGGCTCTATCCCAGGACCCTGAGATCATGACCTGAGCCGAAGGCAGAGGCTTTAACACACTGAGCCACCCAGGCGCCTCAACAGTATCTTTATTATAGTATTGCTGTGAGGATTTGGAATAACCCAATTTGCTCGGGACATAATAGGCAATTAATAAGCAGTAGTTTTTCATTAGTTTCACCTCGTTCTATTATTTTTTTTCTGGGTTGGTATATAAGAGAATAACTTTACTGGTTATTAGTTGAGTTATCCAGAAGAATAACTTTTTGATTGTATATCCTTATTATGTTTTTATTTCAAATGTCATATATATGCATATGTATAAGATAGAAACAATAGGAATTAATAAGAACATGTAAATAGGTCATAAGAAGATGTAAATCAGGGGTATGAATATCAGGAGGGCATAGGTTACTCAATCCAAAATACCTCTAGAAAAGGTCAAAAACAAAATGAAGTAAAGTAGTATCATAATCCTAATGTGTGAATGTCAGTTTGAAATATACACACAAATACACCAGAATATGGACCTCTGACTACCAATTCTCAGTCATCTAATGAAGAGTTCCATCTCAACTCCATGTTGTCAAATGGCTGGGGGAACTAATTCCAGGTTAGCTGTGGGAGAACACGGCACCTTGCAGGTGCTCTGGGCCTTCCCTGGCAGCAAGAACTAGTGAACTCAGCATGAACAACAAGAGGTTTGTTGTTACTTGAATTAGCCTATAGTGCAAGGCAGGTATACTTTGCTGTGTGCCAGGCTAAAAGGAACACTTCTAGGAAGTTTGGGCACCGTGCGCAGGTCAGAGCTCTTTGGCTGGTTTGGAGGCAGTTTTAAGACACCAAGATCCTGGGGCGCCTGGGTGACTCAGTCGTTAAGCGTCTGCCATCGGCTCAGGTCATGATCCCAGGGTCCTGGGATCGAGCCCCGCATCGAGCCCCGTATCGGGCTCCCTGCTCAGCGGGAAGCCTGCTTCTCCCTCTCCCACTCCCCCTGCTTGTGTTCCCTCTCTCGCTGTGTCTCTCTCTGTCAAATAAATAATAAATTTTAAAAAACCTTAAAAAAAAAAAAAAGACACCAAGATCCTCTATTCATGATTCTGTCCCTCCATCTGTGTCAGATAGCTCAAGCCCCTGAGAACTGCAGCGGTCTTCCTTGTTGCTAACGCCAGTCAGCCATCCTGCTGTCTTTCTTGTTTGCCTACCACTTTCATTGGTTTCAGCTGTCAGTTCCCCTGCACGTGTCCCTTCTCCCTGGGCAAGTAATTCGACTGCATGAAGTCCTAGAGAGAGAGAAAAAAAGGAGGATTGAGACAGAGCTGACCCCAAGCTCAGCTATGGAAAAGAAGGAACCGATTGAAGATTATGCAGATGTACTGAGCCCGATGCCAGCGTAAGTGCACCGCAAACTCCGGAGTTTGTTACTCAATTGTTAATGTTAATTTCTAATTATCAAAGAGAGTGTGAGCCCTTGACCTCTTTAAAGCAGGGACAGTAAGCTGTCTTGTGGATGAACATTAGATCTCTGAGGAGTTGCCACAGTTCCTCTTCTGTGTCATGATCAACCAAAAGCAAAATGCAGGTTTGAGCCAACCCTTTTACCACACAGGAAATCCCCTTCCACCCACACCTTTAGACCAAATAGATATTTTTTCCAAAGCTGAAACCTAAATAAAAATTGCTATGTAGAAAGAAGGAAAAGATTTTTTTTTTCCACCATGCAACTCCGTGATGGACTGATTTTTCTTTCTTTTTTTTTTTTTTAAAGATTTTATTTCTTTATTTGACAGAGAGAGAGAGAGATCACAAGTACGCAGAGAGGCAGGCAGAGAGAGAGAGGGGGAAGCAGGCTCCCCGCTGAGCAGAGAGCCCGATGCGGGGGCTCGATCCCAGGACCCTGAGATCATGAGCTGAGCTGAAGGCAGAGGCTTTAACCCACTGAGCCACCCAGGCACCCCGATGGACTGATTTTCTGTCAGAAAATTATACCAAAAAATTTTAAGTATCTGAATGATCTATTCACTTGTCCCGTCAGTGAGTGGTCACTGAACTTGTACTTGAGGAAGGCCCTGTATAAAGTGTATAAGTTGGTGTTGGGGAAATGAAGAGGCACAGACAGGCTCAATTCAGTAACACCTTTATTTTTTACTCTTACATTGATGGAAATTGTGACTAAGATGGTGAGGTCTTCCCTCCTGGAACTGTGGTCTTCGTGTCGGGGAATCTTGTCCTGGTACCACCCGTGACATCAGCTTCTCACACATAATCTAGCTGTACCATAATTGCCGAAACCTGCCTACCATCACTCTTGGCTGAAACCAGTCACAAAGACTGCTTTTTTTTCTTTTTTCCTCCATAAAACAAGTAATATATATTTATTACAGCTAGATAAAAAGAATATTGAAATCATTCTTTGTCCTACCAGTCACACATATTCACTGTTAACATTTCGGGGTATTGCATATCCTGCCAGATATTTCTCTGTTGATAAAACAGACTTTTCATTGACCACAATGTTTACTATAAAAATGGGAAGGGCTTTCTTAAAAATGTTATACACTAAAAATAGCACCAATGCCATTAGAAAGTCATATTATACCCAAAGGATTTAGATATACCCTTAAATACCAGTTATTTAAAACAGACTATACAAGAGAAGCATATAAAGAAATGCTTTGTGTCCCTGAAGAGAAACCACCAATAAATGTTATATCCAAGAGCTTATTATATGAGATTATGAACTGGGGATCCAGTATTAATTCTTATCTTAGATTTTCAGATGATACTGGTGATTACATACTGACCAACAGATAACTTTTCAGGTCTTTTTTGGTTAAAGAAAGAGGTTTGGAGGAATGAGGGAGGAAAGGCCTTAAGCCTAAAGTGTATTTAATAGTGGCACAGGATTGTAATAACAGTAATTATACAATTGTAATTTTAATAATAAAGCTGGGAATTAAGTTAAGAAAAGTTTTTTTTTTAATTTTTATTTATTTATTTATTTTAAGTTAAGAAAAGTTAATAACTGCAGCTCTTAGAGTTAGTTTTGTAGCATTTTTCAAAGTAATGCTCTTCACCAGTTAAAAAAAAATCCTGTTTTTTTGTCTCACCTCTATAGATGTTTTTATACAGTGTCCCGGAAAGAAGCAACTGAGATGCTTGAGAGGAACCCTTCTTTGGGAAATATGATCCTGAGACCTGGTAGTGACAGCAAAAGCTACTCCATCACTATCCGGCAGGAGATAGAGTATGTTTAATTAAAGAAGTATGGAATTGTTAAAAGCATGGTATCACTTTAAAAAGCAAAGCCGCAAAAAAAAAAAAAAAAAAGCAAGTCGCACAAGATCAGCACCTGCTATGTGTTCTGCTGGGGCTAAAAATATAAACACAAGAATAGGGAGTGAATGTTATAGAAGCAGAGCCAAGGCTGATATTTGCGGTAGGAAGAATAGGCAAGTTACTTTGATCCTGGGTATAGTTCTCTTATTCATTCATTCATTTCACACATCTTTATTGAACAGACTATTATGGGGCCAAGTCATATTCTAGATACTGAGAATGGAGTAGTGAACAAAACAACCATGTAAGGAGTTTGCATTCTTGTAAGGCAACATGGACTATAAATAAATGCATAACTGAAAAATCATATACATAGTAATAAGATCTATGGAAAAAAATTAAATAGAATGAGGGAGATGGGAACACTCAGAGATGATGTATAGAGAAACATTTTCTGATTGCTATTGTTTTAATACAGAGTGGTCAGGGAAGGCCTACTTTATTAGCTAACATTTAAGCAGGGCCCTGAAGGAAGTGAGGGAACAAACCAAGTCAATATCTAGGACAAGAGCATTTCAGGCAGCAAGTGCATATGCCTAGAGGCAGGAGAAGGCTCAGTTTGTTGGAACACTGACAAAAATAAAATTAAGATGTTAAAAAAAATTAAAATAAAAAAACAAACAAAAAAACAAACAAAAACAAAAAGAGGCCACTGTGATTGCAATGCAGTGAGCAAGCAAACAGTGCTAACCGAGATTCCAGAGGTTGGGGAGCGAGTGATCACTCTGAGCCCTACAGGTCACTGAGGGACAAGGTTATATACTCTGAATGACACAAGAGGTCACTGGACTGTGATGCATGAAGAAATGACACACTCTGACATCTATATAAAGACCACTTGGAGCCTCTTGTTAAGGTTAAGAATTTCTCTCTGGTAAAATGGTTTACCTTTGATAAAGTAGTAATACTTACATGCAATAGTTGATTTTTCTATGTAGTTAAGGTGGTTGGATCTGCTAAGGTCCACTCCAGCTCTGAGTCTCTCAAATCTTGCATTTCAATAAATAAGCACTCCAGGTTATTAACACTTTGACAAATGATAATGAAATTAAAATATAGGTTTTTGTCCTAAATGAAAATGTTCAATAAGTAATTATCTTTCATATAAAAGCATAACTAGAACTTTGACTCTTTAATTTGCTATACTTTCTGGGGATAACATTCCATCAATTATTTTAGCTATAACATATCTGTCAATGTATCTGTTTACCAGTCAGTCCACTATAAATAACAATAATTCTACATATATTAAATATGAAGACACTGACAATGAATAAAGGCAGTAAAAAGAAAATAATTACAATGCACCATGGTCCAACAAGCTTCATCACTTGCCAGTTACTCTATATAAACAGAAATTCGTCTTTAGACACCAGCCTTGTGCACTGAATGGATGGCAAGAATGTTAGAGGCAGATCGGGTCCTGGTTCTGTGTGTTAAGTGAGAGAGCTCCGTGTGTGAGTGTGTGTGTGTTTGATTTTTCCACAATGAATACCTATGTCAACTTAACCTTCTTATTGTTTCATTATTTTTTATTATAAAGGCTGACATTTGGAGTTAATGTGTTTTCAACTAATATGGTAGAACATCACAGATTACTCAATTTTAATTTATTTGATTTATAATTCAGTTGGCTCTTTTGAAACAAATCCAAAAGAAATAAAAATTGTGACTGCAATTACATATAAGTGAGCTTAGAAGAAACCCTGGGAGAACAGTGAATTTTTCTGTTGAGTACCTCCTGGTCAAGGAGCTTGTCCTTTTTCAGGGTTTAGGAAATTGAATTGAGTATGCCTTTAAAACTTAAGAGCATATAAAACGGAATTCAAATCTATTTCTCAGATTTTGTTTTAAAAAGAAACTTAACTACTGGAAAGCTAAATCACACAAGAGAGTGATTAGCTTTTTTTCCTTCATTTTATTCTTTTCTTGGTTGGATTGAGTGTTTGTTCCATTAGCCCGTGAACTCTGCATTCTTATTCTGCATGAAATGAACGAAGTCCCTGAGACCTAATGACTCTTTAAAGACCACATATTTTCTGCACAATAGCAGCCTAATCTTTTTAAGATGGTCTAAATTAGCCCAGCTTTTGCACCTTATTTTCTGCAAACGTGAGCTATCAGAAATAACAGCGTTTTCTGTTGTCGGTGTGGTTTGTGACAGAATGCAATGAGATTCTATACTTAGGATATGAATTGACCATCACAGTTTTTACTTATATCTCTATGGTATTTAAGCTATATTTAAACTCCTAAGTAAGAGTCGGGCAAAGAAATTCGTATCAAACTTCTATAATTCTAATTTTAGTAAAATCACTTCCATTTTGAATTCATATAGAAATTCATGCTTTTGTACAGCTGATGGTCCTAAAAACATAACATTTCATAAAACTAATCCTCCTCCCCCCAAAAGTTCATATTTAGAAAGCAGAGTGAGGGGAATGGTCAAACTAGCATTTTCTAACACTAGAGCGGGAATGTGCTTATTTAGGCTCTGGGGAATAGTTTATGGTTGGAAATGGATAAGAAAAATTTTAACTGTTGTTGCACCAATTTTCCTTTTGAGCCAGATACATCTATGATGTTAGGGATTGTAATATGTGTTGTCTAATGCCTCAAAATAGAACTTTTAGAAGGCCTAGATTTCATATCTTCTGTTTAACAGGATAGCTGTTGTAGAGAATAGTAGAATGTTAGCTTGTTAGACTGTAGAGCTTAATGTAAAGACTTTGACAAAAAATGTAGACAATTAGGAAGCACCTGAACACAGGTGGGTAACAACCCACAGAACCAATTCATTCTCTTACAGGTTGTAGGAGAAATGTGCAGCCATGCAAGTTTAGGTGTGTCTGGCAAAATACTAGCTCAAAAGGACAGGCTAGTTTACAAAGCAGTGGTTGAAAGTAAAATTATCTCCATCAGTTGACAAATCAGCTGTAGGAGGGAAGATTGTAGTTCTCGGGAAGAAGCAAAAGTCATTTAGTGCGCAATTATCTGGTGAACCTCTCTCGACGTAAAATACCCTGCTTTACCCAACCCAGTGGTGTGTGAATTCATAAGACAGAGTTATTCTTACAACAAACTTAGTGGTTTGGCTTTGTTTTCTTAAAATTGTTATGACTACATGGCAAGCTAGTAGTAAGCCATTTAGAAAGCCATTAGCCAAGGAAACTGTAGAAAATATTGACCCAAATTAATTCCTTTGCAGAAATTTGGGTCAGAAGCTAAAAACAAGTATTTATATCATATTTAAGGCCACACACTTGTTAAAAGACAGGTTACTTCTTTTTTGAGGTTATAATCAGGAAACCTCAGTATAGCAAATGTTATCAATCTCATTTTTTTCCTCTATCTTTATTTCTTGGGCAAGACAAAACAAAATATGAAAAAAAAAACAAAAAAGTCTAAAATGAGATTCAAAGCCTAAGCGACTTCAACGGATTTTTTTTTTCTACCTTACTTTCTGCTTCAGAACTCAGTCCTTTTAGTCGAAAGTTCCAAGAGACTGTTAATCTTTGCTGCTTTTCCTCTCACAGCTTTGTCATGAATAATGATGATGATGATGATACAATAGCCATTACTAACAACAATCATTATCATCACTTCCAGGGTACTATTTGGGGGTGCTGTGTTGAGTGGTTCACAAGCATGTCCTTCAGCACAGTAAAAGCTGAGACCGTTTTTTCCATGTTTTACAAATGAAGCAGCTAAGCCTTGCAAAAACTAAGTTAAAATGATAAATTTAAAATGTGGTAAAAACAGTTATAATTTGCTATGTGTCTACATGTGCAAGATACTGTACTAAGGACTTTTCAGACTTTAATTCACAACATCCCTGTGAGGAATGGGATTATCATCTCCATTTTATAGATGAAGAAATGAAGACTGAGAACTTACACATAGAACCGGAATTTGAACCTCGATCATTCTGGTGGTAAAGATCATGCCCTTCAAGGTTTCTGTCAGTCTTCCAAGGAATAATAATCACTTATTTCGTAGGAATACAGGAATTCTAATTGGAAAGGGTGAGAGTTTTCAAAAGTAACTATATGATTATAAAAGTCTTTCCACGTAGGCATAAAAATAAAGCCAGAGCCAACCACCGCAAAAGAAGGTACTTGTAAGACCTTTGTCCAAAAATGTTTCCTTCACCAGTCTGCTAGTGATTCCTGAAGGATCGGCAATAAAGAATACTTTTTATTTTTAAATTTTTTAAAAAGATTTTATTTATTTATTTGACAGAGAGAGAGATCACGAGTAGGCAGAGAGGCAGGCAGAGAGAGAAGAGGAAGCAGGCTCCCTGCTGAGCAGAGAGCCCGACGCGGGGCTCGATTCCAGGACCCTGAGATCATGACCCGAGCTGAAGGCAGAGGCTTTAACCCACTGAGCCACCCAGGCGCCCCTTAATTTTTTTTTTAGGAGGGGAGAGGGTTAGTTAGGTTTTATCCCATGCTTTAAAAGTAAAGTTCTAGAATAAGCAATTATTAGCTGTTTTCCAATGATATTCAATTGAAAGAATATTGGGATAGAATGGTAGGTGAAGAAAAAGTCCCTTGCAAAGAATCGTAGTTCAGTCCTAGAGGAATGTGACCTGGAAGTGGAGAGACGGGTGATAAAAAAGGTGGGAGACCCCACCAACAAACGTAACCTGATAGACAGCTTTAGATCGCTTCTGTAAATTGGATAGGTGTTGAATTAGTTTCTCTTTCAAGCAAATGGCAGTGTAATAAATGCTTTAAACTTTTTGACATTAGAAAAACTCTTGGTCCTGACACTGTTGTCACGTGAATCAAACCTTTTTACTTCTGCTCTCAGTATAAATTAATTGTAGCAAATAGCACAATAAGATGGGCTTATAGTGTTTAAAAAATTCAGTTTCATAAATATTGTGTGCATAATGCTGGAAGACAAAGGTGAATAGATTGTGCTTCTTGTTCTTAAGCAATTCTAGTTAATATAATATCATGTGTTTCGGGTGGTAATAATTTAGAGTGCTACATGACCATAGAAGAGGAAGACATTATGGCTCATCTACTGTACTCACCTTCTCATGGAGCATTTTCCATATCTCTAAGTCAGCCTTGAAGTTAGCAGATATCTAGGGTGGTGTATGAGTCAGCAGGAAGAACGGCCATTCAGGGATTTCTCATAGGAATAGTGATGAGGTAGAGAAGAAAGTAATTTGCTTTCAGTAATTCTTTCTACTTCCTTTTTAATCTAGAGAATAAAAATCTGATTTGTATGTACCTACATAGGATTTTATAATGTTACCTGCTTTGTAAATTACCGACGTTAAAAAATAATTTCTGCCTGAAAGATTTTCAGCTCTTGATTCCTTTTTTCCTGTTATCTAATCACCCACTCAATGACCCAGGTTTCCTATATCCCTAATGTATAACCCCTCCAAAAACAGAGACAGAGAACTGGGTAAATAACAAAATGAAAACCACCATTCCCCCTCTCCCCCCTCCTTTTTTTTTTTTGCCTCACTACAGGAATGGGAACATAGGTTTTACTATAGAGGAGATATTTTATATTCACTTTAGTCTGATTTGATCCAATAGCATATTCAAAAGGAGATTAACCTTTTTTTTTTTTTTTTTTAATTTTAGCATGCCAAGAATCAAGCACTACAAAGTGATGAGTGTAGGAAAAAACTACACTATTGAACTGGAAAAACCTGTAAGTAGCTATTTCCTTGTTTTTGATGAATTTTCTCCTGCTTTTTCCCAAATCTACTTTATAGAATTCAAAGAAAGGTGGAAAAGCAGACCCCTTGCCTAGGAACATAGTGCTGGTGAAAAACAGCCATGTGAAGGAGCCCTGAAAGTGGCAGAGATCCAGGGTGAGAAGTGAGATATAAGAGCAGGTGGATGAAGAGGCACAGAAGAGAATCTGCTAACAATTCTACTTTGTTTCTCCGTAATCTTTATCGATATGATTATTTCAGGGAGGGAAGATTTTTTTCTTAAATGCCTGTTTTCCATCCTCCAGTGATATGTATTTCAATGTGATTATTTCTAATGGGGGGGAATATTTGTGAATGCCTAGTCCTCTAATACTCGTCATGCAGAAGTTCAGAAATCCCCATCATACTAGCAACATATCATGAAGAAACAGTTTCTTCCTGATCTGCAACCCCTCTCAACTTACCATGGGGCTAATGATACAATATTATAATCACTAGGTCACTGTATTAGGGAGAGAGCTAAGTACCTTACATATATCACTTAATTTGATCTTCACCATTACCCTGAAGGAATGCTTATTATACAGGGGGGAAAACTGGTATTTACACTCATCTCAACCAGTGAAAATGTAGTGATGTGGGCTGTGGTCTAGGTGCCAGAAAAAGGGAATATAGCTGTGTGATCTTAGGCTGCAGTAGTGGGAAGATTGGACCGGGGAAGTGATATCACATAAATGGAACTGATGAGTCTTGAAGATATTTATTTTAACATCTTTAAAATTGAGCTCTTAGTGTCTCTGCCTCTTTAAGCCCATTGTATTAATCAGGTGAAGAAAGGGGCAGTATGGCTGAATTTTTATGTTTGTTTGTTTATTTATTTATATTTATTTATTTTTAAGATTTTATTTATTTATTTGACACAGATTGAGAGACAGAGAGAGACATCACAAATAGGCAGAGAGGCAGGCAGAGAGAGAGGGGGAAGCAGGCTCCCTGCTGAGCAGAGAGCCCAATGTGGGGCTCAATCCCAGGACCCTGAGATCATGACCTGAGCCGAAGGCAGAGGCTTTAACCCACTGAGCCACCCAGGAGGCGCCCCTATCGTTTTATTTTTAAAAAATATTTTATTTATTTATTTGTGAGAGAGAGCGAGCGAGCACAAGTAGGGGGAGCGACAGGTAGAGGGAGTAGCAGGCTCCACTGAGCAAGGAGCCTGATATGGGACTCAATCCCAGGACCCTGGGATCATGACCTGAGCTGAAGGCAAATGTTCAACTGACAGCCACCCAGGGGTCTCTGAATTTTTTATGTTTAGACTCTACTTCTTAGAATGCAGTAGTGACTTTTGCCAAGAGGAGGGAAGCTGATGACTCATACACCTCCCCTCCATCTTTGCCATAAATGCCTCCCAGAGCTCCTCAGCTCTCATGTCCATGCCTTGCTGGGGCTTTTTCAAAAATCCTAATGAAGGAAACAAACAACTAGATTGCCGAAGGATAACCCAAATAACCGACTGACCAGAAGCAAGTCAGGGAAGAAGAATGTGCCTCTGTGACTGGTGAACTGGGGTTCCTTTATCTGTAATTAGCCCAAATAGCCCTCAATATAAGGAAAGTTAACTGCCTGGATTGTTCTTTCACCTTTCACACTCCCCTCCCCTAGCCCTCAACCAGGTTGCCATTTTATGAAATCTGGTGATATTCAGGTTTAACCTGAATTTACTTGTATAAAAATATTGTTTGGGGGTGGCAACCCATTTCAGCTACTCTTGGCCAACTAAATTATCCCGTTACAGTGAGATATTAAAATGGTAAATTCTCTGGCTTTAAGGGTTCTTTGGTTTCAAACAGAAGAAACCAAATAACTAACAGATTTAAGACAGATTTAAGAACATAGGAAGCCCATAAAATGACTGGAAAGCTGGAAGACCTCTAGGGACTAGGAAGTAGTTACTTATACAGTTGACCCTTGAACAACATAACTGCATGCATGGGTCCACTTACATGTGGGTTTTTTTTTTTTTTTTTTTGATAAATACAAAATAGTACTGCTAAATGTATTTTTCTTGTGATTTTTCTTAATAATATTTCCTTTTCTCTGGCTTACTTTATTATAAGAATACAGTATATAATAACATATAACATACTAAATATGTGTTAATTAACTGATTATGTTATTGGTAAGGCTTCTGGTCAACAGGTTATTAGTGTTTAATTTGGGGAGGAGTCAAAAGTTATAATGTGGATTTTTGAGTGCAGAATGGTTGGCATCCCTAACCCCTGTTGTTCAAGGGTCAACTCTAGTAAGAACCATCTGATTAGGAATCCGCTATCCTTCCTGATTCCTCTACTTAAGTTCAGGAAGGGAACTTCAGGAAGGGAGCATTTTCTGGCCTAACCTGAGTCACATTCTCATGCAATAACTACGGAAGTGCAGAGTACCTAATTATTGTACACCAAAATATATCCCATGGGGAGGGGGAAATTTCTTAACAGGGAATTAGATATTATAAAAGAGAAAAAAATGCATGGGTAGGAAACACTGGCCATTCAGTACCTCATTGAAGTGAAGTATTGACATGTTTTACTAGAGATCATGAAATTCACAGTAATCTTCATTAAATTTCACATGAGCTGGGGTGCATGGGTGGCTCAGTCGTTAAGGGTCTGCCTTCAGTTCAGGTCATGGTCCCAGGGGCCTGGGATTGAGCCCTGCATCCGGCTCCCTGCTCAGCAAGAAGCCTGCTTCTCCCTTTCCCATTCCCCCTGCTTGTGTTCCCTGTCTCACTGTGTCTCAGTCAAATAAATAAAATCTTTAAAAAATTTTTTTTCACATGAGCTTTTTTTTAACTCTCTCTTCACATGGATGACACTGAGCCTTCTCTCACTCTCTTTGTACAGGTAACACTCCCAAACCTTTTCAGTGTCATTGATTATTTCATGAAAGAGACTCGAGGAAATTTACGACCATTTATATATTCAACTGATGAAACCTTTGGTATGTTCACTTCATTGCTGTATTAAGGAAAGCAAACAAAACAACCACCCTCCCCCACCAACCCCCATATATAATTTGTAATATCAACCAGGTAGGAATGTAGCTCAGCTTTTAAATTTATCTATTTGTAAGTCATTTTATCATTAACCCTGTGAAAATAAGGGAGGACGAATATATTCTGGTGGCCCATTCTAGAGAAAGGAAAGCTG
>CM052899.1:128907327-129083680 GCA_028534135.1 Potos flavus | reverse complement strand
TCTGTAAGATGTCAGCTTGTTTGAAAATTCCTAATGATGGTCGCCTCACTGGTTTTTGAGGCAGCACACTTCACTTTTGATCAGTGCTCATCTTAGAGAATTCTTTCTTAATAGTAAGTCTGAAATATTTCTTCCTTTAACTTCTATATATTAATCCAATTTCTGGTTTTGGAACAACTCAGGGTTTTAAAAAGCCCATCAGATATATAAAAGCAGCCAAAAAACCCCCCAAAAAACAAAAACAAAATAAATAAAAGCAGCCAAAATTCCCCTCCTGCCCCCCACACGCCTTAGTCTTCCTCTGCCCTCTATAAGTTATTGGTTCCTTCAGCCCTCTTATCACATCTTTAACCTTTTCTGTATACTGATTTCTAAACAACTCTCTTAAAATGTGATGAACACATTACTACAGATATGGCCAGAATAATATATTACACAGGCTTAATTCAGGAAAACACCATTTATAGAAGTCTATTAACTATTCTTTAATATGATTATTAATATAAGTAACTATTGATATAATTTTTTTTTCAGAGACCAAAGGATTTCCTGTAACACCTCTAAAATTGAAAAAAAAAGTTTAAGGTGACGGTGAATTTGATATTATTTGCTTCATGTCAGTTATCTAATGCTGTGTAATGAACCACCCAAAACATGGTAGTTAAATCAACAACCATTTTATTTGCTCACGATTCTGTGCATTGGCAATTTGGACTGGATTCAGTTGGGCAGTTCTTCTGCTAGTCTCATTTGCTGTCACTTACACCAACTGTAACCAGCTGATGGCCTGACCGGGCTGCATGTTTCAAGTCGGCTTCATTCATACATCTGGTGCTAGTGGCCAGATGAAGCTGGCTGAACCACTCTCCTCGTGTATTCTCTAATACTTGAGGAATTAGCTCAGGCTCTCTCACATGAAATCTCAGAGCTGTTAGGACGCGAAGCAAACCTCAAGTCCTTGGGCTAGAAATTCTTAGCGTTAAGGATCAAAAATGGCCCTGTCAGAGCATTCAGTATAGGAGAAACTGTGAATTGAATACATAAATCCAAGTGTGATGTGTCTCATGTACAAGGGTTATACTTCTTTCTTTTTTAAAAATTTAACTTACATGCAATAAAATTCACTCTTTTTGGTATACAGTCCAATGAGTTTTGATAACCACCACCAGAATCAAGATACAGAAAGTCCCATCACCTCAAAAAAAATGCCCTGATGTTCTTTCTTTGTAGTCAACCCTTCTTCTCACCCACAATCCCTCGCAACTACTGATGTTTTCCATTCCTATAGTTTTGCATTTTCCAAAATGTCATATAAATGGAATCACAGTATAGAAAACTTTTGAGGCTGATTACTTTCATTCATCATAATGTCTAGATTCACACAAGTGTTGTATTACTAGTTTGTTCTTTTTTATTGCTGAATAGTATTTCACTGTATGGAAGAACTAGTTTGTTTATCCATCCAACAATTAAAGTGTATTAGGGTTGTTTCTGGTTTTTGGCAATTACTTACTGAACTATATTAATAGTCAAGTGCAGATTTTTGTGTAAATGTTAAGTCTTCATTCCACTTGAGTAAAATATCTAGGAATGAGATTATTGGGTTATATGGAAAGAGTCCATTTAACTTTATAAGAAACTGCCAAACTCTCTTCACAAGCATTTCTACCTTTTTGCACATCTGCCATTGATGCTGGAGAGTTGTAGTTGCATCCTTATCAGCACTTGGTATTGTCATTTTTTTTTTTTTAAGTAACTCTGTATCACACATGGGGCTTGAATTCATGACCCTGAGATCAAGAGTTGCATGCTCTACCAACTGAGCCAGCCACACACCCCAATGGTATTGTCATTAAAAAAAAAAAAAGAAAAAAGAAAAAAGTTATTTTAATAAATGTGTAGGGGTATCTCTGTGGTTTTAATATGCATTTCCCCAGTGAGTATGTTGAGCATCTTTTCATGTGCTTTTTGACATCCATATATCTAATTTGGTAAAATATCTGTTTAAACCTTCTGCCCACATTTTTGTTGGGTTTTTGTTTTCTTGTGGTTGAATTTTGATAATTCAATACATATTCTGAATATGTCATTTGTCAGATATAATTTGCAAATACTGTTTGTTTTTTCATACTTTTAAGTGTCTTTAGCAAAGCATAAGTTTTAAATTTTAATGAAGTAAAAATTATCAATTTTTGCTTCTGTATATAGGTTGTACTTTTAGTGTTGTATCTGACAACTCTTTGCCTAACCTAAGATCACAAAGATATATCTTCCTATGTTTTCTTCTTTAAGTGTCAGTTTTATGTTTTACATTATTAGGTCTATGACCCACTTGAAATTAATTTTAAGGGCTGAATTCATTTTATTTGCATTTAGATATATAATTGTTTGAGCAACATTAGTTGAAAAAAGATAATCTTCTCTTCATTTAAATAGCCTTGTACCTTTGTGAAAAAAAAATCAATTTACCGTATTTTTGTGAAACAATTTCCTATGTTCCTACCCTTTTGCCAATACGTTTTTTTTTTTTTAATTTTATATTTATTTGACAGAGAGAGAGAGATCACAAGTAGGCAGAGAGGCAGGCAGAGAGAGAGAGGGGGAAGCAGGCTCCCTGCTGAGCAGAGAGCCAGATGTGGGGCTCGATCCCAGGACCCTGAGATCATGACCTGAGATGAAGGCAGAGGCTTTAACCCACTGAGCCACCCAGGCGCCCCAATACCACACTATCTTGATTACTGTAGCTTTATAGTAGTTCTTGAAATCAGAAGATATAAATCCAACTTTGTTCTTTTTTTCAAAATTCTTTGGACCAATCTAGTTTCTCTGCCTTTCAGTATAAGTTTTAGAATTAGCATGGTACTTACAGAAAAATCCTCCAGAGTTTGGATTTGGATTTTGTTGAAGCTTTAAGATGAGTTCAGGGAGAACTGACATCTTGACAGCATTATCTTCCAATTCAGGAATAATATATCCTTCCAGTTATTTAGTTTTTTAAAATTTCTTTTACAGTTCTTTAGTTTTTAGCATATGGATCCTGAACATATCTTGTTAGATTAATACCTATTTAATTTTTGGTGCTATTATAAATGGTAGTTTTTAACATTTTGGATTCCAGTTATTGTATTGGTAATATATAGAAATACACTTTTTGTTTATTGATCTTATAATTCCAAGATTCCATTTGCTAGACTTTTTATTCATTTCTAAAAGCTTTTTTTTTAGATTCTTTGTAATTTTTTTTTTTAAGATTTTATTTATTTGTCAGAGAGATAGATAGCACAAGTGGGGGGGGAGGCAGGCAGAGGGAGAAGCAGGCTCCCCGCTAAGTAAGGAGCCCGAAGTGGGACTTGATCCCAGGACTCTGGGATCATGACCTAAGCCGAAGCAGATGCTTAACCGACTGAGCCACCCACATGTTCTTTGCTTCCAGTTTTTTTTTTTTTTTTGCTTCCAGTTTTAAAGGACAAAATATTTCATCTTTCACTAATAAGTATAATGTTGGATGTAGGTTTTAAAAAGATGAGTTATCAGACTGAGAAAGTTTCCTTTGGTCTAGTTTTGGTATTAATGTAATGCTGCCACAAAAAAAAAAAAAAAGAGCTGGGAAGCATTCCTTTTTCTGCGGTCTGGAAAATATGTGTAGAATTGGTATTTTTTCTTACTTCAATACTTTATAGAATTCACCCAATGAGCCATATGGACCTGAAGATTTCTTTGCTGAAGGTTTTTAACTATGAATTCAATTTCTTTAATAGATGTTGGATAATTCAGGTTATCTATTTTTTCTTGAGTGAATTTTGGTAATTTCTTTTAAGGAACTGGTTCATTTTTTTCTAAGTCCTTGAATTAGTCTTCTGGCCTAGAGCCTGGCACAGAGTGGAAGCTGATGGATAGTGGTAGAATAGATAAATGAATGAGTAAGCAAAACATTAGGGAAGGAGGAAGAAACCCTCCCTTCTTCCCAGAGGAAAACTGTCACTCTTAGAAATAGGAAAGGACCATTGCAAGTAACTACAGCCTGGGTGACTGTATATTTACTCTGTGACAGGCACTGTGTGAAGTGCCATGATTATATGAATCATCATAAAACAAAGATAATAATCACACTTTCCTTATAAGATTGAAAGAAATAAAAGTGAGACGATTCATATAATCACCACCTAAGTAGTTTTCACATATGGCTAAAGAAGTCAAGTCAGAAACACAACTAGTAAATGAAGTTGGAATCCAAACCCATACTTAAATTCTGAAGCCTTTTTAAAAACCTCAGTGATTTTTTTGAATTTTAAAGCAGACAATTATCCTGATTAGATCGAACCAGTTCTGTCTGCCTTACTCTTTGTAGGAAGAAGTTCCAGTATCAGTTCAGTTTTCAAAGTCTTTGTTATGTTGGTTTGGGTCTGTCCAATGCATGTATGTATCAGGGACTGACCTAGGACTTAGGCAGTGGTTTATAGTTTAGTTATAATACATATATATAATAAACTCTATATACCTAACATAGTTCAATAGTTTTTACTTCTCAAAGCCTTCGTTAACTGTTTTATATATTCTGTGCATGCATAGCTTAGAGGTAAGCTTCGAACTTAAGTTACTTCATACACAGAACTAGGGGATCCTTTTTCATTTTTCTCCAAGATTTCCGCCACTCTCCTGCTATCAAAGGTCCTTTTTTCTGGTCTTCTAAAGATGCGGCTTCTTAAAGAGTTTTAGCTACCTGTGCCACCACATAGTTCTGTGGAGACTGGGGCTGCACTTGAGGGAAAAGACATTAAAAGAAGAGAAAGAAAAAACTAATAGGAATTCCAACACTTCTCCCTGGCAACCCTCACCCATCCACTCTTTAAGTCACAGGGTCCACTTTTCCCAGGTTCTCTGGCCAGGATGAGCTTTCTTTGGGGGTGTTAGGTGCTCATGCTGCCCTCTATTGCTACAGTGCAGTGCCTTAAGACAGAGCCATCCTCAGAGCAGGGCCAGAAGAGAGGGAAAAAAAAAAATGGGAAGAACCAAAAATGGGCTGTTCATGTAAAATGTCAATGCTTTTGGAAAAAGACAACCAGATTACTATTGCTCTCCTGGCTGAACTGTTTCAGTTTGCTTTGTGATCAGAAACAAATTACTCAACCTCCCTGCGTTTCAGATTCCCTTATTAAAAGAGTTAGGGAGCGTTATATGAACAGATATAATTAGATGACCACATGGAGAGAGACTTCAAATATCTTCTGTAGAGTAATGTATTTTCTTTGAAAAGGAGAAAGATAATGGAAGAGTAAACTGGAAGAGTACATGACAGTGGAGAAAGGACTTAAAAAAAAAAACAACAAAAACCCTACAAAAACACCAAAACCCATCTTGACAAATAGTGCTTAAACTTCAAGGAAACTTTGGGGAAACTTACAATGGTTTTAGGGAGTTTGGACTCCATACCTGATTGGGGCACAGTGGGGATGTGGGAGCCCTTAAGCTTTATTTTTGCCTTGAGATAGGAAATGGAAGTTATAGAGGACATAAGGGTTAAAATCTGGAGACTTGGGAGAAAATGAAAGTGTTTCCAAAAACATACTATCAAAAAGAAAATGAGATTTTTTTCTCTTTGATACTTGATGTTAACCCATGTCAGCATTCAGCTTTTTCTTCGACACCAAAAGGAAAAAGCAATGATAGAACCAAAACAAAGATATTTCCTCAGTTTATTTTTCTCAATTTCAGAAATCAGCAGTTTAATTAAAAGCCACTTTTGGGGCGCCTGGCTGGCTCAGTCAGTAGAGCATGTGACTCAATTTTGGGGTTGTGAGTTCAAGCCCCACATTGGCTGTAGCGATTACTTAAAAATAAAATCTTAAACAAACAAAAAAGAACAAAACTAAAAGCCACTTTAAAATATGGTAGGGTCGGTAACTGACATTAAGCTAGTCAGGAAGAAAAAAAATGTTCCCTAGAGAAAAATTTATTAGGAGCCAAATCACAAGTCAAGAATAAAATAAAAATTTAAAAAGCATATGAATATTCATTATTTAATTAACTGGTATTTATTAAACACACCACCAATGTTTCAAGTACAACAGGAAAATCAATTCACATATAAAAATAAAGAACTGCCCCGTGCCTTGATATTGGTTCTTTATTTAATTAAGCATTTCCACTCACAATTTTTAGGCTAAGAAACCACCACAGAAGGGAGAAGAGAAAGACATGAGAAAAATTTATATATTGCATGAAAATAAAATAGGAAAACTAGCTTTATGTATCTCGATAACTTATTTTTAAAAGGAAGATCTTGCTGGTAGAGAAAATCACCTCTATTTTCCTGATCAAGTTGCTTACCTCAATACCAAAATTAAACATTGTAGTATACAATTTCATTATCTTACTAAATGAAACCAGTAGGGGAAACCATAGAATATGGCTGTGAGGGTAACTCACAGATATATACATTCCTATGTAATGATATAAGTTGGTCCTTTCTAAATGAAGTTTTTATTTTCTTAGGCTTCAATTAAATGCATTTCCCTCTATATAATTTCCACAGCAGATTCTCCTAAATTCTAGCAATGCCAAAAAAGCCTCAGTAGGTTTTGGTAAAATCTGATTTGACGAAGTTATCAAATATAAATCATTCTAATATCTAGTTAGAAATCAGAGACATGAAATGTACTAGAAGCTCTTTTCTAACAGAAAAACTATGCCATTTTCTCTTATTGGAAATAAATAAAAATGATCAATTTCCATGTTTTCCCTGATGTTGTCTTTTCGCTAGCTTAAAATCAACCCATACTTTTGTAAAAACATTAATCTACAAAGATGTTTTGTAAAAGGGTATGTAATCACCCATTTCACAAGTATAACACAGTAGGAGACTGATTATAACCACACAGAATTCCTTAAAAATACTAATTCCTCAGTCCCACACTAGATCTACTGAATTAAATATTTTTTCATTAGTTTTTTTCTTGAAAAACAAGCTTCTAAATTGATTTTGATGGTCATCAAATTTGAGAATCACTTTTGCAATCAAGTAAGTCAAAAGGTATGGCTTATATTCTACTCCTGGTTCTAATTATTTGGTTGTTTTATTTGGCTTCTCTGGTTTCTTCATCTGAAAAAAATTGAGTTAGAATGGATTTCTAAGGTCCTCTTAGCTCCAACAATTTATACAGATGTGTCCTGAAAGGAAGAGGAAATCAGGACACACATACACAGAAGACAATGTGAGACAGAGGGAGAAGATGACCATCTACAAGCCAATGAGGCCTCAAAAAAAAGTCAACTCTATTGACATCTTATTCAGGCTTAGCCTCCAAAATTTATGAGAAATAAATTTCTGTTAAGCCACTTAGTCTGTGGTATTATAGCAGTCCTAACAAACCAATTTAATGAATTATATGGAATGCCTGAAAGTATGCAGAATTCTAAGCCTCTCTCAGACTTAGAGAGTTAATTTCTAGGGATTATTGATCCATAAATCTGCCTTTTTATCATACACAATAAAGTTTGTTATATACAATCAAGTATGCAAACTATTTCTTTAAAATCTACTGTGATATCAAGTGGTTCACTGATGCAAAGATTACAAAAGATCTATTGAATCTATCTCATATTCTCAAGGACCTTATGATTAAGTCCAAATATTGATAAGAAATAAGAGACTGAAGAGCTCCAACTTGCAACAATCTTAAAATGTTAAGGGTGAATTCTTGCATTCTATGAGAATAAACAGTGCTTAATATAGAATGCTTAAAAAAAATAGACTGCTGAAGATTATGAGGCAATGTCATTGACAGCAATAAAGTAAAAAGGAATGGATGAGCAACACAGAAACACTTGACGGACTGGCCAAGAAGGAGAATCTAAAAGAAGACCACCAACAAAGTGAGCTGGGAGAAACAACAGAAAAAGAGCCACAAAAACCGCAGAAATTGAAACTGGCAGACAAAGACCATAAGATGGCCCTATAATTTAAATAACAGACATTAGAAAATTTCTGCAGGGGATAGGAAACTATCAAAGGTAATCTAGCAGTTTTTTTTTTTTTTTTAAAAGAACCAAACAGAACTTCAAGGACTGAAAAATATAGCCAAAATTAAAAACAAAACGGATGGCCATAATATAAAAAAACAGATGAAGTAAACTAGAATATGGGCAGGAGAAATGATGCAGAATAAAGCATGATGAGACAAAAAGAACTGGAAAATATAGGAAAGAGGGTTTTAAACACAGAAGGCAGAATAAGTCCTCTGTGCTTAATGAGAATCCCCACAGAAGAGAATGGGGAAAAAGGCAGTATATGAAGGAGAAGTATTGAGACTTTCTTAGAACTAAGAAAAGACCCAAATCTAGATTCAAAAAGCTGAACAAATCCCAAACAAGATTGATAAAAGAAATCCATACCCAGACACATAATAATTAAACTTCGTAAAATGAAAGCAGATAAAGAGATTTCCTTTAAAGCTGCAATGTTTAGTTTGCTTGATAGTTGACTTGATAGCAACAGGGGAAGTTTGAAGAGAGGAGAAAAATATCTCCAATGAAAGATAATGAAAGCCAAATTAGAATTTTACATTCAGCAAAAGTATCTTTGCAGAATGAAGGCAAAATATATTTTCAAAGAAATCATGAGCAAGTATGCCACCAGTGGACTTTCACAAAGTAAAATTCTAAAGCATTTTAGGTGGAAAGAAATTTAGCCCAGATGGTAAGCCGGAGAGACAAAAAAAGAATAAAGAGCAAAGAAGGTGAAATATGTGTATGGGTAAATACAAACATTGACTTCATTAACAAAATAACAGAATTAAAAGACATTTATGTAAATGACAACAGAATTAAAGTAGTAACAGAAATAGAATACATGATCATAGTAGCCAAACTGGGAATTAGAGTTGATAGTTATTATAACATAACAACTGTGTAATAAATAGTCCCCCAAACTAGCATAAACCATCCATGTTCATGGATTCTGTGGGTCAGGAATTTGGCAGGACAGAAAGGATAGTTTGTCTCTGCTCCATTAAGCTTGGGGTTGGAATCATCTGAGCTTGCTTACTCACATTGGACACCTGATGCTGGCTGTAGGTTGGGGACCTCCGTTTCTCCGTGTTTACTTTAGGCTTTCTCGTGATATGATGTCTGGAATCCAAGGGTGAGCTTTCCACGAGGGAGAGAGAGAGAGAGAGAGAAGTAGAAGCCATATAGCCTTTTGTGACCTAACCTCAAAAGTTGTAGTTACATATGATGCATTTTGTTATATTAGTTAGGGCAATCATAAATTCTTGTACTGGTTCAAAGGAGAGTAAAAATAGATGGTCTCTTATGGGGGTTGGAGGAGGCTGCAAGATTTTATAAGAGCATGTGAGACTGGAAATATTGTTGTGGCCATTTTTGGAAACCATCATCGGCAAAAGGTAAAGATAATGATTAAATTTAGTCTGGCTTAATCTGAGTGTGCAAACTGTAATACAGGCTAACCATCAAACCACAAAAGCCACTGAACTAGAAAAGAGAAAAAAAGTGTATAGCTTAGGAAAAGAGAAACCGTATCATGTATATTAAGAAAGAGTTTAACATAAAGAACTGGTTAAACAGGTTTTGGGAGAATTGAAAACATCAGCAAGGGACACAGCTATTAAAGGGAAGAGGGTGACTTTATTAGAACCCAGAAGCCTAGAAGAGATACCCTGCAGAGTGCCAGAGAAAAGCTAGAGCCTAAGAACCAATCAGAGACTACTGGAAGAAAAGCTACTGTTGAGGTGATGCTGACATGTCGGGAAGCAAATGGCAAGGGTAAAAGTCTCTTTTCCCTTTCTCCAGCTTTCCAGTCCTCCTCTTAGTGCCATCTATTTATGGAACCTAAAGGAAGCCAAATGGCAAAAGAGAAATGCAGTTTGCAAATTTCCACAATACAAAAGGGTATCTAGAGTTAAAAGATAATATGAGTAACTGGCATATATGGAATAAAAAAAATACAAAAGAACAAATTTTAAATGGCAAGAAAATAGAGACAAAGAATCATAGAACTGGCTAAACAATCACAAACACAAACAAAACAAAAAACAAAAAACACCCAAGAAAATCAAACCAAATCAAACCCCATAAAATAAAATGTCAGAACTAAACCTAAATATATCAGCAATTACATTAAATGTACATGGCCTAGGTGTTTCAGTTAAAAGGCAGAGATCATCAAACTGGGTTAAAAAGAACCCCTAAAATCCAAACTATGTTTAGAAATGAAGAAACACTGAAAAAACACCTAAAAAAACCTGAGTTGTAGAGGAACTCCTAATGGAAAGAGAATATTTTAACTATTAACCACATTATGTGTCAAAACTTGTAGAATATGGCTACAACAGTAATTAGAATATCACATAATTATGTTATAATAATATATAATTTTTATAATACTATGGAGATATTTATATTTGTAATATATATTTATAATTTTTAATTTTACATGTGTATGTTGAAAGACAGACTGAAAATCAATTGAGTAAGTGTCCAGCTCAAGAAGTTAGAAACAAACAGCACTAGTAAAAAAAAAAAAAAAAAAAAAAATAGGAAACCCGAAGAAAATAGGAAAAATGTTAATAAGAGCAGAAAATAATGGGATAAAAAGCAAACACATGAGAGAGAGGATTAATAAAAATAAAATTTTGGATTTAGAAAAGACTAAACACTACCCTTATTTGAAGATTATACAGAATACCCAAATTAATTTGCAAATAATTTGTAAGAATCATTAGAATTTAGTATGTTTCCAGATACGGAAGTAATACAAAAAATTTTATTTAACACATAATCAAGAGGATAAAAAGTGGGCTACATGATTTGAATTAACATTCATACTTCGGAATATCTAGAAAAAGTGGGCAAAATGTATTTAAAAAATGTTGGTTGGCATTGGAGAGCTATGTTAGTGAATGGTCAGACTAACATCCAGAAGAAAGTAGAAATTCATAAAAGTGAACCATTCGTTTGGGATCACTTGGGCCCTGGGAGCTTTTGCAGATATCTAAGTGTCCACTGAGAAGCTCAGGAGAGTTAAGGGACTAGGGATTGAAAGGTAGAGTCCAGTGCTAGCCAAGAAGTGGAGGTCCTGGTAACCCTAATCTACACTTTGAACTCAACTCCGAGGGATTGTAGGGGTTAGGATAAACAGGAAGTAAGAGCAGTAGTAGTCTATAGCTCAACTCTGAGTCATATGGATAACTCAATCTTGACTCTGGAATCGGTCTAGATTTATTAGTGGCCAAGTGCCACTAGTGAAAATACTATCCAGGACATTAAGTTATTTTTAAAAGCAATTTTTCAAATATAATATTGGCATACAATGACAGATAACCATATACATAAGGATGTAAGATAATGATTAGGTGAAACAAAAGGAAAATAAAAAGAGGCCCATAGGAGAGTTCCAGATTTGGGATTAAACACATACAATAAAATAATGCTTTTCATGTTCAGGTAGATAAAAGATTGAAAATTTCAGCAAGATAACTGGAAACTGCAAGAGTGACAAAATTTGCATATTTGTAATTAGAAATTTGAGAACTGAAAATACAATGGGCTAAGAATAACCAAGATACTCTTACAGAACAAGAAGTTGGGAGGACTTCTTCTGCCAAATATAAAAAACAATACATCAGCTACAGTGATGAAAATACCATACTAGCACAGGGATAGAAAAGAAAAAACAAAAAATTCAGAGATATAAACATAAATGCATATATGACTTTAGTGGTAATGCAGAAGAGTGGCAATGCAAAAAAGAACATACTTCATAATTCAATAAATGGTGTTGAGGCACTTCTAAGCATACACAAAGTTAATTCCTCATAAATTGAAAACTGAAAATTTGTAAGGCAAAGTTAAAGTCTTTAAAAGACAATATATAGGGAAGTACCTTCATGACCTTGGATAGGAAACAATGTTTTTAAGCAACTCACAAAATACACTAACCTTAAAACAAAAGACTGATACTTTTTAGTACCTAACCATTGAGAAACTCTTTTTAGCAAAGAACATTATAAAGAGGGGGAAAGGCAAGCCAGAGTGGGAGAAGATATTTGGAAATATATAGCTAACTAAAAACAGGATTTATAAAGCAATGAGGAAAAAGACTAACACAACAGGAATATGGGCAAAAGAATTGAAAAGACATTGTGCAAAAAAGAAAGTCAAAGTGGCCAACAAACTTAGAAAGAGGTGCTCAATTTCACTGGCAGTTAGGGATATAGAGTATAACTTCAATGACATATAACTTCAATATAGAGTAAAATTTCAATGACATAAAACTGCATGCCCACCAGATTCGCAAAATTAAAAAAAATCTGTTAATGCCAGTATCAAGCAAGGTGTGGAAATACAGGCTATCTCTACTGGCAAGGCAATACTCTGTTATTGTCCAATAAAATTAAAGATGTGAATACCTAAGACCAAGTAATTCCATTCCTAGTTATATACCTCAGTTGCACTAGGAAATACATACAATATGTTCACTGAGGAACTGTGATTGCCCCAAACTAAAAACATCCCATAGTCAATAGAATGAATAAATAAGTTTTGGTATATTAATGCAAAAGTAAACTATAAAACAAGGAATAAAGTGTGACTATGAGCAACAACATGGATGATTCTCATGTTGAATGAAAGCAGCAGCCACAAAAAAAAAAAAAAAAAGTCTGATTCCATTTACATCAAGTTCAAAAACCAACAAAGAGTAAACTATTAGTTAAGTACATGATAGGTGGTTAACACTATAAATAAAAACAAAGAAGTATCACAAAAGTTAGGATAGTGGTATTGCTAGAGGATATGTGTAGGGAAGCTGGTGGTGACTGAGAAGGGACTATGAGGGACATTTCTGGGCTGCTGTCAATGTTCTATTAATTTGACAGATGCTTATACAAGCCCTTACTTTAAAATTAATCCTTAAACTATGTATTTATATTCTATATATTCTTTCATATATATATATATTTCTCAACTTAAAAAACAAAGCTAAGAAATGGCAAGAGAAATATGAATACTAAAAATTACCTATTAATTACTCTAATCCCCATGATTTCAACTTCCTGATTTTGATTTGTTGAAAATAAAATAGTTAAATCCATATGTACTGACTATATACAAAATGATTATTTACTTACAATCACAATGAATTTTTGTAATTTTAATTTTTGTTCATTATAATTGAATTATTAGGTCAAGGGATTTTTCCTTAAGATCTCACAAGTACAATTTTCTGTCTTCATTTTACTAATTATAAAAACATTGCTGACTTTTATGCCTTGCCATTGGCATCACCAAGGATTGTTATAATAGACAAGAAATAAAAACAAAGATATACATCTATTTCTAAGTTCTAGCTTTGGGACGATTTAGAGGAAATTACTGATGAGTATCAAAAAAGTTTTGAACTCTAAAAAGGAATATACTTTAAGGGTGCCTGGTTGGCTCAGTCAGTATTGCATGTGACTCTTGGTCTCAGGATTGTGAATCCAAGCCCCACATTGGGTGTGAAGCCTACTAAAAATAAAATAAAATAAAAAATCTAAAAAAAAAAAAAAAAAAAAGAATATACTTTAGATATCCCCAACCAACAGTGTGAGATTTAGCAGATCTTCTAGGTTTTACACAGTCACCATCTTTCAATTGTTTTAACAGAATTTCCAGAAGCCAGAGCACTTTGAAGTAATATTCCTCTACACTCAGTGACTGTTATATCTGCATGACTGCAAAACATGAAAACTAGAAAACACCAAAGAAGCATTACTCACAAAAAGAATAGCAAAATTGGAATCTCTGGAGTCAACCATGGAATAGGATTTACAAAGATACTGTCAAATTTCTTAATTTATTTTTAATAAGTAAAAAAATCACTGAGTGGTACCATACAAAATCAAGTAATTTTTGCACTTGGTATTTTCATCACCAAAAGTGATCTCATGGTACAGAAATAAAATAGATAATGAAAAAAAATTGTCATTAACTTCACACCCTGGCTTTCCAGCTTGGTAGAACTAAATAGAGATTATTAATGGCAATAACCATTACCTACAGGGGAAAAAAAAGCAATGATAAAATGGTTTCAGGTGTAATCACAAAATGAACTTAATCCTTATTGATTTTGCTTATGTCTATTTGTGGACAGCCGCAGGCTAGCTGTTAAAGGGACCTGCCGAGCTTGGACTCGTGACCCCTGCCCGAATGGGCGGAAAGCGGTCGCTAGAGAATGGGCTTGTGCCCTGACTCGTGACCCCTGCCTAATTGGGCGGAAAGTAGGCGCTGGAGAATGGGCTCGTGCAAGGGGCCTTGAGGCATGCTGGTCTGTGATTGGTCATGCCCCTTTGAAAAACAAGCTGTACAGGTTGCAACCAATTATCTCGCTGATTTGTGGTAATGTCTCTGAGGTATATGCACATGTGACTCATAAATCTGCCTTTGTTAATCTTAGTAGTCCTTAGAGAAGTGCTGCGTGTGCTACGTGACTTACGTGTGAAGCTGTTTCCTTGAACTTGTTTTTCGCACACTATATAAGCATGCGCACTCTGAAATAAAGCTGAACGCAATCTGGACATCATCCGTTGTGTTCCTCCCGCCCCCATGCTTTGTCTCTCTACCTTCTTTTCCTCATTCCCTTATCCTCAGCCCTGGTTCGAGATTGTCGCGCCGGCCGCGACATCTATTAAAGCACTGATCACTATAAATAAGAACTGACAGCATGGCTCCATATTTACTTCTGAAAAGATGTGGAGATTTAGATAAAATATAAGCAAGCTATTAGATCATAGTTGAGGATTACTGAATGGCTACCTGGAAAACATCAGTTACTATCATACAAAGCAAAGTGAAAATGGGGAAGAGGCTTCTCATAGAAAAGTCTTTTCATTATTGCTAGCATCAAGAGTTCCAAGCCATAGAACTGTGATGTTCTTGAATTCAATTTTAAGTAATTTTAAACATTACACACTTGAATAAAAATTACTTATTTCAAGGGTATCCATTTCCTTTAAATTCATCCCGTCCACCTATCCTTGCCTCCAAAGCAGAGTATCTTTTTATTCATACAAATTCACCTTCCACTTCCAAATATAATTTTCCCAATTGGATGATACTTTTACAAAAGAATGAAACAATACAGCTGGTTGACAAAGTAATTTCAACTATTTGTATGAAATAAAAGGGAAGTTTCGTAGAGAGTATAAAAAGATACCAAATAAGAGTAATACTGATGTAAATCTAGTCTTGAGTTTATCAAAGTACCTATTTTTTTTTTTAATTTTACTTATTTGTCAGAGAGAGAGAGCACAAGCTGGCAGAGTGGCAGGCAGAGGCAGAGGGAGAAGCAGGCTTCCTGCTGAGCAAGGAGCCCGATGTGGGACTCGATGCCAGGACCCTGGGATCATGACCTGAGCCGAAGGCAGCTGCTTAACCAACTGAGCCACCCAGGCGTCCCTCAAAGTACCTATTAATGGCCTCAACATGAGATCAGACTAAAAGCAGCTAGAGGGAAGTGACTTCCTGTGGTTACAAAATGCCGATTGCCTTAGAATGCATGATAGCCTTAGAAATATAATACTTGCTGTTTTTACCAAGTTTACAGTGTTGAGTACATTTTACATCATTTTAACGAAAGCGTTTATATGAATTTTCTGTAATATCTCCTATCAGAAAACAGAAAGTTTCTATCAATAAAGACCTAAAAAAATAAATTTTTATCTTTGTTAATTCCCTTTTTGGGAATGCAGAATAAAACAATATGTTTCCCTTTAAAATAAAATTTTTTTTTCTGTCCATTAGGTTGCTGGAAGAAAAAAAAAATCAAGACTCAATTAGTAATGATTTTTTTTAATTTCTAGTTTTCATCTACTTCTAAGGACACTCTCTTTACAAAACCTTTTAGTCTTATATACTATGACAATAAGGTTTAGAGTTCCAAATAAATAAAATAGCCACATTAAAAGGCATATTGAAGAATCAAATGATTAGCCACATTTAGCTGTTCACATTCATGGATCCTCTAAGAGGGTTGTGAGAGTTCATATAATACTGTTAACATTTAATACAAGTTAACATGTGTCATCTGACTTACTACTCATGGGTTACAACACTGATGCTATCAACAGAGGTCCTGATTTTTGGGAGATAGTGTTATTAACAAACTCCGGTTAAATTAGCTGGACAGTAAACTGTAACCGTATGTACAATTTAAAATGGCTACTCTTCATTCACTGCTACCATCTCTCCTCTTCCTACTGGTGTTAAACTCAAAAGCCTAATTATAAGAGGTGCAGGGTGCCAAATACTATTTGTATAGAAAAATTGGGCTCAAATGGGGAACAAGAAAATTCACAAAATAAGATTAAACTTTTTGGATAGTTGCATTTGTTACTTTCAATTTCTTGACCTTTTATCTCTTCTGGTGATGGATACATTATTTTTTTCCTTCTTTTCATCCAGAGATGTTAATACACAATTTTTTTGTAAGCATTATAAAACGTCAGTCCAGTTCAAAATTGCTTGTGATCATATTCACATATGAAGCACTAGACAAGTATAGATTATATTCCAAAATGCTTTAAAATTCTTCACTGTAGTTTCCACTGATGTTTCCTTTAAATTAAGGCTTCATCAAAGAGAAATCCATAGTATTATGAACTAATTTTTTTCATTCCTGAATTAAATGCAATCTTTCCAAAATCAAGTAGTCCTGGAGTAAATTTAAGACAACTTCTGTTAATCAGTGTCATGACTAAAATAGTATCTTACTGGAGGTCCAGGCAAATCTTCATCTCCATCAGTGTCTGGAGCAAATGATACAGTAAGATCCACATATTTCTTTTCAGTAGAAGGTTTCACAAGTTTATGCATTCTAAGAAAGATAATCAAGGACAAATAATTTGGTAAATTCTATAAAATGAAAGAGATTTGCTGTTTAATGTTGCCCAGAGATTCTGGACCTGTGTGCCTAGACTTTACATTTATTTTTAAATCTAATAATTCACCTGCTTTCATATAATTTTTCTTTACTAAAAGCTCTAAACTCAAGACATTCATTTATCTAACAGTGAATCAGTCCGGACTACTGCTAGTATTGGTAAAGAATACAGATCATTTGTTAAAAGACAATCCCCCCTGGGGCAAATAATACACTATGCTTTAATTAAAAAATAAATAAATAAATAAATAAAAAAATAAAAGACAATCCCTCCAACCCACAAAACCAAAATGTAAGCAATGTTTTTTTAAAAATGAATTATCCTCATATTCCCTGAAGTGTGGAGGTATCATAAATTCTTCTCAAGCATTTTTTTTTCTTCTCAAGCATTTCTATGTAAAGAGTAAAAAGCAAACTAGATTTAAATCTTCAAATGCAAGCTAATCACAGTGAAAGACATTACGTTTTACCTTTCTCTTCTATCCCATGTATATCCTATTCACTAAAAAAACACTTTGTTGTTGCTATAGTCAGATACTTTTTTTTTTTTTTTTTTAGATTTTATTTTATTTGCCAGAGAGAGAGCGCGAGCGAGCGAGAGCATGCACAAGCAGGGGGAGTGGCAGGCAGAGGGAGAAGCAGACTCCCTGCTGTGCAGGTAGCCTGATGTGGGACTTGATCCCAGGACCCGGGGATCATGACTGGAGCTGAAGGCAAATGCTTAAGATGCCAGGCATCCCTCTCACTGATACTGTCTTAATAAAGTTATCATCTATATATCCTTAGATTACTAAATCAGCTTTGAGCCAGCTGTCTCCTACCTCCAATCTACTCTGCTGCTAGAATCCTTTTAAAATGTAAATCTGATTTTACTTTCTTGCTTAATAATGTTATATATCATATGCCATGTACCTATCTCATGCCAGGCTCTGAACTATGTAATCTATTTAAATCTCAATAATAGCTCTTTCCATTTTACAAAGAAATTTTGTCCTATTTATAACTTCTCATTCTTTCTACCATTTATTCTTATCATTTAATCCTTAAGTTATTCCAAAATACTGATTTCCCAAATAGATCATGAGTGATTTTTATTAGCTGTATGCTTTTACATAAACTATTGCTTTTGCTGGATATCCTTTTTCAAAGGTAGCTCAAATGAAATCTACCCTAAGGGGAAGGTTTGAGTAGTAATCTGTAAAAACCTTTGTTATACTAATTACTCAATTACATTTTAATGATTAACATGTCCCTTTCTCACAAAAGACTGTGAATTCCTTGAGGGTACAGGCTATTTGATAAAGACCTATAATGACAAAATAGTAAAAGGAGTAACATTTATGGGCTACCTCTTAGTTGCTATTACACTGCTAATCTTTACTATTATTTTAATGCTCAATAGTTATGGGTATAATCATTCCTATCTGTGGACAGAAAACGGAGTTTCAAAAAAGTTCAGTAAGCTACTCAATGTGACAAAAGAAGTAGCTGGGCATGTGAATCCAGGTCTTTCTGAAGCCAAGCTCGTCTAGCCACTTAATGGGTACTTAGTAAATATCTGGCAAATGAAAAATGTAGTAAATGAAAAATATTATTCACAAAGTATATCATGCTGGAGATTCCAAATACTGGCCAACTTATAAAGCACTACTGTGAATTATCTGCAACAGATTTTAAATTCCACTAATCAATATGCTTCAGGACTGCACATTCTACTCTCATCTAGGTAGTATACAGGAAATAGCATTATTAATGTATCCAAGAGATACTCAGGGATCCTAATGACAAAAAATATAAGACAAATTAATGCCTTATTATATGTAAAAGCAATTTTGTTTTTTTAAAGTATAGATCAGTAAGCCTGGATTATAGTAATAAAAAGTGATTAATCTCATTAGTTGATAATCATAGTTAAAACCTGCATATGTTAAAGCACCTATCATGCAGAGATTCATATGACAAATATTTTTATGCTACCTTTTATTTATTTAATACAAGTTAACATGTGTCATCTCACCTACTGCTCATGGTTGTAACACTGACATTATGAACAAAGATCCTGATTTTTAGGAGACAGTACTATTAACAAACTGGTTAAGTTAGCAGAGGTAAATCTATTTGATTTCCCAGTGCGCATCCACCTTATGTTTTAATCCTTGTGAATCTTCTGATACAAGGTTCAATACTTACGTTAACTTCAATCTTTTTGCATGACCCGGCATTACAGGAACATAAAGCATTTTGACTCCCTGTACCACCATTGTTGGTTCAATTCCATACTTCTCCTAAAAGTAATACCCAAAAGAGAAACAATCAAAGCTATGTCCAGATATAATAGGCTGGGTGACAATGTTTTACAACCAGTAAAAAGACAGCAGACAAATTTCTGCTAAATATTATTTATGAAAACCTCCAACTAATGAACGAAGTAAATAAATGTCTCACTTTGACTGCATTTATGAAATCCAAGAGGGTGAAGTCTTCTTTACCATGTATAGTCCATCTGTCCCAAATCGTAAATGATATTCCATTTCTGTTATAGAAAAAACATTTTAATATTTTTCTCTTTAGTAATAACAGAAAGCCCCATAGGTCCATTATTTGTGATTTAGCTACATAATAACATAGGCGAAAAAAAAATACAACTTATTTCTCCATTACACTATACAAGGTAACCACTTTTATCAGTACACCTTATTGATCCTTCCAACATCTCACAATAAATCAGTGTGTCTTAGCAAGAGAGTTCTCTAGTATCTACATGGGTTTCATTGTGTGGATGTTCTAGTCCTCTATTACTGAACAGTTGGGTTGTTCTATTCTATACTCCTATCAGTACTGATGTATGAGGAGAGTGCTTTCTCACTCTTGCCAAGATAGGTATTTTCAAATTTTTGGTTGTTAATTTGAAAATGAAAAATGGAGGTCCAGGGGAACTGTTCTGCTCTGTCACATAATTTTTGGAACCAGATTCTAAATCTCATGATGTATCAGTCAGACATTTATTATAGTGCCTTCTAACTCATCTGAATTAGGGTAACAGATGAAACTGTAAGAAAGTACAATGTTAAATAATGTGGCAGATTAAATGATGTGAGAGTTCTATGGTTAGTTTAGTCAGAAATGCTTTGCATAAAGCAAAAGAATAAAACTGGACCACTATCTTACAGCATACAAAAATTAACTCAAGGGGTTCCTCACTAGCTTAGTCGGTAGAACATGTGACTCTTGATCTTGGGCTTGTAAGTTTGAGCCCCACATTGGGTGTACAGATTACTTAAAAATAAAATCTTAAGTGGCGCCTGGGTGGCTCAGTGGGTTGAAGCCTCTGCCTTCGGCTCAGGTCATGATCTTGGGGTCCTGGGATCGAGCCCCGCATTGGGCTCTCTTTCAGCAGGGAGCCTGCTTCCCCCTCTCTCTCTGCCTGCCTCTCTGCCTACTTGTGATCTCTCTCTCTGTCGAATAAATAAATAAAATCTTAAAAAAATAAAAAAATAAATAAAATCTTAAAAAATAACTCAAAATGGATTAAAGACCTGCATATAAGACCTGAAACCATAAAACTCCTAGAAGAAAACACAGGTGGTAATAAGCTTCTTGACATCAGTCCTGGTGACAGTTTTTTACATTTGGCACCAAAAGTAAAAGTAGACAAATGGGACTACATCAAACTAAAAAGCTTCTGCATGGCAAAGAAAACCATCAACAAAATGAAACGCAGACAAGGGGTGCCTGGGTGGCTCAGTCGGTTAAGTTGCTGCCTTCAGCTTAGGTCATGATCCCAGGGTCCTGGGATCAAGTCCCATATCAGGCTCCCTGCCCAGCGGGGAGTCTGCTTCTCTGTCCCATCCCCTGGCTCATGCTCTCTCTCTCTTTTTTAAAGATTTTATTTATTTATTTGACAGAGAGACAGCGAGAGCAGGAACACAAGCAGAGGGAATGGGAGAGGGAGAAGCAAGCTTCCCGCTGAGCAGGCAGCCCGATGTGGAGCTCGATCCCAGGACCCTGGGATCATGACCTGTGCTGAAGGTGGATGCTTAACAACTGAGCCACCCAAGCGCCTCTGCTCATGCTCTCTCTCTCTGTCTCTCAAAGAAATAAAATCTTAAAAAAAAAAAAAAAAAGAAAAACAAATGAAAAAAAAAAACAAAAAAAAAATAGAAATGTCTTTTCAAAGATGTTTTCAGAATAAACAGCCCTAAATGATGAAATAGTGTCTCCCTACAGGTCAGAGGGCAGTTTTGATTCCTGGACAAGGTAATAAAGATAAGACCTCTCTGCTGGGCAACAACTGGTCAGATTTGCCAGCAGTCTTTGTATAAAATTGGGGTGTTCTTAAGCTCAGTATTCCTTAGCTGTGACACAGATCCACTGTATGTACACTATCAACCTGGATCCTCTGCATTATCCCCATAGGACTTAGAGGGCAAGAGAAAACAATGCAAACATGAAGCTTATGTTACCTGCCATGCCAGAAGTAATAAACTGTCTGATAAAAAAAAAAAAAAAAGGCAATCTACTGAATGGAAATAAATATTTGCAAATCATGTATCTGATAAGGGGTGAGTATCCAAAATATATAAAGAACTTTAAGATATACAGATGGCCAACAGGTACATGAAAAGGTGCTCAACATCACTAAACATCAGGGAAATGCAAATCAAAACCATAATGAGGTATCACCTCACACTTGCTAGTATGGCTAGTACTAAAGAAATAACAAGTGTTCGCAATAGTATGGAGGTTCCTTAAAATATTAAAAACAGAATTACCATATGATCCAGCAATTCTACGTCTGGGTATTTATCCAAAGAAAATGAAAGCAATAATTCCAAAACATATCAGCACCTCCATGTTCATTGAAGCATTATTTACAATAGCTAAGGTACTGATATAGAAGCAACCTAAGTGTCCATCAATGGGTGAATGGATAAAGAAAATGTGATACACACACACACACACAAATACAATTCAGCCATAAAAAAAGAAATCTTGTTATTTGGAACAACATTAGCATTATGCTAAGTGAAATAAGTCAAACAGAGAAAGACAAATACCTGTATGATCTCACTTATATGTGGAATCTTAAAAAAAAACAAACCTTGAAACTGAGCTCATAGATACAGACAACAGATTGGTAGTTGCCAGAGGTGGGGCTGGGGGATAAGCAAAATGGGTGAAAAGAGTCAAATAGTACAAGCTTCCAGCTTATAAAATTAATCATGGGTATGTAATATGCAGCACAGTGACTGTAGTTAATAATACTATACTGTACAGTTGAAAGTTGCTAAGAGAACAGATCTTAAGAGATCTTATTACAAAGAAAAAAGCTAACTATGGTGATGATGTTGACTGGGTTTACTGTTGTGATCATTTCATAATACATACAGGTATTTAATCATTGCGTTGCACAGTTGAAACTAACCTAACGCATACCAATTATTTTAATTAATTTAATCAATTATTGTCAATTAATTAAAAAGAGATGCTTCATGAAGATGGGATTTTGAACTAGTCTCGAAGTGATGGCAACGATCACTTTATATATAAGAAAAGGAGAGATGAGGGGGGCCTGGATGGCTCAGTGGGTTAAGCCTCTGCCTTCGGCTCAGGTCATGATCTCAGGGTCCTGGGATCGGCTCAGGTCATGATCTCAGGGTCCTGGAACGGAGCCCCGCATTGGGCTCTCTGCTAGCAGGGAGCCTGCTTCCCCCTCTCCCTCTGCCTGCCTCTCTGCCTACTTGTGATCTCTTTCTCTCGGTCAAATAAATAAATAAAATCTTTAAAAAAAAAAAAAAAAGGAGAGGTGAAACTACAATTTTTTCCTTTTAGAAGGTAAAAATTTTATTTCATTTTCATTATGCAAGAGAAATAGACCTTCACGCATACCTGATTTCAGTTCTTTTTATTTCAGATGTCTCTGTAAACACTATAATTGGAATGGCTAAATTAAGGAAACAATTTTTGTAAGCTTCAAATGGATAGGCACCAGCTACTTTGATCATCTCCAATGCAACCTAGATAAAAGAAGGGGATCTGATTATATAAAGAGCCCAAACCTATTCATGACTTTAAATGCATCTATTTAATTTTCCTAAATTGTTCTCAAGCATTTCTCTGTAAAGAGTAAAAGCAGCTACTGGTTTGAAATAATAGGAATTTCTTATAAACTTGTCCACGTTTAGCATATCTTATACTTTCAAACTTTTCACCTGTTCTACATAGGGTGAGCAAAGTTACTAAAAAAATTATTTTGATCATGTAATCTTCTTGTTTTGGAAGATACTAGAATTCAAGAAATACAATAGTCTAAAATCATTTAATATAAGGGCAGATAATTACACAGCTTCTAAGTATAACACTATAGTACAGCAAAACAACTAGGGCCAGCCTAAAGATTCTGAATCATTAAGCAAATATTAAATTGTAAGAAATATGAATCACACAGGAATTACATTTTTTAAGGCAAAGAACTAAAATCCAATATAATCAAAGAGCAGCCATTAGAGCAGTTCATCTTATTCAAGAAAAAATACAGTACCTACTTTGTATGGAGGATACAAGAATGACTAAGAGGATTATTGCTTATAAGAAAAACTGTACTCTGTCTTGACACAAGTTACTTTTTATGTTAAAATATCTATCTAGCTGTAAAGCTTCAAAATGTGGATTACTGAATTTTCAGAAATATCTTGAAATTTAAAATTATAAGATCAATATGGATCTCTTCTCTAAGACCTCTGAGTGACTGGCTAGGTTGGTACAATGGGGAAAACAGATAAGAGACAATGAAAAAGAAGTATTTCCATTCAAAGAATAATAAACTCACCAAGCCAGAAACTGCAGCAGTGGATGTTGCTATAGCAGGTATAATTTTACCAGCTATGCGCTTTGTTTTGAAACGGTCAGCTGGTTCAATGCTATACATTTTGGCACGAAGGTTTGATGCAGCTGTAATGAAATCTACGTGTCCATTATGATCATCATCTTTTTCAAATGAAAGCACTGCCATCTGAAGATCGCCTGATTATAACAACCAGAAAAATAAAGTTTTGTAGTAATCTGTAAAGGTTTTATTAGGTAAAAAGCAATGTGGATTCACTACTCTTAAATTCTTTTATGTTTTTAAATGACAGAAATATATTAGAAAAATCCAGGAAAATGAAGTTATGGAAGGATATGAAAATGATGGCTCTGAAATCACTAAATCAGAGAAGTTTCTATATTAAAAAAAATCTTTCTAAAACATAGAAAATAAGAAAGCTAGGTACCACATCTACTATTAAGCTGTTTATGAATAAAAATTGTTTACGTTGGGTACCGTTCTAAAGTTGATTCCATAAATACTAGTCTGAAACATTTTGCCTCTGATAACTAAGTACAGGGTCAGTGAATCTAATAAAAATATGTATCTGTTTGAAATATTTCTAGATTAGTGGTTCACAAAAATCATTCTGTAGATGGGTGTAGTTTGATCTATTATGAAATGAGAAAGAAATGAAAGTAAGTTTTTTTTAGAATTGTAATGATTAAATTAACATATATTTTATTTACAAAATAAATAGTTAACATAGGTTCTTTTTTCCCAAATTTTACTGGTTTGTGCATAAATATCCTGAAAGTCTAGAAACTGCTGATTTATGTAATAAGAGATGGTGAGTAGGTCTAAAAACATGAGCAAATGGCTCTGTTTTTAAGGAATACAAGTTCAGTTTCCTTAGGTTTAAAACCATTTAACAAGGATGTATACATGTCAAGTTGTATTCCCCGTGTATAACTATGGAGACTAATAAGCCAGGAAGAAATCTGTCTATGGTTTTTTATTCTAAAGTGACTTTGCTGGGTCTAAGTGTTAGTCTATACAGGAACTCCATTTTTTTTGCTCATTATGCTGGCCATGAGTTAAAAAGGAATCACACAGTAGACTCTTAAGGATTAAACCAATCAGAACAATGACAATAAAGCAGACTTACATTTCAGCAATTGAGGGTAGGGCAAGGGTGAAAAAAATAATGAATTTAGTCACAGTTAAAGATGAACAGTGACTTTCATATGATCACAAAATCAACTACCATCATTATTATTATAATAGTTATCATTTAGTCCCAAAAGCTTTTGGGTATAGAGTTTATTGAAAATAAAAACTCCCTCCAGTTTAAAGCATTTTTATAAAGATTTTTCCTTACTTGAGGTAGCTTTATTAGATGAAATAGCCTTTTCTAGTTGGAAAACAGCATTCCTCTCATCTTCACTGCTAATAGGAACATGGTCTGGTTTCCTTGCAGTTTCATCTGTTTGAACAACCTTTAAATACATGGACATATATTCATTAATGTTATCATATCCTGTACCTAAGTTTGATTACCAAATCTGTTTCACCACATCAGTCACACAGAGACGATATTCCCTTTATCTAGTTTAATCACATTATTTTTTTATGTATGTTTTTAAATCACTGAAATACACGAGAAAAATCCAGGAAAATGAAGTTATTAAAGGATATGAAAATGATGGCTTTGAGATCACTAAATCAGGGCATGGAACCTAATACAGGGCTCCAACTCACAACCGTGAGATCAAGACCTGAGCCTAGATTAAGAGTCAGACACTTAATGACTGAGTCAACCAGGTGTCCCTAGTTTAATCACATTATTAATCACTATGGTCCAATGTATTTTACAGCTTCCATTATTAAATAATATTATGTTATTTATGTATTTATTATCTATCGCCTCACAATGACATACAAATTAGAACAGGGATCTTTATCTTGGTCACTGAGAGAACTTCGCTGTATTTAAAACAAATTTGCTCGTGTTATTCACCGAATAGCTATAAGATCTGCGTTCATAGAGATCTCTTTTAAAATTCCACAGTAGAATGAAGTTAATATTAATCAACAGTCTGCAATTCTGACAAATCTACCTCAAACCAAACTGCATAGTTCTAACTAGTGCAGAGCTGTTTTCTATCTCCAAAGAAATTCATAAAATATATTATTATGGGCATCCTTTAAATATTTATTGATTGCTGACAAGAAGCTGTTTCCTAAAGAATATGTCTTCCTTCATATAGATGCATGCTCAGAGCAGCACATCTAAGTAATTTATCTTTAATAAATTACTTGACATTCCACAAGGGCAGTAAATATTTTCAAACCAAAAAACTATATACATCATCACTAATTAAAAATACTATTTCTTTGTATAGTACACATTCGACTTGTGTTTTTACAGATTAAGTATTCTTTTTTTTTTTTTAAAGATTTTATTTATTTATTTGACAGAGAGAGACACAGCAAGAGAGGGTACACAAGTAGGGGGAGTGGGAGAGGGAGAAGCAGGTTTCCCGCAGAGTGGAGAGCCTGATGCGGGGCTCGATCCCAGGACCCTGGGATCATGACCTGAGCTGAAAGCAGACGCTTAACGACTGAGCCACCCAGAGGCCCCTACAGATTAAGTATTCTTATAAGTATTTAAGAAATAGTAAAGAGTCAAGGAAGCAGAAACTTATATTTGCCAGAATGTCTAGTTGATATTTTTGGCATCTGTTAACTAATAGTGCTAGACTTTGAAGTTTTGTGTGAGTTGCTTCAGGGAGTTGTGAAAAAGCTCATAATTCATGTTAAAACTAAAACTTTTGCTAAATTGCTCAGGCTAATTTATTACCCCAAAACTTTGATAGAGAAAGAAGCAATTCAAGCCACAAAACACTGAAGAGCAATAAAGATTAGTAAAGTTATTCATACATGTTGGCTTCTGTCTAGCAGTTCTGTCTACTAGGAACATGTGCCAGGAAACTTCTTTTAAAAAAGAAATTATTTGAATATAGTTGATACACAATGTTACATGACTTTCAGGTATACAACATAGTGATTCAATTTCTCCATAAATTATGCTATGCTCACCACAAGTATAGCTGCCATCTGTCACCATAGAATGTTAGTACACTATCATTGACTGTATTCCCTGAGCTGTGTCTTTTATTCCCTTGATTTATTCATTCCATAACTGGAAACTCCTTTATATAGGAATTCTGTTTATCTTTCTGTTTTTATTCTTGATAAGCTATAAGTCATGAACATTTCATTCAGCACACCCATTTACTTGTACAATATCAAACAGCTACAAATTTTCCTTTTTCCTAAAATAACAGTGCAGAGTGGAAGACTGCACATACCACTTCCTGCTTGTATTTTATAGGGAGGCAATCACTATTTCATATTTTTCAATACAGCTAGAGGGTAAGGGGAACAAAAGATTGTTTTGTAGATGATTTTTAGAGTGTATATAAAAAGGCATATAGAGCATGTGAACAAGAAAAATCTTAGTACTTTCAAACTTCCCTATTTATCCTGCCTAAATTTCATTTTCTATCTTTATTAATACTCCTTATCTCTTTTTCCTTCCAACATATTTGCCCAGCAAAATCCCAACTCTAGTTCTATCCATTTTTCTAGCTATTCTACAGCAGCACCCAGACATTTAAATACCTTTTTTTCCCAGCCACATTTAGTATAATACATTAAATGGATTAACATTAAGTGGATTCTCAACGCTGTCTCAAAATTCTACTCTATCTTCTCGTAAGTAACTTTCCCATCCCCCTAAGCAATTATTTCACACATTTTTTCCTCTGCTCAAACTTCCTTCAACTTCTCCTCTTCCTCCTTCTACACCTGCAGCATTTAAGCATGCTTATTTCAACTAAGAAAATAACAATCTTTTTTTCTCTTACACTCCAATTCTAATCGTTTTCAAATCCTGTCAGGACTATTACAACATACAACAGAATCCAATCCCTTATCACAAATTACCTGTTACCTACTACTTCATTCAAAATACCATCATCTTTTGCCTATAACTGAGCTTTTCAAGCTTCCTCTCTCATGTCCTATATATAATCATTCTTAACACACCAGTCAGTCATCCTTTTAAATATAAGCCATATTGCATCCTCAGCTTAAAATCATTTACTGGCTTATCTCATAATAAAACATTAAGTACTTATCATAACCCCAAGTATCTCTCCTATCTCACTGTCTACCACTCTTCTTGCATATTCTCCTTCAGAAAAGGCCTTCCAAGTCTTTCAAGGCCTTTCTCTGAACTTGTTCCTGCTTGTGTTTTACCACATAATAGTATAGCTCACTCCATCACTTCCTTCAGGCTTCTGCCCAAATGGTATTATATCAGAGAGGCTTTCCCCTTTAGCCCAACATAAAATGACACCAGCTCCATTATTCTTTATTTCTTTTCCTTGTTTTATTTTTAGTTCTTAGCACTATGCCCATATTGCAATATTATATAATAGCATTCTTTTTTAATAGTCCACCTCTGGTCCAATAGACTATAACTTCCATAAGAACAAGACTTTTGTTGTGTTCACTGTGGGATTCTCCAGGTTTAGAAGGGGACTTGATACAAGTAAAAGTTCAATAACTATTTGCTGAGTGAATAAATTTCTAAACATACCTTGTTAGAAGGTTTGAATTCTTGAATCTTTACTTCAGAAAGAATATTCAAGAAGGCATCTGCTGTTAAGTCCTGTTTTTTTAAAGAGTAGTTTTATGAACAAACATTTTTTAAAATTCTGAATTCTAAAGCTAAAAAATCCTAAAAAGGTCATTTATCATACTAAACTATTTGAATGATTTATCATTGGACTATTTAGACCACATTCACTTGTGACATTTACCCTTATTCTATAAAATACCATTCATAAACGGTGGGAGGCAGGGGTGGTGTATATGAAAAATTACTTACTAGTCAACAAACTTGAAATCTTAGTTCTTCCTATAGATTTTTAAAAAGGTAGTTTTAGGGCTGGTTTTATCAAACTGAGTGCTCTGTGCTCAGGGACTATCTTGTAATTGTTTTACAAAGTTCCCTGCACAAAGTTACACTCAATAAATAAAATACATAATTAAATGGAATTCATGCCTTTGGAAACAGAAAAATATTTAAATGGTTCAAGATGAACTTAGATGAATTCAAGGTTATCAGATCTACATTCATTATTAAGCTGCCTAGGAAAAACTGAGACATACAGCTTTTGAGGTCACCTACATGCTTATCACTTATCACACTTATCACTTCTTTTACAAAAAGAATACCAGTCTGAATGGCACTATTTTAACCAGATACTTATGGAATATTTTACCATAAACTCCAAAAGGATTAATTTACAGTAGGCATTTTTATCTGGGTCCAAAATATCCAGTGTTAATTATGGCTCTGGTTCTTATTTCCTCATTCAGCCTACCTAAAAGGATAGCAATTAATTTGGCTCTATTTTGTATCTGTGAAGAAAAAAATCACGAATGCAGGTCTGCCTCTCAATTGAAACTGTATTAGACCGTTCAGATGTCAGTCAATAAGGATGATGTCTAAGGGAACAGGCAGGATAAGGGTTACGAAATGCCAATATGGGATAGCATTTTAAATTTCTTGAAATTTGAAGATACAAGTTATTATCGCAAATCAAAGAAATGTTAACAAAGAGAATCTCTAAGGAATATTTAAAAATTGTTATGAAATCATTTACTTTCGGTTTTCAGAGAAATTATGATAATTGAAGCTAACAGGTTATAAACGTTTTAAAAACAAAGACAGGTCTTACAAATACTTGTTTCATTACTTTAGAAAGAAAAATTTGACTTTCTTCTACTTAGTAATGCTACAACAAGATTTTAGCTTCTGCTACTTAGAATGGACAATACAACAAAACAAAAAGTTTACATCAGTGATTCTTGTAACATAAAAACATATTTTGACGATGCAATTAGCTGGTAGGTCATCGAATTTTTACCTGGTTTCATATCACTTCCTAGAGCTTGAAAGTTATCTTACCTCTTCTGTAAATGGAATGCAATAGACTGCAGCATATAGTTTTGCAGCATTCAGAAGAAAACTGAAGTGCCTTTTGAAATTAAAAAATAAGGCAAAGTGTGAAGCACAGTTTCAAAGATGTTTAATTCACCAAAAACTATAGCCTTTGAAATGTTTAAGAAAAATAATCATAGAACTTTTGCTACAGGAATATTTAAGTTAGGCAATAAACTTCTGGTTTAGACTAAAGAAATTACAGAACCTATAAGAAACATCAGATGTTAATCCTTCTAAGTACAAATATTCAGGAAATGATTGTGACTACTTGTGGAGAGGAGTGGCAAAAGTAGAAAAATTAGACGAGTAAAATTCATTTTAATTCATAAAAAAATTAGAAATTTGGTTTTAAAAAAACATACATTAGGTTCAAATTAAGCAAATGAAGTTTGTTTAAAAACACAAATAAGGTAAGCTTTATAGGAGAAGCAGTCATGATAAGGTGACTGGAAGCCTAACATAAGCCTCACATAAAACTAAATGGGAGTTATTTGTTGGAAGAAAGGAGAGTGTTTAATTGGAATACATATATATAAGTATGGGGGTGTATGTGTATGTATAAAAATGTCCATCTACACATTCATTAACTACTTTGAAAATTAACTTGAGACAATTTAGGGAGATATTCAGTAGTAATAATATTTTCCCCCCATATAACTAAAGTTTCTTAAATACTGGCTTCGTTTAATAGGAAAACATTTGTTGTCATTTTATGGTTTTTGCTTATGGATAAAGTCAAAGAGGTAACACTTTGGTTTCATTTAAGATAAAAATAATGAAGTTATTTTACCATTTAAACCAACAGATTCATTTATGTGTGGAGAGAGGGACTGTGGCCGGCTCTGCTGGCCAGACTAATATACTAACTCTTAGAGTAACAGGGATGCAATAATTTAACATTTCCAGAGCCTGAGGTTTTCACCCTGCAATGTAAACCGTAAGACAGTTAAGAAATTTAAAATAAAGGAAGCATATAAAACTGGATATAAATACTTACAAAGGCTCATTTAAATCAAATTTTATTGGAGAAGGGGGCCTCTTTGGTGATTGCCAAAACAAACCTAACAAAAGATACAACAAAATAATATATTTTCATTATAGGGACCTAGTAATAAATTATATTAAACGTTCTTCTCAACACTTGGTCACACTTACTGCCATCTTTTAATCTTGTGTCTAGAGGAAAACAGTGAAGAAGCTGGAGAGCCTAAAGAAAAAAAAAAATCAATTAAAAAAATCGCTTCTTAGTATTATCTGAGGTAAAAAAAAAAATCAAAATGAATAAAAAAGATATACAGTGAGGCCTCTAGCTACCCTTGACTCTCTCTATCCATCCTCCTGTCATTGCCCGCACCCCCCAATATGTGGAATAACCTCTACTGTTATTTTTTTATCAACACTTAGTTTTTTCTTTTTTTTGTATCTACCGCGAACATGAATGCACATTATTTTATCAATTTTTAAACAAGCACTGGCATATTTTACATACCATTCTGCTCCTTTCAAAAAACGAATTTAAAACAAAAATGAAACCAGTAGAAATGTACAGTATTCCGTATTTTGAAATGATAAATGATGTTTGAGATTTGCTTCAAAACTATCTGGGGAGGGTATATTGGGGAGGGTATATAGATGAAACAAGATTATCGACAAGTTGATAAATGTTAAAACCTGGGTGACAGATTCGTGAAAATTATGTGGAAGTTCATTATACTATTTTTTCCACTTCCTATGGCTGAATTTTTCCATAATAAAAAGCTTAAGAAAAAAGTACAAAAGATAAGGACTAAACAGAGTTTAGATTTTGAAACAAGGGGTCACTGATAATTATGGTAAAAATAATTTGAATAGGAGTGGGGAAAGAAGACACATTTACTGGGTGAGGAAGTAGCAACAGTAAGTGTAAGACCACTTTTCTAAGCAGGAGAGTCAAGAAGGAAGTGGAAAGCAAGGATAAGTGTAATCAAAAGACTTTTTTTTTTTAAAGATCTTATTTATTTATTTGACAGAGAGAGAGAGATCACAAGTAGGCAGAGAGGCAGGCAGAGAGAGAAAGCGGAAAGCAGGCTTCCTGCTGAGCAGAGAACCTGATGCAGGGCTCCATCCCAGGACCCTGGGATCATGACCTGAGCCGAAGGCAGAGGCTTAACCCCCTGAGCCACCCAGGCGCCCCAAAAAAGACTTTTTAAAAAAAATGAACGTACTTTATATTCTGATAGGTAAGAGCCTAAAGAGAGGGAGAGACTCAAGAGAGAGTGGAGGACATATTCTAGCAACTGTCAGTAATGGGAGAGAAGAATAACAGCTAATATTTAGTGAGTACTTATGGGCTAGGTTCTGCTCAAAATGCTTTGCATGTATTATTCACTTATTTGAACCTCAGACTACCCTATGAATTATGTACCAATTTATTTATTTATTTATTTAATGTACCAATTTATTATCCCCATTTTACAAGTGAGGAAATAGACACAAAACAGACATAAAATGTGATTTTGGGTATCGGTGTGCAAGGCTAAATTCAACAAAATTTCTTATTCAACATCTCTATTTTCTCAGTTTCTTGTTTTATTCTGAACAACAAACTTCTTTTAGACTATCAATGAATTGTATTCCTTATTCTCCAGAGGGAATCCCTGTCTGAAACCCAATTTTGCACAAAGAAAGACAAGGATCAAGTAAATGTATGATTGACAAACCAATGGGTGGAGCTTAAGTGCATTCTTTTAACATTCAAAGAGAAATCAGTTGTGTGCCCCGCACTTGTTTTCACTTGACCTTCTACTTATTTCTGAAAAGATTCCCGAAAGAAAGAGATGTTTGGTCCAGTGAAATTAATTTGGTAGCAATTAAATGCGCCAAGGTCATATCTCTGCCAAATGTTTTATAATGCATACTTACCTTATGGTTAAAATATTTTTCAAACTTTAATCTTGCTAATTCTACACACTGGGACCAATTTCTAGGTCTTCTGCTAAGTAACTTAATAACTTGAAAACAGCCTTCTAAACTGTGTCCAGTTTGTATCTTCTAGAATGTGAGAAAAAAAAACAAATAAATACATTTCCAATTAAACAAAGTACACCCACATCATTCTCAGGAAGTATAAGCCAAAGTTTGAAGTGCCAGTTCATGTGACCTATGATTTTAATTTTTTCATCATGAGCTCCTTGTCCCTGCCTTTTTTTTCTCCCTCTTTCTTTCCTTTTTTTGGAGGGAGAATGGGAAAAGACAGCACATGAAATTTCAACTCTAGTTTCTTATTTGACAAGTTAGCCTCATGTCTTGCTGGCTGTAAGTTGTTAGTATTACATATGTACTTAATATAAAAAGTGCTTGTGAATAACATTTTATACTAAAAAGTTGACCTGTATAGTACAGGAATAAAGAAAAGTAAGAAAACATCTTTAAAGCTGTCCTCATCATGACAGTATCAAGTCTCAGAGATTACTGTCCACTCATGAAATTTTCACAGGAACTCACCTCAGTCTTTTTCCAAAGAGTTTAACAAGCTATTTATTATTTTATTATTATGACATCTATCTTAGGTTGAACCATATGAATTTCTTTTCTGTGCGTTAAACATGGTCAAATATTGGCAATTCTACATAGTCCATACAAACTAAAAAGGGGGTCATTTGTGACTTGTTAATTTCAAGATTCCTCATGTATTTACTATGTACAGTAATGATGCTATAATCTTTCTTTAAAGAGGTAAAATAAACTCTATAGGTAATTTACAAGTAAGATTACACTCTGAGAGTGTTGGGATTATATTAAAATGTATTGATTTTTACCTGTAAGACTTCTTCTGCAGATGGATAGGTTTGCCAAAATTTGTTAAACAATGAAGGCTTGTGGGAAAAGGAACTTTCAAACTGTAAAGGAAAAAAGAAAAAAAAGTTACAAATAGAAGTCTGTTTAAAATTTGGAAATATCTTCTTTTCTACTTCAAATAAAAACTTTTACCTTATCTCTTGCCCACTGTATAGTATGCTCAATAGCAGCTGGAAAGGATTTTAGAGTACAAAATGGTATTTCCTCTTCTGGAGGATCCCGCTAATTTATAAAATATGACAACAGATAGTTAAGAAAAGCAATGGCAATTTTTCACTGATTGAATTTACTTGAGTGTTTTAAGACCATTAAAAAATAAAATGAAATAATAAAATGAATCCAACAGTTTTATATCTTCTTTCTCCTAGGCAAATAAGAGGAAAAATGAATTCTTTCGACACTTAACCCATTTGCTAACAGAAATGTAACAAAAACCATGAATTTTATATGACTTATTATCTGTGCACTTATTTGGTACCGTGTGGTACCACAGCAGGCTCCCATATATAATTAATTTTTTCTCCAAGAATCAAGGTGACATTGAAAACTTTACAACATTCCCTACTTCGAAAAGTAATTCAAGAATTCCCCAAACAGTGCTCGACATACCATGAGTTTCTTTCTCCATGGAGAAAAAAATTTAGGAGCAGGAATCATATGTCCTTGATGCTTGGTATAAGTTTCTTATAGAAAATGTGTATTAAATAAACAACAAATAAAAAAGAATGAAATCTTGCTATTGCAATGACATGGATGGAGCTAGGGAGTATTACGCTAAGTGAAGTAAGTCAGAGAAAGACAAATACCATATGATTTCACTCATATGTGGAATTTAAGAAATGAAACAAAGGGGAAAAAAAAGAGAGGCAAACCAAGAAACAGACTCTTAACTATAGAGAACTGATGGTTACCAGAGAGGATGGGGGTGGGGAGATGGGTTAAATAGGTGATGGGGATTAAGCAGTGCACTTGGATGAGCACAGGGTGTTGTATAAAGTACTGAATCACTACTCTGTATATCTGAAACTAATATTACACTATATGTTAACTGGAATTTAAATAAAAATGTAAAAAAACCCAAAATTTTAAAAATAAAAAAATTAAAAAAATAAAAACTTTCAAAAAAGAAAGAAAAGAAACGGCAAATATCTATGTTGTCTCATGTAAAAAAAAATACCATTAAAAAGACCCATTTTCTATTATAGGGTACATTTGGTTTAGGCTTATTGGTTTAACAAATCTAAAATGACTCACTTTATCTTTTTACTTAAGAGATTTATATTTCAGTTTGTTCATATGAAATACCATAAAATATTTTATAAATCAAAGAGGGAAGCCAGAAGAGAATTCTCTCTTTTCTGAGTATAAAGGCAGATAGGAAAAGGTCTAGAAAAAAATGTGGTAGAATGACAGAATCAAGCATTCCCTATTTTGAAAATCTCCTAATATGACCTCAGCATATCATGATTTTCTCTAATTTCCTTCAAATTAAACTTATAAATTTTGTCTACTATAATGTTTTTACTATATAAATTTCTGATTTCACGAGAATAAATGGGAAAACAAGTTTTCTAAATATTTAAAAATTTTACTAAAGCAAACATAACTATTAAATAAAGTGATTTTACACTTGTAAAAGAAAAAAACATTCTTCTTTCCATTTTACAACTTGGATTGGTCTTTTTTAAAATCCTAAACCCTACAATTATTTCCTAGGCCAGGGTTTTTCTACTTTGGCAGTATATCAAAATCACTTGTAGAGGTTAAAAAAAATTACATCTATATGCTTGATATATACATAGATAGCTTGGTTCTGCCCATTGATCAACTGAGTCTTTAGTAAGATTTTGGGTGGGTCAGTTCAAAGGTTGTTAGAAAATCAATTAACCACCTCTGAGAAATAAAAAGTAAACACAAGAATAAGACTGCAAAAAGGTTATAAACAAAATTTTGATGACTTAAAAAGTAAGTTCAACTCTTTAAAAAAAATGCATATGCACATATTTATGGAAATTACTGACAGACTGATTAACAGATTAGGAAAGCTAAATCAAATTTGCTGACTAATGAAGAGAAAAAAAGACATAAAAATTATGAGATATAAAGAAGAGAGACATTTATTTCAAAATGTCAATTCACTTACATGACTATTATAGGATTCAGTTAAATGAGGTACAATAACTTCAGTGTGTCCCTTAGTGCCCATTGTTCCAGAATCTAAGAGGGGTCGTAGATTTGCTAAGCAACGGCTATTTGAAAAGATAACAGGTAACATTTAAGTGAGCAATAACAATGTAAGCAGAGGACATCTTAACAACTTCTGTTAATCATTTCACACACTGATCACCTCTTGAATGTAGTATCAGGAAACAGATACATTACCTCCAAATAATGCATTAATCTTTTCTGTCCCCCTCCTCCCACAAATTTTGTTGCTCAACCTAGTAATTTTTGTCTGTTTCTTCTTTTTCTACTACTACTACTAGATTTTGGGCTTCAACTTTCTTTTACTCTAGGTTAACTCCTAACTAATGTACTGCCCTTTCCTGTCTTGCTTTCTATTTCTTCTTTGGTTATTTTCTGACTACTTTTGGTTATTTTCTGTCCTACTGTATCTTCTCAATGTTCTCTTTATCTCAAACAATATTAACATTCTTTCTTAATACTTATAATACCTATATTCTATACACTTTAATTTCTTAAGGTTTTTATTCTTCCTTCCTCTCCCCAAGATAACAAACCTTCAACTACACTCTCCATTGGCAAATTTTTCTGTTAATAAATCTTCTCTAGAACTCTAACATTCAAAAGTCATATAAAGATGTAAGAAAAATTATGTAAGATGTACACATTATAGTCACTCACTCATCTACTTATATAACAACTATTTACTGAATGATATATGTTGGGCACTGAGGATATAGTGATGGGAAAATAAATGGTCCCTGAAGAAATGATTTAGTGAGGAAACAAATATTAATTAAATAAGCACTATAATGGAAAAAACAGAGTGCTGTGAAAGATTACCATATGAGGATCTACAGAATTTAGTGGTTAACAAAAGTCTGTTTGAATAAAGATATTTAGGATGAAACTGAAAGGTTGGAAGAAAAAACCAAAAAACCAAAAAACTAAGCCAGGTAGACTTGGGGTCTGCATTTTTAGAACAAGATAAGCATAATTTCCTGAGTCTGAAGAGAGTATGTACAAGTGTCTGTGGTGAAGAAGTATTGGATGCCTTATAAGAACTGAAAGAAGGAATGTGTAGCTGGAATGAGGGGAGCCAGCAAAGATAGGAAAATTTTAAGCTAGAGTGGTAGACAGATGGCAGACACTCTATGAAAAACATTTAGGCCATGTAACATTTTTGAATTTTATCCTAGGTATAATGGGAAATCATAAAAAGGATTTGGACTTAATAACTATAATAGAAACAGAATGATCAGAAAATTGGGTAACTTTTCAATAAATAGGTGTGGAAAAAAGCAAAAACAGAAGAAAATATTTTTATGAACCTGAATTTCAAGAACATACCTGTCTACGTATCTCCTGGCTTCCACATTATCTAATGCTGTAATAATTATATCTTGTTTACTATAGAACTCATCATTGTAAATAGCTTCAGTGGCCGGACATACTTTGTTCAAGTGTGCATCTATCTTTAATTGAGGATTTATTTTCAGGGTTGCATCAGCAGCAGTATAGCTTTTAGGTTTCTAAACAAGTAACAAATAAAAACAGAAGAAATATATGTTAAACAGAATAGCCAGGCCATTAATGAACTTACACATTTTTTATATGAGAGTAATGAGACCAGCTTTCATCTTCAGTTTGTGGAAATTACATTCACTGTAGTCACATTACATTTAATAATCCACATTAGTCTGAATAATTAACACATTATTAATGGATATCTAAACCACCTCTATTTTAGCCATGTGCTTTAGAATTCTTAATATATCAGTTATTAAAAGTACATTTTTCCTAGGACTAAGGTTTGAACCTGATAAGTGCCTAGAAAAAAATAAGAACATATTCAGTTAAATATTAGCAATCCTAACTCTGCAGAAAATGAGCTCTCAGAGGTATGGGAAGTTAACACTTTGGTAGTGAAATCTTGTATTACTCTTCTGGATGGAAATATTTAAAAAATTATATATGTTTCAGTTTTGTAAGAGTTCCCCTGACACATTTTTACTTCTCAGTGCTTTTAAGTACACAAATTATAAACTTTGTCAGAAGTCAGTAAAATAAAAATAAACAGGCCTTAAAAGTTCTTCTATAAGTAAAATGCAGAGTGAATGAATTGTGTTACATATATTTGGTTCCTAACAGATGCTGTTAATTTTTTTATTTGGATAGGTGAGGTAATTATGCCACCTGCTTTAGTAGTTACTTTTTTGTTAATTACATTCCCTAGTTTACCAAGATTATTAATGGGTTATTGAACAATAAACCGCAAAAACATTTTTAAAGTAAGGGGCACCTGCGTGGCTCAGTGGGTTAAAGCCTCTGCCTTCGGCTCAGGTCATGATCTCAGGGGCCTGGGATCGAGCCCCACATCGGGCTCTCTGCTTGGTGGGGAGCCTGCTTCCCCCTCTCTCTTTGCCTGACTCTCTGCCTACTTGTGATTTCTCTCTCTCTCTGTCAAAATAAATAAATAAATTAAAAAGAAACCAAAACACATTTTTAAAGTAAAAGCGAATATATTTCACTGACTAAAATGCTTCTTAAATATTTTGATCTCTATAAAAAAGACTGAAAACCGGCATTATTTTACAATAAAGAGGATGTTAAATAGTCAAGGAAGATCAAAGAGCAAAAAAATTCTAAGTGCTAAATTTTACCTATTTTGTAATAACTCCAAAAAACTCCAAAAAAAGACAGTGTCAAATGTGTGAGCTTAAAACTTTAAATTAGGAAATCTGCATCCTTCTAAGTTTCTAAGATTAAATATGTAGATACACCTTGATTATAAAATGAAAAAAATACTTCCCATGATTCACAACTTAGATTTTATATCCAAAATCAATACAAAAACCAATTTTTACATTAAAAAATAATTTCATATTTGTCCCAATGTTTGATAGTTTGAGAGAGTCTAATAATATAAAAACACATTATGCTTGTTCAAGCACCATTTTCCATTTATAAAAAGGAAATTCTCTTTTTTGTATAACACAATAGATGTCTTAAATTTGAAACAGAGTAGCAACAAACCTGTATGTGGTGAGGACGAAATAGAAACTGTCTATTCAAGTTGGATTTTTCTATCAGGTCAGGATCTGTAACCGTAACCTAATGGCAAGAATAGAAAAAAAGCTAAAATTAGGTAAGAGAAAAATTTAAATCCATTTTTCTTTTCTCAGAAAGACTAAAATAATTCCCACAAGTTATTCTAAATTATTTTAGCTGGTAGAAGTTGTAAGAATACAAATATTCCAATGGTTATCAATACTAATATTTTTATACTATGTTTAACTATAATTAACGTTTAACATAGGAACATGTCAAACAAAACTGCTGAAACTGATGACAATTCGTGATCAAAACTTTTTTCTAATTACTCCTAACAAAATAAGAGGCTAAAACATCACCACATTAGAAACACGTGATGGATTAGCCATAGAGGAGTTAGCTCTTCTTTCTAAACATATTTATCTTCAATTGCAACAAATTTGGAAAGAATGTCTGCATGTTTCAGTTTGAAAGGAACTCTTGCTACATCAGAGGTCTACAAACTACAGTGTAGGCAGGCAGCCTGCTTGTTTTTGTTAATAAATTTTGTTGGAACACTGTCATGCCATTTGTTTTCAGTATTATCCATGGCTATTTTCATGCTGTAATGGGAGAGCGGACTTGTGACAGAGATGCTTGGTTCACAAGCTTAGAACAGTTGCAATCTGCTCCTTTAAGAAGTTGTTTGCAGACATTCTAAGGCATGCAAGATGCAAATAAACAGATCCAAGATAATCTGAAAAGTATTCATAATGCATTTGTCACTTACATTAGTATTTGTACAAGATCTGACTAGGATCAGTATTTCTCCAGTGTGTTTGAGTTGTTAGATATTGACTAATGTTCACAAACATTCACTTTCTTTTAGCTGGTATTACCTGAATATATCTGGTTTTTGGGGGGTTTGTTTTCAACACTTCTATATAATTATGTGTCAGAGTGTCTCTTAAATAGGAAAGAAAAGGCATCAAATAGAAAATGTCTTTTAACAAAAATTTTAATCAATATATAATTATTGTGATTACTGAAATAAGGCTTTTTTCCTACCTCCCCATCCCACTTTTTTATTCACTCCCTTTTGGGGGGGGGGGTTTTAAGTTTTCTTAATTCCAATCCCCTGCAATCCTTACTGAATTGGTTTGGAAGTTAAACATCGATTTTTATGTGGTTATACTCGAAATTTTCACACGCATATGTGACTTGAGCTCTAAAATTAATGACAGTCTCTATCTTCCTCCTGAATAATTAGAGGATATTTGAATTCTCCTTTCTCTTAACATCAATGAACATTTTACTTATTTTTAATCATCCCATCCCCAAAGTCAATATTTTAATTAAAGCTTAAAAAAACCCCAATGCTTATTTAAATCTAAGAATGCTGACAAATGCCTCTACTTACCCTTGCTTCATGCATTGCTCATGTTATCTAATAGTTCTTTCAGTGACAACCAATAAATGATCATCTTTCATCATTTCACCTGTCAGTTATCTTAACTTCTCTTGAAAGATAATGTAGCTGGGTACAGAAATCTATTGATAATAATTTTCCCTTGCACTATGAAGATATGCTTCCCTGTCTTCAGGTGTGCATTTATTACTGATGAGAAATCTGTTCGGTAATCTCTCTTTTTTATCTTTGCCTTTGATTTGTTGACTAGTTTATCTTTTCAATTTCAACATATTGGCCTCTAACTCTAGAAACTTTTGTTACTATCTTTGAATATATTGCTTCTTCATTATCTTTACTCTCTCTGAAAATTCTAGTACATTTCTGTTGGACTATGCAAATGCATCCTCTTTCATTACAGAAAGATAGCTTTCTGGGTTTTTAACTTCTATTCATCAATTCTCACTTAAGTTATATGTGAATTTTAAGTTCACTGACTATACAAAAAGTCTTACTTGGTTTTCTGTAAAAATTTTAGTGCTTCCCTCCCTCTCACGTTTCTATTCCCTTTTTTTTTTTTTTTTAAATCTTTGGTCATTTTAAACTTTATTTTAAAGTTTGTTTGATCTATTATTTTTAGCACTCCTGTTATCTAGTTCTTGGCTCATTCTTCTATTTTCATTGGCTTATTATTCTTCCAAGGTGGTACTTTTTTCTAGTGGATTGTCATTTTTTATTGTGAATTATCTTGAACGGGTGTTAATTTCTCTGCATAATTCTATGTACTTTTGGTGTTTATGTATCATCATGATGCAGTTCCATATTTGTTTTTGTCAGCGCTCTGGAGATATCAATGGTCTTAACTGTTATATTCATCTCTCTCCTTGAAGTTTTTATAAGATATAATTTTGGATTCTACACATCAGTGTGGTACATACTCTTTGTTAACAATTTCTCATGAGTTACTTCCTTTTCTATTTAATGTTTTGGACATATATTCAAGATAGAAACACTTGTGAATAACCACAGCTTTTAGCTCAGAAATTAATTTCTCTCTTGGTTCCTGGAACCTGGGGAATCTCTCTTTCCTTCTTCCCAGTTAGTTTGTCTACACTTGTAAACACTATAAAAAAGAATAATTTATATAGCAAGTCTATGTATTTGCAGGATAGAGATCTGAGCACATTAACTTACTGTGTTTTGTCACCTGAAATCAGTAGGACTATTTACTATATAGTACCTTTATATGCTGCTGATATGCATTATGGATTTCCAAGGAGTTAAGATATTCAGGTGATTCCCAAACTTAGGTGACCAAGATTTCTTTCTTTCTTTCTTTTTTTTTTAATTAGAAATACCTTTTAAAACCACTAGAACTAATAGTGGCTTGTGAAACACAATTTAGGAAATGCTAAGCAGGAAAAATATATACATAAGAACATCTGTCAATAGCTGTGAAAGTAATGAATACCCTTTTAAAGTGGAATATTAAGACAATGTTAATATAACTATAAAATGTGAACTAGCATATAAATTTTAGTCATTTCATTACTTACTGTTAGTCGCTATGATAAATCTATGAAATTACTACTCTTGCAAGTTAGTTTATATATCAAAGGCAAAACAAATCAGTGAAATATATTTTTATTTAAATATATGACATGGCTTCCCAATTAACTCATTTATCATCTTAAGAATTTAAACTGTATGCCAAAGCTTATATTATTCCCTTTTCTTTTGATAATCACTAATTGAAACTTTGTCTAAGAACTCTGCCACTTTTTAATGTTAGCTTCTCCCATCTTAAAGATTTATTTAATAATTAATAAGGAATCTTAATAGAAATAACAATTCTAATGTCCTTTATAGTTTGCAAACCCCTTTCGAAAGCATTTGATCTTCATAATTATATTATGAAGTAGAAAGTAGAGATATCAGTTTCATAGTATTAGAAAAAGAAACTGAAAAACAGAGAATTTAATTTGCCACAAGATCATATAACTTTCGAAAAGTGGTCAGAATAGAATCAGAATCTTCCAATTTCTAGCATAATTCTCTCTCCTCAAAAATTAGTATTTCAGATTTATGCAAATAAAAAAAAATGAGCAGCAACAGAAATATAAACTTTAACTCTCAAGGATTTATATCTTACCATTCCTTTTTCTTTGCCTGTACCAACACCAAGTAAAGCAAAATTTTTTAACATTTCACAGCCTATGGCTCCACATCCTACCTATAGAGGAGAAAAATGAAATATATCAGATTAAATACAATTAAGACTACTTACTACAGGGAAATTTCATCTTAACTTCCTTCAAATGCCAATTTTTAATATATATATATGATTTGTAAAATAATTTGAACATTTGTGATTCACTTTACTTTAGAATACACAACTAGTTTATTATGCTATTTTATTTTCAGTTAAGGAAAAAAACGTATAAATCAAGTAAGGAAAAGCATAATATTTACAATTCCTTTAAACAGAAGACATTTTACTATTCCAACAAAAAAAAACAATTGAGCTAATTATTTGTATGAGATAGAAACAATGATCACAAAACATCAGTGCAACATTTTGATGAAAAAGATTCCTTGTTTATAATTTTCAAAATTCATTTGAAGTTACCTATTCTAAGACTTTCTATGGCTCAGCAACAGCTATTGATACTCAAAACATTATTTAAAAATTGATTACTACAAAATCAGCAGTATTTTCACAACTGATTATAATAATAAAAAAAAAAACCCATAAATGGCAGGAAAAGGAATTTTATGGTACTGGGGAGAGATATTCTGCCAAAGCATAAATTAAGATTTAAGAAAGACAGATTCTACCTTGATTCGGTAAGAAAAAATTTAAACAATGAAAAAAAACCCCATCTGAAATTTAATTTTTAATGTATTTCTAGAAAATCATTTAATTTTCAAAACTTATCATACTCGTATTTTAATTTTGAATATATTAATTCTTTATACTAGGGGTTGGCAAGCCTTTTTTTTGGTAAGGGGTCAGATAGTAAATATTTTCTGTTTTGCAGGCCATATGGTCTCTGTCACAACTACTCATCTCTGCTATTATAGCATGAAAGAAGCCACACACAATACATAAATGAATAGCTTTGGCTATGTTCCAATGAAACTTTATTTACAAAAACAGGCAGCAGAATGGATTTGGCCTGTCTTAAACTTCTACTGAATGTCTACTCTGTCTGGAATTGTACTCACTTAGACTCAAATTTGCTTTAATAAATGAATTTGAGGATACACAATAGCAGTCTGATTGTACTATTTATTCTTATTATTATTTATACTTACTAAAAAGATATTCAACTTTTGTAGCTTCTGACACAAAGTGTCTCCAATGCAAGCTCGTAAGGCATCATATCTATCTCCTCTGAGGAAAATAACATACCAAAAACCAGAAAGGCATAAAAACATTAAGATTAGTTTCACTAGAGTTAATACCAATTTAATGTTGTACTTTAAACAGAATACTCTGAATTTCCCCCAATCTAAAAGAAAATTATCTTATTTGAAAGAAAAAACCCTATTAAGAAATCAGTTTTTTCTTTCTCCATTTAATATCCTGTATCTAAATGACTTAAGTAAAGGAGACTTCAGTTTATCTAAAAAAGACAATTTTCTAAAGTAGGGATTTTTTTTTTTTAAGGAGAGTGCATCTACACACAAATGGAGGGGGATGGAGAGAGGGTGAGAGAGAATCTTAAGCAGGCTCCACAGCCAGCATGGAGACCGAAGCCAGGCTTGATCTCATGATCCTGAGATCAAGTAAGGGAGAATTTTTTTTTTTTTTAAAGATTGATTTATTTATTTGAGAGAGGGAGAGACAGATAGAGTATGAACAGGAGAGTTGAAGGGAGAGAGAATCTCAAGCAGACTCCACACTGAATGTGGACCTGATGTGGGGCCCGATCTCACAACCCTAAGATCATGACCAGAGCCCAAACCAAGAGTTGGACACTTAACTGACTGCACCACCCAGGGGTCCCAGGTAGGGACTTTTAATAAAGGCTCCTAGAGAAGTCTATCGTAGGGCTTTGGAGTTGTTAATGCACTTAAATTGAAGGCAGAACGTTGGGTTATGTGAATTTTGGGGAGAATAATCCATAAGCTTTTATCAGATTCTCACAGATTTGTGACTCAAAAAGATGAATGACTGATACAAATAAAAGGTGCAGATAGCAATTATTTTCATCTAAATTCAGAATGGTATTTTGAATGCTAACTATTCTCATGGCATACAATTTAAAACTTTATATTCGTTATTTATAAAGTGGTAAAAAGATACTGCATTATTCTGACACTTAAAATAACCTCTAAGTAGAGAAAAAAAATGACTGTAGAAGTCAACAAGTTATGAGAAAAGACATCTAAAACAAGTGCGTATTTGAGCAAAAAACTATTTTAACCTAGTTGTCTCTTACAAACATTCAACTAAGAAAAACACAAGAAAAATTTCAGAATTACCGTGGGAGAAATTGTTCACGTTCAGGTTTATCTAGGGATTCGACAATATCTGCTGCTTCAATGTATAACTTTAAAGTAGAAGATAAAAACACAACTTACTACGTATAAACGTTAAATTGCTTAAAAAAAGCAGTTTTTGTCTTCTGTAGTTATTTAATAAGCATTAAGGAAAACAATGATAAAAATGCCAATCCTGAGTAAAACAATACATTAAAAAAAATCATTGCTTTTTATACAATATACATCCCTATATTACTTCATTAAAACAATGGTTAAACTTGAACTGTTAAACAGATATAATCTGATTCATGTCACTTGCCCATTTTAAAAATGATAATCTAATTTTAACAAACAAAAGAAAATTTCAACTCCAAATCTATTTATAATTACATAAAACTCTGGAAGCCCCATTCAATTTCAGCTACATTTGAATAAGTAATCTGATTACTTTTAGATAAGAAAGTACCTACTCTGTTTTATTTTCCGGCTTGGGTATATTATGTGATTTATAATTATATATACCACAAGGGAAATGCTTTAGGAAGCCACAATTTTAGCATTTAAAAAAATACCAAGCTTATTAAAAAAAGAATTCACTCTCATTTTCATTTAAGTAACTTATGTGGCTAAATTTGAACATAACTAAATGGTTGTTTATTATAACAACACAGAATCCATATTAATAACAATTTATATTCCCCATACTGTTAACAGCCGTAACTAAACTAGACATTTACAACTGAACTTGTACTCTGTGTTAAAATAAATCAAGTAATTCAGCAGCAAAATAGCATTATATGGATACTTTTTAAAACATAAAAAAAGATAAATGTTATATTCAAAATGTTAAAGTGTTTTCAAAAAGGAAAGGGCCTGAAGAGTATCCTTTGATACCCTATGCCAATTATTCCTTTTGTTAACAGAAAGGATTTTTTTATCCTTCTTTGAGATGTTTTTACCCTAAATATATATATATCGTTCTCATACTTACACCATTCTCATGCTTTTACCTTTAGTCTAAACCTAGGAAGAGATTCTGAAGATTCCTGATGCCCAAAGAGTCCATAGAACTGTTTAGAAGTCCTGAGAGCCCATGAATGCTAAGCTAATAGTACTAGAAACTAAGTATAAGGGTAGAAAATTCATTCCTTCGCTCTCACAAATGAGGGAATATATCCTAGAATGCAACTTTGGGTTATATTCCAGTAGCCTCAACCAATGATATTGTCAGTTTCAATTAGAGAATTAAACTTCGGTGGCATATCACATCTAACTCATGTATCAAAAAACATTTTTTTAAAGATTTTATTTATTTATTTGACAGAGAGAGAGGGATTATAAGTAGGCAGAGAGGCAGGCAGAGAGAGAGGGGGAAGCAGGCTCCCTGCTGAGCAGAGAGCCCGATGCAGGGATTGATCCCAGGACCCTGAGATCATGACCTGAGCGGAAGGCAGAGGCTTTAACCCACTGAACCACCCAGGTGCCCCCATCAAAAAACATTTTAAGGTTGCTTTTATAATACATTAATATTATAATTAATAACAAACATTCATTTTATGGGTGGAAAATTCAACCTTTAAGTATAAAAAATATTAAAATAAAGAACTAACCCACTGGCACAATGGAGAAAACTTCCCTGTCACGGCTTTCAACACTTCTTGGCTGGCAACGCCTCCTACTGCTGCAGCAAGTGGGGGTAAAAAACCTTGAGCAGTCCAAGAGAGCCAATGCACAATGTCAGCATTTACTTCTGGCTGAAATGGAAACCATGAAAGATGATAATCTTAACAGTTTTTACAAAGACACTCAAAATCTCAATGGCTTACTGTGAGAATTATTAAATTACTGTAGCTTAACTTCTAAAAAAGCTACTCAATTTCCCTACTAGATTTTAAGTACTAAGAAAGTTCTACTCTCATAATAAAAGATCCAATTGCATGTTAGTTACCATAAGCAGTATATACCAGTAAGCATATACCATAAGCATATACCAGTAACTTCCCATTTTTGGTTTTTGAATATGTTTCATTAGGGCAAGATTTAAGATTAACTGGAATATCTACCATTACACAGTTTTTGTTAAAGAGCAGTTAGTTCTGTGATGTTAGTCAATATTTATAAGCAACCAGAATTTTTAAAAAAGTGTTTTAATGAAAACTATGGGAAAACCTTGATCCTAAATAAATGAAAATAAAGATAAAATGACCCACAAAAAATAATGAGGCAATACATTGTTAGAAAAAAAAATGGAGAGTAATGGCAATTTTTCATACTAATTTAAGAACCAATCACCATTAAGTTCTCATTATCATACTTAAAAACTGAAATGATGTTTCTTGAAATAAGACTTATTTATTAGTATTTTTAAGGAAATATTGGGGAATTGGATTTTGGAGCTGTTAGCACAATTTATGAGAAAGTTCTTTTCATGAGCTCTGGCTTCTCCTTCTCTTCCTATTCTTTCAATACCAGTAACCTTAATTTTAACCTTAAGATTCAAATAGGGCTCAACTGCTTTGAAACCCTATGTAAAATAACACTACTTGTGCATTTAGGGGGAAACAGGGAAGGTTTTTATTACATTCTCAAAGATATATGTGATACAAAAAGAGGTTACTATCTACTATTTCCACCCACTCCATTTCAGTATTCTAGATTTCATTATTTTACAACTACTTAGCACAAAATGCAACTCAGATTATGATTTCATTTAAGCTGTGCCATTTCTGAATGCAGAGATACTGGTGGAGTGACAATATTAAAAACAATGATGAGAATATGAATAGAAGCAGGTAATTTGAGCACCTACTGTGAGTTTATATTAAACTCACATGTAATTTGCAAAATAATCCTAGGAAATATAATTTTTATCATTCAAATTAGAAAACTGAAACTTTGAAAAAGGAATTAAGATATTTTAGCTAATAAAATAGAATCTGAACCCCAAAAAGTCCAACTTACCATTAGGTTACACTATCTCAAGATTCTATTATTTTTTAATTAACAAACAGCCAAATCTGGGGAATATTTGGTTGCCTTAGGATAATGACAACAGCCTAAATCTAAATTTCCCCACACAATCTCTAAAAACAGGTGTGTATCTATAAGAAGAGAAATAAACCAGTGGCAGAGTTTCAGTATTACTAAGAAACAGAACATTATGAACTTCAAATTAGCTATAAATAGAAAAATAAGTACTAAACTCCAACAAAACTACTTTGGACATCATACTATTGCAAGGCTGCAGAGAGAGCAGGTGTGTAACCACAGAAAACAGAATGAAAGGCCTAACAGTGACAAATCATTCTGAGAAAACAGAAAGCCCCACACTAAGTGCAAAAAATACTGAAACCATATGAAATCTAGCAGATCTCAGCACTGACTGTGGTGTAAGAATTTATCTAGGAGACAATGATGTAAATAGGAAAAGAGAGACATCCTTTGATGCAGAAGGCTAAAACAAGAAGAGAGAAGTTAAGGATTTGGCAGAAATCAAAGAGATCCACAAGACACCAACACCTATTCTCCAAAACAAACAAAACCAAAAACCTCCAAAACCCCCATAAAACCATTCATTAAAGAAACCCCAGTATCCTAAGAGAATAGGGGTTTTAGAAGTAGTGATCTGAAAAAGCATTCAAAACCCTTACCCTGAACCAAAAATATGGAGAAAAACCAATTTACTATACCAAAGTAATGTAAGAAGGAAACAGAAAATTAGAATCAAAACATTTCAGCTACTGAAAATTTCTCCCCCAACTAATCACAAGGCAGATGAAATCTGATTGAGTGAATTATGTATCTTTAAAAAACATTTGGGAGATGTGGGAAAACAAACACAAAACACCTTACCTTGAATCAGAAATTTAATAACTAAGTATCAAAATAATCCATTCCACCAGAAACATACCCCCTCCGCAAAAGGGGGAAGAAATGAATAAAATCTAAATCTATGTATAAAAATGGGCTCATAGTATACCTGAGAAAATGGACTGAATGATCAATTCTGAGATATAACCAGGTAAAATTATTATTCTTTATAGATGAAAAAATAAAAAAAGTCACAAGGCAAAAATACCAGACTACTTGTAAGAATAAGACAATTAAGCCGGCATCATAATATTTAACAAATTTCTCAACAATAAGATACAAAGCAAGATACCACTGAAGAAAGTAAGGCCTAGAATTTTTTATTCAGCCATGTTGTCTTTCAAGCATGGAGACTACCAAAAACATTTAAAATATGTAAGAATCAGAAAAAAAACATAATTTTGAGCTCTTTCTAAGAAATATTCTAGGATTTCAAGACTTACCATATAGCTATAGTAATCAAGATAGGATGGTAATAACAAAAGGACAGAAACAACCAATGGAAGATAACACTGAGTTCAGAAGTAGTCCTACACATATGTGTTCAATAAATTATTGACAAAGAATACCCAGAATACTTAATAAGGAAAGAATTATCTTTTCAACAAGTGGGCTAGAATTACTGGATATTCATATATAAAATAATTAACCTTAACCTATGCCTGGCAAGGCATAAAAAAATAACTCATAAAAGCACAAAACTATACCCAATGATTTCAAAATGTATGTTATAAACACCTGACCTATACTTTGCATGTATACAAAAATGAACTCACAAAACTATAAAAATTCTCAAAGAAAACATAGGACAAAAGCTATGACCTTAGATTAAAAAGGGTACAAACCACATACAAAAAAACTGGTACTCTGAAGTTTATCAAAATTAAAAACTTCTCTTTAAAAGACACTGTAATAAATGAAAAGAAAACCCAGACTGGAAGAGAAAATTTGTTAAAACATGTATCCCATATAAGGATTGATATCCAGGATATATAAAGAACTCTCTCAATCAATGAGAAAACAACTTACCTAATTAAAAAGCAGACAAAAGATTTGAAAGGACAGTTTATCAAAGAAGAGATAGGAGTGACAAATAAGCACATGAAAAGATACCAAATTCATAGTCATCTATGAAATGCAAATTAAAACCAAAACAAGATACCAATACACTTTAAAATGGCTCAAACAAACAGATAATATACCATTATGAAGAGAATACAGAGCAATTCAAACTCTCATACATTTCTGGTGAAAATGCAAAAATGGTACAGCTACTCTGCAAAAACAATTTGGCCGTTTCTTATAAAATTAAACATATATCTATCATTTCACTCTGTAACACACTACTAGGTGTTTACCCAAGAGAAATGAAAACATATGTCCACACCAAAATCTGTATGGATGTTTGCAGGAGCTTTATTCATAATTGCTCATATTGGAAATCCAAATGTTCATAGGGGAAAACAAATTGTGATATTCCTATAAAATGGAATACTACTCAACGATAAATAGGAATGAAAATGAAACAACATGGATGAAATTCAGATTCATTACATTTAGTAAAAGAATCCAGACTCAAAAAGCTACATACTGCATGATTCTATTTACATGACATTCCAAGGAAAAGGCATGGTTTGGTTGGGGGAGAGGGAGTTGATTATAACGAGGCATAAGGGAATTTTTTGGCATTGTGAAAATGTTTTATATATTGATGCTGGTGGTAGATACATGACTGTACACTTTGACTTAATTGTACACAGTTTAATTGCATACAGAATTTTGTGTACTGTGTATCTAAAAAGGGTAAATTTTCTTTACAGAAGTTTTATCTCAATAAATCTGATGAATCCTTAATTATATCCTTCCTTTTAATCACAGACTTCATCAATCTATTTCTAGCTTTTCACACTTTTCTGTAACCACTAAATATGCATAAAGGTCTTTAACTTGTGGTTAATGACTCACTGTTTTCACTGTTACATTATAAAAGGTCTTTAACTTGTGGTTAATGACTCAACTGTTTTCACTGTTACATTATTTCCTTCTTCGTTTAATCACATAAAATATGAGATCATATTCACTTAACCACTAATGTGAAGGCTTTTCATTTCCTCCTCACTTTTAGAGTATAATAATGAAAACAAAAAAATTTTCAATTAATTACACAAACACTGCTATTTTGGATCTGCTAAAATGAAACTACTGGCCAGCAGGCACTGGCATCATAACATGAAAAAGCCATTTTCTAGGTGAAATGTCCAAACATGATATGCAAAATGCAATTAAGAAATATGAATATATAATGGATAAAAGATGATTTATAGGAAAGCTTACAACTTTATACAGTGAGTTTCAGTGGGTTAACCAACTAAGTAAATCAGAAGAGATAATATTAATAATAAAAATATAGCAGCAACAGAATATACTAATTACTATATACCACATACTCTTCTAAGTACTTCACAAAATTAAATCACTTGATGTTCATAATAACCCCCTGAGGTAGGTTAACCCTATTTTATAGATTTATAAACTAAAGCAGAACAAATTCAAGTGACTTGCCTACTGTCACAGAGTCAATAAGCAGCAAAGCTGGGATCTGAAAGGTAAGAGAATATTAATATATAGAATGTTTATATGTTACACCTTTTTTGATGGCCATAACTTTGAATATTCACCTTCTCTTCCAAGGTTTCACTTATAGACGTTGCTAGTTTCAAGAGCTCTTCTGAATCTTTTTGGCACCTAGGATTCAAAATGAAGCACCTCAATTTCAATTTTCTGAAGTGCTATAAACAGTAAGTCATATTCAAAACTAAAATTTAAGAAATATGTAAGAAAAAAAAGTGACATTTTGCCAGCAGGTAGCATGAAGTGCTTCCCTGACTTGAAGATAACTGATTCATAAATACATTAATTAAAAATCATGTTTACCTAAGGATGGTATATAAAATAGGATTTAGTTTTAAATTGACAAGGCAAAAACTTTTTGCAACAATATCTCTGACTTAATAGGCTAGAAAGGAAAAAATTACATAGTGGACTCATAATTCAGTAATTCTCAGATTTTTTATTTTAGAGAGTTGTAGCTTTTGAAGACTTCGAAATGGGAAAATTCTTATTTAGCATAATTCCATTTTTATAAATTGATCTTTCTATTCCCACCTGAACAAAGAATAGGTCATAATAAATGTTTATAGTTTGGTGTATCTAGTAGTGTTGCAACTATAAGGGGCTGTAGTTACTTTTTAAATTTTTTAAACTATCATTTCCAAAATACTGCTTTTATAATAAGGAAAAAAGTTATTTCAAACAGAAAACATTACCCTATATTTGGCTTGCGATTATAGTTCTCCTGAAACTGGTCCAAGGCAAGCATTGCTGTGTGAATCTGTAAAGGTGCCTGTTTAGAACATTAAAAATTGGTCAACAGTTAATGACAGCATAACATGTGCTAGGCAGGCACTGTGCTAACACTTTGTAAATGTTATTTAATTCTTAAAATAAATTAATTAACTTAATACTACTATTATCTCTAATTAACAGAGAAGGAAGCTGAAGCTTAGAGAAGTTAAACAACTTGACTTCAAGGCCATAAGGCTATTATTTAAGTAACAGATTCAAGTGTCAATCCCAAGTGGTATAACCAGTTTTTAGTACATTATCCACATGAAAGTCAGAATAATATCAACTAAACAACAACAACAAAAATTTGTACAAGATCAATATCACCAAATCCTTTTTCCTGATCAACATTTACAAATTTGGAAACTGTTCATATAATAATTCTTTCCTTACCACAAATACATTCACTGCTACAAAATCACGTTCAGGAATTTAATAGTATAGAATAAATGCTTCCAAGGTTTTGAAGAAGAAACATGTATCATATAAAACTACATGGTTCAGAAAATCTTTTAGTAAGCTCATCTGCATAAATTATTGAAATTGTTTCTTTAAATACCAAAGCTAGCATATTATTAGTAAAGTAAAACATTTTCCTATTATTTTAAAAAATTTTCCATGATATGAATTTCTGTTTTTAACCCTTGGGAGTCAACTCTAGGTATGTGAACCCAACCTTTATTAAAAAAAAAAAAGGTATATACATGGTTAGCCTACTTTAACTTTAAAATGTCTCTTACCAATTCCCAACCCCACTCTGCTGCCTCTTTCAAACCTACAAAGTGTTTATTTACCTCAGGTTTGCTAAAATCCGCAATAAGGCACTTCGGATGTTTTATCTGAGTCTCCAATGGTTCCTTAAAAGAAACAAAAACTATTACTTCAGAGCAAGTGAGTAATTCCTTCACAAAATATATAGAGCACTAAAAGGAATACATCTTTCCTAAAGGCCTGAAATAAATACGGATGTTGGGCTAATATGGTTTAATTGAAATATAAAAGAGCTACTGTTCCCCTCTGCCCCTTGTCTTAACAACTATACTTCATTTTTAAAATGTTAAATGCAATTAGACAACCTGCTACTATATTTGGGAAGAACTGGTGAAAATACCCATATACTTGAAAAAAAACTACTGTTTTAATCAAAAAGCTATCATATTTTTTTTATATCAAATTATCAAGATTTGTTATGCCTGATAAGTAAGACGAATAAGTACTCAAAGCTGAAATTTTCTGTGTGGAGCAAAGAACTCACGAAGGCCGAAAAATCCAGCCAACCAACCAACCACCCCCTCAAACACCCACCCAATCTGAAATTTACTTGGGGCATTAACCTGAGGCATTATTAAAAACTGAGAACTGTGCCAAGAGGAAATGATGCAGGGGCAGATTTGATGAACTGTATTTTCATCTGTTGTTTTGTTCAAACTTTGGCTTGGACTAAGCCTTGTAGAGGACTATGGTTAATAATTGTTCTGGAAAGAAGAGGCAATCAAGTTTAAACCTTGAGAACTTGCAAGAAAATATAGAGATGTAGTAGATAGCTTATAATGAGAAGTAGCCTGCGGATTTAAGCAGCAAGAGACTCCTTAGTTCCTCAGTACACAGTAGCTACTATATTCTCTCTTTTTTAAAGATTTTATTTGTCAGAGAGAGAGAGAGAGCACATAAGCAGGGGGAGCGGCAGGCAGAGGGAGAAGCAGGCTCCCTGCTGAGCAAGAAGTCTCATGTGGGACTCAATCCTAGGACCCTGGGAACATGACCTGAGCCGAAGGCAGACATTTAACTGACTGAGCCACCTAGGTGTCCCTACTATATTCTATTTAGAAACTTACAATTTCCTTTCAATGCCAGTTTATAGGCTTATCTTGTATTTCCAACATATACACGTCCTTGAATTAAAATTTAAAAACCTGAACTAAGTATGATAAATATTCCTTTTACTTTAAAAATGTAAATAATTGAGTAATAAAACACAACGTAGTTTCAATGCTTGTTAAATCCTTCAAACATATATTAGTTTTAGCTTTTGTCTTAGGGAGTAAGAAGTATGATCAATTCTTTGATGATTCAAAAAAGTAGAGTTCCTCTGAGGTAACTTTTATACCTCAATTACATGCATTGGTATTCTAAAGTTTTTTTATTGATACCAGTTTATTTCCCTAAATTGATCCATCTCCCACAAAGCGTATACAAATTAAAAACCAAAAATCTGTTCAGCTAAATTAATTGTCTGGTTAACTATTACTTTTTTCTCTTCTTCATTCTTCTTCTGCAAAGAAATATATTTAAAGCAAAAAAAAAAAAATACTTACAAAGCAAAATATTTTAGGAATCTTAACTTGGACAGCTATGCCTCCATGTAAATAAGGTTCCAGTTCTGTAGTATCACCAATGCTAAAAGAAAATGGTGATATCACTAAAAGAAAATAAGAAAACCATTATATACTGATATAGGTATTTAAATTTGAAGACTTATCATGATAAAGATCTTAATTTTCCCTAATTTATACAATTAGAAGATCCCACTATAAATCTTCTTTGGAGGGGGCAGAAAGTGTGGAAAACTAGACACACTATTTTTCCAATGTGAACTTAAGGACTTAAAAATAACCAAGAAAACTCAGAGGGGGATAACAGCAATGAGGGGTGCTTATTACTAGAATTAAAGTATTTTATAAAACATCAACTAATATTTATAACTAATTATATACAATTAATACTAAAATATAATGTGGTACTGGCTACTGAGTAGATAGGCAGACAAATGGTAGCCTCAAGATTCTGAACCATCACAATGCCCCATGGCATAGACCCCAAAATAATAATAACCCTAAATGATTAGTTGAGTCAATTTTTGCAAAAGCAGATAAAAATTCTTTAATATTAATGATCTAACCTGTATTTTACATATCTGGATATAGTCTGGGAAACAAAATCCAGTAATTTTGTTACCTAACATGCCTAACTAACTGTAGATCCAAAATTGTTTTAGTATAAAGAGTTCATAACAGGGACTAATTTTTTTCTCTCCTAAGGATCCATTTTGCAGTCATTACAAGAAAAAAAAAGTGTTTCATTTACTAGTCTAAACAATAATTGCATAATTAGACTTTCAAATGTCCTAAAGATTAACATGAATCGTTCTTAGCTAACAGGTGTAAACATGCCATCTTTGAGTTATAAGATGTCTAGCAATGTCTTTAAATCTTTTAAACATGGCTGGAGGAATATCACAAACTATGCTAAACACTGCTAAAAACTCACTATCTTCAACTTCAAATGGGCACTAAATGAAGCCTGATGATCTATTTTTTAAAATGTTTACTCTCTTCAAACTCTGACCATGGCACCTTTCCTCTCCTTTGGGCAATGACCTCATCTTAGTCTATTAAAAAAACCAAATTCCTTCAGCTTTTGCCAACAAATCCACAAACTTGCCTGCAATAACATCCATTCATTCCTTTTATCCATCCAAGCCACTGAACATGTCTCCACTTGTATAGTTCATTGCCACCTTACAATGGGCCTGAACTGTCTGTCCACCTTATCTTCTCTTTAAAACTTCCCTTTCTTGCACTCCTTAAATGAATAAATAAGTTACCCATGTTGGAATCTTTGCTTACTTACTGCATGAGATTATGAAATTTCCTCTTAAATGCCTTAAGACTTTTCCTATTTCAACTCCCACTGCCACTCTGCCATATTATATGTTTTAGTCCCTTGAATTGTTTTGCCTTTTATTATTTGTCTTTGTATAGAATATTCTTTTCATCACCTTCCTAAGTCAATGCAATCTTAAAATTTTAATAAAGATATTCTGTCCCCACTGCTGCTGTTCCAAGACTGGGTAGATTCCCTTGCTACATTTAGAGTTCCCAGAATGCCTGTACTCTATACTATCACTGCTTAAAGTAAACATCTCCTCACTTGGATTGAATGTTTTGAGGCCAGGAACTAGATTATATTTGAGTTAATGTTGTGTTCTCAGCACTGAGTAGATTGTCTGAACTATTAAAGTGCTGAATAATGAGTAAGTATAAATGAATTAATAAAACACATGAACTTACCAGTTATTTGTTGTGTAGATCCATTTAAGCCTGTCATTCCATTAACTTCTCGAAATGTTAAAAACTGCCCTGTCTCAAGCTTGTGAGGATGATTTTCAAGGCAGGTAACAATGCCAGGATTAGCCTAAAAACAAGTTCATGTACACCTTTTTTGTACAAGTTTTAAATCTCACACAAAAGGGACCATGTTATCATAAAATAATCATAATACTAAGACATTCCTTTCTTAGTTAAAGCCTTTTAAGAATTCTCGCAAAATAATGATCTTATTTTATTATTATCAATGTTTAAAATATAATTTTATGTTTGGGGGAGACAGAGATTCTACATGGGAGTTCAAATATTTCACAAATATAAAGATTTTTATGACTTCTAAAAGACATTCAAAGTCACCAAATTTAAATTTTAAAGTCTTGTTACAAAGAACTGCAAAAATGATGAATCTAACTTTGAAGATCAAAGAAATGTAAGAAAGAAGGACAGAAATTTAAAGCCAGAAAACTGGTAGTTTAAAGCTTGCCCAACACTTAAAGGAAAAAAATATCGTGTAGCCCAGCTTACCAGGATAAAAATAGGAAGAAATTGGCTTATTTTACCAAACAGGATGGATGAGATAGGTCAAAGGCCCAGAAATTTCCCAACTACATATAATCCAACACACTTCTTGAATAAGGTAATGATAATTTAATCTACATAAAACCTAAAGAACTGTCATTCTGTCTTTCATAATTGTGAAGATTCTAAAAATTCTCCTGTGGACTGAATAATTTGGAAAAGAATAAAATTATGATCACAAACATGTAGATAAAATTAACCTAATATGGATTTACTAATGTCTCAAGAAGAATAAAATTCATAAGGACTTTATTAAAAAAGAGGAATAATTTGCAGGTAAGTTAAATGGGAACATTTATGGTTATTTTATAATTCTTTATAGATAACCTTCATACTTTGTGCACTATTCGATAAAAGAAAATACCAATGTAATAGAAGCATCCATACTATACCCTGGAGCGTATTCTAACTGTATGCTGTTCTCAGGGACAAACTAAAAACAAGTACAAAGGTTAAAGGCTGAATAAAAAAATCATTCTGTAAGTACAGAGACACAGAATGATTTTTCTAAACGCATTTTTCCTAAAAAGGGGTGAAAAGGTAACATTACACTGGGTTAAAAATCAAGCATAAAGATAGAAGCACAAACACTATTAGGTCAAAATATACTGTTCCCTTACATTTGGCTTCTTTTGAGTTTAATGTAAATTCATTAGAAAGGATGCAAATAAATGTAATGATTTAGACTAAAAAACAAGTAAGATATTGATCACGATGATTTCTCCAATTCTTTTGGGGAATAACAAACTTCAGCTTATATGATGAGAACGTGGTTAGAAAGTACATACTTTTTGATATTAAGGGTAATTCTTAAGTTTTTTTCCTCCTCCAAATGATGTTTTAGAAATAAATTTTAGAAAAGCTTTTGTCAATGCATGCTCCTGTAGTCAAGTGCTGGGCCAGGTGATTTATGACATACTTAGTACATCTATGATCTGACACAATAAACACAGTTCAGTAAACACTGAATCACACTTCACGTCCAATAGGAGCACCACACTGAACAAAGTTAAAATTAAAATTATGACGTAAGTAAATGCTGATGTACCGATTATTAATGTTAGAAGGAATCCGGATACTCTTGTATATTCTAACTTAAATTTAGTTTTAATATAATGCAGTCAAGAGATTAACACAATTAACACGAATTACCTTAAAATATCATAAAACACATGAAAAATATTGCATATTACAGTGTTTTGCCAATATCACCTTTTAAAAAATTATATTCACATCAACCTTAAAAAATCAATCATATAAATATACAATTACATATATATATATATATATATATATATATACACACAATCATACTTGTGTTATATTTGAAATGAAAATTTCTTTTGGCTCTTCTCCTGTTGTATCGGACACTTCAAATTCATCACCGAAATCACAAAACAACCGTGACCAAATCCCACGTACATCTGCACTGATGAACTGTGAAATGATAAAAAAAAAACAAGTTCGAGCTTATCTATTTACATAAAGAAAAACCTCCACCTCTATTTTAAGCCCCTTCACGACAACTTTATTTATAATTAAGATTATCCAAAAAACCCCACAAAAAACAAAACAAAACCAAAACCAAACAAAAGATCATCCTTCGGGATATAAAATGAATCACAAATAAAGTATATTAATTTTAAATTGTTTCAGGAATCAAGGATATTAGTATTTGAGATTGGATATTTCTAAGTATTACACAATTAGAAGATGGCACGTCATCATTATACATTCTCTGATTTTTAAATAACAAAAATTCTTTCCTTGCCCTAAAAATCAAGCAAAGTATTTAAGAAACGGTTATTTTAGTTCAATGGTCTTAGCAGTGAATTTTTACTTTCCATTTGAGAAAATAAAGAGTGTCCGTTCACTAAAAGTAGAGTTAATGGAAAACAGAACAGAGCTAAAAGCTGAAAATGGAGGCAATAAACAGAAAAGGGCTGAGGAACTGATGGTATACATCAAGGTCAAGAGAAGTAAAAATCAGATTCTTACACACAATTGTTAATCATTGCTTAATTAAAAGTGGTTTTTATAATACAGACACTCTCCATTCTAAAAATCTGTAAAGAAACTGTTTTTGTGGTCAAAGTTATTTTTAGAGTTAAAAATAATAAAGAAAAATTCTTATTCTGTAACACATATGATCCTGTATAAAGTCATTTTTTAAACAAAAACTAAAGTCTATTCATATTTGGATATAAAAATGTAGCCCATTAAAGTAATTTATGCCACTTACTACATGAAGTAGTGAAAGAGTCAATAGAAGATTACCTCCTACTGGATCACGTACTGCCTTTACTATTAAAATAGACACACACAGCATCTTTTTATGAAACAAAACTGAGCAGAAATTTAGAAACTTTCTAACTTTAAAAGCTGCAAACTTGAGGACAATTTCTTTTCAAACAACTTTCAAGTAGGACTATGTAAATCAATTACATAAACAAAGATTTTAGTTCATAACTCAGTGTAATTATTTTATAAAACTTCTGTGTCCTGTCTTAAGTTTACTGACTACTCTATGTCTTATTCATCTGTTTAAATTGTGAACCACAGCACAAATGTTGCACAGAATGTAAGTATGTTATGTAAACACCACAGTCCAAAAATTTTCAGCACATCTATTTAATAGAGTATGACTGTTGGCTTAGTGCCTACCTCAAAGGAACAAATAGTTTTTTCCTTTTTCCAAAGGAACAAATAACCCCACAAAGGAGGTGGAGCTAGTAATATGTATGTAACTGCACAGGATAAATTACGATTTTTCCAATCTAAACCTATTTCCGGTCTTTCCAATGTCACCACGACTCAATCACTCCAGAAAAATCTAGAAGTCATTCTTGATTATTCTTTCCTTCACAACTCATATTCATCTATTCTCATACTTCAAATTCAATGATTTCTTACAATCTCTATTTGAATAAGGCACCAGCATCTCTCACCTAGGCTACTAATTGCCTCTACTCTTATATTTCAGTGGCTCTCTTTTCTCTTTGGTTTTGTAATTCCTTCATGTCCTTAAGAATTATTGAGGACCAAAAGAGTTTTATTTATCTAGGTTATAACTACTGATATTTGCAATGTTTGAGATTAAAATTGAGAAACATTTAAAACACAAGAATACACATACATTCCATTTGCTGTCAAAGCAATAGCATCACTGCACATCATCTAGACTTTGGAAATTCCATTGTAGCCCATAAGAAAATCAGAGTGAAAAAGCAAGTAACATTTTAGTAATATTATGAAAATAGTTTGACTTTGCAGACCCCATGAAAAGATCTCAAGAATTTTCAGTATCCTTGGACCATACTTTGAAAACTACTGCTCTAGACTATTTTCCATACAGAGTCATCTTTTAAAAACATAAATCAGGCTAAAATCATGGGCTTAAAACTTAGCTATCCTCAAAGTTATAAAAGTTATGGACCTCTAATTACTTCTCTGAATCTAATGCTCTGGAAACGTGTATTCATACTCTCCTCTTTACTCAAACTCTATTTTGGTCTTGCTTGCTTCTCTCTTTTTCTTAAACACTCGCCTTCTTGCTTTTCCTTAAACACACTAAGCGAATTTTTACACTTGTAAGTCTTTATACTTGCTGTTCTTCATGCTTTGAATGCTCTTTCCCACATTTTCTATAGCTGGCTCTTTATCATTATTCAGGGTTCTATTTAAATGTCATCTCCTCAGAGAGGAGTTCCCGGACCTTCAATTTAAGGGAACCAGCACTGGTTCCCATCCCAACATCATGCAGACATTATACTCTACTCTTTACCTAGCTTTTTTCTTCATAGGACTTGAAACTAGGTATTTCTTTGCTTTTTTACCATAAATCTTCCTTACTAGATGATAATTTTCTAGAGTAGGAAAATCTGTATGTCCTATTCACTAATGTATTCCTACTGCCTACAACTGTATCTGTAGCAGATGCTCAATGAGTGTTTTTTACAAGAACCAATAAACCTCTTGAAAACCACCATTATGCCATATTTAAAGTTACATGATGAATTCAATATTTACTATTCTTTCCATTCCTAATCTTAATTCTTCCTTAGTTTTGGCTCATTTGCTTAAGCCAAATTTAGATCTTGGTTTTAAAAATAGGAAATGAATATGATGCCAAAATTAGAGAGGAAAATATTACTGTGATTGTCCTCATGTAAAAAGAAACTTTTTATACAACCCACTGAAAAACTACAAATTCTAACAGTGAAAGTGTTCTTTCTTTGTTTAATTATGTCATTATTAAATAATACTATTACCTTAATTGGAGGGCAATGAGAATGGCAAAAGTTATTGATCTTCTTTTGCAACGGAAGTTTGATCTCAGTCAATACTACACACTGTTAAGAAGAATATAAGAAATTAAATACTAGAAAATAAACAATTAGTTTAGAAAAATACACTTCCAAATCAGAAGCATTTCAGTTTGCATCATGCTAAAAACACACTGTTTTCTTTATTAAAAAATACAATCCTATTGTATTCCACCCTAAGGTTAAAACCTTCAGAGTTATGGAATAGCAAAAGTAAAAATAACATATTACATTAGTTGGCTTCGCTTGCTTTTACTTCAGATATTCAACAGATTCACAATATGACTTTTGCTTTATGACAGTGTCATTAGTGAAACCACCAATTTTTATCATCACCCTGTGAGATAATTACAGCTTCTATAATTAGATTTTATCTTAAGTAACTTAGATTCATAAAGGTCAAAAATTTTCCTAAGGTTATGCATCTATCAAGTGGCAAAAGCAGAACTAGACTCTTAGTCCAGACTTTTTCTTGCTGCTAGATCCCATGAATTGTATAACTCATTTTCATTACAAATATCCAGGTGTGAATTTATTTTTATTTATCTAGCTCAGAATATAGTGCGCTTCCTGCGGGGAGATATTTCTCCTCCATGGGTCTCTTACTTTTTGTACATGTCTCAACTGGGTCTGCCATGAATCCAAGGCTCTTGACCATTCTTGGGGCATTTCTCAGGATTATATTTGCTTTGTGAAAGCTTAAGGAATGAGGTATTAATTCCCTCTGGAACAAAGAGCAAGACTGTTTGTTGCTTGCTGTAAAACAGTAGGTTTCCCAAGCTCAGTGTTCCTCTTCTCAAAAGGGACCCATTAACATGTTCTGACATCCACTGAGTCCTCTGCACTATACTAGTGGGGTTGGAGGGAAGGCAAGAGGAAATGAAGCAAATATAATACTCATACTTTTTTTAAGTAGGCTCTATGCAGTGTGGAGCCTAACATGGGGCCTGAACTCACGACCCTGAGATCAAGACCTGAGCTGAAATCAAATCAGACACTTAACTGACTGAAGCACTGAGCTGTCTCATAATACTCATACTTCTTACCATGCTCTGAGTAATAAAGTCCTTAGTCTCTGACCCAAGAATCTCATGTTTTCTGCCAGCAACCAGTAACAGTAACAGGCTAACTTACTAAGTTTGTAAACAGAATAAAATCAAATCTTAGACTTATCATTCACTGAATCTAATTTGTGTTTCATCAATGCTGGAAAATTCTCAGCCATAATTTCTTTGAATATTGCTCTTTCCTAGTATTCTCCTTCCAAAAATCTAATCTCATGAACTGAACCTTTTCATTCAAGCTCTCATTTTTTTAAAAAAAATATTTTATTTATTTATTTGAGAGAGACAGAGAGAGGGAGGGAGTGTGCATCAACAGGGGGGAGGGGCAGAGGGAGAAAGGAGGCGGACTCCCTGCTGAGCAGAGAGCCAGATAGAGGGCTCCATCCCAGGACGCTGGAATCATGACCTGAGCTAAAATCAAGAGTTGGACATTTAACTGACTGAGCAATCCAGGTGCCCCAAGCTCTCATTTCTTTTAACTTCTCTTTCATACTTACTCTAATTTCTATGGGCTATAGTCTCAATAATCTCTTTAGCTCTTTCAACTCACTAATTCTTACCCCAGTTGTATCTACCTACTGCTTAATCTACCCAGTGAGTTTTAATTTCTGCCTGAGTGTTTTTAATAGTTTCTTATTTCCATATTGTGTATTTAATTTCTTCTTTTAAGATTCAGTCAGTTTGAACACTTATGTTTTTTAGTCTGTATCCAATTATTCTATTATCTGAAATTCCCGGAGGTTAATTCTATTGTTTGTTATATGCACTGAATCTTGATCACACTGCACTACTTTTTCTCGTTTTGTTTTTTGTATCCTGAACTCATCTTCAAAGGAGCTTTATATACTGGAATATACCATGGCTTAGTTGAAGGTAGATTCCTCTGTATTTGTTTAGTTTGTTTCTTTCTGGCATTCCAGGATATCACCAGGTTACTTCCTATGTTAAGTTCTCAGCTTGGGAAATTTTATATTACAAAGAATTGTAAATTTTATCTCCAGACTCGGGTGAGGACAGGCATATGATTGTGAATTCCCAGAGAAGATGATTATCTTTTCATCCAGAGCTCAAGAGAAAATCTTCTTCTCCTGATGGGCAAAAGACTGTTCTCATCCACACTTTCTCAGGTTCTAACTTAAGGAAGACGGGTATGTTGCAATTCCATTTCTCTATCTCGTGTAAACCTATTTTGTTTCTTCTGTTTCTGCATTACTATTAGTTCCCAAGAAATGTGGTTACTAAAACCAGCAACCCCTGTCTGAAAGTGACCATAGCCAAAAAGTAGTTTGTTTCTTTTGGCTACCTATTTATTTTTGGTCTCTGAGCACACCCCTTACTTTATTTTGGGGTAAGATACTCATTTAAAAGAAGTCCATCAAAAATCAAATCGGTAATCCAAAAACTCCCAGAAAACAAAAGGCCAGGGCCAGATGACCTTACAGGTGAATTCCACCAAACTTTTAAAGAAGAGTTAATATTTATTCTTTTTAAACTATTCCAAAGTAGAGAAGAGGAAGGAAAACTTTCAAATTCATTCTGTGAGGCCCTGATTCTAAACCAAAGACATTACAAAAAAAGAAAACTACAGGCTAATATCTCTGATGAACAGAGATGCAAAAATCCTCAACTAAATATTAGCAAACTGAATTCAACAATACGTTAAAAAATCCTTTCTACCAAGATTAGTAGGATTTATTTTAGGGATGCAAGGAGGGTTCAATATTTACAAACTGATCAAAATGATAAATCACATTAACAAGAGAAAGAATAAAAACCTTATGATCATTTTAATCTCAAAAGATGCAGGAAAAGCATCTGACAAAGTACAACATCCATTCATGATAGTAACTCTCAGCAAAGTAGGTTTACGGGGAACATACCTAAACATAATAAAGGCCATATGTGAAAAACCCACAGCTAACATTTTCTACTCAATGGTAAAAAAATGAGAGCTGTCCCTTTAAGATCAGGAACAAGTTAAGGATGCCCACTCTTACTGCTTTTATTCAACATAGTACTAGAAGTCTCAGTTGTAGCAATCAGACAAGAAAAAGAAATAAAAGGCAGCCAAACTGGTAAGGAAGAGGTAAAGCTGTCACTATTTGCAGATGGCATGATACTATACATAGAAAACCCTAAAGACTCCACAAAAAAAATATTAGAACTGATATATGAGTTCAGTAAAATCACAGTTTACAAAATTAATATACAGAAATCTCTTTTTATATACCAATATGAAGTAACAGAAAGAGAAATTAAGAAAACGGTCCCATTTACAATTGCACCAAAAAAGAATATCTAAAAATAAAATTAACCAAGGAGGTAAAACTATGAAACACCGATAATAGAAATTAAAGACACAATACAACAAATGAAAAGATATTCTATGCTCATGGATTGGAAGAATTAATGTTGTTAAGAAGTCCATACTATTCAAAGCAATCTATAGATTTAATGCAATCCCTTTCAAAATGCCAACAGCATTTTTCACAGAACTATAACAAATAATACAAAAAATACTAAAAAATACAATGGAACCACAAAAGATTCTAAACAGTCCAAGCAATCTTGAGAAAGAACAAAGCTGGAGGTATCACAATCCCAGATTCCAAGATATACTACAAAGCTGTAGTAATCAAAACAGTATGGTACTGGCACAAAAAGAGACACACAGATCAACAGAATAGAGAGCCCAGAAATAAACCCATGCCTTTATGTTAAATTAATCTAAAACAAAGGAGGCAAGAAGGTACAGTGGGGAAAAGGCAGTTTTCCACAAATGGTGCGGGGAAAACTGGGACAGCTACATGTAAAAGAATCAAAATTAACCACTTTCTTATACCAAACACAAAATAAACTCAAAATGGAAAAAGATCTAAATGTGAGATCCAAAACCATAAAACTTCTAGAAGAAAACAGAGGCAGTAATCTCTTTCACATCAGCCATAGCAACATTTTTCTAGATATGCCACCTTGGGCAAGGGAAACAAAAGCAAAAATAAACTACTGGGACTATATGAAAGCTTCTGAATAGTGAAGGAAACCATCAACAAAATGAAAAGGCAACTATCATTTGCAGATATTTGCAAATGATATATCTGATAAGGGGTTAATATGCAAAGTATATAAAGAAATTATACAACACAACACCAAAATCCCAAATAATCTGATTAAAAAATGAGCAGAGGACCTGAATAGACATTTTCCAAAGATATACAGATGGCCAACAGACAGATGAAAAGGTGCTCAATATTACTCATCATCAGGGAAATGCAAATGAAAACCACAATGAGGTATCACGTCACATCTGTCAGAATGGCTAGAATCAAAAAGATAAGAAATACCAAGTATTGGTGAGAATGTAGAGAAAAAGGAACCCTTTTGTACTCTTGGTGGGAATGCAAACTGGAGGATACACACTGTGGAAAAGATATAATGGAATATTATTCAGCCATAAAAAAGAATAAGATCTTGCCACTTGCAACGACATGGATGGACCTACACAGTACTATGCTAAATGAAATAAGTCAAAGACAAATACTGTATGATCTTACTTGCTTGTGGAATCTAAAAAAATAAAAGAAATGAACAAAGAAAAAAACAAAAATCCAGACCTTCAAATAGAACAACATGGTTGTTGCTAGGGGGGAGTTAGACAGGGGGATTGGTAAAATAGGTAAAGAGGATGATGAGGTACAAACTTCCAGTTACAAAATAAATAAGTCACAAAGATGAAAAGTACAGCATTGGGAATAGAATTAGTAATATTGTAATAGCATTGTTTGGTGACAGATGGTGACTACACTTATCATGGTGAACACTAAGTAATGCACAGAATTGCTGAATTATGCTATATACCTGAAACTAATATAATGTTAATTATACTTCAATAAAAAAATAAAAAAATAAAAGGAAGTCTATTAAACAATTTTATTTAGGAAGTCTATTATGCATCTTTGTAGAAAATGGATTTCAAATTATCTAGTCCAGAATGGAAGCTATGCTAGTTTTTAAATTGGTGTGATATTATAATAATAAATATACCTTTTGGTCACCATCCAAGGTTCCTGGCACAAAGAGCCAAAAACTCCTGTAATTTCCTATATAAGAACTATCGAGACATCTTTTATCATAGTATTTAGTTTTGTCCCAAGTCCTGAAATAGCTCCAGAGTGATAAAGGTTAAATAATATCTTTTGTTATTCATAACAAGCCTCTTTCAGCTACACCTGAGTTTAGATTAATGAAATGACTTTTGGAAATCCCCTAAGGATGGGGGGGCTGATTGTTAGGGGAACCAACCTTGTGATTTGAAGGTCAGAACTTACAGCCCTATGTCTCAGACCTTCATGGAGGAGACAGGGGCTGGAGATTTACTTAATCGCTAAAGATCAATCTTTTAATCAGTTATGCTTCTATAATGAAGCCTTCATAAAAATCTCTGAACTAGGGGCTCAGAAAGCTTCCAGATCATGGAGGTGCTGGGAAGGTGCCATACTTGGAGAGGGCATGGAAGCCGTGTGCCCCTTTCCACATACATTGCTCTATGCATCTCTTCCATCTGACTGTTCCGGAGTTACAGCTTTTTTAATAAACCAATCTGGTATGTAAATTGTTTTCCTGCATTCTGTGAGCTGCTCTGGCAAATTAACTGGACTCTAGGAGGGGGATGTGGGAACCTCTGCTTAATAGCCAGTCTTTAGGAGTGCAGGGTGCTTCTAAACCACAAGCACCTGGACTTGTGATTTATGTCAGAAATGGGGCAAAGAGGGGGCTCTTGCGTGAATGAATCTTTACTGTATGGGATGTGAAGCTATCTTCTCTAGATAGAAAGTGTCAAAACTGAACTGAACTGTAGGACACGGAACTAGGTGTCCAGGGAGTTGGAGAACTGCTTGGTTGGGGAAAAACCCACACACATATGGTCACACAGTGTCAAAAGTACTGAGTAAAGGTTAAACACAAGAGTGTTTCTCCCTAAATGGGCAACATCATAATTTAATCACAGAGAAAATCAGAGTTAACCCAGTCACTTTTGAAACATCTAAGGTGTTGAAAATTGTTGTTATTATTTAAGTTTAACTAAAGTTAATCTTAACTGAAGTAGACTGAATGTTGATCTGCATTTTTTATTCCTCTGCAATTGGATTATACATCATCCTTTGCCCATGGCCTTAGGAAAAGCACTGTACTACTTTCCTACTCCTCGACTTTGGGCTTGATCATGTGACTTGCTTTGGCTAATGAAATATTAATGGAAGTAACATGAACAGAAGCTTGAAATGTGCTTAGGTAGTTGGACCTGACTTTATGCATTTCTTTTGTTGCTATGACACCATGTCCTTGGTGGCCTCCTGGTTCTAGGAGAGAGGCACATGGAACAAAACATAGACTCTGCAATTTGAGTTCAGCCTAGAACAGCTGGACTCCAACTGACATGCATTTGCAGGAGAAAGAAATATATGTTGCTAGAAACCACTGAGTTTTGGGTAGTTTTTTATGCACATTACTGTGACAGTAGCTGGGTTTCTACATGTATATGGTCATTAGTCAAAACCATTAGTCAAATGTAATGGTTTTGTCAGTAGTTCTCAGGCCCTTCTCTAAAATGGAGCATTTGAAAAGTATTATTCTAAAGGAAGTCGTTTAACATAAAATTTTCTTTTTTTTTAACTTAAAATTTTCTGTTCTGCTCAACAAACTAGGTTAATTAATTATATACTAAAATAACATGTAACAATTTGCCTTATAATCTGTCAATAACATCTAATATAAAATAGAGTACCAACCTGGTATTTATCTAAGAAGGAGAGATCTGTGGTTTCATTTAAAGGAACAGAAGATGATGTGACATGAACGTATGGATTTAGTTCTGCAATATGTTGAAGTATAGCTTCAGCCCTAAAAAAAAAAAAAAAAAAAAGACATTTACTATTCTTTCCTTCAATATACCCAATCTCTCATACTTGGAAACTTTGACATCAGAGAAACCTGAATGTTAGAAAATTTCAGTCGAAATTTAAAAAACTGTAGAGAAAGAAAGAAGATAAGTCTTTTACAGATAACTATACAATCTTGAGATGTAGCATAATGTCATATTCCATAGTAAGCCATACAATCTCAAATGTACCCTTATGGTTCCATATTAAGTCTTTTAGTAAATCGGCAATAATAAAAACCTTTAATAATCTTAAATTCATTTCTAGGTAGCAATATGAATATCTTAAAAATTTCACAAATATAAATAATTAAATAAGTGTTATATTAACACTTATTTTTCTATGGTGATGTGAATTTATGGTGATGAGTCAAACAACTATGAATGATCTCATGTTCTGGACACAGAAAATATTCTAAATAATTGCAAGAGTAAAAAAAAAAATCCTACAATAATACATCAAAATATCCTATCTTCACCTGTTTCTCATATTAACAACATCATCTTCACAGAGAAAGAAGTTGGTTCCTAGGTCCCATGTTTGGCATTTTTCTGTGTCATGAATGGTAAGTGCCTTTGAAAAAGAGAAAAATCTCTGTTAAAGTCAGCAATAAAACAGTATCTCGGACGCCTGGGTGGCTCAGTGGGTTGGGCCTCTGCCTTCGGCTCGGGTCATGGTCTCAGGGTCCTGGAATCGAATCCCGCATAGGGCTCCTTGCTCGGTGGGGAGCCTGCTTTTCCCTCTGCCTCTGCCTGCCTCTCTGTCTACTTGTGATCTCTCTCTCTCTGTCGAATAAATAATATCTTAAAAAAAAACACAAAAAAACAGTATCTCCAATACCATTTATATTGTATCAGAATTATCCTGTGTAATTAGACAATACAAAGTAATTAAAAGCTTTAGAATTGGAAAGCATATAAAGTTGGATTCACTCACAGAGGGTATGACCATGTACCCCTGGAAATCCAGGAAAATTAATGGAAAAACTACTTTAAACCATAAGAGAATTTTAATTTAGGAAAATAGCACGCTATATTAATCAAAATACAAAAAATCACAAGAACTCACAAAAGCAAACATTTCCAAATGCTCCACGTTCAAAGTAAGAAAGACAATTGACTAATTGGAAAGAACTTTTTTTTTTTAAAGATTTTGTTTGAGAGAGAAGAGGATGAGAGGGCTGAGGGTCAGAGGGAGAAGCAGACTCCCTGCTGAGCAAGGAGCCCGATATGGGACTCAATCCCGGGACTCCAGGATCATGACCTGAGCTGAAGGCAGTCGCTCAACCAACTGAGCCACTCGGGCACCCCTGGAAAGAACATTTTTAACTTATATTAGAGATCTTACAGAAAAAGGGGCAAAGTGTAAGAACATGGAATATACCGAAAAAGAAATGCATATGGCCCTCTAAAGTATTTAAGCAGGTTCGACCCTGCTCAAGAATGAAATACCTTTTCTCATTCGTCAGAATGGTATAAATCCAAAAGTTTGACAATATACTCTATTGGTGAATGAGGTGAATCAGGCATTCTCATATATTATTGGTGGGAATATAGAGTGGCATAACCTCAATGGAAAATAATTTGGCAATCTCTAGCTAAACGTGTGCTTTTATTCTTTGACACAGCAATCCCACTTTTAAGAATCTATCACAAAGACACACTGGGAAAGATACAAAAAGACATAAGTACAAGAGTATTAACTGTAGCATTATTTGTAATAGAAAAAAACTGAAGATAATAAAAATGTCCACCAATAATGAACTGTGTAATAATATATGATACATCCATACAACGTATACCCATGCAGCTATAAAAAAAGAATGAAATATATATATTTATCATTAGGGAGTAATCCCAGGATATGTTGTTTAGTGATAAGGAGCAAGGTGGAGGCAAGTACGGCACTTAATCTAAGAAAGGCAGGTGGGGATAAATGTGTATACGCACACATACACAGATTTGCATATTTGTATATGTGCATTTGCTTATATTTAAAAACATGAAAAAAAGGCAGGCAACCTAATAAGGGAAGGAGGGAATTAGGTAGAGAGAAAGTAGACTTACATGAATAAAACCTGCTTTATAATTTCTACTTTGTCTTTTTTTTTTTAGAGAGAGAGAGAGTACGAGCATGTGGCTGGGGATGGAGGGGCATAGAGGGAGAAGGAGATAGAGAATCTCTATGCCTGGCGCAGAGCCCAAGGTGGGACTTGATCTCACAACCCTGCGATCATGACCTGAGCCAAAATCAAGAGTTAGACATTTAACCGACTGAGACACCCAGGTGCCCCTATAATTTCTACTTTGAATTATGCACGTCTTATAATAGTAAAAGTAAGTTAAATTTTAAAAAGTGGTCCCTAAAAATCCACTACTACTACTTTCTAAAAAGTAGTTAATTTGCCTGCCAAATCTAGATGGGATTTTTCCTAAGGATAAAAAAGAAAATCATAAAGTGATTTCGATAATTACATTGTTATTAACAATACTGAAATTGTTATGCTGAAGTTATGTCATAAATAGGTACAATATAATACAGGATAAAGCAAATACATAATTCGGTCCCTGTCATTAAGATTCAAACCCTCAAGAGTAAGAGAAGAGATACAAATACGAAATCACAAAATTAAAGAGGTAGATATGCTATTGTCCTAAACTTGAAACTCAGAAATTTCAGTGTTGACTCATGATGAATTTTCTAGCTCTGTCCACTGAAAAGTCTTTACCATCAGTGAAAACGACTACTAGGGTTGTATCTAAAGGACCCCAGAACCTGATGAAGAGTCCAATAAGCCAAGATGAAACAATTTAAGCATCAACGAGAATAACAACTACACTGGATCAAAACAAATCATACATGTTTAAATCCATGTTTGTCATGATGTTCACGTACACGCACATGCCACACAAGTTCACTAGTCACTGTTGGGGGATGATAGGAAACTAATGACTTTGAAACCTGGTAAATAAAGGACGAAAAAAAATCAAGTATTTATTCTGCCTTTTAAACATGTACAAACTACACTTCAGTGAAACCAAATATGTGATGAATGGAAAATTGCCTAAAATATTATTCCAGCTAGTAAATCAAAAAGAAATGACAGAATGTCATTATCCTTAATGAAATAATGAATTTAGGCAATGATCATTAATAGCTAGTAATAATCAGAAAAATAAGGCCAAAGATTATGATTTCCTCCTGATGAGAAAACATAAAATTATCTGTGAAGCAGTAGTGCCAAAACAACCAAATCTGAATTTGAATCTCTGGATACAACTTACCAGTTTACAGGAAATACAAGGGCAGATGTATATGTGATAAATGACCTGGTTTCATTTACAAGTACATTGTAAGGGGAAAAAGTCAGGGAAGGGCAATCTATACATTGAAAGAAATCTAACTGAGTATATGGACTTGACTTGGATCCTAATTAGAACAAAACAAATAAAATTTTCATAAGACAACTGGGAAAATTTGAACTCTAACTAGATATTTGATGACTGATGTTGGCAGGCTGTAAGATAGCCCAATAACTCCCAATTCGTGTAATTCCCTTTCCTTACATTCATAAACTAGTGAATTGCTTTTAGCAAACATGCATATATAATGGAATGTCACTTCTGAAATTAGGTTACAAAAGACTGTGATTTGTTTTGCTAGTACACTCCCTTTTTTGTCTTCTTGCTGGCTTACTCTGATGAAGCAAATCGCCATATTGTGAGCTGTCCTATGGAAAGGGTCACATTTCAAGAACTAAGGGTAACCTCCAACCAAGAGCCAGTAAGTAATTGAAGTGGGAATGTGAAGTGGAACAACCTTGCCACTGAATCTTGTCAAGCGCTGTGTGAATGAGGTTGGGAAGCAGATTCTTTCCCTAGCCTGGAGATGAATGCAGCCCTGACAATATCGTGATTGGAACCTCATGAGAGATCCTCAAAGAGAGGAACTAGCTAATTTGCCCCCTGGGAAGTGTTAAGTTGCTAAGTTTTGGGGTAATTTGTTTTCAGCAACAGCTAACTAAGACAATGCTATTAAGGAACTGGTTACATTCTTAGGTGTGAAAATGGTATTGTGGTTATGCTTTCAAAAGGCACTCTTATCATTTAAAGATATATACTAATATATTTAAGGATGCTATAGTAGGATGTCTGAGGGGTTTTTTTTTTAATAGTTTCAGGGGTAGAATTTAGTGATTCATCAGTTGCAAATAACACCCAGGGCTCATTACATCAAGTGCCCTCCTTAATGCCCATAACCAATTATCCCCTCCCCCCAACCTCTCCTCCTGCAACCTTATTTTTTTCATAGAGTTCGGGGTCTCTTATGGTTTGTCTCCTCCTCAATTTTCATCTAATTTTATTTTTCCTTCCCTTCCCCTATGCGGATGTCTGAGTTTTATATCAAAATAATTTGGTGGTTGGGGAACAATGGGGAATGGGAAAGAGAGAACATGGAACAAATTTGTCTACGAGCAGGTAACTGCAGCTGTATGATGGGTATATGGGGTTTTGTTAAGACTATTCTATTGTCATATAATTTTGAAATTTTCTGTAATAGTTTTTTTAAAAAGAAGAATATACAGTATTAAAACAATTTTGCTACTAAATGAAGGAGCAGCAATAATTAGGCCAAAGTGTAGACAATACTACCACTAATGATGAGAAAAAAAAAAAAGTTTACAACAAACAATTATTTTAACCAAGGACATTTATTCACTTACCTTAATTCCGGCAAGAACAAGATTCTTTGCTATGAAGGAGAAAGAAAAAGGAATAGCTTAATATTAAGAATGTATATTAGATAATTTGGATGGAGCTTGGTCACATCTCTGACTGGATAATTTTAACTCTTTTTTTTTTTTTTTAAAGATTTTATTTATTTGACAGAGAGAGAGAGAGAGAGATCACAAGTAGGCAGAGAGGCAGGCAGAGAGAGAGGGAGAAGCAGGCTCCCTGCTGAGCAGAGAGCCCGATGCGGGGCTCGATCCCAGGACCCTGAGATCATGACCTGAGCCGAAGGCAGAGGCTTTAACCCACTGAGCCACCCAGGCGCCCCAATTTTAACTTTTTTACTACCTAAGAGATACTAGTTCCTTAGAAAATGAAGAGGAACAAAAAGAAAAAAGTTAAAATTTTTATAATCATACCACACTGAGGTATAATACACTAAAGTTTTACTGTATTAATTCAGATATTTATGTTATAAATATATGTGCGTGTGCTCTATCATAATGAATTAAAGACACAGAAAAGATCATTAATGGCTATTAACATCACAAAGAAAAGCAAAAGAGTCATTACCAGTTCTTTGTGGAAGAATACAAAAGTATTATGAAATAGTGTTGTCAAGGGGCGCTTGGGTAGCTCAGTTGGTTAAGTGTCTGCCTTTGACTCAGGTCATAATCCCAGAGTCCTGGGATCGAGCCCCAGGTCAGGCTCCCTGCTCAGTGCCCAGTGGGGAGTCTGCTTCTCCCTCTGCTCTTCCCCCTTGCTTGTGCTTACTCTCTCTAATAAATAAGTAAATCTTAAAAAAAAAAAAAAAAAAAAAGAAAGAAAAGAAATAGTGTTGCCAAAAGACTCAAAACTGAATCTTCTCAAGGTTTTGGATCTAATTTCCTTTATAGGAAATGATACCTACAAGGGAAGGAAATTAAATTCTTTAACTTATGTTGCTCAAAGTGTCATATAAAATTATATATAAAAATACTACTTACCAATTTCCAAACCAAGACCGCCCATACCACTCAAGAAAACATGGGACTTAGCCATCTTCTGCATTGCTGTGTCTCCAAGAACGTACCTCTGTCGACTATAAAACACAATAAAAAACAATAAATTATTTCACCAAAATTACATATCCTTTAAAGATGTTTGCAAATGAATAGCGTAGCAACTAGATCCTGCCACAGACGTGTTTTGCAAGATCACTTGCACAGTATTTAACATTTCTAAATTAACTGCCAAATACATGACATATTCTGAAAAAACTGAAGATCTGTCACCACCTTCTCTAATAGCAACAAACAGATAGGAGTTGAGTAGGAGTTGTCCTGTTTAGACAGGGACGACTATGTGCTCCAGACTTGCCATAGTCCCCATCCTGCTCCTTTCATTTATTACCTCAGGGGCCACTACAGGCATCTGAGTTTGTTATCTCCATTTTAAACCTTTCACTATAAATAGGACTTCTGAGACAAAAAAATTGGTTCCCTTCTTGGAGTTTAGATGACTTACAGCAGTTTTTTTAACATTATTTTATTTATTTCTTTTTATAAGTAATATCTACGCCCAACATAGGGCTCGAACTCCTGACCTCAAGATCAAGAGTCACATGCTTTATCAACTGAGCCAGCCAAGAGCCCCCAAACATTACTTTAAACATAAATGCTGATAAAGTATATAAGGGATCTTATTAAGCCATCCATACTAATAGCCATAAGGTAGCATCAGAGCAGGAATTTCAAAAAATACATATTGGCTATTTAAGAAAGTCAGATACAGTAATAAGGGCAACAGAGAGTTAATTTGGAAGAACAGTGAAAAACTTGATGCTGTACCAAGTTTTTGAAGATAATGGACATTCCAATGGATTCTTACAAGAATCACTGAAAGATGCGTTAAGTACAAATAAGTGAACTCCTTGGTTTACAAGTACTTTTTCTAGAATTCACAATATACATGCTGGTTTAATGTATGCTTGTTTAGTATATAGATGTTTATTTAATTTCTGTATTTCAGCTATTTATATTCAATTTAAAAGCCTGAAAAGGGTTTTCTTGTCTAAAAAGAAGAAACGTTATAAACATAATTTATCTGTTACTGCCTTCCTTATTCCTTTATTTATTTACTTTTTATTTATTTATTTGATACAGAAAGAGAGAGAGAAAACAATCAGGGGGAGTGGCAGAGGGAGAAGCAGGCTCCCCGCTGAGCAGGGAGCCCAGTGAGGGGCTCGATCTGAGGACCCTGGGATCATGACCTGAGCCCAAGGCAGATGCTTAAACAATTGAGCCACCCAGGCACCCCTCCTTCCTTATTCCTGCAAAATAAAACTCAGACTTTTCTTTTGAAATCAGTATTTACCATTTCTGTTTCAGAGAGCCAAATTATCCATTTATTCATCAAATACTTGCTGAACATCTACTATGATATGTATGGAATTGTGTATGTCTTGCCACCCTTATTTGTGTAACTCTAAGCAATATATTTAAGTTTTATCTGTTTTGGAACTTTATATAAAGGGGATCATTTTGAATATTGTCTTCTGTGCCATGCCTCTTTTGAATGATATTGTATTTATGAGATTTATTTATTATCGATGCATGTGGCTATTCATTAATTTTCAGTTGTTTTATTCTATTGTATTGTACTATTCTATTGTAATAACATACCATAATTTAACTATTCTATAGTTTTGAAGAATGACTTTTTTTTTAAGTTTATTTATTTATTTAGTAATCTCTATACCCAATGTGGGCCTCAGACTTATAACCCTGAGATAAACAGTCATATGATCTCCTGACTGAGCCAGCCAGGCACCCCTGCTATTCTATATTTTTGGACAGTTACTTATAGTGAGACTCTGAGCATTCTTAGGTATGTCTAGTGATACACATGTGTACATAGCAGTTTCTACAAAGATATAGATAGTTCGATATCATAATATATCTAGGAGAGGAAATGCAGGGATAACTTTATTAGATAATGCCAAACTGTTTCTCTGGAGTGTACCAAACAACTCTCCTCCTGCAGTGTATCAAAGTCCCTGTAGTTTCACATCCTTAATGTGTAGGAAAAAGTTAACAGTAGGTCTGGTCATTAGCCTGCTTATAAGGCTAGCCCTTGGCTGGTGTCTTCTATCTTATTTTTTCCTAATTTCCTGAAATAAAAACTTATTAGTTTTCAGGTTTTCTTTTCTAAAATACACATGTAAAACTTGAACTGATTTTAAACAGCATCCCAAGTTTTGATACATAATACTTCATTATTATTTTCCAGTTTTAATTATGATTCTTTCTTAACTTTTGGGTTAATCTGAAGTGTATTTTTATTTTTTTTTTAAAGATTTTATTTATTTATTTGACAGAGAGAGAGATCACAAGCAGGCAGAGAGGCAGGCAGAGAGAGAGGAAGCAGGCTCCCCGCTGAGCAGAGAGCCCAATGCGGGCCTCAATCCCAGGACCCTGAGATTATGACCTGAGCCAAAGGCAGAGGCTTAACCCACTGAGCCACCCAGGCGCCCCTGAAGTGTATTTTTAAACTTCTGATTTCATGAGGAATATTCTAGCTATCTTTTGTGTTAACTTCTAGCCTAAATGCATTGTGAATAGATATCACAATCTATATGTTTTCATTTTTTAATATTTGAGAATTTGCAAATGTTGCAAATATGTTCTTAAACAGAATGTACTCAACAGTTGGTTAGATACAACATTCTTTATATATACTGTTACATTAATTTTAATAACCATGTTGATGAATGCTATACCCATTCTGATTTTTTTGTCTGCTTGTTCTCTTGATTACTAAAAGCAACATTTAAACCCCTCCACTGATATAATAGTAAATTTGTCTATTCTTGTATATTAGTACCTCAACAGTGCTGACATGTAAGCAAAACTGCTAACACTGAGTGTTTATTATGCACCACACGTTGTTTTAGGTTTTTACTTGTATTAACTCATTTAATCTTCACAAAATTCTACAAGTTCTATTATTATTCCATTTTTACAGAAAGGAAAACTTGAGCACAGAGAAATTAAATAATTTATAAATAGTGGAGGTAAGACTCAATTCAGGCAGTCTGGCCTTAGCATATCTGTACTTTTTAAAAAAATTTATTTATTTGACAGAGAGGAGAGAGATCACAAGTAGGCAGAGAGGCAGGCAGAGAGAGAGGGGGAAGCAGGCTCCCCGGTGAGCAGAGAGCCCGATGTGGGGCTCGATCCCAGGACCCTGAGATCACGACCCGAGTTGAAGGCAGAGGCTGTAACCTACTGAGCCACCCAGGTGCCCCTACATGATTTTTTTTTTTTTTTAGATTTTAGTTATTTATTTGAGAGAAAGAGAGCACAAGCAGGGGGAGTGGAAGAGGGAGAAACAGGCTCCCCGCTGCACAGGGAGCCCGATGTGGGGCTCTATCACAAGACACTGGGATCGTCCACTCTTACCCACTCTGCTACAATGTGGATTAAGAAAGTCAAATCACTCTAATAAGGTTTACTGGAAGAATAATTAAAAAAAAAAATCAGTTCCCTGACCTAACTATTCCCTACCCAGATTTCTATACACCAAAGGCAACCACTCTCAATTCTTTAAGTTGTGTCTTCTAATACTTAGTCCAATTTTTTTCAGTAATATGCTTACACTTTTATTTCTTATTCAGTTTTATATATAACCTATTAACTTCCTACTAACATGAATAATCTTTCTGAAATACAAAACCAGTCAAATCATTCTTCTGTTTTAAAAACTTCAATGGTTTCCTATTTCCCTTATGATAAAGTCTAGATTCTAATATTAGTCACCAGGCTGTTCATAAGCTAGTCTCTGCTTGTCTCTCCAGTCTCATCTTTTGTCACTCCTCCATCAAACTCCATGTTCTAGGTGGACTAAAGGTTTTCAGTTCCCCAAACGTGGGAAATGTTGTCTTTGGCCACGAGACATTTTTCTGGAGTATTCCTCTCCCTCAACATTTTCTGCCTGAAAAACTACTCATTCTCCAGTCTTGGCTTATACATTACTTTCCCCCTTGATATGTCTCCCGACACCTAAACTTACTCAAGACAGTGCTGGATCATCTTTTATGCACATCCACAACATCCTACATTCAAGCTATTACAACATTTATCACAGTGTATTTTTGCTCTATTTTTCCTAGGAGATTGTAGATTTCTTAAGGCAGGGCCTGGCACATTATAAACACACACAAGAACAACTTGCTAAAAATTGGCACATAAGAACAAAAACACCATGTTTATGTTCTACCTGGCAGAGGATTTGAGTCCTTTTTCCTATGTTCAGAGTCACAGGAACTATGTTAAAAAAATGTTTTTCATCTCAGACTTATTCTCATGAATTATTTTGAAGATTACTTAGGTAAATAATGAATAGCCATGACACAAATTTGGTTATAAATGACAAAGAACTTACAGACAAAAGGATAAAACAAAGATAAATGAATCGAAGTTTTCCAAAGAATCCTAAAATTTCAGATTCTCAGCAGTCACCTAAATTATCTACCTTTTCAGTGTTTGGCCACCAAGGGGAAGGGTACTAATTAAGTACCTACTTTGTGTTAGGCAATGTCCAGTACTCTGAAATTGACACTTAAATCCTATGAAGTTCGTACTGTTAGTAAGTAGTAGAGATGGGATTTAAAGAGCCTAGAGTGTAACCTCAAGTCCAGCACTATTATATTACAGCTTACTCTATTGAGCGGATACTCAAAATATCAGTGAAGTATCCAGTGGAAAGAAATCACCAAGATTATCTACTCTACTTTCAGAGAGTCCTATTCATTAAAGATTCTCCCTTTTATGAAGGTATGATATCTCCCTACAGTTTTCACCCTTTAGTCCTAATTTTACCTCCCTGGGACCATAGGGAACTTGTCTAATCCCTCTTCAATGTGACAGCCCTCCAAACAATTGTAGATGGTATTCAGGTTCCAGAGTATTCTTTCTCTAGGCGAAACATCTCCAGTTTCTTAAACAATTCCAAACATGACATCATTTTGAGGCCCCCTCAACACTCTAATCAATATTTTCTGGATGTATTTCAATTATCTGTCACGTACTCATAAATTTTTAAAATATCTATCTCAAGCCAGGCACTGGCACTGTGTGGGGACCAAAATAACAACAACCTCAAATGGGTACTATGAGGATTAAATTAAGTAGGAAAAAAATATATGAAATACTTAGCAGAATGCCTGTGACATGTTACTAAAGATAAATAATCAATAATTCTTTATCAAGTACTATATACAAAAGTACCAGAAACTAAGGGAATCTGAAATACAGAAGAGGGAGTAATTATCTCTATCAGTGGAGGTCATGGAAAGCTTCACAAATTAGCTTCATCCAACTTAAATTCTTAAGACTTAATAGGAGTTAAAAATAATCGAAAACAGAAAAGCATTCTATAACAGGAAAAAGAAAATCATGGGAAAGAATGGCATATAAGGGATACATAATAAATACATTAATATTTTTACCTCTGGCCATGGTGAAGTAACAGGACCAGATTTATCCTCTGCCTACCTTGAAACAATTGAAAACTGGACAATATAAACAACAGATTTGAGACACAGAGAACAGGCATCTCAAGACAGTAATCTCAAAGAAGAAAAACAAATGAGGTGAACTTTATGAATGCCCTAGCTACTGAGTTTTCAGGCTGCAGTGCAGGAAGGAGAACCCAAATAGAACTTGGTGGTCTCCCCGAATTGAAGAGATAGAGCTGTGAATTCAAGAAGGCTAAAATTTGAAAGCAGAGAGATGCACAGAGAGAGCACCAGAGATATGTAGAGGGTTCTCCTTGAGTCTTTAGCTCACTAAGATCAGCAAATGCATATGAGGAAACAACCTCAAACAGTGGAAAGAACAACCTGAGAGGGGCTGGTCAAACAATGATGGTTATTTAAATAGGGCCAGAAATAGTTTGTGTTCCTCTCCAGCCAAGTGGAGAATCTGAATACTCAGAAGAATATATCAATAGTGGGCAAAAATTAGCCTCAAACTTAAGTCTCCTCTAATCTTGCCTAACAAAGCTTAAAAGCAAACTTTGAAAAAACTAAACTGTTTTCAAGTAATTTAACTGTGTTTCTCAACAAAGCTTAAGAATATTTAGAGGAATTCAAAATGATGCAGCACCCAAAAAGGTAAAATTCACAATGTCTGGCATATATTAAAAAGGTTTGCAAAGAAGTAGAGAAATACAATTTATTATGAATAGAAAAATTAACAACAGAACAGACTTAGGAATGACATGTATGATAGACTTTAAAGACAAATACGTTGAAATAATTATAAATATAATCCATATGCTGAAGAAGGTAGAGGGAAGTATGAGTAGCAAAACTTCTAGAGATAAAAGCCATAATATCTAAGATGAAAAAAAAATATTGGATGGAATTAATAGACTCAACTCTGTAGAAGTTAAGTTGAAGATACAACAACAGAAGCTTTCCAAAATTAAACACAGAGATTGAATAAAAACCCAAAAAGCCCAGAGCATAAATGAGTTGTGGAACAACAATTAGAGTTTCTGAAAGAGACTGGAGAAAAAGAGAGAGAAAAATGGTAAGTGTTGTGAAATGTGTAAGCCTGATGATTCACAGACATGTACCCTGGGGCAAATAATACATTATATGTTAATTAAAAAAAAATAAAGACAATGAATTTCTAGCAAAAAAACCAAAAAAACAAAAACAATGTTTAGTATCTTTCTATATCAAATGTTTCTAAATCCTCACAGTGCTTATCAATACTTTGTATATCAGAATGCGCATCATAAATGAAGCTTGTCGAATTGAAAAAAAAAATTAAAAAAAGAAGATTTAAAGGTCTAATGGCTAAAATTTTTCCAGGAACACAATCAATCAACTCACAGACCACAATGTGAACAAATCCAAGAATAAGAAATACAAAGGAAACTACACCAAGGCATATCGTAATTGTTTAAATCAGGATAAAGAGATAATATTAAAAGCAATCAGAGGAAATAGGGCACATTATTTACAGAAGATAAGAATGACAGTTGACTTTCTCCCAGGAACCACTACAAATCAGAAATAGTGGCCCAACATTTTAAAAGCATTGAAGGGAAAAAACTGTCAATGTGGAATTCTATACTCAATTTCAAAAAAGAAAGTAAAGAAATTTTGAGAGATACAAAAACTGAAAGAATTCATTGCTGACAGACCTTCACAATAAGAAATGTTACACTAAATCCTCAGGGAGACGGAAAATGATACTAGATGGAAATCTTAACTTACACAAAAGAATAGAGAATACCAGAAATGACAAATATATGAATAAATATAAAAACACTTTCTTGTTATTTAAAAATTCTCTTTTAAAGATACTTAACTATTTAAGCCCAAAAAAATAATGAATTGCAAATTGTAACATATGTAGAAGTAAAATGTAAGACAAAGTAAGTGAAATCCTGGAACAGGAGAAATGGAAGTATATTGTTGTAACATCCCCATACCATAAAAGGAAGTGACAGAATATTATTTTAATATACACTGTAATATATTAAAGATATATGCTACATACCATAAAGTAATCACAAAACAAAGCAAAAGTATAGTAATATGCCAACAAAGGAGATGAAATATAATAATAAAAAATGCTCGACTATTAAAAAAAACACAGAAAAAAAATGGAAAACCAGTAAGAGACCAGACAATTAAAAAGCAAAATGGCATCAGGGTTTCACATTAAATGTAAATAGTCTAAACATTCTAATTAAAAGACAAAGATTGTCAGATCGAATAAAAAGAAAAACCTAACTATATTCTATTTACAAGGAACCAAATTTAAATACACAAGTAGGAGTAAATGAGTATAAAAAGATAAACCATGCTACCAATAACCAAGAGAAAACTGGAGTGGCTCTATTAATATTAGACAAGTAGATTCAGAACAAAGAAAACTACTAGGATAAAGAGGGCCATTTCAAAATGATAAAGGGTCAATACATCGAGAGGACACAACAATTCTAAAAGTTTATGCACTAATAACAGAGGCTCAAACTATACAAAGCAAAAACTGACAGAACTGAAATGAGAAATGTTCAAATATAAAATGAAAGACAACACCCTTTTCTCAATAATTGGTATATAGACTAGACAGAAAATCAATTATGATCTAGAATACCTGAAAAACACTATCAATCAATTTGGCATTGATAGGACAATCCAACAAACAACAGGACACACATTCTTTTCAAATGCACATAGAACAATGACAAGATAGACCATATTCTGTAGCAAAACACATACACACACACAAACACACACAAAAGGAAGTCATGCAAAGCTTATCCACCAATACCAATGGAACTGAATTAGCAATTAACAACAGAAAGATCTCTGAAAAATCTCTCAATATTTGGAAGCCAAATTATACACTTCTAAATGACCTATAAATACATAAATAAATAAACAAATAAAAGTTAGAGTTTTCTGAACTGAATGAAAATGAAGATATATCTGTGAGACACATAGACTGCAGTGTTTAGAGGGACATTTTTAGCATGAAATGGACATATTACTAAAGAATAAAGGTCTTAAAAATTGAGTATCTCAACTTCCACTTTAAGAAATTAGAAAAAGAACATCACATCAGCAATAGAAAGGATAAAAAGCATTATGATTATAGAAAAAGAACATCATATCAGCAACAGAAAGGATAAAAAGCATTATGATCATTTCGATAGATGCAGAAAAAGCATTTGACAAAGTATAACACCCATTCATGATTAAAACCCTCAACAAAGTAGGTTTAGAAGGGAACATATCTCTACACAATAAAGACCTTATATGAAAAACCCATAGCGTACATCATACTTGATGGGAAAAAACTGAGAGCTTTTCCTCTAAGGTCAGGAATAAGACAAAGACACTCTCACCACTTTTATTCAAACATAGTACTAAAGTGTTAGCCACAGCAATCAAAGAACAAAATGAAATAAAAGGTATCCAAACTGATAAGAAGTAAAACTTCCACTATTTGCAGATGATATGATACTATATATAGAAAACCCTAAAGACTCCACCAAAAAACTAGAACTAATAAATGAATTTGGTAAAGTTGAAAGATACAAAATCAACATACAGAAATCTGCTGCATACACTAATGATCAAGTGGCAAAAAGAGAAATTAAAAAAAAAAAATCCCATTTACAACTGCACAAAGAGTAATAAAAGATCTAGGAATAAACTTAACCAAAGAAGTGAAAGACCTGTACTCTGACAAGTATGAAACACTGATGAAATAAATTGAAATTAAAGACATTTCATGCTCATGGACTGAAAGAACAAATACTGTTAAAATGTCTATACTACCAAAGCAATCTACAGATTTAGATTCCCTATCAAAATACCAATAGCATTTTTCACAGAACTACAACAAACAATCCTAAAATTTGTATGGAACCACAAAAGACCCCCAATAGCCAAAGCAATCTTAAAAAAGAAAAACAAAAGTGGAGGTATCACAATTCCAGACTTCAAATTATATTACAAAGCTGTAGTAATCACAACTGTATGGTACTGGCACAAAAATTAAAACATAGATCAATGAAACAGAATAGAAAACCCAGAAATGAACTCACAATTGCATGGTCAGTTAATCTTCAACAAAGGAGAAAAGAATATCCAATGAAAAAAATACAGTCTCTTCAACAAATCGTGTTGGGAAAACTGCACAGCAACATGCAGCAGAATGAAACTGGACCACTTTCTTACACCAGACACAAAAATAAATTCAAAATGGATAAAAGACCTAAACCTGAGACCTGAAACCATAAAAATCCTAGAAGAGAGTACAGGCAGTAATGTCTTCTCTGACATTGGCCACAGGAACATTTTTCCAGATATGTCTCTTGAGGCAAGGGATATAAAAGCAAACATAGACTATTAGAACTTCAACAAAATAAAAAGCTTCTGCACAGTGAAGGAAACAGTCAACAAAACTAAAAAGCAACCTACTGAGTGAGACAAGATATTTGCAAAAGGCATGTCTAATAAAGGGCTAGTATACAAGATATATAAAGAACTTATAAAACGCAACACCCCCAAACCCCCGAATACTCCAATTTAAAAATGGGCAGAGGACATGAACAAACTTTTCTCCAAAGACAACATACAGATGGCTAACACATGAAAAGATGCTTAACATCACTCATCATCAGAGAAATGCAAATCAAATGTCAGAATAGCTAAAATCAAAAACACAAGAAACAACAGGTGTTGGTGAGGATGTGGAGAAAAAGGAACCCTCATGCACTGTTTGTGGGAATGCAGTTGGTGCAACCACTGTGGAAAACAGTATGGAGGTTCCTCAGAAAGTTAAAAATAGAACTATTCTACTATCCACTAATTGAACTACTGGTTATTTACCCATAAAATACAAAAACACCAATTCATAGGGATACATGCACCTCTGTTTCTTGCAGCATTATTTACGATAGGCAAATTATGGAAGTAGCCTAATTGTCCATTGATAGATGAATGGAAAAAGAAGATGTGGTACATATATAAAATAGGATATCATTCACCACAAAAAAGAATGAAATCATGTCTTTCCTACAACATGTATGGAGCTAGAGAGTATAAGGATAAGCAGAGTTAAGACAGAGAACAGCAAATACATATGATTTCACTCATGTGGAATTTAAGAAACAACAAATTTAAGGAAAAAAAAAAGAGAAAAAGAAACAGACTATAGAGAACTGATGGTTACCAGAGGGAGGGTGTGTGGGGGCATAGGTGAAATAGGTGATAGGGATTAAAGAGTATATTTAACCTGATAAGCACTGAATAATGTATAGAATTGTTGAATCACTATACCTTACACCTGAAACTAATATAACACTATAATTAATTATACTGGAATTTAAATAAAAAACTTAATTAAAAAAGAAATTAGAAGAAGAAAAGCAAATTAATATCAAAGTAAGCCTAAGAAAAATCCCAAAATGAACAGAAATCACAGAGATACAAAAACAGAAAAATTATATGGAAAACCAATTAAACTAAAAGCTGGTTCTTTGAGAATAAAATAAAATCAATAAACCTCTAGCCAGAATGATCAGGAAAAAAGAAAAATTATCAGTAATAGAAATGAGTGAAGGGACATCGCTTCAGATTCTACAGGCATTAAAAAGTGTATTCAGGGAAAATTAAAAACAATTTTATGCCACTAAATTCAATCACTAGGATACAAACATATTCTCCGAAAGAGACAAACTCTCAAAGCTCACTTGAAAGGAAAGGCAGCTGATTCTTTTTTTTTTTTATTAAAGATTTTATTTACTTATTTGACAGAGAGAGAGAGAGAGATCACAAGTAGGCAGAGAGGCAGGCAGAGAGAGAGGGGAAGCAGGCTCCCTGCTGAGCGGAGAGTCCGATGCAGGGCTCGATCCCAGGACCCGAAGATCATAACCTGAGAGCCGAAGGCAGAGGCTTTAACCCACTGAGCCACCTAAGCGCCCCAAGGCAGCTGATTCTTAAACAATGTTAGGGTTAGGGGCACCAACCCTCCGCACGGTCAAAAATCTGTGCATACCTTCTGACTCACAAAAACTTAACTAGTAATTGCCTATTGTTGACTGGAAGATTTACTAGTCACAAAAACAGTCAATTAACATGTTTTGTATGTTCTGTGTATTACATACCGTATTCTTACAATGAAGTAAGCTACAGAAAATGTTATTAAGAAAATCATATAATGAAAATAATTTACAGTACTGTAGTGTATTTTTTGATACTGTAAATTATCATGTTTATAAGATGAATCACCTGTCAGTACCTATATCAGTGTTGTCTTACATGATATGAAACACTGTAGATGTTATATGTATTATTAATACTAGACATTAAAAATAAAAAGATAATGTGAAAAGAAACCATATTTATTTATAGGTTTAACAATCCATATTAAAAACAAAGCAGCAGCAATAGGATTGCTTTTGGTAGCCTAGCATAAATGATTCAATTGCTTCATGGTAGCGTCGCTTACATACTAATGAGTAAATCTTTACAAAATTTTTATGGCATATATTACTGTAGTCATACATCTAGACAGTACTGGAAACACTGTTACATTTTCTAAAAAGCCCCCTTACTTGTAATGAGAAGCTGATAAGCAGTTTCTCCAATGATGAGAGGGGGTCATACTGTGGAGTAATGCAATTCTTTGAAAGCAAAGATATGAACAGTAAGATAACACATTAATTTTGTATTACATACTGGCCTTATGCCTATGTAAGGATAGGCTATCCACTTCTATGAGTTTTGTACACGATGTTCTACACAATGAATACTTGTAGTACAGCAGTTTGATCATTTACTATTCATTAAGTGGAAACAGATCATAAGGGTCTTCATTCTCATTGTCTTCACACTGAATAGGAGGAGGAGGAAGAGGAGGGGTGGTCTTGCTGCCTCAGGGTAGCAGAGGTGGAAGAAGTAGAGGGGAAAGGTAGGCAGGAGACACAAGCACATTCAGTGTAGCTTTATGGAAATACATCATGATTTGTCTGTTTTTTTGCTTTTTCATTTCTCTAAATATATTTTTATATGGTACCAATCCTCCTACAATTTGCTTTAGTTTCAGTGCCGGTATCACAGAAGGGTCCATGTCATAAAAGAAGTCAAAAGCAGTCTTGAATAATCAGAACTTTTCTGCCAGACTGTCAAATGTCAATTTGTTTTCTGGCAGTGCTTCTACATCTTTTTCCTCATCACCTGGCACTGTTTTGGAAATACTAATTTCCATCAAGTCATTTTATGTTAATTCCTCTGGTATGGTGTCTATTAACTCTTAAATTTTTCCAAAATCTGTATCTCAAAACCCGTCGCCTTCCCCCACCCCCTTTTTAACCATATCTACAATCTCTTTTCTAATTTCCTTGATTTGCTCTATCATCAATCCTGTGAAGTCATGTGCAACTTCTACACAGTTTTTTCCAGTAGGAATTTACTGTTCTGGGCCTGAATGCGTTCCTGGCATTTTCTATAGTAACAGTATCTTCAATGCTGTAATCCTTCCCAAGATGTTCTATTGGGTTTCTATCCCATGTTAACAATCCCTTCAATAGAGTACCATGTGTAATGAGCCTTAAAGGTCCTTATGACCCCCTGATCTAGAGGTTGAATTACAGACGTTGTATTTGGGGGCAAGTAGATCACTTTGATACCTTTCGTACAGAACTCATAGGGTTCTGGGTGGCCAGTGGCATCGTCCAATATCAAAAGAATTTTAAAAGACAGTCCCTTACTGGCAAGGTACTTCCTAACTTCAGGGACAAAACACTGATGGAATCAATTCAGAATAAAGAGTTTTACTGTCTAGGCCTTCTTGTACAACCAAAAGACTAGTGGCTGGTGTTCACTTTTTCCCTTTAAGGCTCAAGGGTGGGGGGGCAGTTAGCAGCTTTATAGGTAAGGGCAGTGCTAATCATAAACCCAATTGCATTTGCATAAAATAGTTGAGTTAGCCCACCCCTTCCTGCCTTAAATTCTGGTGCTTGTTTCTCTTCCTTACTAATAAATGTTCTTTGTGGCATTATTTTTTTCCAGAACAGGATACTTTCATCTGCATTAAAAATCTGTTCAGGTAGATATTCTTTCTCCACAATGATTTTCTGAAAAGCATCTGGAATTAAACTACTGCCTCTTGTTCAGCAAGTGCTTCTCCTGTTATCTGGATATTTTTAAAGCCAAGTCTCTTTCTAAATTATCAAACCGTCCTTTGCTGGCATTAAATTCTCCAGCTTTAGATCCTTCACCTTCTTTTTGCTTTAAGTTGTCTTATAAGACTTGGCTTTTTCTCAAATCGTATTAGAGTGTATTGGCATGTTTTTCTTAGAGTAACTCTCATATCCACATAAAAGCTGCATTTTCAATACGAGATAAAAAGGCATTTTGCAAAAACTGCAAGGTTTTTGTGCCTGCTGATGGAGCTTCAGCTTCCCTTCCCTTCCTCTCTTTCTCCTCCTCCCTCTTCTTTCTTTTTTAACAATGGTCCTTATGTTGCATTTATTTATCTTGAAATGGCATGCAACCACAGCTGCAGACCTCAATCTATGGTACATATCAGGTAACTCAACTTTTTCCTATATTGTCACGATTTTTCTCTACTTCTAGGGAGCGCTTCCAGCATCATTAGTGATACTCTGTATGAGACTCAGAGTGTTATTCAAGGTTTACAGTATTCCACTAAACACAATGAAAAATTGTGTGAGATCACTTTTTACTGAGATACACAATTTACTGAAGAGAGAAAATGCTCACACTAAGATGATGAGCATCACATGGTGTTTTAAGGGGATACTCCTCAACACTTTAGCTTACCACAATAGCAATAGGAGGTGGCTACAAAATTATTACACTAGCACAGTATGCACTACAGTTAATTTTATACAGTTATGATTTTTAAAGTTTTTATTTTAATTCCCATTAGTTAACATACAGTGTTATATTAGTTATGCTGTTATGATTTAATACTGCATTTTTATGTTGGCTTACCTTTCTCTTGACTACAAATGGTACCATGAATATTCTGTGTGTGCATAAGTTTTGATAAATTTGTTAAATAATAGATTTGTATTTTATGGTACTAAATGATAAGACAGACTAGTCTCTACATGTATTTTATACATTCATGACACATCTTTTTGTTAATTTTTAAGTATTTCTAGGCTGTGTGGTTCCAACCAGTGTGACTAAGACAAAGAAACAAAACGCATCTAGAATGGAAAGGAGGAAGTAAAACTTCTTTATTTTCAAACATGACTGTTAGAAAATCCTATGGCGTTTACAAAAAAATTTACTAGAACTAGTGAGTAAGTTTAGCAAGCTTGCTGGATAAGAATATTATTCAAAAATCAATTGAGCTTGAATTTAAGAATAATAAATAGTTGGTAACTGAAATTTAAAGATGACAACTTATAATAGTAGAAAAATGCAAATTACTTAGGGATAAATTTGATAAAAGCTGTGCAAGATCTCCACACTGGTAATTACATAACACTACGAGGAGAGACTAAAGAAAGAAATTGACAGACATAGCATGTTTATTAATGGATCTTAAAATTCAATATTGTCAAAATGTCAATATTCCCAAAATTAAACTATAGATTCAACACAAACTCAAACAAAGTTCCAGTAGGATTCTTTTTTAAAAGAATTGACAAGCTGATTCTAAAATGTATGTGGAAATTCAAAGGACATATAAGACCCAAACCAACTCTGCAAAGGAAGATCAAAGTTGGAGGAATTACACTCCCAGAGTCCAAGATTTATGACAAGGTTATGGTAAGCAAGGTAGTGTGATGTTGTTAAGGGAAGTATACAGATCATTGAAAAAGAAGATTCCAGAAATAAATCAACAGATATATACTCTGTTAAATTCCGCCAAAGATAGATACCCAGGGAATTCAAAGAGGATGGATAATCTTCAACTGAGGTGCCAAAACATTAGTGCTATAGGGAAAAAAATAAACTCTGATCTTCACCTCACATTATATAAAAATTAACTTAAACTGGATCATAGACAAGTTTAAGAGTTAATATTATGAAACTTCAAGAAGAGAACATCAGAGAAAATCTTAGTATCCTTTAGTCTTGCGAACATTTAAAAAATGGACAAAATTAGGACAAAATCATCAATGTGTCTGATCAGAATTAAAAATTTTGCTCTGCCAAAGACTGTTATGAAAAGTAAAAGATGAGCCACAAACTAGGAGAAAATATGTGCAACCATATCTATAACATGTGCAACCATATCTATAACAAAGGACATGATATATATAGTATATAAAGAACTCATTAAGACAAGCTAATAAAAAAGAGAAACAAAAGATTTATAGATACTTCCCTAAAGATAGGTAGCAAATAGGCTCATGAAAAGATGTCCATGATCATTAGTCATTATGGAAATACAAATTAAAACCACAATGTAATATTACTATACATGTACTAGAATGCCTAAAATTAAAGAATTCAAGTACTAGAATGACTAAAATTAAAGAATTCACCACCTGACCATTTCAGCTGGTGAATAAACATGTCGGGTAACTCAAACTCTCATACACTACTGGTACAAAGGTAAAATGGTACAACTGCTTTGGAAAACAGCTTGGCATTTCTTAAAAAGTTAAAAATACACTTACCATACATCCCAGACATTTAGTTCTAGGTATTTATCAAAGAGTACATGAAAACATATGTCCACCCTAAAACTTGTATATAAATTCTCACAGCAACCTTATTTGTAATAATGCAAACCTGGAAACAACCCAAATGCTGATTGACAGCTAAGAGAAGGAAAAATAAGAAAAACAGAGAGGGAAGGAAACCATAAGAGACTCTTAACTATAGGGAACAAACTGAGCGTTGCTAGAGGGGTGGTGGGTAGGGGAGATGGGGTAACTGGGTGATGGGCTTTAAGGAGGGCACTTGAAATAATGAGCACTAGGTGTTGTATGCAACTAATGAATCACTAAATTCTACCTCTGAAACTAATAATACAGTATATGTTACTTAAATTGAGTTTAAATAAAAAATTTTAGAAAAAATGGTTAAATAAATTGTATATCCATATGCTAGAATACAACTTAGCAATAAAAAGGAACAAATTACTGGTAAGACAATATAGCTTAACTTCAAAATCATTATGCTGAGTGAAAGAAGCCAGAACCCCTCCCCCCAAAAATATGTACGTACTGTACAATTCCATTTATATAAAATTCTAGAAAATGCAAAGTATTCTGCAAGTGACAAAAAGCTGATCAGTGGTTGCCTAGGGAAATGGTAGATGGGAGATAGAAGGGAGGAGGGATTACCAAGGGGCACAAAGAAAACGTTCGGGTGTGATGGATATATTCATTATATTACAATGGTGATTTCATTAATATATACATTATGTCGAAACACATCAAATTATATACTTTAAATATGTACAGTTTATTATACATCGGTTACACCTCAATAACAGTGAAAAAAACACGTATTTATGTTGGAAGACACTCCTTCATGGGTCGTTCACACTCCTACATGTCTCTCTAGATATGCCTAGCAGGCAAGGTCCTGACTGTTCTCTACCTGGGCCATTTCTTAGGGTCGTGTTTACAGCACATAAAATTGAGGGATGAGGTTGAGTCTTTCTCCAAGACAAAGAGCAGGTTTACTTACTGTTAACATAAAATTGTGGGCCCCCCAAATGCAGTGTATTTCAGCTGCTATGTAAACGCATACCTACAAGGAATCCATCTGAGCCCATGGCATTGCCCCTATGGGACTTGGAAGCAAGAGAAACCGACACCACCCTGATGGGCATGCTAACTGCTGTATTGTAAGTAATGAAATCCTTTGTCTCTGATCCTAAAGTTTAACATCTTCTATCAGCAACCACTAAACAATACTAGGTTAGTTTTTAGGTTATAAGTAGGGTAATATCAAATCCTAGACTCTGACAACATATATATATATATATAGTTTGACAAAGCTAAAGAATAGATGTTAGAGGGTACAGTAGTGAGGAGTAACGTGGACACTAAAAAGAAAAATATAGCCATTACTCATGGTAAATAGTAACTAGAAATTATTGAGCTCCTATGCACTATTCTTCATGATTAATTTGCAATTTGTATAATTTTTCTCCTTAAATATTTGTTGAATGCATGAATGCATGAAAAAATAAATGAATGATCACACACTCTTAAATGATGAAGGATAATTCAAATTCAGATCTAATACCAAAGATTATCTTCTCAGCCACTGTTATGTTGTATAGAAAAGGAGACTTAAATGCATATTATACAGTTTGGCTTCACTAATGTAAATGACAGGGAACCATCTAAGTATTTTAAATAGAGAAACCAGGAGCTTTGAGGTAAATTTGAAAAATATCACTTTGAATAAAGTATGGAAGGTGGATTAGAGATTCAGTAGCTCTAAAGAGATCATATAAGAGGCTATTATAATAGTTCAACTGAGAGATGCTGAATGCGGGGAGAGAGAATCAAAGAGTTGAAATTAAGAGTTGTTTAGAAAGAACTAAAAGGATTTTGAAAACATTGAATTTGGAGGGTGCCTGGATGGCTGAGTTGTTAAGCGTCTGCCTTCAGCTCAGGTCATGATCCCAGCGTCCTGGGATTGAGCCCCACATCGGGCTCCTGCTCAGCGGGAAGTCTACTTCTCCTTCTCCCACTCCCCCTGCTTGTGTTCCCTCTCTTGCTGTGTCTCTCTCTGTCAAATAAATAAAATCTTAAAAAAAAAATTGAATTTGGAGGATGACAAATAGGGAATAATCTAAGATGATACCAAGGTTTCTAGCTTAGGTTACTGAGTAGATTTGGTAGTGTTTAATTAAGCTTGGGAATGGGAAGAGGGAAGAAGGAAAAGGGATCCAATGGTATTGAGTGCTTTTGAGGAAAAGACAATGAGGTGTTAAAGTATAAACTGTGTTTGGTAAGAAAGCAATCTAGTAAGGCCAGTGTAGTCAGAGGAAAAGGAAAGTTGGGGCTAATATATGGTATTGGCAAACTGGATTTTTGCATGTAAAAGATGAAACTGGACCTTTACCTTACACCATGTATAAAATGAACTCAAAATGGATTAAGGACTTAAATTTAAGATGCCAAACTATAAAACTTATGAAGAAAACGTAGGGGAAAAGTTTCTTAATATTGGTCTTGGCAAGAATTTCCTGGATATGATACCAAAAGCACGGGCAATAAAAGCAAAAGTAGACAAGTGGGACCACTTCAAACTAAAAAGCTTCTGCGCAGCAAAGGAGACGATGAAGTGAAAAGGCAAACTACAGAATGGGAGAGAATATTTACAAACCATGTATCTGATAGGAGGTTAATATTCGAATTACATATGGAACTACAACTCAATAGCAAAACCTCCCCAAGGAAGATAATTAAAAAATGAGCAAGGACAAGAACAGACATTTTTCCAAAGACACAAATGGTCAACAGGTCTGAAAAGGTGCTATACACCACTAATTGTCAAGGAAATGCAAAACCACAATGAGATATCACCTCACACCTGTTTGGATGGCCATTATAAAAAACAAAATGCCAGAAAATAAAAAGATAAGAATGTGGAGAAATTGGAATCCTTGTGCACTGTTGGTAAGAATGAAAAATGGTCTAGCCGCTATGGAAAACAATATGGAGGTTCTTCAAAAAATTAAAAATAGAACTACTTTATGATCCAGCAATACTTGATCATATATAAACTACTATATTCTGTATTTTTCGCTCAAGCAAACTGCAGCCCTACTTACACAACACTGCAAATGGAAAACTTAATCTCTGGTTTATTGAAAATTATGATCATTAATCAACCATTACAGGGTTGGAGGGGTATAAAAAAGTGTCATAAGGATTGTAACTGAACAATGAATAAAATTAGCCAATGCTATTCCAAGAAGCTACCATTTATTAGCCCAAGAATATGATCGAAAGGAGGTTAAGAACATCATAATTATAGGGGCGCCTGGGTGGCTCAGTCATTAAGGGTCTGCCTTCAGCTCAGGTCATAATCCCAGAGTCCTGGGATCAAGCCCCGCATCAGGCTCCCTGCTCGGTGGGAAGCCTGCTCTCCCTCCCTCCCCCTGCTTATACTCCCTCTGTCGCTGTGTCTCTCTCTGTCAAATAAGTAAATAAAATCTTAAAAAAAAAAAAAAAAAGACATCGGTGGGTTAAAAAAAAAGAACATCATAATTATAGATTAAGAGCCCAAACTTAAGGTGATTTCTTTTTTTTTTTAATTTTTTTTAATTGTGTTATGTTAGTCACCGTAAAATACATCATTAGTTTTTGATGTAGTCTTCCAAGATTCATTGTTTATGTACAACACTCAGTGCTCCATGCAACACATGCCCTCCTTAATACCCACCACCAGGCTCACCCATCCCTCCACCCCCTCCCCTCTAAAACCCTCAGATTGTTTCTCAGAGTCCACAGTCTCTCATGGTTCGTCTCCCCCACCGATTTGCCCCAATTCACTTTTCCTTTCCTTCTCCTAATGTCCTCCATGTTATTCCTTATGTCCCACAAGCACGTGAAACCATAGGATAACTGACTTTCTCCTTAAGGTGATTTCTAAAGTATATTTATAATCAGGAAACCATGTGGTAAAATAATTTTCACAAAGCAAAATTAAGTTTAGTTTTTTATCTCTTTTTCCAAGTGTACAACACAAAACAGTAATTGAAATCAACCTAAGTTGATTCAGCTCTTCCTAAAATGCTCAAAATTGACTCTGCATTCCACACAAAACATAAAGAATTAAAAATAGCCCATTATTCCAATTCTATCTACATAAAATCTATTTTTCATAATTATAGAGAGTAAATCTAAAAACATCAAAACTGAGGTTATACTATCTTCCATACAAACAATTTGAAGTATTAAAAAAATGTTTTAGACGTGATAGCAATATAGGGGCACCTGGCTGGCTGAGTTGGAAGAACATGCCACTCTTGATCTTGGGGTCCTGAGTTCAAGTCACATGTTGGGTATAGAGGTTACTTAAACAAATAAATCAATAACTTAAAAAAAAAAAAGTGCTGGTAATGTATATATTTTAAATTTCTCTTTAATTCTAAGAAAAATATTTTGATTTCATGAAAAGGTACAGTTAAAAAGTTCTCACTAAATTCCATTCAAATCATCTTCAAGCACATAATACTTCCTTGCTGTCTATATCGTGCAAACATGCAATGTTGTTAATGAGATTACAATGAAGTAAATATATTCTCTAGATGTTACTGTATAACTGAAGATAGACTGTTTTTCATGAGACTCCTGCACTATCAAGAACATAAATATGTATTCCTATCCAAAAACAAGAGGAGTATTTTATAGTGGGTAACAAAATCATTCTTAGTCATATCACCTAAACCTAAAGCAACTGAGATTTAAATATTATTCAAGCTTTCAGACTGCAGAAAAAGAAAAAAAAAAATCAGAGAAAACCCTAATTTTAACCTCAGAGGAACTCTTAGGATGTATTTACAAAACTCTGCATAGGCCTAATGGTATTTTCAAATAGAGTGTTCCATTACTTTAGAACAATAAATAAGGAAAATAAGTTTCAGTTTCCCTAAGGTTCTCACCTGTATAATGCATCATCAATCTCCACAGATTCTGCTGATATGATGGGCAAATCTGTATTTGTACTGAAAAAATAAAACACAACTTATAAGGGCAAGTATGGTTATTCAATATTCACATTCTATAATCTAATATTCAATTACACATGGCAGTTACTAAAGGGGATTTTACAAACCAGATATGTATTTTATTTTCCATCCCTTTATTTCCATTTTAAAAATAGGTCAAAACTAAATTCACTTCCTACTCTGTGTGTATTGTAAAATTACAGCCTACACTTTTATTCTTAGGTGTTATCAGATGTTGTTTTACATATATTCTGATGGATCTCTATTTTAGCAATTTTGTTGGAGTACCCCGTACACCTTCTCTAATATACCTACATTGTTTTAAGTGCTAACTGTTAACCCTTACAACTTAATGAGACAGGCACTATTACCAACTCCACTGAACAGAACAATAAAACAGGCTCACAGAAGTTAATTTAAATAACCTGCCTAAGGTTCCAGAGTAGGTAAATGGTAGAGCCAGAATCTACACCTAAGCTCTTGATCACCATGCTCTACTGCCTACTGCCTCTCACAGTAGGCATAATGAAAGCACTCAACAAGTATCTGTTGAATGAATTTTAAAAATTAAAAAAAAAGGAGGGGAGGCTCGGACTGGTTCAGTTGATAGAGCATGTGACTCTTGATCTCAGGGTTATGAATTTGAGCCCCATGATGGGTGTACAGATTATTTAAGGAAATTAAAAAATTAAAAAAAAAGAAGCATACTGGCATGATAAGATACACTTAAAGTGATGTATCATTTACCATAGCTCAATTTTTTCACAGCATGGCATACAAAAATGAAATGAAAATGAAAACAGAGTAAACACTGGGAAATAGAATGGTTCCCAGGCAGAAGTGGGGCACTTTGGTCTGGGACACAGTGACAGCTGAGATCAATATCATTTTGGCAAAAATGTAATCCATTCCAGGTTCTGGGAAGCTTTATCAATTATAGAATTCTAAAAATAATGTGAAGGCACGAAATTTAGGTTCTGGAATCCAATTTTCTAAGCCTAGTACTGATATATAAGCCAAAAGATTTGTAAATAGAGTTAATCAAAATGCTATCAGTTTCTAGCTAAGTGATACATGGATAACTCTTAGAAATATTTCTGATTGCAATTATGAAAGCAAATCAGGAGATAGCTGTATTTAGGAGATCACCTGTCTAATAAAAATACACACATACACAATATGCTCTGTTTTGGCATAGTAATGAAATATGAAAATAAGCAAAATTTCCTATTACACAGTTTTCTTATCCCTAGTATACCTTCACTAGCTGTCTTCCTTGCATGGAGGACAAATCTAGTGGGCAAACCTCCCAAGTAAACCTGAGAACAGCCACGTTCTAACCAGCCTTGTCACTTAATGATATGACTGGCACTTATTTTTCAGAAAATCCTGCCTTACTGAAATGTTTCAAAAGTCATTTTTGTAATAAGGTCTATATGGCAATCAAAAATCCTTTAAATAAGGGACGGTTTTGTTTGTATTACATAGTATCTCCCAAGTAAATGTGGCAGTGTTGGCCTGGGCAGTATCATGGTACTGAAAACATACCTTCAGTCTGAACTAGCGAAAAAGCTACAGGTTTATGGGCAGTCTCACATTATTTCAAAATCATATATCCATCACTTCTATCTTTGGAATATTACATTCTGGTGGTGGGCAACATGTAACTAACCTCTTTATTAATTACAAGATTACTGAAAAGGAACCACATGAACATTTCCACCCCTGATTTTGCAGGTATGCAAAAGACGTGAAAAACCTTAACACCAACTGGGAAATAAGAATGAGTAACTCGTGGGTTCTTTCCTGGATTTTTTTTTTTTAACTGTAGTCAACAGAGGCCTCAGGGTGTCCTGACTGCCTGTGATTCACCATTACCAAGTTCCCTCTGGTAACAGTTTTCAAAGGAGGACCTCGGTGCAGGATCCCGCATAGGTTAGCTTTCATTTCATCTTAGCTTTCATTTTACCGAAAGGAGGGGAAGTTGTTTGGCAACAGGGCTGGGAAGCTCACACCAAGCGACCCGGGCCAGAACTCTCAACCGAGCCCGCTCCACTCCGCTACACCCCGCGCCCCCTCCCTCCAAACATGTCTGGTGACTGAGAAGATGGATGGTAGACCCCACCAGGAACTGAGAAAGCGCCGAAAGGACCGAGAACAGGCCTTTCTCCTCAGCGAAGCCGGGAGCCACAGAGGTCCGAGCCCACCGCGCCACACCCACCCCGCGCGCCCCCCTCGCCTCCCAGGGCTGGTTCTGCCCGGCTCCGCGGCCTCGCGAGCGCTCCCTACCCGCCCGAGCGGAAGCAGCAGAAGCCGGCGCCCAGCTCCCGGCTCCCGGCCGCCACCCCTCGTTGCTTCGCGCTCACCCTCGTCCTCTCACCTCACGGCCCCCCAGGAGGAGCAGGACGCCTCTTCCCTCTGAGGTGTGGCCACCGGCTCGGATGCCTCCATCGCCTCCAAGAGACGCCGCCGCTGCGGGATACGGGTAGGCAGGAAAGGGGGTGGGACCGCGGGGGTCAAGGGGCGGGTGATGACATCACCGGAGGGGGCGGGGCCGGGGTGCATGCAGCCGGCCTGAGCCTTCCCGTCAACCCCAGGGGTGTCCTGGTTTCCGGTTTGGGTGTGGCCGCGGGGGACCGGGATAGGCCTCAGCGCAGGTGTGTGCAGTAAGCGCAGGCTGCGACCGAGGTTCTGGCAGATGTAAATGGACCGAAATACTGAAGTTACGCGGTGCCTCTGGCTCTGTGGCCAAGCACAGAGGTTCCAGTGCCCAGCAAAGTGATGGGGTTGCGTAGCAATAAGAGGAAGCTCCTTCATTTAATAAATATAAAATCGAAAGTTTGTAGTAGGTAGCTCCAGATTTTCAGGATTTCTGGGATTCCATTTTAAGACGTTATACGTAAACGTATAATTTTGGGCGTCTACTACATGCTGGGCACTGTCACAAATTTAATAGAATCGTGATTTTTTGAGCTATGAATAAAATTGTCATCCAGTTTGCTTCCACTTTATAGGTGAGGGAAAAGAACTTCCGGACAGCCGAATTGACTTGGTCAAGGTAACAGACCTAGTCACTGTCAGATTAAGTACTAGAACACCTAAGGACTTCTCATCTAATTTTTTTCTATTGGTTCCCCTTCCCTTTTCTTAGAAAACAACAAGAATTAGTAATACTTAACATTAGGATTTGTCTTTCATTCTAAACTACATTTGAAGAAATGTCTGTAGAATTTTAAAAATTAGCATATATTTTGACTTTAGTTATATCACCTTCTGTAGTGTACATTATTTTTTAATTGGAATATTCTTCTCTAGTGTGGAGAGAGGGTCCAGGCAAAACTTCATTATCCTTTGTTCCTCTTCATTCTCATTTCAAAAATGAACATTTCCAACTACCTGGAAACTTGATGCTGCTCGCCTTTGGCATTTGGCATTATTCAGGTTTCTTAATCTAGTTCTGTACCTGTTCTACATAATAATTAAAAGGAACTTGGTCTATGTCCCATTCTTTCAACATTCTACTGTAGTGCTAAGCTAGTACTATGTTTATGGCATATTGTTATACGACAATAGAAAATGGATAGCTTGAATTTCATCCACAATCCACATTTCTTTACATTTTAATATCCCTGAAATTGGAATGTATTTTTTTTCTTTTTCATCAATACAGAAAATAATGGTACTCTTAAATTGGAGGTCATCTTAGATTTGGCAAGATATAGTGTGAATTATTTCAAAAGTATAACAGATACGATTTAATGTATTTTAATGTATTATTACATTTGCAAAATGTGGAAAATTGGAATATCACTAGACTTTTGACAGTGAAACTTTTTGTCAAAAGAAAGTGGAACAACATATTTAGGATACTCGAGGGGAAAATGTAGGCTAAAGATTTTTATCCAGCAAAAGCAACTCTCATGTACAAAGTATATAAACTATTATCAACACTTGATATGGTATCAATATTTGATGAGACTATTGTTGTCTTAAAACCTTCCCGAAGAATTACTAGAGAATGAACATCAGACAACCGAAATGATTAGAGGACCTAAGGATTGGCTCAGGTTCTTTATAGGAAATCATAATCTGTTACATGCATTAGGTTTTGTGTTCCTTCTAGTTGATTCTTTTTTTTCTTTTATAATGTTAATACAATATTACTAACTATATTTGTTGTGCTGTGCTTTTCATCTCTGTGACTTATTTATTTTATAACTGGACATTTGTACCTCTTAATTCTCTTCACCCATTTTACCCATCCCACCCACCCCACTTCTAGTTTAATCTTTTTGAAAAATTTTTTAAAGATTATTTGTTTTAGAGAGAGAGCAAGCATGCAAGTAGGAGCAGGGGCAGAAGGAGAGGGAGTGAGAGAATTCTTAAGCAGACTCCACGCTGAGCATGGAGCCTGTCACAGGGCTCAATCCCAGGAGTCTGAGATCATGACCTGAGCCAAAATCAGGAGTTGGTTGCTCAACTGACTCAGCCACTCAGGCGTTCCCTGATTTATTCTTTATTACTAATTCTTCTAAGATCTATCACCTCATTTGTGAATTTTTTCCCACCCTTATTAAGGTAATTGACAAATTGTAAGATATTTTAAATGTGCAATGTGATGATTCGATAAAAATATACACTGTAAAAAGATTCCTGCCATCCTGTTGAGTTTTTCTAATTCTGAATCCTGTTGTTCTTTCCTACTTTTCATCTTTTTTGTTTAGCTAGTTTAAAAATAGTAACATGTTTTGATCTATTTTTGCGGCACATCTTTCAGGTATGTTTTCATCTTCTATAATGATGTTATGCTCCTTATTCTCTTTTTTAATAATAATTTTGTATAGTATTTAAACTTGAAACTTTTTTTGTTGTTCATTTTTATGTCAAATTATTACTCCTGAATTTTTAGTAAGGGGCAGGCTTCCTCATCCAGGAAGGCTAAGTCCATCAGTAAAAGAACATATTTCAAGAAAGTCAAGTTTCTAATTTATCGCAAGGAGGGAGTTCACATTCCAGAACTATGGGGTGCCTCACCAAACAAAGGAAAAGATAAGAATTCCTTTGTTATTGGAATTTGGGGAAGTGTGGAATTTAGGAGAAATTAAAATGAAGTAGTGGGTTGTAGGCTCAGAAGAAAGTGAGGCTGTTTGTAAAGGGTTCTCCATTCTTTCTGGACTCCAGCATGGACCCAGGCTGCAGTTTTCTTGGAAACTGCAATTAAAATAGTTGTGTCATGTGTTCACAAACCCCTTTTCTGAAGTTCTGCCCCTGGGTTGGAAGTAGAGACTCCTTCTCTGTGTTAAATGATTTAGGTCATCTAGCCAAGATTAGGATATTTTAATCTTAATGGATTGATTTCAAAGAGCAAGCTTTTTGACAATCTGTGACTTTAGAGAAAAAAGATTCTTTGTGAGTAAAAAAAAGAGTAGCAGTTACCCAAAGTCAGGGGTTTTTGTGATACTTTACAGCATGTTTTTGGGAAAAATATTATCTTCTGTTAACTTTACAGCTGGCTTTATCTGTGTCTATTATTTATACCTGATGAATGGCAAAGCAGATTTTCACTTTCTTAGTCCAAGTTTATCTTTCCTTTCTTAAAGTGATGAAGTTTTAGAATTTAAGTGAGGTTCAGTGGGGTAGAGTCCGGAGCTGACGACCAAGAAAGAATTCTTGAGACGTCTTTGGTGCAAAATGGTGGTTTATTAAAGCACGGGGACAGCACCCGTGGCAGAAAGAGCTGCCCCCCGGGTTGTAAGGGGTGGCTGATTATATACTATGGGGTTGGGGGAGGTAAGGAAAAGGGAGAGTTTGAAAGAACTTTCATGTATTAAAGAAGACACACAGGATACCAGAGGCTTTGCTGTTTGTCTAGTTAAGGTTATTTTTTCTTTTCATAAGGTATGCACAGTAAGATAGTTGAGAGCTTCGTGGAGGAATGTTACACTTTTGCTATCACACGTCCTTATCAATGAGCTTTAGGTTTGGAAGAAATCTGACTTTATTTACATTTCCCTGTGCCTCAGCCTCCCTCAATTTTATGGAAGGAAAGATGATGTTAGGGCTTTAGAAACTGAGTTATGGGTCTTTGAAATTTAGGCTATTGATAAGAAAGCCTCTTCCTTGTAAATCACCAGGACATTTGTAAATTGAGGGAGACTCAGGTCTTGCAGGATTGTGATCTCTATATGTTAACTATTTGTTTTTCCTTTAGGGCACCCAGGAATGCCTGAGTAATGTCACATATATCCCATGGGGGGTGGGGTTACGGTGTGTCAGCTTCTGCTTTGTTCTCAGCTTGCCTTCTGTTCCCTCAACAATAGCTTTCACTAAAACTTTTCTAACATCGAAAAGCTCTCTTTTCTGCTGCTTTTGTGAAATATTAAAAAAAAATATGGTGGTTTGATTTATGATTTCCTGACTCTCTTCCCTTTTCAACTTTGATCTGTCAAAGACCCACTGTCTCTTTTCTTTATTTCTGTGTCTGTGCTGCATATATATATGTATATATATATAATCTGAAGGCATAATACAATAATTTATTTTAAAATATTTATTTTGGCATAATTTTAGAAATTTCAAAATTAGAAAAGTTGCAAATGTAAGGCAGAGAATTTCTGTATATGCTTTACTCAGCTTCCCCTAATGATAACATCTTACACAACCATGGTACATTTGTCAAAACAAAGGAATCGATATTGGTACAATACTCCTAAATAACTACACACTTTATGTGGATTTCACCAGTTTTTCACTAATGTTATTTTTTCTGTTCTGGATCCAATCCAAGATACAACAATGCATTTAAAATCTCCCTATCTTGGTCATTATATAGGTGTACATTGTTATGAGTATCTTCCTGAAGTCTTAAATGCCAATTGGATTTCTGTAAATCAAATAGTTCACATCATAAATTATAAAGATAACATATATGTTGTGTTTTATAATTACAGACTTTTTTAACATGTATTTTTTCACTTTATACTCCTAAGTTATTAAATATTAGCACAGGAAGGATACTTAATAATCTACATACACAACCCCATTATTTTACCGAGGATGACTTAAAATGGCTAAATGTCTTGAATAGATTCACATCATTGGAGGTGCAGAGCCAGGACTAGAGCCCAATTTTATTCCTCGTTGAGTATTTTCCTAGTATATTATGCTCAGATCCCAACAATTGGAACACCTGTTTTCATGATTATCAAAAAAGATAGGAAGTACTGAGTCCTGAGGTCAGACCTTCATGAACGTAGTTGGAAAGCAGCCAACCTCCTGAGTTTCGAGGCAGGCTTCTTTGCCCAAAGATGTTGCAGTAGCATTTGAACTGGCTTGAAGCTAACTATTTAGAAGAACCCAGAGAAATTCCTTTGTGAAGGAAATAAACCTTTATGAAATGGGAATATTGTCTTAAGTGGCCTATGAATTAGGATATGTGCATATCACATTTTCCTGAAATATTTTTAAATATTGCCTACAGAGCAATAAATAGACAAATCATAGATTAAAAATTAAATATAATTTTCCAAGACACTTTTCTTATTTGACTTAACTACTTATGCAACAGTAACTGGAGGTAAAATGTAATAAATGATACTCCTAATTTTAACCTTCAGCTAATATTGATAGAAAACAGGTAACAAACCTAAAAATCTCTAAATGGGGCTTCAGATCCTTGTGGCTTTCTAGGAAATGTCCTGTAAGTGCATCAGGTTCTGCCCTAATTGGAGGATAAGGTCACCTTCATAAAAAAAATCCCTTTTATGGGGCGCCTGAGTGGCTCAGTCATTAAGTGGCTGCCTTCGGCTCCGGTCATGATCCCAGGGTCCTGGGATCGAGCCTCACATGGGGCTCCCTCACATGGGGCTCCCTCCTCAGCAGGAAGCCTGCTTCTCCCTCTCCTGCTTGTGTTTCCTCTCTTGCTGTGTCTCTTTCTGTCAAATAAATAAATAAAAATCTTTTTTTTAAAAGCCCTTTTATAAAAGAGAACATTCAGAGCCCTATTCCAAAGATCCAAATTCAGCCACAGTGACTGTTCACCATCACACTCAGTTGCTTCCCAAAGTTACACCTTTTTTTTCCTTGACTGAAATAATGTTCAGATGGTCCTCCTCATCTTTAGCTTATTTTCTCACCTTCGATTTGATAGCCAGAACCTCTAGCCCATGGGCCGTCAAAATTCAGCACATAACAGAATCACCTGGCTTGCCTGTTGAAGCACAGATTGTGGACCCCACCTAGCATTTCTGCTTCAGTAGGCCTGGGTACGGCCTGAGAATTTGCATTTCTAACAAATTCTCTGAGGATGTGTATGCTGTGGTGCTGCCAGACCTATGACCATATTTACCACTGCTCTAACCTGCTTCCTCTAATGTATGCTTTGCACATGAGTGTATACGTTCTCTCTCTCTCTCTTTCTCTTCCTCTGTCTGTCTGTCACTACCAAGGGAGAGAGGACAGACAGACAAACAGGAATCCCTAGCCCTAAGCCCATATAAATATCAGGTAGAAGAGAAGGAACACAAAATGAAACTGAAAAAGAACTGTGAGTGACATGGGAAGAAAACCAGGAGGGGATGGTTTCACAGAAATAAGAGTGTCTCAACTGGGAAGTGAATAGGTGTAGGATTTCATCACTATCCAGTTCCACTCAAGTATTGATGCTGGGCTATCTCCTCAAGTTCTTAAAAAATTACCTTTCTTCCTTTTCAGGGGAATTAAAAATGTGCTAGACTAATGAAAAGTGGGATTTCCACACAGAGTGGTTATTCAGATAGGGGCTCAGCACTGTTTTAGGACATTGACTATTTTCATGAATGATCAAGGGAGGATATGGAGATATCTGAAAATGGAAGGATATCACTTGATAATGATAAGGAAACCATCAATAGGTCAATGTGCTTTACTCAGTTGAAGGAAGAAGGATGCCCCTCAGATATCAATTTAGCTTCCATGAAGCTCCCTTGCACTTAGCAATCTCCTGACCCACTGCCTTGTCATGTAGTTTCTCCCAAGTCAAGCCTTCTCTTCCATCTCTCTCTACTCCAGTATTTTCCCAGATATGATGAAGTCCTTCTCCACCTGAGTTTCTTAAAAAGAGAATGGACAATTGTTTGACTATTGATGAGCATCACAGTAAGTCAAGAACAAAGAAGTCACCATTAGTGTTGATAGTAGGGTGATCTTTGGTGACTTTGGTGAGAGTTTCAATGGAGTAGAAGAAACAGAATCCAGGTTAACATGTGTTGAAGATTACAAGGGAAGTAAGGAAATGGAGTGATCAGGTGTAGACAACTCTCGAAAAGTTTTCTGTGAAGAATAGAAAAATGGATTGTGAATAGTGAGTCAAATACATAGTTGAGGATTTTTTTTGAAGATGTGAGATGATAAAGTATTTTTATATGCCAATGGGAATGATTTAGTAGAGAGGGGAAGATTGATGGTGTAGGAAAGAGATCTGAAGAATTTATGTCCTTGAAAGTTGAGAGGGAATGGTATCTGGAACAGAGGGGGATGGATTGGCCTTTAAGTGGAGCAGGGAAAAGTCTCTTCCATTGTAATAGGAGAATACAAAGAACAGGATGTCCTTGAGGAAGGTTTATAGATTTAGTAGTGAGAAGTTGAGAAATTTTTCCTCTGATGGATCTTTGTCAGTTTCTGTATTTGTATTTCTCTGAGATCTATTTCTATTGAATGTGAAAGTGCTATTCTGGTGGTGGTTGTATTTTGTCAAATAGCCGTTATGGGATTGTTATCTGCAGTAGACTTGGGAAGACTTTGTGAAGCTAGTTCTGGGAACTACATCTATTGGGGTAAGCCGTTGTTTGTAGAGAAACCAGCTATTAGTAAAGTAGAAAGCTTAGCCCAGAAAGTAGAAATACATCTAACATATTTAGTGATAAATAATGAGAAGTTCAGGGGAGCTACTAATAATGGGGAAAGAGGTAGTTGAGAGTATAGCAAGATACATCCTATCCGGTGGGTGGAGCATAATTATTCGAACTATATAAACTATATAAACGGAGGCAGCATTAAAAATTTTGGTACACAGCCTGGCATATAGTTTGCAGCTAGAATGTCTGAAATCAGATAGCATGTCCTTCCCTAGTTAAAGCTGATTTAGGAACAGACTTCAGTCCCAAGTGTGATGGAGAGGAGGCGTTAGAATGGCAAATATGAGGCAGGACCTCATTCTAGCAAGTATAACTTTCTGGAGAGATCATCAAGATGGTGAACTTGACAAGAAAATAAGATTTTATCCTTTACTAGAACTAGTGTATAAATTTGGGAAGTGGAAAGTGATCTTAGAAATAACATAGGGGTGGGGGGCCTGAATGGCTTATTTGGTTAAGCATCTCACTCTTGATCTCAGGTCAGGTCTTGATCTCAGGGTCATGAATTCAAGCCCTGTGTTGGGTTCCATACTGGGCAATGGAGCCTACTTAAAAAGAAAAAAAGAAAGAAAGAATGCAGGGGTTTAGTTCCTTCCTATCAGAGGATTCATGTTTTTTGGGGCCTGAAGTTTTTATAGTTTTGAGAGCTCTCTGTAATACATAATTGGGTATAAAAGAAAAACAATTGCTAGAATGAGAAAGGAAATCACAAATTATAAAAAGCTGACAAATACCATAAACATCAATCTATAAAAATAATGAAATAATTTTAATCATTAATTCTTTGCCATAATCTAAAATACTTTTTTCCCTAAGCTCTTTTGGATGCACACTCCCTGATTATGTTTTTATGTAGTAATGTTTTATAGTATAACTTTATATATTTATAGTTTAAAAAGCTTTCTTTCAATTTCACAATTCTTTATTAGTAATGACCTCTGATACATTGAAATGCATAAAACAGACATACTTGATGTATTTGGTACTGCATATAGTTTTGTATCCTACAAACACAGAAATTCAGAGACATTGTACATTTTCAGTCAAAAAGGAAAAATGTAGGGCATTTATATTTGTATATGCTGCATTGTTGAGTATATTTCTGAACAGAGAATTTCCATTTTGACTAGGATTTGATGAGGACCAAATCTTTGCCTTATAATTTTCCATGTGAAGTAATTAGTTTTCTATTGTTGTATAATTAATTACCACAAACATAGCAACGTAAAGGAACACACATTTCTTAGCTTCTGTGGCTACACAGTCTTGGAGTGACACTGGGTCCTCTGCTCAGGGGCTCATCAGGCTGTAATCAAGATATGGGCCAGGCTAAGGAGGAATCCACTTCCAAGTTTATTCAGGTATGTTGGCAGAATTCATTTTCCTGCATTTGTATGACTGAGGGCCCAACCTTCATGGGAAGCTACCCATAAGTCCTAGAGGCTGCCCATGATATCTTCTCTGCAAAGATAGTTCACAGCATGGCCGTTTGCTTTTTCAAGAGCAGCAGAATATTTGGTTCCAGTCAGCTAAGATGGAGTCTTATATAACAGAACATAATCATGGGAATGACACCCTATCACCTTTGCCTTATATTGTAACCTAATCAAGGGAATCACATCCCATGAATTTGCCATAAGTAAAGCACGGTTGGAAGCAAATTGCAGGCTCCATCTGCCCTCAGAGTGGATTATATAAAGTTGTGATTTATTGGGAAATACTTTAAGGTGTTCATCCTGAGGACTGGAAAATTTTTCCATAATTTCCATAATTTTTCCATAGACCAGCTTCTGTACATTTTATACCTTGTTTTCCCTCCATGATCCACATAGTTCTGACGTATGTCCAGACACATTATATCATGATATGACCTCTGACCTTACACTTTCCTGCCACTATGAGAGATAAATCAGTGTGATGGCTACCTATATTTTATCTAGCACTATGCCTAGGAGCTTACTGTGATGGTTAGCAGCGACTTAACTGTACATGAAAGTGACCAAGAGGCACATAATATCCCTCTAGATTCAATTTTGATATATTCCTATTTCAACTTACCCTTGGCAGGATCCTAAAGATATCCATGGCCATTCCAATACTGGCGCCTCTGAGAGTAGGAGTGCAACAGAGGGGAATAAAAAGGGAAAGAGATAGTCTTAACCCATTGCAATTATAATATCTTATTTTTGTGAATTTTATAAAAATATATGACATTCCCAGGGCCTCAGGAGGGAACTGAATAAGTAAGGAACTTAAAGTTAAGTTTTATTAGCGTCATGGAAAATCCGCTTCAGATTGCCACATATTTAATCACTAATTTATTTGACAATTATTCTCTGGATCTGAAGTGATAGTCAGAATTTTAAAAACGTATGAAAATTTCTTACCCAGTAGAATAAATGATAAAAACAGACAAACAAAAAACAGGGACCAAGAGTTCCCAAGAAAGTAAATAATTGAGCAGAAGCTATCCTCTGCATCTACTGAAGATTCCGATTACTGGAGTTTAAAATGTTTGGATTTAGATTGTGGAAAACAATAAATCTGTTCTTTCCCCTTAGGGCTACAATTACTATGCAATTACTATGCTCTGATAACTGTATTTGGTGTGTATGTTTTGTATTAAATTGTATGCTATTTAAAATTTGTGGTATATGTACTTTCAATTTTATTTTGATAGTAGAAATCACTGCTGCTTTCTGACCTCTAAGACATTCTCCTTCTGCTCTTAGGAGACAGAAAGAGAGAGACAGGACAGGGAGAGAAAAAGAGAGGGAGGAGAGGGAGAGGGGGAGAGAGAGAAAAAGAGAGAGTGGGAAAAGAGAGAGAGAGGGAATGAAGTACATTATTTTATTTTTGTTATCTGGTAGCTAAATATTCAGGGAAATGACCCCTGCCTCCCTAAAATGAATCATACTCTTAAGGTGTTTAAGGTAATCCCCCTCTCCTTTGCTAGTGATTGGTTTAGAATTGGCCATGTGTTCCAATTCTAGCTATTTTTTTTTTTATTTTACTTATTTTATTTTTTTAAAGGATTTTATTTATTTATTTGATAGAGAGATCACAAGTAGGCAGAGAGGCAGGCAGAGAGAGAGGAGGAAGCAGGCTCCCTGCTGAGCAGAGAGCCCCATGAGGGGCTCGATCCCAGGAACCTGGGATCATGACCTGAGCCGAAGGCAGAGGCTTTAACCCACTGAGCCACCCAGGCACCCCCAATTCTAGCTATTTTAAAAGCAAGTGCTGAAAGTTCTGGGAAAGAGAGAGCCGTGCTTTGAGACTTAGAATGGCAACTAACTCCTAATTGTGAAAGGAAAGCCTAGTGGAAGCAGAGAAAATGACTCAAAGCTCTGGATTAACCAATTCTGCATGCTTACCTATGAACGTCCTGTAACATGAGATGAAAATGTGTCAGTTCTAATCTGATGTTTCTTATTACAGCAGAAAGCATTCTAACAGAAATAGTGACATGTAAAAGTCATACACACGCACATATAACATTTATTATTTTTTTCTCATTACGAAAGCAATATATGTTCATTCTAGAAATTTGGAATTATAGGAATTCACAAGAAAGAAGATTAAAAATATCACTCAGAGATAACGATGTTGATACTTTTTATTTATATTTTTCTATTGTCCCTATACATGCATTTTATATATTACATAACTTTAAAAATTAGGCTAATAATTTTAAACTTGATTTTTTTAAACTTAATAACCCTAACAATTAAATTGAAGATTTAAACAAATTAATTTTAATTAGAGAGTAAACTCGACCTTATTCTTTTATTTAGTTCCCTATGGACACAATTTATAGTAATTAGACAAGCTCGAAGAATTGGCTCAACATTTGAAACTAGGCTAAAGGTAAAACAGATGAAATTCTAAACATATTTTAACTGCCCATAAATATTATCTTTATGACTACAAAGTAAATTCTGAGACCATGTCACTTTAAGGAAATTCCTAACTTATTTATACCGATATATGCTCCTTAGAAAGTAAAGTTTGTGATACCCATTTCTCTTCCAGTATTTTTTTTCCTTCTTAGTTGTTACAGCTCTGTTTCTTAAGCTGAGATTGAATTAGTGCAATCTTTGTTCAATTCATTGTCATCCATTTATATCATTTGTTTACTAAATTGAATTGCAAGAGGAAACCCAAATTATAGCCAGTTTTATATGCTAAGTAAAGGAGATGACCTAGATGAAATCTTAATTATCTATATATTGGATTCACTCTACAAAGCACATCCTTTTTTTTATAAGGAAGCTTCATCTTTTATTATGATTGGAAATAGAGTAAATGACTGTAATATCAAACAGTGAAAATTCTCCGTTGAATGATGTATCTTTAAAGCTACATTTACCTTTTGAGCTATAAATTTTAATTTACATATCTGTATTATAACTTATGGACTGCAATATTTATATAATATACTTATTTCTGAAAAGTTTTTCATTATATATGGAGCCTTAAGAAAATTTCTAGGTCTGAAATGGTGAGTAACCAAATTGAAACAAGCCAGTTTGATAGTAACTTTATTATGCATGAATATAAACAAATGAATACATTCATTTTTTTTTTTTAAGATTTTTATTTATTTACTTGAGAGAGAACAAGAGTGAGAGAGAACACAGAGGGAGAGGGAGAAGCAGACTACCCACTGAGCAGGGAGCCCTATGCAGGGTGATCCCAGGACCCTGAGATCATGACTTGAGCCAAAGGCAGATGCTTAACTGAGGCTGACTGAGCCACCCAGGTGCCCCTCCCCCTTTAAAGATTTTTATGTATTTAAAATGAATACGTTCTGATACAGTTTTATTGTAATAAACTTTCTTATATAAAATCGATGAGGGACTCAACCTTTTTTGTGACATGAACTCCTTTGGCAGTTGGTTTGGCCTATAAACCCCTTTCAGAATAATGGTTTTAAATGCATAAAATAATACAAATAGAAATAAGAGGAAAGTAGTTGCACTGAAAAATAATTTTGTATGTGGACCATAGGTTATAAACCCCTGCACCAAATTTTGAATAGCCCTTTAGTTAATGTATCAAAAAATGCCTGAGAACATATCTAAATGAAACAGTTTCTTGAACATCTAAGAGCCAGGCTGACATATGTGTTCATTAAGCACATGTCTAATGAAGCTCTTAAATTATATCTTATATATGTGTGTTGTTTTGCCTTTAAATCTGGAAGTAAGAATTGTTATCAATTTAGGAATAAGTATATGATAAAGATTAAAGAAGAAGATCAATTTTGTTGTGGCTTATCAATAGTATTGTGTCATCTGGTAGAACTATTAAATCTTGGTATCAATATACATGCCTTAAAAGTTAACTGAGCATTTTAGCACATTACAAATTTTGAGCCTTGCCCAATTCAACTGTAGAGTTGGCACATGGATTGATTAATTAAAGGTATGGGCTTAGTAAAAAAGAAAATATGAATGAAAGAGTAGAAGGAAGGAGCTGAATGGTGACGAACAGGATCAGTGAAAGTGGAATTGGAAAATAATGTAGGATATGGAAACACACGCACACAATTACACTGAAGAGTATGTATGAGAAGAGAAAAATAAGGAAAGACTACCATTAGTCTAATTAGTAATTTACTTTACACAGTTTCATATCCTCTGGAAAACTTGAAATTACATTTCATCTTTGAGTGCTACCACATATCTCATATGAATATAATAGTATTTTACCTATTTTTAAAGAAGAAGTTAAATGAGGGCTGAATTTCTTTAAAGTCATTTATAAACTTTTCTTGTCATGTAAATTATATTCTTATAATTTTCATTCTCCCCCTTTCTCATGGAACAGGCAGAAACAGGCCTGAATTAAAAGAGGTATTGTGCCCACATATTTTGAAAACCATACCACTTAATGTGAATATCAGTAGGTGTTAGTTACACATTTAGTTTTTCTTTTCCTTTTTTTCAATACTTTGTTGGTCTCTTTGACCTGTATATATTAAAACTGTAGTTTTCAGTGTTCTTTTTATGTATCAAATATCTTTTCCTTTATGCTTTTGCTTGATTTCTTATTTGTTTTTCTCAGGGACTTTTGGATTATAGATTTAGTAAAATCAGAAGATAGAAAAAAATCTCTCATATTAAAACAGAGGGTATATTATGTATAAAACATGATCAGTCTTTTCTTGATTGTATTTAAAAACAATGTTATTACTACAGTTAATTACCACAGACTCCATCGACCATGCAGCCTAGAGGAATGTTCTAATCCCTGTCCAAACACTAATCCCTCTACGCCTCTCCTTTTTATGAGGGCATTTCGCACTATTCCATGTAAAGCCTGGGATGAAGGAGAACTATGGTGGAATGGAGGAATGGATGGTGAGTTGGTTGCTGAATACTTCAAACTTCAGAATGCTTTTGAAATTAAAAAAAAAAATTAGATTCATTGCATTTTTTTTTAATCAGAGGAAGGAAGATTGATCTTATGGGCAGGGGAAATTCTCTCTGCTTTAGATATTATTGTAGCATGAGATATAATTGCTGCTAAGCCCCTTGGGAAAAAGCTCTCAAAGGCATGCCTTGGTTAAGGCTGTGTTGTGGTTTCTCAGCCTTACTTTTTGGAATCTCTTTGCCTTAGGCCATGGCTGTTTTAAATATGTATACATTAATAGACAAGGAGAAAGTGATAAGAAACCTATGTAATGTGTTATAGGAGCCCAGAAAGGACAGACATTAATGCAGAAGTTTACGATTATGAGGGAATATTTTATTATTTTTCTTGAAATTTCTTTTTCTTTGTGTTTGTATTTTTTTATTTGCATTTGAGTTTCTAACAATGTGATTTTGACAAGAAAAAGATGTTAATGTAAACTTAAACTCTGCTTTGTTTGTATGTAAATGTGCTGCCACCTTTGTGTTTATTATTCCCATTTGATGAAATTCACTACCTTGCTCTTCTTTATATGACATCCTACATAGTCTATCAATTACAGAGAGAAATATCCATATATAAGGGGATCAAAGCATGGATTTAAAAGAGCAAAGAGAAAGAAGAAGTGATTTACTGGATCTGACACCCTGTTTAACATTTCAGGATCAAACCAGTACCAAATTCCTAGGACATAGTAGGGAGTCCAGCAGACAGTAAATGAGGTGGCAAATGCAACGGTCATCTTTAGGGTCCTCAGCCGAGCTCTTGGTATATTATTCTTGGATTGATTCAGTTGTAACTCTGTTAGAGAAAAAAGTAGGTGTTTAAAGACCAGTTTTATTACAAAACCAAAATGGACGAAAAGGAAGAGTCACCAATTCAAACTAATTAATGGAATAGGAACAAATTTCCAATATCTTTAATAATGAAAATTTGTTTGAAAAGGATATTAACATTCCAAGTTTTCCACTATGTCATATACTGAATAGAGAAGATTAAAGATGACAGTGCTCTTAAAAATAAGTTTCCACCAAACTAATTTGGATTTGAAATGTGTGCGTACTCAAACTCTTAAAACACAAATTTAAGAGAGTAGACTAAAGTTGAGCTGAATTGAATTATGTGTTTACACAGAACTATACTTACTACCTGAGTATCTCTGACGTAAGGATGATGAGAATCACGCATGGATGAAAGTGTGTTGTCCAAAGTTATCTTTCTCAACCACGTGCTTTATAATATTTAAAACAATTTCCCTTTTCATATCAGTAAATCATTTAAAGTTCACGTGTATGTGTCTGTGTGGCGTATGTGTGTTGTGTGTTTGGTGTATGTGTGGAGCTCATGTATGTGGCATCTGTGTAGTGTATGTGAGGTGTGTGTGTGTGTTTGTTACATATGTGGTGTGGTATATGTGGTGTGTGTGTGTGTGTGTGTGTGTGTGTAAATTCACTGGAGTTTAATGGAATTGCTGACTCTAACTCGTGCAGGCTCCTTGCACGAGGTTTAGCAGGTAATTCTTACCTGCAGTCTTAAAGTACCCAAAATCTATTCTTGTATTTCATAATCCAGAACTGCTATTTTAAAATAAAAATACCTTTCACATGCTATATTTTTTTCTGAGGGAAATAGATCATGCTTTTCAGAAATAGCCATTTTACAACTTCTTACTCACTGATCACAAAAGAGTGGAAATATGGAGGAAAACATTTACATGTCTGATATTTTAATTAGAAAATTAATTTTTGACTAGAAATGTTAACATCAGTAATTTATTGAGTACAGATTAGTTGTAGATTTCTGTCATACAAACCTAATAATCATTTATTGTGTACCTTGCTATGGGCCTTGTTCTTTTCACACATTATTTCATTTAATCCTCAATATCTGTAAACTTTAGTGACATAAGTAATAAAGCTATCAATAGGAATGAACACATTTTAAAAAGTATCTTGGCTTATCATGGGCTGAATCTGAAAAAAATGTTGAATCTTCTGTAACATACTGTCCTTCTACCTCTTTTGAGATATCATCACGTTTCCTTATTGGCTTACTGTTTTTACTGTCTGTCTTCTTCTAGACTGTAGACTCCATGAAAGTGGGATAGTTACTGGGCTGTTTTATTCACCATGGTATCCACATCTATCGCCATTTCCAGCAATATTGAGTAGTTAATACATATTGGTTGAATAAGAAAAATATTAATTAACTAAATCTGTCTTAGTAATATATTTAACTATTGCTCCTTGCCTCTGCTGTTTTTTTTCCTCTGCTTCTGCCTGGCTCACATTTTTTCAGATTAATCCCTACTTGGGATCTATCTTTTTATTCTCCGTGTGCCCTTCTTAGTTATCCTGTATAGAATGGAGTTTCTCTGGGATAAGATTTTGAGGGCAAATGTTTTTGCAGTATACTTCTGAAGTATCAAATACCATTTTGCGCTGGGATCTGCCCAAGTATCTGTTACAGAGCATTACCATAATTATTTCCTTGAGAAACTGTCTGCTGAGAGTAATCACCCTACAGTAATTAAGATGATTTTCCGTTAAGTTGTACCAGGTATAACTCACTCGCCATGCCATTGGTAACATGCCTTTTGAATATCATGCCAACATAGCCATGTTTACTTTGCAAATTCATATAGTTTGCGAGACTGCACCAGATTATGGAAGCAAAAAAGGCACTGCCACAGCTGTGAAAATTCAGACGAAAGAGCCAATTACATATTCAACAGTATTTCGCGAGCCAATTACATATTCAACAGTATTTCGCACGCCAACACACACACGCACACACGTGCAGTTATGTCGTGGAGAATAGGGGATTTGAGTGTGAAGCGGAACAGCTTAACTTTAAGGAGTCTTAAATGGACTTTAAGGAGTTTTAAATGGACTACCATTTAACGAGGTGTGCTTTGCGATATTCTAGAAATCAGGTGTTGGTATAGTGTTGTGGGGGGCCCAGCAGGAGCAATTTGCTGATGCTTATAATGGGTAAAATGAGGTAATTGTTCTTTCATTTTTAATTTCATGATACAAATTTGGAACACTGGGAGATACCAAATTACCTCATCTGTAAATTGGGGATAGTAAAAGTATAATAAAAATATCACCTTATGGAGTTACTTGACTATTAAATATGCGAACTGCTTAGAATAGTATCTGGCGCCTAGTATGTGCCACTCTGCGTTGAAAATTGCTGTTTAAAACCTGTTTACCCACAATTAGCACCGAGTCTAAGGAATACGTACTGTGGGGATCCTGATGAAGGACCCGTGTCAGAGCGAAGATGATTTTTGCATTGCATATTAACGTGATGAGAAGAGGGATGATGAAGAGGCAGCTGAAGGTGAAGAAGTTGTAAAAGGCTTGATGCCACCATTGTGGAAAACTGCAGTGTGTTACACATTGAGAGAAACCTTCTGTCTGTCCAGAGCTATCTGCTAAGTGAATCATCCTGAAGATATATAACTGTATGAGAAAAGAAAAAAAAAAAAAGAAAATGGCGTTACTTTCTTTCGAACAGTATTTGCGTGTTTTCTTGAAAGCTTTTTCCATTTGTATTCTGCAGGCCTTTGAACATGTTGCCCAAACCAACGGCTCAGCTCCTTGATATTATCCTTTCGGCGCTTCAGTGTAAAGTTGTAAGTGGATCTTTACTTAAGATATATTTGGGTAATGTGAATGGATCTATAGGATTTTGGATTTTTTGGAAATTATTTCGACCTAGCAGAACAATCATCAATCGAGGATTTAAACACTGTTTGTATTTTAATTTCAGATACAATTATGCTGAGTAAGTTTTTGTAAGTGATTTTTGTCTGTCCTTGTATCAGCAGCACCCAAACCTGTGTCTAACAGTTAGAATGTGCCCCAAAATACATATTTAAATTTTATTTTTGAGACACTAAACCCCATTAAATGGTCAAAAGACATGAATAGACCATTCACACACACACACACAATACAGCAGTGCCCTTCAGCAGGTGAAAAGATGTTCAACCTCATTCATGATAAAGAAAATGCCAATTAAGGCTACACTGAAATGGCATTTTTCGCTCTCAAGACTGGCAAAAATGAAAAATAGCAACACACTCTCATGGCCAGGTTGTGGGGAAATAGATACTCTCCCACATTGCTAGTAGGAATGCAAATTGGCACAACCCCTATGGAGAAGAATTTGGCAATAAGTAGCATAACTATATCTGCATTTACCTTTGACCCAGCAATCTGACATCTAGGAATTTACTCTGAAGACACACTCCTACTTCCATTAAATGAAAATACATAGGCACAAAGTTATACCTTGATGCATTGCTTGTAATTGAAAAACATTGAAAATAACATAAATACCAATGCATACAACAGTAGCTGAATACAATCTGGTGGACCACACAATGGAGTTCTATGCACCTGCAGAAAAAGAGTAAGGAAGATCTCTATGTAGATTTCCGTGCATGTGTGCGTGTGTGTGTCTTTATTTTCTAGCTCCGTCTGCTGGGAGCCTAGGAATAATGACATCCTAGTGGCAATAAGCACATTTAGCACTCTGGTACTCAGATCTTGTTTACTACATACCATTCTCTACCAAAAGGAACCAGAACTCATTGGAGAGGTGGGTGATTCCCAGGGCTGGCATAGACAAACTACAATATGTGCTTAGAACAGCTTGTGCCAAAAAGCCAGGAAGTACTAAAAGAATAGTGGAGCATGTCAGAAGAGCTCTGGATCCAGCTTGAAAGAAAATCTGGTACAGTGTAAGCATTGAAAACAAAACCGCAAAACCAAAAAACAAAGCCCTGATAAAAAGGAATGATTAACTGTTGAATAAATTAAGAATCCACGAGTCCATGCTGATATACATTACAAAACAATAACAACAAAGAAATGGGAAGGGGAAAAAATTCTTTATTATTGTAGAAAGCCAACTAATAAATGTATAGGGAATAATAAAAGTAGTGATTACCAAATGGTAATAATAAATGATTCAGGCAAGAATCATCAATGGATAGTAAAAACATAGGTGAAGTTTGAGGAAAGCAGGACATTTACATAATTTCTAAGTATCTACCTGTAAGATACTTATTCATTATGAAGAGTAAAAATAATAACTTGACGGTAGAGAAATAACATATAATGTTATTACTTATAATAATAAGTAATTAAATTAACATTGCCAATAATAGGACCAATGGACAGCAGCTGCTTCCTTATACGATGCGTTGAGAAGTACTCACCATCACTTCTTTGGTATTTCTGACTAAAGTGCATGACCTGCACCTAACCATCAGAAAACATCAGACAAAATCAAATAGAGGGGCATTCTACAAAATAAGTGGCCTGCGCTCTTCAAAAATATCAATGTTATAAAACACAAAGAGACTGAGGAATAGTTCCAATTTAAAGGAGGCTAATGAGATGTGGCAGCTGAATCCAATGCATAATATTGGATTTTCTTTCGTTAAAAGGGACATCATTGGGATAATTGGTGAGATATGAATAACTTATATGGATTAAATAACAGGTGTTTTTTTTTTTGCTCTACTCAGTCTTTTTTATTGGAATTCTGCATAAGATTTTGGTTGGAAATTTTTTCCTATAGCTCACACAACCATAAATAACAGTATTTTTTCAGTGCTGATTTCCCGATTTTGATATTTGTACTGTATGTGCCGGAAAAGAACACATTGAAGTATTAAAAGGGACATCAAGTCTGAATTTACTTTTAAACAATTCAGAAAAAAAATGCGTATAGGAGACAAAGCAAATAAACAGAGGCAGTAAAATGTTAATATTTGGGAAAGCTGAGGGAAATGTATTCCAGAAACCTTTGTATGATTCTTGCAATCTTTCTTTAAATGTGAAATTATGTTTCTTTAAAATTACAAATTCCATCAATTATTAAAGAAATGTTGCAAGTAGTTTTCAAAAACAATTTGTCATAGACATTCACTCATTCTTTCCCCATTTATCAAGCACACTTCTTGTCCAGTCATTTCTAAACTTTTCCACTGAGAAACTTCATTTTACTATGATGCATTATTAAAATGAAAAGAGTGCCCAAGCACTGTAAAACTAATATCAAGTAAATTTAAACAAAAATGTTACAGGATTTAAAAAAAATTTTTCTTTTTAAGATTTTATTTATTTATTTGTCAGAGAGAAAGAGAGAGAGAGAGAGAACACAAGGAGGCAGAGTGGCAGGCAGAGGCAGAGGGAGAAGCAGGCTCCTTGCAAGGAGCCTGATGCGGGACTCGATCCCACGACCGTGGGACCATGACTTGAGCTGAAGGCAGCTGCTTAACCAACTGAGCCACCCAGGCATCCCCAGGATTTTTAAAATTTTAAGCAAGTGAGGGACAGTATTTATTTTTTAAAGTTTTTGATTGAATTAATAAATTTTAATTTAATTTAATTAATTTCACAGGCCCAGGATTTCTTTCCTTTTTGAGGTATTAGAATGGGAGTGGAGTGTTCCTTTAAAAAAAAAAAAACCCTTATATTTACTCTCTTTGCTTGTAGAGTAGAAAAATTTAATAAAATATAATATAATAAACAATAAATAAAATATAGTAAACATAATATAAAATATAATGCTGTATCTTTATTTGTAATCAAAATGTTGATTTTCAGTTTCAGATTTTTCAAGGGCAAAATAGTATTTTTAAATTAATCCACTAGAGGGCGCTCAATGATCATATAATCAAATTTAAACTTCAGAACTCAAACACCTATTCAGCTAATTCTACTTACAACCCAGACCAACTTTTCCACATCACAAAGTAACTACTTAAATTTTCCATACTTCTTTGCAACCTGAACTTATTTAAAGTTTATTTTTGAATTTGGCCTAGCATATGTTGTGAGTTGGTCTTTGAATGGGTTACTTCACATAGAACCTGAAAATCTAGTATTTCTTTAAACCTTAGCTACTTCTCTCCCCATCTTTCCAATTATACTTGGACCCAGATGACTCAAGTTCAACTTTCTGTTCTGCATGGCTCTGCCAAAATTTCACTTTAATATTTCATATTTTTAAATCATAATGATGAAACTTTCAATAAAATGACTTTGAAATAAAGTACTATGATTTGAGCTAATGGTTATCTTTGTTTAATAAATGCTTATTTTTAATTTATTTTATTTTTTTGTTTTGAGACAGAGAGAATGTGCACGGGGGTCAGGGGAAGGGCAGAGGGAGAGGGAGAGAGAATCTCAAGCAGACTCCCTGCGCTGAGTGCAGAGCCCTTCATGAGGCTTGATCTCATGACCCTGAGATCATGACCTGAGCTGAAATCAAGAGTCTGACGCATAACCAACTGATGCATAACCAACTGAACCACTCCAAATGCTTATTGTTATAGCAACTTCTTGGTCAAAAACTATAGTAGGTGCTCTGTCATGAAAGATGAGCCAGATATATCCTGCTATCAGAGAATTTAAAATTTGGTAGGGGAGCTATAGCGTGTATGTGACACCTGTCACACAAGGTGGACCATTGTAAGTTCTCAAGGAGCGATGCAGTAGAGTGTTAGGGTAATGCAGATTCTTACTTGCCCATGAATAAGCTGAACCTAGCTTATTTTGTGCTCCAATGCCGTGTTCATTGGAATGATTAACATAGGGATCCACTTTATTTCTAATGTTTTGTTTTTTGTCCTTGGATTATAATTCTTCAATTTCTTAGTTTCTCCTTTCTCATCCTTGGCCCCAGTTCTCATCATTGTTTGCTTTATTTTGCCATAAACAAGAGCAATCTATTTTCCTTCTTTAGAGTCGTTTGCAGATGCATCTTAGAGTATTGTTTTTGACCCTCACTTTACCACAGACTAATTACATTATTACCTAATTCTTTCCAGAAGTAAATATCTTTAGATGATGTGCTTCAGTTTCCTCATCTACAAAATGGAGATATTGATACTATTTACCACTAGGAGCTGTCAAGACAATTACATGAATTAATGCTTGCAAGGCACTTAGAATAATGCCCAGCACACAGTGCTGTGTAAGTCGAAACCATTATTATTATAAAAATTTCAAGGCACACAACTTATAAATGTGTATTTATTTATATATTTATAAATGTTTACATATACTTTTTCCTGATAGCCCTTAACCATCTATTCTCGACTTAAGACTTTCCTGCCTTTTCCTTCTCTAGTCTCCTACAGGAAAAAAAGAAATAGATAACATTGCATAGTGTGATATAGTATAGTAACTAAAAGCTCTGGGTGTGGAGTTAACTAGATGGACTGACATCTGCCCTTACTAGATGGTAATCTTGAGCATTTTCTGTTTTTTAGATTCTATTTATTTATTTGTCAGAGAGAGAGAGAGAGAGAACAAGCAGGGGGAGCAGCAGGCAGAGGGAGAAGCAGGCTCCCCACTGAGCAGAGAGCCTGATGCAGGACTCGATCCCAGGACCCTGGGATCATGACCTGAGCGGAAGGCAGATGCTTAATGGACTGAGCCACCCAGGTGCCCCAATCTTGGGCATTTTATAGAACGTTCTTAACCTTAGTGTCTTTATGAATAAAATAAAGATTACAACTGTATATAATATATAGGGTTTTGGGGAGCCTTACATGAAATAATGCATGCAAAAAGATTTAGCACAATTTCTGACACATGTATATGTCTTCTGTAAATAATGTTTATCGTGATTGTCATTATTTATTTATTTATTTATTTATTTATGTTTATTGTTGTTATTTATGTTATTAGTATGCTACTCCTATGTTCCAGTATAGTTCTTGGCGTATTGTACACGTGTGATGAGTATTGATTGGATTTAAGCTGCTCGTCAAGTTGAGAAGTATATGCTAGTCTGATCAAGTGCATTCTGTGTGTCAAGGGAAGCCTCTATACATCTTCAGACCACGTATCTTTACACCAAAAACTAAAGGATGTCTCATATATCTTGCCTTCCAACCTAGGTTAGTGATAGAATTTAAATACTGTCAGCATGTAATGCTCCATATTAACACAGATGAACCAGTGGTATGAACTTCTGCAAATGATTCTTGTGGTGAGAGATGACTGCCATTGGAAACCATGTGATTTTTGATTAGATATGAACTCACCTAATTCAGGAAATGATTTCTCCTCAACCTGTACTTACCAGCCCAACCACACAGAGTCTGAAGGCAGATTTTCTTTCAGGTCATGTTTGTTCCTTCACTTCCCTTCCTTTTTCTTTTCTCTCTCTTTCTTCCCCTCTTTCTCTCTCACCCTTCCTTCTTTCTTTCCTTCCAACTTTATTTTACCATTACAAATAATACCTTCAAGACTTGAATTGTTATGTTTGACGTATATAGCTTTCAGAATGAGTAGGATAGCCTGGTAACTAGAGGTAGTTTGGCAAAACTGACTTAGCAGTCAGAATGAATGTTATAATTTTGAGAAATTGGAAATAAGCAATCTTCATGTAAGCTAGAAGAATTATTTAATATTCATACTCATATTTCCCTATTATTTTCCCTCCTGACTTCAAAAACTCTATTATGAACAAAGGAATGAAAACAGGAGGAGAGGAAGGAATGAACATTAATGGAGTGTCTAAGTATAAAGTCTTATTCTAGGTGATTTTATGTATCTTATTCTTTACAATTTATTCTTCACCACTATTCTTTTAAATTTAGTTAAGTAATTTGCTCAGAGCCACAAGATGGTAAGAGACAGCATTGGGGTTTAAAACCAACTTTGTTTAAATCCAATACTCATGCCATTTCTGCTATTCTTTTGCCTTCCAAGCTTTGCTGCAGGGAGATCTAAGGTCTTCAGAGACCATGAGTCAGGCTAATAAATGCCTCCTTATCCCTCTTCAGCAAGAACATCTCCACTTATATGTTTCATGTATTTATTGGGGCTCCAGATAGAATATGGCTTTTTAAAAAATTCCATTACTAGTTTGAAAGTTCAGCTATGCTGTGCTGAAACTTCTGAAAATATATCCTCAAACCATCATAGAATTACTCAAGTAACAGATGATCAGTCTATGCACCAGAGGATGATGACTAAAGTCATCCTTTCAATGTGCATTAACCACTAAGGATGCACCTTTGTCAGTGGGCTTATCTGGAGAGCATGGCAAAGCATGAGGTAGACTTCAGATGTGCCACAGTCTAGAAATAAAAAGCCCTTTCAATCTCTCATCTTTCCCATTAAATATGTGTAACACTAGTCATGGGATTAAAACCTCTTTTATTCAGAGAGATAGCAGAGAGCTCTAATAAAAAAAAACAAAATCTGGACTTAAAAAAAAGACATGAGTCCAACAACCCAAGTGACATTGGGAAAGTCAATGAAAGTCATTGAAAGTCAATGAACTCCTACAGATTTTTTTTTTAAAGATTTTATTTATTTGTCAGAGAGAGAGAGAGAGAGAGAGAGGACAAGCAGGAGGAGTGGCAGGCAGAGGGAGAAGCAGACTCCCCATTGAGCAAGGAGCCTGATGTGGGACTGGATCTCAGGACCCTGGGATCATGAGCTGAGCTGAAGGCAGAAGCTTAACCGACTGAACCACCCAGGCGCCCTTGGCTGCAGATTGTACCCGTTGGTTATTGCAATTAACATTAAAAAAAAATGAGTTTTTCGTTTATTTTTAATGAGTTTTTCAACAGAGTTGAATGTTTTATGAAAAATGTTCTCAGTTATAGGTATGTGAGAGACAGACAAAGTTTCTATGTGGTATGTATTTCTGGCTTTGGGTTACTGCCAGAAATGTTTGCATGCCATTGCTCTCAAAGGTACTCTTTGTACTTTCTCAGATATGCCAGATGGGGATAATAACATGGCTGTTACGTACTGCATAGAATAAGGTTTTTCAGGAAACTTCAGTAAAGTGCTTTATAAATTTAATCTGCTAAAAGTAAGGGTGAATCATGTGTTTCACCATAAAATAGTACCATCATTTTCTGTGGCCCATATTATATCATAAATCTCTCAGGAAGAGTAATGTGTTTGAGGTCAGGCTATTAGATGAATATCCTAAACAATTTGAATTTAATTTCATATTTTTTAAAAGATTTTATTTATTTATTTGACAGAGAGAGAGAGAGATCACAAGTAGGCAGAGGCAGGCAGAAAGAGAGAGGGAAGCAAGCTCCCTGCTGAGCAGAGAGCCCGACATGTGGGGCTCCATCCCAGGACCCTGAGATCATGACCTGAGCCGAAGGCAGAGGTTTCAACCTGCTGAGCCACCCAGGTGCCCCTCATATATATATATATTTTTTACTACATCAAGATAGATAAATATTTGACACTATCTATTATTGCTGTGATACACTTAGATGAAAGTAATTGAATTAATATAGCAATATATTTTTTATAGCCTCTTGGACAGTCCTTTAATGGAGACTGACATTATTGGTTTGCATTTCAGATAGTATCGCAAATTGACCTATTTCTTTTCTTTTTTTAAAAAGATTTTATTTATTTATTTGACACAGAGAGCGAGAGAACACAAGCAGGCAGAGCAGCAGAGGGAGAGGGAGAAGCAGGCTCCCCACTGAGCTGGGAGCCCGACACCAGGCTCGATCCCAGGACACTGGGATCATGACCTGAGCCGAAGGCAGTCGCTTAACCAACTGAGCCACCCATGCGTCCCTTTTTTTTTTTTAAAAAAGATTTTATTTATTTATTTGACACAGAGCGAGAGAGCACAAGCAGGCAGAGCAGCAGAGGGAGAGGGAGGAGCAGGCTCACCACCGAGCAGGGAGCCCAATTTCTTTTCTTTTTTTAAAAAAATATTTACTTATTTGAGAGAGAGAGAGAGAGTGCACAAGACAGTGTGCATTGTCACAGGAGGGCGGGGAGGAGCAGAGGCAAAAGGAGAGAATCCTCAAGCAGACTCCCTGCTGAGCGTGAAATGCCCAAGGGGGTTTGGTCCCGTGACCCTGAGATCACCACCAGAGCTGAAATTAAAAGTCGAACACTTAACCAATTTAGCCCCTCGAATTGATCAATTTCTACTTCTGTTTAGACTTTCATCAGTATCCCAACTTACCAACTACTTTCCAAATACCTGTACTTACACAATGACCTTTTATTGGTAACATTATGTCCTAAAGCAAATGTTTTCAGCTCTTTAAAGAGCCTGCCTTCCCTCCCCCTTCAAACAAACAGAGAAATAAACAGATGGGCAAACACTCCTTTTCTCAACTTACCTGCCTATTTCAGTGGTTTTACTGTTAAAACTCCTAGGCTAAAAATACTGGAGCTGTAGTTTATACCCTCTGGTTATTAACTCCCTAAATCCAACTTGTTTCCAAGCTTTGTTTTTTGTTCGAAATGTCCCTCTTAACAATCAATTCTCTCTGAGACTACCCTAGCCACCAACCTAATCACCTCATTGCCAGAGAAGCTGGAAAAGGTTTCTCTGTCTCTTGCATCTGTTTGGGTCTATGTAAATTTTCTTAAAGTATTTTTCTTAAAATATCATTTTATTTCTTGCCCAGGACTCCCAAAGGATTAATGGCTCCCACATTAATTTCAGAATTTCCCCGGTTATCACTGTCTTCTATAACACAGGTCCATCATACCCCTCATTCACGGATTCACTCATCCAAACTTTTTGTTTAAGGAGCAGGTGAAGGATTTATTTGATCTGAAGAGAAATCATATTATCCAAACATTTTAAATTTCTATTTTTGCTGTTATCTTATTAGGTACTATGAATATTAATTAAGTTGAACATAACAGAGTCTCAACCACTTAAGAGTGTATGCCTTAATGGCAATGACCAGCAAATACATAATCATGATGTTTTATGACAAATCGTTCACTATGAGGTGGAGGAAAAGAGAGAAACCACCAAATCTGATTTCCTGCTAGTCCTACCTCTCAATCTTTTGCTTCAGAAGTCTCCTGTGAAAATTAATCACACTTTTCAACGCTTGCTGAAAAATATATGTGATCTTTGACTTATTTTTTCCATCCAAATACCATCCATCTTAAAAGATTCGGCTTATCCTATCTTTAGCCTTAAAACATTCCTTCCGCATTTCAACACTTACTCATCCTTCCTTCTTCTTACATTTGTAATAGATTTTAAAAGTGTTTCGTAGAGGGGCGTTTGGGTGGCTCAGTCGGTTAAGCGGCTGCCTTCGGCTCAGGTCATGATCCCAGGCTCCTGGGATTGAGCCCACATTGGGCTCCCTGCTCAGCGAGAAGTCTGCTTCTCCTTCTTCTTCTCCTTCTACCTGTTGCTCCCCCTGCTTGTGTTCTCTCTCAGTCTCTCTCTCTCTCTCTCTCTCTCTGTCAAATAAAGAAAATCTTTAAAAAAAAGTGTTTAGTATATAGTCGTATTAGTTTTATGTAAGTTTTGTCTCCACAACTGAATTACATTTTCTTTGCTTCATCAGTATCAGACTCTTGTGTGAATTCAGAGCCTAACTTGCTTATCTTCCCTAAGAAAATCAATAAATAAGCAGCACTTTTATTTTAAAGAAACAAAATGGAAAACTTCAGTCATAAGCCTTAGCTAAATAATCTCATTTTGAGAGAAACATTTACTAAGCCTATTCTTGTATATTCAGTCACTGTGAGAATCATTATAATATGCTTTTCTCCAAGCAGTTCGAAACATTTTCGCTTTTCTCATTTCTCCTGCCATAAAATACATCCTAATTAAATCGATCTAGTATCCAAAAACGATGAGTTAAGTGAGGAATTGGTGGGAAAATTTGGTTATCCAACTTTCTAGTATTTTGCTGTATTTAGTGAGTTTTGCGGGGCAGGATTTTTTGTTTGTTGTTTTTTTTTTTAACCACCTGGCTCACGTAGAATGTCTAGATAACTTTCATTTGTAGAGGCTGGTTTTTGGAACATCCTGGTTAACTCGGACGTCACTTCTTGACATATTCTTGTACCGGGTTCATCATCACACAGTACATTTACAAGCATACAGACAACTTCTTTATCTGTTATTGAAGAATCTTTGCTATCTGTAAGAATGTGTCCTTTTCTTCAGAGATATGACTGCTGAAAAAGGCTGATTCTGCAGTTTAACTAATCAGGTTGCCTCTGATGAGGACAATCTGGAGCAAATCTTGTGCCTACACCAACAATCCTAATTTTGCTGTCAGCCTGTTGCAGTCTAGCCTACCTCCAGATAAGCTCAAGTCAATCTCAGAGAAATATTCAAATTTCAAAAGTCCACGATTTTCCACTTTTCCTCTTTGTTCAATCCCACCCAGCTGCAAACTGCAGAACAACATACTAGTTGAGAATAATTCTAAGTTGGAACAGTAACAGAATAGTTTCCACTTAAGAAGTCTCAAATGAGACAAGTTATAAACACTTTATACCTATGCAAATTTCACAGTTCCTCAAGATTCTCTCCATTTACCCTATCAATCAGAGTGAATGGAAAACTAGATGAAAGAATAAGATGGGGGTGAGGTCAAATTTGACAAAGCTACATTTTTTTGAGGAGCATTTACTATGTACCAGAGATTATGATAGACACTTTAATGCTTTGTTCATTTAATCTTCATGAAAGCTGCATAAAGTAGGCACTACCTCCATTTTATAAATGAAGGAACTGAAACTCAGAGAAGTTAAAAGATGTGCCCAAGGTAACAGAGCTAGGATTAAACTCTACTCTCCAATTCCCTGAGTCCACGCTCTCAAAGATAATACAGTGCTGCCTTTGACATGCGATCGTACAATGCAGTATTCGTTTAGATAGGGAATCTGTGATTGCCATATCCTAACAAGTTCATGATAATGGTTTACCTGTGGTCCCGCAAAGATACCACTGAGGAGCCAGGCCAAGCCAATCATGGACTGTCCAAGCTTGCCATTGCTTTTCATAGCTAGAGGCCTCGTGATGGCCAGGGAGCGGTCCAGGCTGATAACTACCATCATGAAGGCTGGGGCGTACATGGAGAAAAGCTTCAGGTAGCTGAGGACTTTGCAGAGGAACTCTCCAGCATACCACTGGACCGTAATGTTCCACATTCCATCCAGCGGCATGACAATCAGAGTCTCCAACAGGTTGGCTAAGGTCAGATGTTTTAAAAGCACCTTCATTCTCGAGAGCTTTCTCCCTTTCTCTTTCTTTTGAGTCCACTTCTGAAGTTTCAACAAGAAAGAAGCATTAAAACTTGTAGAGAGTAGAAAAAGGAAGAAAGTAACTGTCACTCGGATCTTGCCAGATAAGGTCAGGGTGGGGAGGTTGCCCTGCACCAGTGGGTTGCTGCTGTTTACGGCTGAGCAGTGATTTTGATTCTGTTCAGGAGAGGCGCTCGCCATGTTTCCAGACTCACCGACAGCTTCAAGACTTGTGTTTCTGGCACTTGTGATGTTTTGTCATAATCTAGCCCAAAGCTCTGTTTTATTTCTGCCTTCTTTGGATGGAAACATCACGGGTTTAGATTTATGTCAAATTTTGTCCCTGAGCTACTTTTATGTTTAATGTAAAAGATCAAGGTGAACTTGTTTTGCAGGCTAATAATCCAACAGAGTGCTAAAACAGAGCATGTCGAACACATTTTGAGGGCCAAATGTAACTGTAGTACCTCAGCAGATGGCCTGGTTTCACAACAGTTTTCCTAAGTGCAGAAGGACACTTGAGGCTTAATTCTGAGTTTAGAATTCACTCATGCTACTATTTACATAAGTTTAAGAGATTTTCTAAGAACTATTAAGTGTTATTATTCTGTCCAACAGATGCAAAATGAAGATGAAGAAAAATACTAAAAAAGAACTTTATCCAGTTCAAATCTGTTGTTTTAAGAAATTAATTCATTTCTCAAAAACATTTGTTTTTCTTTTTCAATCACACACTGCTGTACGTTCAAACACTAGACAAATATGTTCTTTTAAAATCATCCTCCACAAAACATCAAATTAATACCTTTACAGAATTAATTTAATCTAATACAAATTGGTGTGCATTCAAATTTGTCTCTTGATCTAAATGGTCTAACTATCCATGCTTAGGCTGCAGTAAAAATGATTAACTCTTTTTTATTATTGCCTTGCTTTTATAATTGTTTAAATATTATACTTGCCATTACTGCACATTATTACATAAGGTAGCTAGATACTGGAGAGAATACTGTATAAATGCTGTACCCACATTTATATGTGTTTATATATAATATGAATATTTGCTTAAATTCTTTTGTATGTTATCTGATCATTTCAAATTGGGGCCACTTAGAAACTCTCTGTGTTACTGCTTTAGCTTTCATGGTGGGTGTTCGATGATGTTATTTGCTAACACTGATATGACTTACACTGAAATTAATTAAATCATTAGCTTGGTTTGTCTTTTGTCAACTAGTTTGCTTTTGTGGTAGCTAAAGCAGGAATAATGTTAAGAGCATAGGTTACTTGGGGATGCCTGGGTAGCTCAGTCCATTAAGCGTCTGCCTTCTGCTCAGGTCATGATCCCAGGGTCCTGAGATTGAACCGCACATCAGGCTCCCTGCTCAGCAAGGAGTAAGCCTCTCCCTCTCCCTCTGCCCCTCCCCCTGCTCATGCTCTTTCTCTCTCTCTCTCCCTCCCTCTCACGAATAAATAAATAAAAAAATTTTTTTAAATAAAATATTTTTTAAAAAAGTATAGGTGACTCTTGTGACTCAGATGGTCCATTCTTGTTGGTTCATTTGTTTTTTCTGTCTCATATTCATCGGTTTAATAAATAGTTACTAGATACCTGCTACATATACTCTTAGCCTTTGCAGACAATAAATTGTGCACATGGTATCATCCGGGCCCTGAAGGAGCTTATTTGGTACACAGAAGATTAGATAAGAGTATTGGATATGTCTGTGTGCCTCGCAGACTCCCTCTGTGCTGGCTGCCTCCTGCATCTGGAGGAACAAAGAGCACTTGCTTACCCAGGCTCCCTCTTGGCTGTCACCTCACGCCCGGAATTCCTGGCTTTCTCTCACCACTTCTAGACTTGAAGGAAATATTATACTGCAGAACGTGACTGTGGCTTCCTAAATGGCTTGCTGAAGGGTCTGGAAATATTTTCCAATGGAGTATTTTGGTTCTGAAATGGATTACTTCAGAATAATTAGTGGGAGGAATAGATGAGTCAGAAATTATGAGAAATACGCCTTCTAGAAAAATATCACATGTGTTTTTAAGCACAAATCTAGCATAAACACAGACTTGATTCTCATTATTCGCAGTAGTTCTATAAAGTTGCCATGAACACTTAATTGGTGAATACTTGCTCCTAACAAAAATATGGGGTTAGGTTCCTGTGAACCACAACCATTTGCATTATATAGGTTCATTTGCCAACATCCTCATAAAACAAGGAGTCTCATTATTGGAAAATCTGCTTTTTCTTATAACCCCTTTCCTGTATAACTCTTAGCAGATATTTAAAATATTGTTCCCAAGATTCCTGATATTCAGAAATTGCCACATCTGCAAGTTGAACATTTTTCACACCATGTGGTCTTTTGAATTGTGCAAGTCAGTTACCATAATTCTTTTGGCTTTGACTGTCACAACCATGCTATCCACTATATTTTTGAGAAATTAATCCTCATCACATGAATCCACAAATTTTTCCACTTTCCCACTTTCTCCATGGCTTCATCACACACCGATTATGCTTTAGAACTCTCTAGAGAAGCCACATGTTCAGATCAGCAAATGTTCGCTTCCTTTTTCTGGATGTACCAGATTGTTGATTCATTAACAATGAACTCACAGCCACCAGCACCATTACTCTTGCCTGAAGGAAGCTTATATAATACATGTATTTTCGGGGCAGCAGGGTGGCTCAGTTGGTTAAGCGTCTGCCTTTGGCTCAGGTCATGACCCCAGGGTCCTGGGATCGAGCTCTGCAACGGGCCCCCTGCTCTGCGGGGAGACTGCCTCTCCTTCTCCCTCTGCCTGCCACTCCCCCCTGCTTGTGCTCTCTCTCAAATAAATAAATAAATAAATAAATAAATAAATCTTAAAAAAAAAACCACATTTATTTTCTCTGTAAGGTACATTGCAGCCTTCTTGTGCTAAGGAACGTTGGACAGCACTTCAGCACTATATTTGCGGCCATTTTAAGTGCTGAAATCACTAACAGAATGCACAAAATATGAAAAACATGGGATTAAATATACTATGGAAAGGCAACTTGCTTCTAGTATGAGAGCTGTAATGAGAATTGCACATCAAGCCGCTCAAATTTCTCCCCACTCTGCATGTGCACATGTCTGGAAATAATCATAAAAGCACTGAGGATATTGATTTGGGGTTACAAATGAATTTTAGGAAATAGGTGACTTTGCAAGTAGTAAGGATTGGCTGTACATAAAAATCAGTAAGTAAAACCAGGAAACAAATTCCCACTAGAACTCCCGAGTAAGTTAAACTGTATTACAAACATAAAATATTTATAACATTAAAAAACATAGTGTTTTCACCCAGAACTTCACAATTAGATTGAAAGAAATACTATTTGTTGAGTTCTCAGCTCTTGAGAGTTTAGAAGAGATAGTGAAATTATGTTTATATAGAATATTTAAAAAGGCATTTTTTTTTTACATCTGAGATTTGTGACCATAAAATTTGTACCTACTATATTAGCTATACGAGGTTCCTAATAACAGTTTATTATTCTGAAGAACTCAAAAGGCTTTGCATACACATCATGTCAGTTAATCTGAGCAGGGTCATATGCCTGAAACCAAATAAAACAAGGTAACCCTTGGATAGATTTTACATGTTGGGAAAGCTATTATATGTGGGCCCAGAAACCAAAAGAAGAAAGGAAAAATGTTCATAGTAAAATCTGATTATATTGAGATATATTTTGCCTTTTGCCTCTCATTTAGGGAAAGAAAAAACTGGAGCATGCTGCTTTATTATTAATTTCTACCTTTCCTTTCCTGCCTCTTTCTCTTTCTCTCATTAATTTCCCACATTGTAAAGTAATGAAGAAGCCAGAAGACAGTGTCAGAGAAGTAATGGGAGGAGAGAATTTCAGGAGAGAGGAAGCAATCCCTACATCAAATATCTTAGTGACAGGATAAGGCCCAAAATGTTAGTAGGATGAGAGAATTGGGAGGTCACCAATGACCTGCCTAGAGTAGCTTTGGTGCTTTTGGTGAGAATGACACTAGAGAACACATGAAATCTGAGAAAGTGGACATAAAGAAAGAAGGATTTTAAAAACAGGTATGTAAGTCTTGAGGGTGTTTAGAGATTTAGAGATGGAACCAGTAGAGAGGGAGAACAAGTCTAGAGACTAGGGCAAATGTAGCAGGAAGACAAGGGAACAGATCACTTAGGGGAGATGATTATGCAGTAAGGCACTAAGGATTTAGGGTTGAAGGAAGTTAGGGAAGTTAGGAGTCAGGGAAGGAAGTGAATCTATGAAAGGGGTGGAGGTAGGGCATACTGAAATAAAAGGAAAGGTCAGGAAAAGAGGATCCTGATGGAATGAAAACAAGTTATAATGGAGTAAGGGAATCTTAAACCTAGAAGGATATAGATAGAAATTTGAATTTAAGATTCCAGATGTGAAATTGTTCTGGTTAACAAGAAAGTACAGGATGTGACCATGACAGTGGATAGGTGAAGAAGAGGGTGAATGAAGTTTGATGCCATGTTAATTATGTCCTTTTTTTTGCAAGAAAGAGAGATTCTCTTAAATAATAGAGGCTTCTTTCATAATATACAATGCCTAGAAAACCAACAGGAACCCAGGCAGTTCCAAGGAGGAGCAAATCTCTGTTTCATGATTTGAGTTGGTCCTCTGGCATGATATCTTTGCTTTTCTTTATATTATCTTCTCCATCCTCTTCTTGTACCTAATTGCTCAGTTCTTTTTGGATGCAAGTCTAAATTCTGAGGTGAGAAACAGAGATGGTGGTTTGGAAGTGACCCAGAGGAGCCAGAAATAGATTTTTAACACCTCTTTACCAATAAGACTAAAAGAATAAAAGAAGACAGGTCAGTTATTTATTTATTTATTTACTATTTATTTATTTATTTATTTAATGGCTTTTTTATTTAAATTCAATTAGTTAACCTATAGAGTATCATTAGTTTCATATGTAGAGTTCAGTAATTCATCAGTTGCATATAACACTCATTGCTCATTACATCACATGCCCTCCTTAATGCCCATCACCCAGTTACACCATTCCCCCCCCACCTCCCCTCCAGCAACCCTCAGTTTGTTTCCTATAGTTAAAAGTCTCTTATGGTTTGTCTCCCTCTCTGATTTTGTATTATTTTTCCCACCCTTCCCCTTCAATCCTCTGTTTGGTTTCTTAAATTCCACATATGAGTGAAACCATATGATAGTTGTCTTTCTCTGGTAGACTTATTTCACTTACCATAATACCCTCTAGCTCCATCCACATTGTTGCAAATGGCAAGATTTCATTTTTTTGATGGCTGAGTAATATTCTGTTGTGGATATATATATATATATATATACCACATCCTCTTTATCTATTGATCTGTCGATGGACATCTGGGCTCTTTCCGTAGTTTGGCTATTGTGGACATTGCTGCTATAAACTTTGGGGTGCAGGTGACCCTTCGGATTACAACGTTTGTATCCTTTGGGTATCTTTTAAAGGAGAAGTATGTAAATGAAGAGTATTTGGTAGAACATTTTGCTTCTAATAGGAAGAAAAGATAGAGGCAGCCCAATATCAGAGAAAAGGAATATATATATTTTCCCGTTTTTCAAAACATGAATTAACTTCATTTAACCAAGAATGATAGTGTCTGTGACAACTATGCTGTGAGTAAAAGGGGGAGAATTTTCATTTCAGTTTAATTGGAGGGATTTGAGGAAGGAATGTGGACTATTAATTATGAGGAAGTATTTCCATGAAATTGCTATGGAAATGAGGAACAAACTCTAAAAGCTGTACAATTTTTTCTAAGCCATGTTAAATTATGCATAGCATTTAAAATGGAAGATTCACTTTCATTTTCTGAGAGTGTATCTTATTTGGAGAATCATGCCATGAGACATTATTATAGTTCTCATTTCAGTATAACAGTGTCAGAGGTAAATGATAGGAAATTATGGTTCAAAATTTAAATACAATATGAGAGATCAGATTAACAAAAGACATATAACAAAAATCATTAATATTATGAAGTGAATGAAAATGCGGTATAATGATCACATTTATTTGTCAAATTGATATATTCACTAAATACTGAAAGTAGTAATTCTTTTTTGTTTTAATTATAATTAATAATATGTAACTAAATATGAGTTAATAAAGCAAGAGTGATCATTTTTACTTCAATAATTCAGTTAATTGAACATTTATTGAACATTATGTCTTAGGCACTGTACTTATAGTTACCAAAAAAAGGCTATCCAAAGCTCGTTATATTTGATATTTTCAGACATTTAATGCTTATATTATGTTGAGATATTTTTATGCATATAAACTTCAGGTGGGCTGTTGGATATTGAAAATAGTATAATTTTAATTTTATTCTTTGCTGATAGTTTTCTGTTGACACACTTAGCATTTCCATTTTATAAAGTAATTCAATTCTAAAATACAACACATCTTTTTTTTTTTTAAAGGTTTTATTTATTTATTTGAGAGACAGATAGAGAGTAGGGAGGACAGGGAGAAGCAGGCTCCCCGCTGAGCAGGGAGCTCCACGTGGGGCTTGATCCCCAGACCCTGGAATCATGACCTAAGCCGAAGGCAGACGGTTAACTGAGTGATCCAGGTGCCCCTAAAATACAACACATCTTAATCTCATCTTTTTCAGCTTAGGACATTTGAAAGCTACATGTCTAATAATTATTTTAAGAATTTATGAGGCAAATATATAATAACATAAGTTAAATTTAAAATACAATTTAGAAAGTATATGTGGTTATTGGTATCCATTTTTATTCAAATTAAGTTTCAGTAAAACTGGGTTCCCATAAAATTAATTGACACCCTATTAATTCCTATATAACATACTCACTATTATTTCATTCGAATTCCTTCTTTTAAAAGTGTTTCTATAAAGGCTCTAATGTTTCTAAGAGTGGTTTATTGACCTTTATATTCCTTTATGCTTCTTTCAGTAGGCATTTATAAAAAATCATCACTATTACTTGCTTTAAAGTCTGTTATATGCCCCATACAGTCTAGCATGCCAAGGTTTAATATTTTTTGTAGCAGTAAATAGGTTTCCAACATTTAATTCCATTCTACATCAAAGTGAGGTATAAGAATATGGCAGAAGTACTTTTGAGTGCCACTGAACTTAGCTTAGAAATAATTAGTATAATGTCACAAATATTTAATACGTAGTATTTTTTTCTGGGAAAATAGTAAAGAAATCCTTTTAAAATTTATTTTACTACTTATGCTGCTTCCAGAGAGAGCATAGGAAATTTCTCTGTATCTATAAAATTGAACTATTTCCTAATTCCTACTTAATAAAATAATAGGAATAATATATCACAAATCTACACAGAATATTCCACCAGGATAAGAATCTACTGACTTAAACAGTTCTCATTTTAGTATTTTTCCCTGTTTTTCTAACTTATATTTCTTTAATAGGAGGAAGTAATATGAAATAAATGGTTATCCCCATTCTTCAAGTATGTTAACCTCTTGTAAACAAAGATTTTACTTAACAAATACCAATATAGAAGTTATTATGTGTCAGGAGCTATTCTAAGTGCTTTGTAGCCAGTTAGTCATTTAATCTTTATAACTACCTTTTGGGGCAAATACTGTTACATTCTGAGTCTATAAATGGGGAAACTGAAGCATAGAAATGTCAGGGAAGCTGCCCTTCACACAGAGAATTATGTGGCAGAACTGGGGTTTGAATCCGAGTGAGTTGGCTCTTAACCTATGCTTTGCTGCTTCACAAAAACCACTCAGCACCCTTTCCTGCTCCTTGAGACACAACTATTCCTTTTGGAGTTAATAGCAATGATATTAATTCTTTTATGATAATTTTTAATAAAACAGAATCTTTAAAAATTGATTTTTATAAAAATCGGTATTATGTTTTTAAATCATTAAGACTTAAGGTTGAAAGAGAATTGATACCCAAAGATGCTGTAATTATTTAATAAGATCTTCAAAAAGGGTTTTTATTCAAATAGATGATTTTACTGTCTTTTATCTGGAATGTTTTTGTGATTGTTTTGCTAGAATGTGTAATTTTGAAACTTATTAGTATTATATTTTTTGAAGGTAGAATAATAGGAAGCTTATAAATAACCCTTCTTCAATTTATTTTCCCTAGTCTATAATGCAGATATCATATATTCAAGGCTTTTATTATAAAGAGTAATTTCATAGATAGGAGTCTGTATCTGTGATATAGTATTATTTGTTATATAGAATTTTTTCTTAACTAGATCATCAAAGCACCCATAGGAACAAATAAAAATCTCTTAAAGCAAAAGTCTTTGAATAGCAAAACTCGATTAACTGGAATTCTACAAACCAGGATATGGCTAGTTACTTGGAAATATTTTTGCATTATTACTCCATAAGAAGATGAATTAAAAAAAAACAAAGTGATAACTTTGGGGGTTCAGTTAAACATAGACCATGTCTGAAAAATCAGTACACTTAACATTTAGATGCTTAAACCACCTGCATCTAACCTTATAGTACAATACAAGGCAACATCATCTTCGTAATAATGAACTTTAGGAAAGATATTCTGAAACAATAAAGATTCATTTGGGTTTACTATAGTGGGTTTATTGAATTAAAAAAACACATTTATGTATTTTAGGAAAAATATGGCATTCCCTAACTAATTAATCTGAAAATGAAATCAACCAATGTATTAGGCTGAGCTGGAGATGGTGATTTTTATGCAAGTGGTTTGAGGAAGTGCTCCAAGGGGAAGCCTGTAAGGGAGTGAGGAAAGCAAGATAGGGCAGAGGAAGAAGTCGGGCAAATGGGGATTCAGCTGGACTCCAGTCTTCGCCTGATCCCACGTGGAAGCCTGCCATGTAAATGGCACCATGGTTTGCCCACTCCAGTCTTCGCCTGATCCCATGTGGAACCCTGCCATGTAAATGGCACCATGGTTTGCCCACTCTAGTCTTCGCCTGATCCCGCGTGGAACCCTGCCATGTAAATGGCACCATGGTTTGCCCACCATTTGGATAGGGGCTGAGCTTCTGTACTCCTGCATCCATTACCCATTGGCTGAGGCCCACCTGTTAGGTGGAGAGAGGTATCACTTCTCAGGCCCATTTGGGTGGTGGCTCCCGTAAACTGAGGGCATTTCTCAGAAGAAGAGAGTAGCTCAGCAGCGGATGGAGTGTCCGTGTCTGTTAGAGACATCTGAGTGGAGCAACAACAATGTCCCTTACAACCAGAACATCTATTCAAAGAACATTCTAGGAAATCAGCGTTTGAGGGCAATACTATTCTCTGGAATAGAATTTAAACTATATTTTCATAATGGATATAGTAGAGAAGAAAGAGCACAATATTGGGAATCGAGTGATCCCCATTTTCTTGTGTAATTCTCAAGCCTCTAGGGTCTCAGCTATTACCTGTAAAATTCCTGACATGGTTTTTAAGTTCTCTGTCAGCTTCAAAATCATTTTCTGTTATTTTCTTTTATTATGCACAGATTTCTATTCCTTAAAATGTTGTATTTTCATTTTTTGGATATGCCTTATTTAATAGTCATAGGAACTAGTTTCCAAGCTTTACTCATTCATTCATTCTTTCATTAATTTATTTAACAAATATTTCTGTGTGTCAGAATTCTAGGTGTTGAAAATATAGACTGAGAGCCTATAATATGGATTTTACATTTTTATTTTTTATTTTTATTTTATTTTTTTAAATTTTATTTTATTTTTTCAGTGTTCCAAGATTCATTGTTTATGTACCACACCCAGTGCTCCATGCAATATGTGCCCTCCTTAATACCCACCACCAGGCTCACCTATCCCCCCAGGATTTTACATTTTTAAAAAAAGATTTTACTTATTTATTTGAGAGAGAGAGAGTGTGTGTACAAGTAGGGGGAGCTGCAGGCAGAGAGAGAAGCAGACTCTCCACTGAGCAAGGAGCCTGACTCGGGGCTCCATCCCAGGACCCCAGGATCATGACCTGAGCTGAAAGCAGACGCTTAACCAACAGACACCCAGCAGCCCCTACATTTTCTTAATATGATAACATTCTAAGAAATGTCATTTGAACTATATGGGAAAATAAGAATTTTCCTCCTAGAAAAAGAATTAATGTCAATTTGTATTAAAACCCCCACATAGTGAAGGGTTAAAAGAAAATGTGGCGACTATTTTTTTCTCATACTTGAAAATGTATGTCATATCCTTCTCTCTTTTTTAACAAGAGGATCCTTGGAAATGAAGAAAAAATAAACTGTCTACAAGGATTTTTGCTTTTGTTTTGTACTGTTTTGTTGGTGAAAAGTCTTGATGAAAATCATTGAGGAAGCCAGCTTTTTTGTACTTAACCTATAAGATCTTCTGAGGGAAGTTAAATTATGGCAGGAAGAGTCTGAACAATGCTACATGCATTTTCTGGTGGCAGAGTAAGGATAGTATGCTTAGCAAAAGAGTCCTGAAAAGGAGCAGTCTGAGTAAAAATGAGACAAATCAGAGTTCAAAGTGAAAATACTAATCTGCAGTAAGGGTAGCAAATTCTAATAAAACTGGTTGTATCAGATATTAAATTACCTGATAAAGGAGTCTTTAAGCCACAGCTGAGTGTAAACAGTCACAAAGATGCTGAAAAAGATGCTAGATAATTCGGGTGGTAGCAGTCACAAAGGTGTGGAGTTTAAACAGGCAAAAGAAGAAACCAACTGAGAAGTGAGCCTGATAAATTAATTAAAATATTACTACTTAGCAGTAAGGAAGGATTGACGGAAAAAGTGGACTTCAACGTACGGTACTTACTTGTAGTGTTATCTGTATAATATTTAAATTACCTGTTTAATAAACTTGTTAATAATTTATTTATATTCAGTGTATTGAGTTTCACTATTGTCTCTAAGTTCTCATTATTAACTCTTGCCAGGTACTATTTTAGAGCAGGAATGCCTGAATCTGGAGAGACCCAGGAGTTATAACATTGTTGCCCTAGTGGGCAGCCACCATTTTAACTGGTGTTCCCTATTGTTCAGTCTCTCTCGTAGAGAGGAGGAAAAGGAAGTCTATCATCATAGAGTGTATCATTATGCAGGTTTATTCACTTAAACCAACCCTATTTGGAAGTGGCAGATTTCTTTTTAAAAATTATTTATTTTTTATTTTTAAAAGATTTTATTTATTTACCTGATAGAGACACAGTGAGAGAGGGAACACAAGCAGGGGGAGTGGGAGAGGGAAAAGCGGGTCTTGATCCCAGGACCCTAGGATCATGGCCTTAGCCAAAGGCAGATGCTTAACAACTGAGCCACCCAGGAGCCCCTGAAGTGGCAGATTCCTTAAATGTGCTTACTTAACATACCTGTTTTTATGTCAAATTATTTTCTGAAATAAAAAGTATTTGTACTTTTTTCCCCCCACAGGAATATTATACACTTGCTATACACAAAGAAGTTAGGTAAAGAAGAGTACTGGTGGGGTGCCTGGGTGGCTCAGTGGGTTAAAGCCTCTGCCTTCGGCTCAGGTCATGATCTCGGGGTCCTGGGATCGAGCCCCACATTGGGCTCTCTGCTTAGCAGGGAGCCTGCTTCCTCCTCTCTCTCTGCCTGCCTCTCTGCCTACTTGTGTTCTCTCTCTGTCAAATAAATAAATAAAATCTTTAAAAAAAAAAAAAGAAAAAAAGAAGAGTACTGGTGACTTAAATCATCTTGCTTTTTTCCTAAGATACCAGAATATGCATAGCGTGATATTGCTTCATGTAAAATCTATAGTTAAGACAAGAAACACATGAAAATGTGGAATCTGTTGTGAGGTGATATAATTTAGAATAACACTGTATTGATTCAGAAGATAGTACATTTTGTACAGAATAATAGATGACCATTATTTTTTTGTCTGCCAACATTTTTTTTTCTTGAAATGCCCCTCCCTGCTCTGAGGGGCTATTGATCAAGCCCCCTCCCCCCCCACAAGAAGGATACCCTGATCCAAGCTGGGTTCATCATAGGCAGCCTCAGGATTTTTTTTTTTTTTTTTTACTGGAGCCAGAGGGCAGGAGGGCCATATATTTGTGGAACTGTTAGCTTCACACTAAAGAAAACCTAATCCTAGAGCCAGTGAGCAGGTCTTACCTCAGTGGTAGCATCTGGCCATGAATGAAGACAAAGGAGGGAAAAGTTAAGATGTGGCTAGAGATCATGACACTATTTGAGCCCCTAGCTTCAGCTCTGCCACACGTAGATCCCTAGATTTTTAGTTAACTGAGTCGAAAACGTGTTCTTTTCACTTAAGCTAGTGTTAGTTGGGCTTCTCTCACTTGTGACCAATAAATCTTGACCAATATACCAATATCCATATAGTTTTTTGTAAATACTTAATTTCTAAAAAATTAAAAAGTAAGAATACTAATTCTTATAAATGTATAGCTTGAGATATGTCAAAATATTTTAAAAATCCATCAGATAATAAAGCTACTGTATTAATTCATCTATATAGTCTATGACAAATATTACATTTTAGAATGCTATTCTAGGTGGATCTTAGTTATACCCATATTACAGAGCATGGCTGTTTAAAGTGTGGGTTCTGGAACCCGGTTGTTTGATTTTGAATCCCAGCTCAGCCAGTTATAAATTCTGGGCTTCACTTCTCTCTATCTCAGTTCCCTTACCTATAAAATTAAGATTACAAGGGAGCCATCCTCACAAGGTTGTTGTGAGGGTCAGTGTAATAATGCATGTCAAGTGTGCCTGGCACATAGTAAGTGGTCTATAAATGTTAGCTACTATTATTAACGTCATTATTTTGGGGGTCTATGGACAAAATTTCTACCATAATGAAAGCTATTAGTGGTAGATGTAGGAATGTTGGTGATGAAAAAGAGAAGAGCTGGAGCGTAGTCTGGGAAAGTACCGCCATGAGATAATATTCATGATAAAAGCCAACTGATCTGTTTATGTGACAAGTTGGCATGAGCCCTAAAAGTGTATTTATAGACCTCTGTGCCCTCAGCTAGAATGTTCTATATGGGCAAAAGGAAAGTGAAGGGAAAGCAAAATTTCCATATTATTTATTCTGGCTGATAATTGATATTGTTGAGGAATTTTAAGAGATTGGAGGTATGTAATACAGTGTTATCTGCATAACACGTTCAAGCCTACATAGTAAGTGAAACATAGTCCATGTGTCTGACGATAATTTTACTATTACGTGTGTGTATGTGAGAAACATCTTCTGACCTCACTTACATATGGAAGAGAAACAGTAACAAATCAACAAGCATTGGGATCTATTCAATGTACCCCATGGGATTAACATGCTATTTTGGGCCATCAAAGTGAGGAAGCCATAAATAGAGAAGAGATTAACATTGGCACAAAGACTGCAAAGAAGACACAGATTTTCTTTGGAAATTATTATAGGCACTATATGACAATTCACTAGGTTACAACCTACCAATATATGGAGCTTGTGGCAGCCGTGTGATTCAGCAGGGGATTATTTATACACTCAGAAGGGAGTTTATTGCTAACACCTATTCTATGATTTCCTAAGGGACCTGGATCTACAAATCAGTAAAGAAGACTTCCTTAGTAAACTGTTATCCATATTTGTTCATATAATTACCTTCAGTCTGGAGAGGAGTAAAGGGGAAATTATATATCCTCGTTCATTGCTGTCACTAACCCCTTTTCAAAATCTAATATGCAAAATTTTTCATAGTTTTAAAATTGTATATCTTTATATTTGCAACATTAAATGCGCGTAAAGAAAGGTGCTCTAAGTTAAATGTGGTTTGGGAATTACAAACACGTTTAACAAGGATATAATTTTCAAACTTTATAAAGAACTTCTGCACTAGAGACCAGTTTTGGACAAGATCCAGTCTCGATAGTATGTTACTCGAGTGTAGACACCAGGCTTGTTTGGGAGAGCACATTCATCTCCTCAGTTTACAATACCAGCAAGGAACCAAGTGCCTTTATAATCTGTACCAACCAGAGGTCCTCTGGAGTCACCCTACAGAGAAAAAGGATGCATACAATTACTATACTTTAAAGAAGAATACTGCTTATTTTTCTCTTCTGTAATAAAGACAGGGAGATGCAGAAAAAGGAAAAAAATCTTCTAGCTATTTCAATATTGAATGGAGTCATACAGTATTTGTTCTTTTATGACTGGTTTATTTCACTTAACACAATGTCCTTCAAATTTCATCCATGTTGAAGCATGTGTCAGCATTTCCTTCCTTTTTAAGGCTGAATGATACTCAATTTTATGTATATGCAACATTTTGTTTATCCACTTATCAAAGGACACTTGGGTTGCTTTCATCTTTGGCTATTGTGAATAATGCTTCTATGGTTAAATATACAAATATCTATTTTTGTCCCTGCTTTCAGTTCTTTCGAGTATATGCCTAGAAATGGAATTGCTGGATCATATTGTAATCTATTTTTAACTTTTTGAGGAACCACCATGCTGCTTTCCATAGAGGCTGCACCATTTTACATTCCATGAACAGTACACAAAACTTATGTTACAATTTTTAAAAATCTTATCTCTTATTTTAAATTCATAGAATAAGTGGAGAATAATAGAGAGCATCTCTCCATTTCTTGTCCTTGTCTCTTTTGACTTCCTAGCTCACCTGTATCAGCTCACATCTGTATTTACACTCATTGCCAGATAAATGAAGGTATTTAGTTCTTTGCAAGGCTAATCCCTCCACCTGGTTTCTGGATCAAGGACACTGTTCTATCAATAATCTTCTCTTGTTTGTTTTCCTACTATGTCTTCATTTCCTGCACTGTCTTTCCTCACCAGGCATATACATTTTTTTTTTCAGTTTTGCCCATCAGAAAAAATGACAGCCTTTGTGGATCTTAAGACCACCTCCATTGTCCTAATTATCTTCCTTTCATAGCTAAGTGGCTTGAAGTAGTAATTTATATTGACATTTCCATTTTCTTGTCTTATTTTCAACTTTCTTCTGAGTGATTTTTCTTTCCACCAACAAACTTTCTAAACATTACCAATAAATGATTGTTGAAGCTGATACACTCTTTCCAGCATCTATATTACTCTTTGGCATGTGTCACTATTGACTATTCCCTTTTTCTCTGATCCCTGGAATCCTGTGACACCAATTTCTTATTGTTTTTTGTTTTTCTGATCTTTATTATCTCTGTTAGCCCCTTAAAAACATTTATACCAGAGTTTTATTACTTAGGTGTTTCTTATTTTATATACTTTATCTGAACAATTGTATTTGTACTCATGAATTTAACTAGCACCCAGATGATTAGAACTTTCAGATTTTTATCTAGGAACTTTTTCCTGAGCCCAAGGTTTGTTTTCTTTCTTTCTTTTTCTTTCTTTCTTTCTTTCTTTCTTTCTTTCTTTCTTTCTTTCTTTCTTTCTTTCTTTCTTTCTTTCTTTCTAAAGATTTTATTTATTTGTTTGACAGAGAGAGAGAGAGAGATCACAAGTAGGCAGAGAGGCAGGCAGAGAGAGAGAGGGGAATGCAGGCTCCCCACTGAGCAGAGAGCCTGATGCGGGGCTCGATCCCAGGACCCTGAGATCATTACCCGAGCCGAAGGCAGAGGCTTTAACCCACTGAGCCACACAGGCGCCCCAAGGTTTTTATTTCTAATGGCACACTGGACATATATGCCTGGATATTACACAGGCACTTCACATTTAGCACACTCCAAACTTCATCCTCCACAAACCTTCCTTATCTCTTGTATATCTTCTCTCAATTGTTCAGGAAGAAATATGGAATTTAGCATGTATTCCCTCTTTTCCCTCTTCCTCACTTCTAATCTAGTCCCACAGTCTTGTCTACCTAACTGTCTTGTCTCTTCATTCCTACTGTGTCTTATTTGAAGCCCTCATTACTTTTCTCAGGCAAAATATTTTAATAGATCTCAATATCTCTAGCTTACTTGCTTCCAGTCCATCTTCCACTCTGCATGTATTGGATTTGGCAATTAGATCATCATTAGTAATCTTGGCTAGAATATTTTCACTGGTCTGATAGGGCAAAAGTCTGCAAGCAGTGGGTTAGAGAGTGAGTAAGTTAAGAATATGGAACGATGATGGTAAACTATTATGTAGAGATTTGACTAAGAGAAAAAGAAAGACATAGAAGGATATATTAAGGGAGAGATCTAATACTATTTGCAGAATATGTGGAAGAGCCCATTGGGATGAGATAGTTTGGAAAATATGAAAGAAAGTTCAAATTAATATAAAGTTCAAATACTTGTATTTTCAGAGAGGGGATGAAGAATACAGACAAAAGATTAGATTTGAAGAGTAGAAGAAATTTGTTTGTCCAGAGCCTGGAAGGTGAGGATAAGTACAAATATAAATTTATCATGTAGAAAAGAAATTAAAGGAGTTCTCATAATTTCTTTCATTCTTTTTTCTAGTTAGTATGAGGGAGATGTCATATATATTTTTTAAAGATTTATTTATTTATTTGACAGAGAGATACACAGAGAGAGAGGGAACACAAGCAGAAGGAGTGGGAGAGGGAGAAGCAGGCTTCCTGCCGAGCAGGGAGCCCGATGCGGGGCTCAATCCCAGGACCCTGAGATCATGACCTGAGCTGAAGGCAGCTGCTTAACGACTGAACCACCCAGGCACCCCGGGAAATGTCGTATGTTAAGGAATATAAGGGCATATAGGGACACATTCAAATAATGCAATGAAAGGCTGACATAGACTATGAAGGATGTATTAAAAAATTCTATAGTGTATTAAGGACCCAGCTGTGATTATATGACACCAGTTTACAAGGCTGCAAGATTTCTTCTAGTTGTGCTCAGGAGCTTACATATAGGAGCCAATAAAAATGTCATATTGCTCTGTGGTTAGAGATTATTAGCATGGGTGTGGGGAAGTAGAAGATGGTGAAGTCACTGAGGGTGCTGTCAATGGAGTGGTTGAAATAATAAAACCTCTACGCTACATAAGGTTAGAAGAAAGTCATGGTGCTGAGGGTGATGGACTGAGAGAAAAATTACGAGAAACTGGTATTTAAACTTGTCATAACTTTGAAGAATAGGGTTAGCGGGACAGTTGAAAAGATGGGAATGTGTAATTAGAGATGATAATTACGCATTGCAAGTACTTGCTTGTGTGTCTTCTCGTTCCTAGAGTGCAGGAATAATGCTTTATTCACTTTTAATTCCTCTGCACCTAAAACAGGGTCTGACCCATAGTAATTCATAAAAACGAATGAATAAAATAAAGGGTTTTTCTGGATTTACCACTGATTCTACCTGCCTAGATAACTGCAGTAGTACTCTTGTTAACTCTGAGATTATTGCTTATAAATAGCATCAGAAGTTTTTGAAGTATATTAAGCATAAGGAAAGGCAGCGTAGAGTGGCATTCAGAGTATAGACTATGTAGCCCAATGTCCCCTGTTTAAGTCTGAGTTCTACCACTCAATACCTGTGTGAGTTTAAACAATTTACTTGATCTCTTTGTCTCAGTCTCTTCATCTGAGATGTAGGGCTTATAATAGTACAAACATACACCACAGGGTTGTCATAACTTGAATAAATTAATATTTGTAAAGAGCTTAAAACAGTGCTTACCACATGGAGATGCTATATAAGCATTGTTAAAGAAACAAAATATTTAGGGTATTGGAACCACCCTCAATTAAGAAAGCTCCATGATCATTAGGTTTGGTGTTGGATTCAGTTGAGTGCTTCTCAGTGAAAGAGAGCCAATCTTACTAAAGTTGCCAATATTCCATTCATCTCTTTATTGCTTATTCCAAATTTAGTCTCTTCCCCACTCCAACTGACAGCTTCTTATAACAGTAGGAGTGGTTTAGCACTTTAGTATTTTAATTTAATAAGTATCTTATTAAATACTAAATTTTTCTTCTTTTGAGAACATTGCACAAGTAAATGGGAATTAAAAAACCACAAGAAAAAAATCTTGAAAATGGAGTAGGCAAATTTACCTGGCAGGCATCCACACTTCCCTCCAGGAACCCCGCACACAACATTCCGGGTGTGATCACACTGCCATATACATCTTCACTGTTGGAGGTTTTATTATCTATAATCTTCACTAATCCTTTCCGGAGTATATTAGGACTTGTTCCTAAAGGAAGAAAATTACATAATTTTTTTTTTTAAAGATTTTATTTATTTATTTGACAGAGAGGGAGAGATCACAAGTAGGCAGAGAGGCAGGCAAAGAGAGAGGGGGAAGCAGGCTCCCTGGGAGCCTGATGCAGGGCTCGATCCCAGGACCCTGATATCATGACCTGAGCCAAAGGCAGAGGCTTAACCCACTGAGCCACCCAGGTGCCCAAGAAAATTACATAATTTTTGTTAAGTTAATATTAATATCTCTGGCTAGGCTTATTAATTCCTAACACTATGTACAATTTCCAAATCAATTTAAAACATACATTTTAATTAGGCTTTTGTCTCCTTTCTTAGTAACAAAGTAGATTACATGTATGCCTTAGAAAACAAAATGAAAAATTCATATTCCAGAAACATACATTTTATAATCATTTAAAGATTTTCTGCTGTTACTGTAATTCTGAATCGTAGAATTTAGATTTATTTTTTTCTGCTTTCAGATGCATTTATGAACATAAATAGCCACTAAATCTTTACATTATTAAGGTCATGGGGATGCATTGCCTTGTCACATAGGGCTACTCATTCTCTCCATCAAAAATGCCCAGTCCTCTGCAGTCTTGTTTATTTGCTCTGGTACTTACCTGCATAAAACAAATATTTATTATATTTTGTGGTGATTGTCTTTTTTTGCTAAAAATGTAAGCTTTGTGAGGGCAGGAATATTTGCCTATTTTATTCATTAATATATCAAACCATTCAGACCTGTATTTGGAATAAAGGTATAAGCAAGATAAATATTTATTGAATGAATGAATGGATAAAATGGAGGAAAATGAATTACTTCTTCAAATAATACATTCCTACAAAAACTGCCATTGTTAAGGGAAATTGTGGTAAAAGTTCTATGAAATTGTAGTTTTTGTGTGAATGTGGTTGAGGATAATTTTCAATACATTGCACATTATCCGCTTTAAAATGATCTAGAGAAAGTATTTCTCAGGTTTAGTTATGATTTGGAGTATTTTTTTTAACTTCTAAAACTCAAATTCAAACCATGTAGTGGAGGAAGGTTAGGAACTCACCATCAGACTTCAGTGTTCCCCATCCAGTGACTACCACATCTGAATTGGGTGGGAATGTGTGAGTAGCTTCTGGAAGACATACTCTTCGGATGTTGCTTGTGTATAATACTGGCGAGGACAGATGCACAACAGCAATGTCATTATCATGTGTGGGGTAATGGTAGTTTTCATGAATTATAATGTCCTTGATACTTCGCTGTGTTTGTGGGTCACTTAAAAGAAGCCCAAAACTAATATCCCATTCTTTGGGATCCCTGGCCCTAAAGAAAATAGATTTATTTATTAAAAATGTTGTATTTCAGAGTTGTAGAAATTAATATCTTATATGTTTAAAAAATTAAATATGTACTGAATACCCATAGTGCATTTAACATACAAAAGTAAAGCTATATGTGAGAGAAAAAAATAAATACAATAACATGAATAAACTTTGAATAATTCAATAAAATATATTTTATTTTTTAACCTTTTCCCCCCATAAGATATATTTTAAAAGATAAGCCATGAGAACTCATTTTATCTGTCCAGAAAGGCTCAAGAGTATTTAGAAAGATAAATATGGTAAGACAAGATAGTAAGATTAAATAAAGAGTGGGCAAGATTATGGCACAGAGTAAACTTATGGAAATTAAGGAAAGAGCCTAAATCCTCTTTTATAATCATTAAAAACTATAAACAGGAAGATATTTCTGACTTTTACTATTATTTGTTAATCAAGGGTTTGTATATTAAGCACTGACAAATAGTGCCGCTAGAACATTCAAAGGCTGGATGCCTGGGTGGCTCAGTCCTTAAGTGTTTGCCTTCGGCTTAGGGCGTGATCCCGGAGTCCCGGGATCGAGCCCCGGGATCGAGTCCCACATTGGGCTCCCTGCTCAGTGGGGAGTCTGCTTCTCCCTCTCATCCTCACCCCGTTTGTGTTCGCTCTCTCTCTCAAATAACTGAGTAAAATATTTAAAAAAAAGAATATTTCAAAGTCTCAAGGGTCAGAGGGATTAAAAAAAGAAAACAGTAAGTGCTACATAAAGCTAATAGAAATTAGTAAAATGAAACCTCAAACAAAAGGGTAAAAACAAAGCAAATGCTTGGTGCAATAATATATCCTTTAAAGAAATAATAATTTCAAATTGGGCTATAATATATATGGGAGGATGCAGGATGAATTCAAATACTTATGATTAAATAAATAAGACCAGATGAAATAATTATGAGACAGAAATAAAAGACCAGTGCTCAGTTTGGGATTTATAGTTTCTTTATAAAATTGAATTAAGTCTACCTTAGTGATTCTTAACTGAGGGCTATTTCGTCCTCCAGGAGACATTTGGTGTTAACTGGTGACATTTTTGGTTGTTAGTCCCTGGGGGATGCTACAGGCATTTGGCGGGGAGAGGCCAGGGATGCTGCTAAATATCCTATAATGCACGGAACAGCCACCCCCAAATTAAGAATCATTTGGACCAAATATAATAGTGCCACTGTTGACAGTTCCTATTCTAGCCTGAATATATCTTAAAAAAAAAACCAAACAAACTGATCCATTGAGTAATTTTGGGAGTATACGTCACAATATGAAACATTTGGAGGTGTAGTTGTATGGCCATATTCTTGAAAGATATGTATCAGACTTTTGGTGCATTAGGGGCTTTGAGGATTTTTGTGGTGCAGAGCTTACTTTATGAAGCAGTGAGCAGCAGTGACAAGCCAGCTGTTACTCATCAGAGTGGCTCAACATCGGTGGACACTGTTCTGTTGAAGGCTAGCTTGCCAAGGCCATCCCCCTTCCTGGGCATCCATGCCCCCTGCTATCTTGTTGCCAGAAGGAGTTATTATTCGTTTTCCACAAGCTGCTCAAAATAGAGTTCATTAGCATACAATGATATTGATATTGCTAATGCATGCATTGCTCTAGTAAACAAGCTCTCGTAATAAGATTAACTGAGGAAAAGCCCATAGTCTTGGAGAAGTTAGGACTAACTGGGAACATGAAATTTCCTGAGAATTTATTCAAAATAGATTGACATCATCCTCCCCCAACCTCATCGTCACATAGACTCTCCGTATATCTGTATGACCTTCCTCTGATCTGTTATAAGAAGCAAGTGAAATGAAATGTTTGAATTTGGAAGATAATGATCAGTAACCCGTTACTAAGTTGTCTATGAAAATGTGTTCCTTTTAATTTTGTGAGCAGTTGTTTAAAGCAGTGATTGCCCTGAAATGTTCATAAGAAAGAGTGAATGGCTGTGAATGTCAATGGGATATTGACAAGAGGCAGAGTAGACAGAAATGTGTTCACATTCAAGTTACAATCCACCATATCTGGCTAAAAGGAATAATACACGAAAAGAGCCAACCCTTTCCCAAAGTGATATGTTTCTCTGCATCAGGACTGTGCTCTCGTGTCAATTTAGATCCAAAGAAACTGCTAGACTCTTTTAAGTCTTTGAAGAAAATCTGCAGTAATAGTACAATTTCACTCTAATTCTGTCTCTCTCTGATTCTCTTGAATATGTCATCTTACTCTAACTAAAGCACTGAACTTATTCCTTAACAGTTTATGGTATCTTTTACTAGAGATTATCAGCCTCGTTAATTAAATTTTTTAGAGGGCAGGAACCATATCTTTTAAAAAAAAATATATTTTTAGAACCTATCATGGAGAACCTATCACCTATAAGGAGTTCGATAAATGTTTATAGAAATGAAGTCTATGTCAGATGACCCACAAGACATCTTGAAATAAAAATGATATTTGACTTCAAGACCCCTTTCTGGAATGGGTGTGTTCCTAACATTTATAGAATGAGAAAAACTTTCCATATTCAGTGCAGTGGACATCGATGAAAGCAGTGCTTTTCAATCAGGGAAAATTTTGCACTCCACCCCTAGCCCCAGGAGAAATTTGGCAATATATGGAAATATTTTTGATTGCCATAATTTGTGGAGGGGTGCACTCTTGGTAGGTAGAGGCCAAGGATGCTGCTAAAAACCCCATAATGCATACGACTGTTCCTGAAACAAAGAATTGTCTGGCCTAAAATGTTAATACCATTAAAGTTAAGAAACTCTGAATTAGAAAAATGTATTTGCATCAAGAATGAGAACATTTAAATTAATTGGAAAGGTTAGATGGTCAATTGCTTCCCAGGGATGTGACAAGATAATGGCTTGAGATAGTCTTCCCTGAAGGTGGAAAGGCATCAGAAGTACAGGGGAGGGACATGTAGACTTTTAAAAAGGTCTTTGCTAGCCCTCTGAAGTCCTTAAGTTTGCATATTGCTTCTGATTCTTGATTGTTCTCTTTGATGCAATCTAAACGTCAGATTGTTAAGGCATCCTTTTCATAAAAACCACTTAGTTGAAGCACAGCCTAGGTGGTTGTTATTTTTGAATGAGAGAGTCTCACTTTTGACTCACTGAATATAACTCCCTTTCCTTTTCCTCTTTCTTTCCACTCCCTTATCATGGAATCTACAGAGGATAAAACAAATAACTCAGAACCCAAAGGTACAATGGTTCCTCCCTATCCTCCCTTCTGTTTGGACAACTCCTAAAGGAAGTTGGCTTTTACTCAACTTCCTTCAGAGAAATAGAAAAACAAAGATGCTTCTCTGTGGGCTAGGAGAACCTCCCCGGGGTGACTCTACATTCCTATTTGTGCATTTGTTCAGAATTGTAATATAATTTATATTTATGCATCAATTTCCATTCTGAGTTCTCGTTTACTCATCATTGCTATGTCTGTTAAGCTTCTAGCTGCCACCTCTGCAATATTACCTTGTTATAACCTCTGCTGAAATCTTACATGGCACCTTGTAGCTTTTGTTATATCAGAAGACGTCATATGGGAAATTTTAAGAATTTAGGTAATATAATGAAGACTTGATGGCTGATACTTCCAGAAGCATCAAAGAATCTACCAAGCTCTTACAGCCTCCCACTCTTCTAACTTCCATCCCATCATTTATTACTGTAATACACTTTGTCATGTACCAAACTCTATTCTTTCTTCAAACCTGTTTCATTTTTCTCGCCTACCTCTCCCCTCTTGTTATTTATTTAAAGTACAATTAAAACCTCAGATAGGCCAAGTCAGGTTCAGAATACTGATCTGAATGGTTGCTTAGTGTTCTAGCCAGGGGATATACAAATTGGCTGATCTCTTTCTCACTGCTGTTTTTATTCCTGTCTTGATTACTTCTCTTCTGCCAACCTGACACATTTTTAATTGTGGATTTTGATTGTATCAGTACTAAAATTTTTAATTGGAATGATTGACTTTAAAATGTCCTATTAAGTAGCTTGAGGATTGTTCAGTCAAAATATATCAGAGAGAAAAATAATCTAATACAGCTTTGTCTTTAATTTTGTCCAGGTTGCTCAACTCTGCTGCGACTGAAAGGTAGTAAGATACATCGAGGTTGGTGTCACCGGGCCCTGGACGGTGTTTTCCAGCTGCCCTAATTAGTCTCAGTGCCCAGGTAAGAGCAGTGCTCCTCTGACAGCCTGCGACAGGCTCTAGCAACCCTGGGGATCATATTTCCCAGGGCTGTTGGTGGGAGAGTGGAAACAGAATGCCTTCGCCAGCAAGGAAGCTGCTTGCGTGTAAGTCTCAGCACATGAAACTTGGCTTGTATGATCAGAATTCCACAGTGAGTTCCCAGGCCTAAAGTTTTTATAGGTAGAATAAAAAATACAACCAACATCTACTGAGTGCTTATGTATACTTTTTAAAGTACCTTGTTTGTGCTATCTTCTTTTATCATTGCAACAGCTTGGAACTGAAGGTTTGAGAAACTAATTAACAACCATCCAGTAAGTACGTGTTGGATTTGGGGCTCAAAACTGATGTTGTAGCTGGTTTTAGATCCTAAATTCTTAATTATCACTGCTTGTCCCTAGATCCCATCTGCCATTATGGCATGTGATAATGTGTTTCTCATTTAAAATCAGTTGTAGCAGTCAATTTAATCAATTATATCAGTCAATTTAAGACGAACCACAGTCATTTTTTCCCAAGTTTCTAAAAGCAGACTTCCCATTACATCTTTATGGACACCGTATTGGTTATCCAATGGAGGTCTTTTTTGCCTCCATTGGATAATACACACACACACACACACACACACACACACACACACACAGAGTGGAATATTAGGCAGCCACCAAAAAATGAAATCTTGCTATTTGCAACAACATGGATGGAACTAAAGGATATTATGCTAAGTGAAATAAGTCAATCAGAGAAAGACAATTATTGTATGATCTCACTAATATGAGGAATTTGAGAAACAAGGCAGAGGATCATAGGAGAAGAGAGGGAAAAAAATGAAACAAGAAGAAACCAGAGAGGGTGATAAACCATAAGAGACTCTTAATCATGGGAAACAAATTGAGGGGTGCTGGAATGGAGGGGGGTGGGAGGGATGGAGTGGCTGGGTGATGGATATTAGGGAAGGTAGGTGCTATGCTGAGTGCTGTGAATTGTTTAAGACTGACAATTCACAGACCTGTACCTCTGAAACAAATAATACAGTATATGTTAAAGACATACATACATACATACATACGCACTCTTGGCCCATATCTTATTCCAGCCACAATGTAGTGATGAATTCCACACAGATTTGGACCTGCTTTACTCCGGAGTAATTTGACACATGCCCTTCTCAAGTTAGCACCTTAAGTTTCTCACTTTGTGCCAGAAGGAACCCACTGGACATTCCCAGGTGGGCAGTAGGAAATGTGGGAGTTAACTCTGTTGGAGCTCGTGTAAGATGGGAGTCAATCGACAAATGCTTCCCCCTTGAGTCATAGGGGAGCACAGTTCTGATATATAACTCAGAAGGTCCCATGGGATAGAGCTAGATTTGCTCCTGATGCTGAAAACTTTCCCTCCCCATTTCATTCTTTTTGTTCTTTACTCTTTTTCAGATCAACTACTACATGCAAGTATTTGTCTCAAGCTCTGCTTTTTGAGAAATCAGGCTAAGATAATGAAATAACCGTATACCGTAACAAATAATGCTAACAACTAGGAAAGAGTATGTGCATTATTATATTTAGTGCATTTTTTGGTGTTGAGTTGCATTTTGCTATATTTTGATCCTTTTTTAAAAAAAGATTTTATTTATTTGACACAGAGATAGAGAGAGAGATCACAAGTAGGCAGAGAGGCAGGCAGAGAGAGAGGGGGAAGCAGGCTCCCTACTGAGCAGAAAGCCCGATGTGGGGTTCGATCCCAGGACCCTGAGATCATGACTTGAGCTGAAGGTAGAGGCTTTAACCCACTGAGCCAACCAGGCACCCCTATTTTGATCCTTTTAAAATTAATATCCTTTGTGTGATTTCAGTTATTCAGAATACTCAATTAAGCATGCCATTTCATTTCCCATTTGCTTTGGATTAAAAAAAATATTTAATAATAAGGCAGACTTTAATATTGTCTGCCCATTCCTAGACATCTAGGGAGTATTTTAGGATGAGATTTACAATAGACAATTTTTCTCTTGGTCCCAAATCTCTGCAGAACCTACAAACCATGATGAAAATGTTTGAGGAGGGGGTGAACAAGTGAATCATAATTATGTCCTAAATTTTAGATGTAGAGAAATGTAAATATACTAACCATTTCTACTTAATAGTTTCTCTTCAAAAATGAATCACCACTTGCTTGATAGGTTAAATATTATAAATGCCAACGAAAGTTCATTTTAATTACGCTTTTGCATTTCTATAAATCCAGGAGGGAGTATCCATTTATATTCGATAATTATAGTTGCACACTCTGACATTAGGTTGCACAATAAATCAGGGAGACAAAAGAATCCTTTACCAGAAAGTCAGCTTGTTTGAACAAAAAGGCAGGAGCAATTTAACCGTCAGACAGACTGAGTAGATATGAGCCACACCCACTTAAACGGAAAGGTGGCCCATTTCCACCTAATCCTTTATAGCTGCCTTCTAGAAGCTAATTTTTATTGGACAGGGTACTTTAGAGTTTGATTTTGAGCTTTGTGTGGTTAGTAAAATGTATCAAACCATATTAAGAGTTTGGGAAATAATTTAACTCCTGTAAATCAACTGGAAAAGTGTCAAATCCTATACCTTACGAGAACTAATTATTTAGAAAACCCTATGTTCACAGAACTTTCTTCTTTCTTTGAGGTTTCTTTATTGCTGTATGACTTGATAAAGGGAAGAAATGTTTGTGACTTATAATTTGTTTTTAGTAGTTGTATTATCCCAGAGCTTCATAGAGTAATTATCACTTGGATAGGAGGAAGGGCAGGTACAAAACATGGGGAAGTGATTTAAGCTGTCAATCCTTCGGATTGAGTCACTGCTGTGTGGCTATTTGTGTTTCCTTCCTTTTAGGTTCCTTGGCTCACACTCAAAGGCTAGAACTCCTATGGATTTACTTTGAATCAGGAGTCAACTCTGTAACCTAAGGTACTCTGTCTACAATGTAGCATATAAAGGAAGAGACAAAAAACAATGGCACTGCCCCTGCCAAGAAGGAGATTCCATCAAAGGATAATAAGACAAAGCAGTTTTAAAAACAGCTCAGGAATTGTGCATTGATCTTCTCCTGTGGGCCAGGAATCAAAGACAATTGACATGGACCTTGTCCTCAGTGAACTTGGAGTGTAGTGGAAGAGATGTACAACTAAGTAGATAATGTACTCTTATATGATTAGTGCCATGGTAGATTTGTGCATAGAAAGTTGGATGCACCAATAAAAGTCACTGAACATAGAGAGACAGTAGGGGAAATAGGAATAGCTTATGACAAAAATTCATTTGGAAAGGACCCAATGAAATTTACTCAGGGCAAAATAGGCATGATTCACTCATTGTTGAACATTAGATTAGAAAAGATGCTTAGATGCTTTCTAAATGGGCTTTTGGATCTGTAATTATTTGATGTCTTTCTGGTGTTCAAAAGTACAAAATGAAAATTTGGATGTACTGGTAAAAGTTTGATATCTAGTGACTATTTTCTTCCTTAAAAAATATCTAAAACATATCACATGCCCTCCTTATTGCCCATCACTCAGTTACCCCATTCCCTACAACCCTCAGTTTGTTTCCTGGAGTCAAGAGTCTCTCATGGTTTTTCTCTCATGGTTTTTCTCCCTGTCTGATTTCTTCCCATTCAGTTTTCCCTCTCTTCTCCTGTGATCTGATGAGCACATGAATCACTGAATATTATATCAAAAACTAATGAAGTACTATTATGTTGGCTAATTGAATTTAAATAGAAAATAAAATAAAATATACAATTAAAATTAAAAAAATTAATGAGAGAAATGGAAAAACTATCTGAAACATAATAATCATGAAAACTAAGCTGTATAATTCTGAAGTATAAGGGAGACTTATAGTAACGGTAGATAAATTTATAATATAAATTTTACATAGGTAATATCTTACAAAGATATTGCAAAGACGACATCTTCAAAACTACAGTACAATATCATAACCAGGATATTGACATTGGTGCTGTCAAAATACAAAACATTTCCATCTCCACAAGAATTTGTCGCGTTGCCCTTTTAAAGTCACATCTACTTATTTCCATTCTAATCTCTCCTTAATCCCTGGTAACCACTAATCTGTTCTCCCTTTCTATAATTTTGTCATTTCAAGAATGTTTTATATTCATATAAATAGAATAATATAACATATAATTTTCTGGATTGGCTTCTTTCACTCAGTATAATTTTCTAGAGGTACGTCTAAGTAGTATTTCATGGTATAATGTACCCAAATTTGTTTAACCCCTGACTTTTTGAGGGTATCTGGATTGTTTTAAGTTTTTGACTATTAGAACTAAAGCTGCTATAAACATCATGTATAAATTTTTGTGTGAACACAATAATCCTTTGTCTGAGATAATACCTAGAAGTGTAATTAATGGGTTGTATGGCTGTTGCATGTTTAATGAAAAAAATACCAAACTGTTTTCCGGAATAGATGTACCATTTTACATTCCCACAAGCATAGTATGAATGATGCAGTTTCTCCACATCTTTCCCAGCATTTGGTTTTGTCATTATTTAAAAAATTTTTAGCCATTCTCATAAATGTGTAGCAATATCTCACTGTAGTTTTAAGTTGCATTTATCTAACTGCCAATGATATTGAGGTCTATACATGTGCTTATTTGCCATTTGTATATTCTTTTTGGTTAAACATCTCTTCCCATGTTTTGCCCGTTTTCTAAGTTGATTGTTTTTTCACCAAGGTTTGAGAGTTTTCTATATATTTGAGATGCTAGTCCTTTGATAAGTGGTGTACAAATATTTTTTTCCAGTCTGTAGATTGTCTTTCCATCCTCTTAACCAGGTATTTTGCAGAGCAAAAATTTTAATTTTGATGAAGTTTAATTTGTCAGTTTTCCTCTTATGGGTCATGGTTTTGATGTCAAATCAAAGAACTCTGCCTAGCCATAGCAAAAGATTTTCTCCTACATTTTTTTTTCTAAAAAAGATAATCCTGGAGTGCCTGGGTGGCTAAGGAAGTTAAGCATCTGCCTTCGGCTCAGATCATGATCCCAGGGTTCCAGCTCTGTGGGGAGCCTGATTCTCCCTCTCCCTCTGCCTGCCCCTCCCCCCCCACCCAACTTGTGCACACTCTCTCTTTGTCAAATAAATAAATAAAATCTTTAAAAAAAGATAATCCTGTATATCAACCTGGGGACAATCGAGAGGCTTTTAATCCATAAAGATGGCTTTTCTCTTCATTTATTTACATCTTCTTTGATTTCTTTCATAAGTGCTATGTAATTTTCAGCATATAATTTATTATATATTTAATTAGGGTTCATATTTAATATTTATTTAATTAGGGCTCAGGAAGGGTGTAAGTAGAGGATCCCTACTCAGCCTTTGTTGGCATGGGTTGGGGTAAGGTCATAGTTTTTTCTTTGGTGTTTTGGCTGCAGCAGGGCAGTTATTGTCTAAAAACATTCTATCTTGTTATACTGATGCTTTCCTGGTCTTTTGACTGAAGAAAGCAAGCTCCCCCCCCCCCCCTTTTTTCCCTTGTATTCTTGGGAGTTTTGAGGTCAATAGCTTCTTCAGGACCCATTTGAGAATATACGAAGCAAACTGATGGGAACTCACCACCATGTTGTTGGGCCCTGAAGGTCACTGCCCAGTCTGGGCTCTTGTTATGTTTGTTTTCTATGTAATATCTAGGAATTTTAGCTGTATTTAGTGGGGGGAATAAGAAAAAGTACATCTACTCCATCTTCCTGGAAGGTAAAGTCATGAATTCCCTACTGCATATTTATAAAGCTTTTTTCTCATACCTTTTATTCCGTTTTTTGTTGTTGTTGTTGTTGTTTTATCATCTCAAATCCTGGTTCCTTTTTTTTTCTTTTTAATAAATGAAAATATTCCCTAAAGCTCTATCTTTGACTCTCCCTCTTCTCATCTTCCTATATTTGCAATCTTATTCTTTTCTTAGGACTTTATTATCATGTTATGGGAATGATCATCATATTTATGGTTTTAGACCCAAGTTTCCTCCAGAGGACCAATCTTTTATTTCCAAGTGCCTGATAAATAAGTTTATCTGGAGATGTATAGTCATCTAATATTCAAAATGTAAGCTAACCATTTATATTCTACTACTCCTTATTCTCTATTTCTTTTCTTTCTTTTATTAACATATAATGTATTATTTGCCCCAGGGGTACAGGTCTGTGAATCGTCAGGCTTACACATTTCATAGCACTCACCATAGCACATACCCTCCCCAGTGACCATCACTCAGCCACCCTATCCCTACCTCCCCACCCCCCAGCAACCCTCAGTTTGTTTCATGAGATTAAGAGTCTCTTATGGTTTGTCTCCCTCCTGATCCCATCTTGTTTCATTTATTTCTATATGAAGTTAACATCCCACGAATTACTCAGACTTAAAACTTGGATGTTGTATTCAATTCTTCTCACTTTGTGCCTCACATCAGTTAAGTTCTGTCATTTTTTAAAAAGATGTTATTTATTTATTTGAGATAGAGAGCAGAGCAAGAGAGAGTGTATGAGCCGGGGGCGGGGGGTGGCTGGAACGGCAGAGGGAGAAGGAGAAACATGCTCCTTGATGAGCAGGGAGTCCAATGCGGGGCTCAATTCCAGGACCCTGGGATCATGACCTGAGGTGAAGGCAGATGCTTAACCTACTGAGCCACCCAGGCACCCCATTCTGTCAATTCTGTAAATATAATCTCTTTGATATATGTTCACTATTTCTAATATTATTTTCACTATGATAGTTCAAGTTTTCTGTTCTTCACACTTGTACCATTTTAATTCTCTTCTAACCAACCTCTCTGCTTAAAGACTCTCCCCTTTAGCTCATTTTATACAATATTAATCAAATAAAATTTTAGAAAGCAAAGCTTTGACCTTGTATTTTTCATAATTTAATGGATCTTAATGGACCTTACCAAAGTGCAAACTCTTTAACCTAAAACTCTTCACTCTTAATTTTGATTATGTTATAACTCACTCAACCTGAGCATAAGAAGTACAATGGCCTCAAAGGCTTAGGTTCTTGGGAAATGACAGAAATCTAGGACAAACTTGAAGGGAGATAGGGGCATTAGTCTAGCTATAAGTACAGTTGGCTTCTTAGAAGTATATGGGGCAAGTAGGTTTTCTGAAAGCCTGTAGCAAATTTGAGATTATTTGGGTTTGATGGTGATTGGCAGTGTGCTCCGGCAGGTTATATTAGTCTGAATTCTCTAGAGAAACAGAAGTATTTGTTCATTCATTCATTCATGTATAATGAGGAATTGACTCATATGCAATTATGGAGTCTGAAAAGTCCCACGATCTGCCATTTGCAAGGTGGAGACCTAGAAAAGCCAGTGGTGTAATTCCAGTTCAAATCCAAAGGCCTGAGAAATAGACTGCCAATGGTGTAAATGCCAGCATAAGGGCAGGAGAAAAACCAATGTTTTAGCTCAAAATCATGCAGAGAGAGAGAATTTACCCTTTCTGTATCTTTTTATCCTATTCAGGCTTTTAATGGGTTAGATTATGCCCGCCCACACTGGGGAAGGCAATCAGCTTTACTCAGTCCACCAATTCAAATGCTAATATCTTCTGGAAACATCTTCACAGACACACTCAGAAATAATGTTTAACCAGGGATCTATGTGTCCTGTGGTTAAGTCAAGTTGCCACATAAAATTAATCATCACACACATCTATCCCAACCTCAGTTGTATGATGTTGGCTATCAGGACAGTAGTGTCTGTGTTCCAGATGTGTCTAATACATAGTTGTATTATTCAATAATTCATATTTCAAACTCTAAGCTCAAGGTTGTATTTTAAAAATCCTTAAATATTATTCTAAGTAAATATCTAGCTTTATTGGGAGACATTTTGAAATGTCAGGAATAATGCTCCACATCTTTCAGGAGACTTGGCAACAGTTTTTCCGAAATTAAGTCAAGAATTAGGAAATGATGGTGTCTGAGGAGCCATAAATTATAACAAAAATTTACTTACCAGAGATTATTTAATTAAATAAGGAGGTCCCAAACACCCTCATTCAAAGGCTATTTGCTTTTCTAATTTTTATGTATAAATTACTGTGAAATATTTAAAATAAATTTGGAGAACATAGAAGAAAGGTCACAGAGAAAACAGAAGTGACAGCAAGAACTCTGCTTGACATTGAAGTATGAGAAAGAAATAAAATATGAAGAATAAATATGAGAGCTGAAAGCCTTAAATATTCAGATCATTTCTTGAAGGTACCAATAACCCTACATTTCCCTAAATGCCTTGAGGGAACTACAATACCTACTCTATATTAATGAGTGTCCATAGTAATGTCAGAAAAGTAGATGTTAAGTTTGAGATCGATTTTTGAAAGAAATAATTTTAGAGACTTTCTATATGTTATTAAAAAATAAAATATAGGGGCGCCTGGGTGGCTCAGTGGGTTAAAGCCTCTGCTTTCAGCTCATGTCATGATCTCAGGGTCCTGGGATTGAGCCCCACATCGGGCTCTCTGTTCAGTAGGGAGCCTGCTTCCCCTCTCTCTCTGCCTGCCTCTCTGCCTACTTGTGATCTTTCTCTCTCTGTCAAATAAATAAATAAAATCTTAAAAAAAAATAAAATATAGACTCTTTAGAAAATTTGCCTATTTAGAGGACTTACTTCCAAGGAATTCTGAAAGGTCAAGGTCTTATACTAAGAATATTTTAAGAAAACTTTTGCTGATAAAACAGGTTTATAGAGCTTAAGATTGGTTCTTAGTTAAGAAAGAACACTGGGGAATACAATGCTTTTAAAAAATGTCCTGTAGTATTAAAGAATCATTAAAGAATTTTGGTTAATTCAGTTCTTTAAAGCATGGTAGAAATGAAGCCATGCATTATCTCAGGATCAAGCCACATGAAAGGAATGTGTTCTACTAACATCATCATCTACATTTCAGTCTTGGCCAGCTGCTCCCAAATGAGTGGTAGGCCAGAGCTTAATTCTTCCTCTTGTAAAACTCTTAATGATGGGTCAGGACCATCATCCTTGTATATGAAGTTCTATGTTATTATTCTTTCTGCTACTTCCACAGAATTTGAGATTTTACTTTAACCACATATGATTTAGCGTAAGTATTTAAAATATTTCTCACACCTACTCAATAGATAGTTAAGTGTACCAGTATGTACAAGGCATTTTTGTGTAGGAAATTATTATTATTTTTAAATATGCTTATTAAAGTTATGAGCATTCAACTTTATAAGGCATTTCATTTAAAACCCTTACTTAGCTTATGAGATATTTCTTCACTTTTACAAGGAATGACCTGATTATTTTCCTTTTAGAACTTTTAGGAGAGCCACCATGTGGTCAGCCTTGTAGTCGTGTAGTTGGTACATCCGGTGTAGTGTGACATTTTTTTCTTGGCTCTTGGTGTGGTAGTTGGTGGCAGTGAGTGTCAAGTACATCACACTGTGAGGTGAACTTGTTTGGTGAGATATCATTTGCATTGTTTTACTTGTACTTTTTTTGTGCATTAAAATTTAAGTTACATAAACATTTAAGTATTATATGTATATTCTGTTTTGGTTGTTAAACTATAAAATAACAAGATCATGTAAGTAATCATGTTATAAAATAAGTAATAAAGGAAAATTCACTGTGTTAAGTGTTAACCAATTGTAACTGTTGAGGTTATCATCTCTTTTTTTTTTTTTTTTTTTTTTAGATTTTATTTATTTATTTGGGAGAGTGAGAGAGCACGGGGAGGGGGTTGGTGGAGAAAAGGCAGAGGGAGAAGCAGATTCCCCACTGAGCAGGGAGCCCGATGTGGGGGCTTGATGTGGGGCTTGATCCCAGGACCCCAAGATCATGACCTGAGCCAAAGGCAGATGCTTAACCGACTGAACTACCCAGGAGTCCCAATCATCTCTATTTTAAAGGAATGTGATATTGTTTAAGCATAAGAGAACATAAATTCAGGGATTTGGGAATGCATAAAAATTTTTGAAATTTGCCTTATGAGAGAGTTTAGAATTGATGGAAAAAACATGTCTATCTAACTAAAGAATGCACTCCATAGACACTGATTGTTAGTACCTTGGAAAGCAGTAGAATGTCATTTTTCATGGAATTGAGGAGTGACTTGAAAATTAAACATTGTGTTCATGGGCCTTATTAATTGAAGCATTCTTTCCATCCTAAATCTGGGAGTGGCAATATCTACTAGTAGCACACTTGCACCACACTTGCTATCAGCCCTCCTTAATTGGGATTCTAGAAGGAAATTAAGCTCTAATGCCTAAGGGGGCTTTCATTTTTATGAAATTAATGAACTCTCCCTTTTATTATTGAAATATAATTAACAAGCATTGTTGTATGAGTTTCAGGTGTACGATATAATGACTCAACAATTCTATACATTACTCAGGGTCCATCAAGAGAAGTATACTCTTAGTCCCCTTTGTCTTTCTGGAGTTCTCTTTTATGAATCTGGAATCATACTATATATCATCCTTAAAAGAACTGAAAACAGTCACTCACATCATTTTTGTTAGGGCTTAATTCTTTTTTTGGAACTTCAGTTGAGAAAGGCTGTATATATTCTCTCCTACTTTGGTTTTCAGTTGTAGCTTTGATATTATGGAATTCATTAATTCACCCAACAATCATTTACTGCTATATGCCAGGCCCTGCGCTAGGCTTGAAAACTTAATGGTGAACAAACAAGGACATGGCCCCTGCTCTCATGGAGCTTATCTGATGGAAGAGATGGTCAGCAATCAAATAATTACTTTAGTGAATACATAATTAAAACCTGGAAAGTGCTGGTAAGGAAAGGAACTGACTACTCTGAGAGCTGTGCCAAAGGAATCTGACCTCTACTGGGATTGTTGGCCAAAAAGTGGTGACAAGGGTTTAGAGGCCAGTGGACTGAGAAACCTGGGGTTTTGGGCATGTTGTTGACAAAATCAGTTTTCTGCTGTTCTCATTTAGCAACTTGCAATCACTATTTGATTTCACCAGCTGATGACAGCGTTAGGTCCAATCCACATCACATTGTTTATATTGGATAAGCTTAAAATATATTTGTGTAATAGTGATACTGATGATGCCTTTCACATACACTAAGTCAGTGTAAGCTTAAGTATATATACTTGTATATGTATTTGTTTATTTTATAGGCTTTTTGCTGAGAGGGACTATGTTCTTTTTCTCTTTGATTTCCCCATAATGCCTGGCAAAATGTTTGTACAAGTACTTCAAAATTGGTTATTAGAGTTAGTATTTCATAATATTTGATTTCAACTCCTCTCAGCAATTCTTTAAGTTAGATATGGATTTACATGCTTTCTTCATTGATATTAAAACTGAGGACAGAGTTTAAAAGATTTTGATTTGTAATGATTGACTTCAGATTTAGAAAAAGAAGCCAGATTTTTCTTCCACTGGAATCTTTAGACCTGCATCTTAAGTAGATTTTTAGTGCAGCTCTCAGTTTTAAACTGATTCATGAAATAGTGTAGAGAATGCACAGTGCACTTAGAATCAGAAGATATGAGTTAAAGTCTCAGGTTTGCCCATTATTTATTTTATGACTTAGAGTGAATTTTACTTGTTTGACTCTTCTTTACCTATAAATGAGGCAACCAGACCAGAGATCTCTAAGGTCTTTTTCAGCTGTAAGTTCTTCCAAATATCTACTGTGCAATAAATAGTGCACTTTCATGATTTTAATTTGGACCAGAAATCAGTAACCCATTTTCACTATTCCTGATTTTGCCACTGATCTGGAATAAATAACTTAATACGCATGACAGTTATAGAGAATAAAAATTCTAAGTGGAAATCCTGTGAGATTTTGCCTTTTAGTCATGATGATACATGGCGAATTATTAAAAAAATCATCAACCACTACCCTTTTTAGATACTCATTCCTATATCATTTGGTACGTGCATAGGAAACAAAAATGAATTTAATATTAGCATAAACAAAAAATGGTAAGGTAAAATTTTATCCAAATTTCCTGGGCCATACTCACTATTGAGTTAGTATTTATTTGGTAAATGAATATAAATTAAGCCAGTAGTAATTTAGTATTATAACTAAGAATTATCTAAAGCAGTTTTCCTGGGGTAGGTATAATTATTAAGTGCTGAAATAGTAATGGACATTTGAGTTGATTAACTTTTTATTTCTACAAAAGCAATAATTTTTATCCCTCAGTTCAACTGCCACTGATTTACTTCATCCGTGGGGCATGTAAAATCTCTTTACATGGCTATTACCCTATTTTGACCTATATATCAAAGGCACATAGGAATGTTCCCTAAGATTCAGTTGGTGTGCAGTGAATATCCAAGAATACAGTTACCAGAAGAATAACCATGATCTCTGTGAAAATACTCTTGTAAAGTATATATATAGAAGAAAATCTATCTGGGTTACTATTTTATGAGTATTCGCTCTTTGTCAGGCATTGCACTAAGGGCCTTAGATGTGTGTGTTCATTTTTTTCAGCAAAAAAAAGCTACTATGAAGTATATGAACCATGATCTCCTTTATAAAGATGAAGACGCCAAGGCTCTGTCAGATAAAGCGATTTATCTCTGGTGGGGGTTTGGGGTGGGGACTTCGAGTTGCCCCTACTGCACTAGTGCTTTGAGGCGGCGTGGTCATTCTCCCTTAGGAACACCTCCAGTTTCTGACTCCTCATCCACAGTGAAGCCTGAGTTTGGGGGGAAGGTATGGGCAGGCCTATGAATAAAAAGAATAGCATATACATGTATATGAAGTTGACTTGCAAATATATAACCCATAGGACATACCTTTTGAGTGTTTTTTTTTCTCCTGATAAAAACCAAGTAATGATACTTACTTTACACCAGTACTGTTTTTTAAAGTGCATGAGGTCTTTGTAATACAACAGCCTTTTGCAATATTTTTTATTATTATCATCCCCACGATGAGATATTTAGACTGAGGTGCAGAAACGTTAGGCAATTTTTCCAAAGTCACACAGCTGATATATAGAGGACCTGGGATTCAAATCTCATCATGTTCCATGATTTTAACCACTATTCTATATCTTCTCTTTCTAGGCAATAATATAGGCACACTAGTTCTGTATTCAGCCTGTTGTTGTAACTAGTAGCACTGGCCAGTGATGTCTGAGCCACAGTTGTAGGAAGTAATGGCTTTTTCCTCTTTGTTAAGCAGCTGTATAAAAATGAAATTCAACAACACTGACATACTTAGGAGCAGGCCTCTAAGCAACTGAACTAACAAGGAAGCATAAGGTCACGCTATCAATAAGATAGCAGCAACCTCCTGACAGCAACCTTGACTATCTAAATAAGCTTTTCATAAATCCCTAAACCAGAGACCCATTTACTTGGTGACCAATGAAGATTCATAGGCACTTTCAGTATGAGCTGTCTTGAATGTGAGCTTAGTGTTAACTCATTTCAGTGTGGTTTTGCAGAACTGGTCCAGTTGGTTGCTGGGTTTGGTTCTGTACCTTCGAACCCCGCGTTTCACAAGGCATCTAACTTCTGATGAGGGATGAAAAAAGGAGGGGCGGTTTCTAAGCAGCAAGTAGAGGCTAAGACAATACCAAAGGACTATCTGTGCTTAGTGTATTACTCTTACCAGTTGCTGTTCATAAAATTGTAGAATGGCATTGTATTAAATAGAATTACTGAAAAAAATAGTGTATCTGGAAAAGACCCTCAGAAAGTCAGTTTTCCTGGGATCCTACATAATGTTCTTAAATGTTGGAAGAATATTGGAAATGTAATGTTGTTTCCTTCCATTTAAGCTCATGTTTTTAGCAGATGAATTTTCAAAAATATATCTTTGGTGGCAAATTCTCTATAAATTGCAGATCTGCTTTATATCTCTGTGTTCTTTCGAGGTCACCACACATAGGATAAGCTGTATGAGAAGGAAGGTTCTAAGAGAAATCTAATAACCTGAGGAGAGTCACATTTCAATAACATGATGGTTTCTTATCCAGGAGAAACATATTCAGGTTTTGCTTTTTGATCCTTTTGATGTTCTATGCAAATGAACCCTTGGCCTCGATTTATTTTTTTCCATACACATTACATCCTTTTCATCCTTCCTGTAGGAGCAGGGATACTTTTCTGCCCTTGGTCAGATTTGTGGTAGCATAGAATTGATACCCAAGCTTAGCTGTGCCAACCATTGGCTGTACTTTTATCAAGATCAGAGAGACACTCATTATTCTGGGAATGAAGGGACATTTGTCCCTACCTTTTAGAAGCTGTCTTTCACTATATTGTTAGGGGACCAAGAATAAGAATTAGATTGTATAATTGCACACTTGAAATTAATATAACACTGCGTGTTAACTGCATTGGAATTTAAAAAAAAATTAAAAAAGAATTAGATTGTACATAAAAGTGAGAGAAACAATGTCCATTGAAGGCCTATCAGGAAGTTGGCTTGATGCTAAAGAGATTCAAACTCATTTATGGAATGTGGGAGTCTAGATTCTTGAGATATTCAAAAGAACTGAGGGAGAAAACACAATCCACAGAATAAGCCATTAAGAGTTTATGGCTGTCTTATGGGGCTCCTGGGTGGCTCAGTAGGTTAAGTGTCTGCCTTTGGCTCAGGTCATTATCCTTGGGTCATTATTCCCAGGTCCTGGGATGGGGCTCACTGCTTAGTGGGGAGTCTGCTTCTCCCTCTGCCTCTCCAACCCCCCTCCACCCCCGCTTGCATGCTTGCCCCCTCACGCACGCTTGCGCGCTCATTCTCTCTCTCTCAAATAAATAAAATCTTAAAAAAAAAAAAAAGAGTTTATGCTGCCTTGTTTTGCAAAGAAATGTTATTTGGGGCCCTGACTACTTTTTTTTTTAAAACTCTATCATCAAGTAAGGTTTAATTCCAGGAATGCAAGGACAATATCATATCAAAAAATTGATTAACATGGACACTGATTACTTTAATAGTGGTTACAAGCAATAATCATTGCATATGAAATTATATTTAAGGAGGGAAGTGTTTTCATTTTTATAAAAAACATGACATATAAATTAAAAGATGAAAATCACTCTATACCATACATAAAAAGGCTTACCTGAAAATTTAAACGAAGAAGAATCTACACATAAAGACCCAGTTTTGCCCTTTAGGTTCTGATATAGAGTGGTTTCAATCCTATCCCGAAATTTTCCTGCCGTATTTTTAAAACAGGATTTAAACATCAGCACAGCATGTATTATCACTTTCCCTTGGGCTCGGCTGCAGAATAGAAACAGACAAATAAATCATGCTTTTATTACTGGATCATTCTTAGTGGAGTCATTTTACCATTTTATTAAGCAGAGCTCCTGGCAGGTATTCCACTCTCGAGAGAGTGGAAATGGTACTTTATGGACGTGGTGAACAGTAAAGAGAGGGTGATTTAGACTCAGGGGAACTGTGTTTGTATTCTAGATTCACCATCTGCCAACTCCTTGACCACAGCAAGCCATTGGCATTTGCTATACTTAAGCAAATTTCTCCATCTCTGTAATGGGGATAATATTATTTACTGGGTTATTGTACATACCATACAAATTAATGTATATGGAGGTATTTGGTAAATCTCAGTGCTGTGCAAAAATATATTTATTAATATAAATACATCTATGTATAATGAATCCATGATTGACTTTCAGAATGTAGGGCCAATAGCAAATAACAAAATGAATCATAACAGGTGAGATGAGAAAATCATTAATTACCTTGGGTTTTTGGTTTTTGGTTTTTGTTTTGATGGGGGCACCATTTGCAAGAGTGGGCCAGTTCTCTCTCATCTGTTGGAAATCATGACGGAGCAAACACCTTAGACTGGATTTATTTTGTTCGTAATTCTGACTTGAAGATGCAAGTGTATAAACCAGAAATTTTAAAAAGGAGTAACTATTACTGACTGGATGGGATGTCTATTCTGCTTGATACTAGGTTTCTGTGTCTCCTCCCTTCTTCCCAGGCATTTCTCTGCATTTATGCATTTGAAAATCCACACAACCTCAGAGTATGTGACTCAAGAGAGATCTTGAAAACATCCATTTGTGAACCTTCATAATACCCATGAACAAAAACAGAAACCCTGGCTAAGATCCAAGATTTTCTGACTAATTGTAAAGCTTTATTATTTCAATAATATTTTTCCAGGATAATTCTAAATAATGGAATAGCTAAGTTTCATATCACCCTTTATTATTTTGTTTTAGGATGTACATACACCAGATGCTCTTCCTTTGAGCACTATACGTGTACTCTTTTTATTTCCTCTGTACAGTAGTAAGCATTTAGTAGTTACATGTTAATTTCTTAAGTATTCTCACCTTTTCTGCTTTTGTGCAGGTGCATGCTAATTTTTTCTTGTGTGATTTGTAGAGACAAACCCTTTACTTCTCATGGAATAGATGAGGACATATTATATTGCTCTGTTTATTTTAAATATTTTGTCAAACCATGCATTTCCCTCCGAACTTTTCTCCTAGGTTGAATAACAATCTAAAACTAAACTAAATACAGATATATAGATTCTTAATGTGACATCATCAGAGTCACGATCCTCTTTTCTACTGAAAACATGAACTAAAAGTTACTTTAATGTTACTTTCTCTTGCCTCATAAAATAATCTTTAGTTTTATATGACAAATACCTGTAATTCTTTGCCATAGGCAGTTTTCCTTTCATTCCTGAAGTTTCAGTTCATTCATTCATTCATTCATTCCCTTAACAGATGTGTATTAATCCAGGTAATACATCAGGCAGAGTTCTAGGTACCAGAGCTACATTAGCTATCAGCATAAAGACAACAAGATACCTGCTTTCATGCTAGTAGGAGAAACAAGAAAATGAAGACAAAAAATAATCTTCAAGATGCGTTCTACGAAGACAGTAATGACTTGAAGTTTAGAGGTGGGAACATTATAGACAGCTGCAAGGATGGCCTCTTTGAAGTGAGGTCCTAACGACAAGAAGGAGAAGAACTGGGGGGAGGAATGTTCCCAGAAAGAAGGAACATCAAGTACAAAGGCCCTGACCAAGACACACTTAATACTCCCCTCAATTTTATTAAATGTCTTCTTCCGGACTCTAGATCCCATATACCTTTCCTTATAGAGCATTTACTTTAGAAAAGTTGTAAATTCTTTCTCTGCCTCTTTGAACTGTATGCAAATCTTTTAAAAGCCTGATGCAGTTCAACAACCCCAGAAATGTCTTTCTCAAGGACCTGAAAGCCATCTCTTTGAAACGTAGCCCTCAAAGGAGATAGAGCCTCTATCTCTCAGTTTCTGTGAGACAAGTGGAGGCCTCACTTTGGTAGGCACTTTACTTACTATAGGTTGTAAAACTACATCCTGTCATGAAGATATGAGAAGTTAAATTTTCTTGGGCAAAGCCAATTAGCAAACACAGAAGACCTAAGATATTCCTGTCACCCCAGCCTTTAAAAACTCTGTGGTTAGGAGTGCCTGAGTGGCTCAGTCAGTTAAGCGTCTGACTCTTGATTTTGGCTCAGGTCACGATCTTGGGGTCCTGGGATCGAGCCTCACTTGGGGCTCTGCGCTCAGCACAGAGTTGGCTTGTCCCTCACCCTTTGCTCCTCCCTCTACTCCTTCTCCTGCTCATGCTCTCTCTTTTGGATAAATAAAATGTTTAAGAAATAAAAATAAAAACGCTATGGTCAGAGAGAGGCAAGACCAGATCAGGTAGGGTCATATGGACTTTATAAGGAATTTGGCATTTGTGAGAGACTGTCAGAGGATATTAGGTAGAGGGATGCTGTGTTCTTCAGATTCATTTTGATTGCAATGTGGTGAATAGTCATGGAACAAGAGTGAAAGCTGAAGTCGATGCAGTAATCTAGACATGACTGCTTGCGTTTAAACTACAGCTTTATTATTTATTAAATATATGACATTGGCAAGTCACTTAAGCTACGTTTGCTTCAGTGTCCTCATCTGTAAAATAAGAAACTAATATGCACATACCATACAGGGTTGTTATCAGGTTAAATGAGTTAATATAAATAAAGTTTTGGGGGGCTCCTGGTTAAGAACATGGATTACTTAAAAATAAACCAGGAAAATCAAACAGCAAAAGTTTTAGTTTTAGGGAAAGAGAGATTCCAAGGCATATTAACTTTTCTATTTGTGCTTGTGGTTACTATTTACAGGTTAGTAAAAACTCTATGGTTTTTGTGGTTGCTTGTGGTTACTCTGTTGCAGGTTATCTGTTCCTCACTAGTGTTTGCATAAACACCTTCACTGCTAGACAATAGTTGTAGAATGGGATTCTAGAGGGGCCAGGAAGGTAAATAAGAGTGAAGCTGGTTGGGTGCAAGTACATATGCAAGCATCATGTGAGCGTTGGAACTGCCACTGTGCGGCCTTGGTTTCAGTGCACTGTTACCACGTGGAATGTGGGCCCTGTATTGTCAGATCTTTTTATTTTTCAACATGTTCTGAGGATTATGTGTTTTATGTGATATTTCCCAACTTTTACATTTAATTCACAATTCTAAGCTAGATTTGGCTATTAGTGCCCCCCCCCCCACCCCCGGGTCAGATATTCTGTACATGGCTCTCTTACCTTATCCATTCTTTTCTTATATTGAAATCATCTCCCGGCTTTAGATTTGCTTTAGACTTTGTGCCTTCAGATAAAAAACAAACCCATGCAACTTTTACTTGAAACTCATGATCGGTCAGAATTCTTGGTTCTGGTTAAATAATTTTCCAAAAGATTTTGAATATCTGTTTTCACATTAGAGAATGCTAGTGGTTTTGAAGCCTCAAGCTAAGATTTATTTCAACCTTTCAATTTATACCAAGCGAAGATGAGGCATGAAGGTGAAGGACAGAATTTTCTGCTCTCTGCCTCTTGGGCTATTTTACATACCTTACTTGGACAACGTGAGATTTGACATACTGTCTTTTCAGTTTGGACCATGAAATGTTTCATTTATCTGTTAAAAAGTAAAATGTATAATAATTTATGTTTATTTTAAAAAAACTTTTATCTTTTCATTGTGGAGAACTCCAAACATACACAATAGAAGATGAAAGAGCATAATGAACCCCATGTACCCATCATTCAGCTTCACTAGTTATCATTAAATAGCTAAACTGGTTTTATTTTCCTACTACCTGCATTCCAGGAATTAAGTAAATCCTTAATACCATTGAATACATAGAGGTTTGAGAAAAGAAAAAGAAAGAAACAGAGGGAAAAAAATAATAAACAGTGAGAGAAAATGGTTTTGAATTAAAGATCATCATTCACATATCCCAGTTGAGAAACATACATGACTAGGGACTCTAATAAAGCAAGATAAAAAATCAGAACTGAGATCTCAATAGAGGGAAAGATGAAGAGAGGAAATAGTGGTGAACAATGAAACCTGAGTAGGGTGTGTTCAATGCAATGAATGTATAAGTGCTTGCAGTGGAAGCAATATATTTTAAGAAACATCCTAGTAATAGTTTAGAGCATCAGATACTATTTCAGCCAAACCTAATCACTAGAAATGGGGGGGGGGGAATAAAAGTGTTATAAAGCCTTTCCAAGAGTAAAGACAGGGAAGGGAGGAGAGGACAGAAGTGAAAGTAGTTAAAAGCCTTTTCTAAGGTTGGGGCTTAAGTAAGAGAAATAACATTTGATGGGCCTAATAATTTCTGTAATACTAGTGGAAAATATATGCATCCAAATTTGAGTTCCAGGAAAAATAAGTTAACTATTAACTAAGTATATTGAAATTTCTAAGAAGAAAAAAATACAATGAAAAACAATTTAAACCAGTCACAAGGAAAAGAAAGCAAAAAAGTAAAATAGATAATTTACTTAAAGGAAACTGGAGAAATAAAATCAAGTATACCACTCATTACAATTGATGAGAATAAATAAAATTTTGTAATTAAAGAATCTATCAGTTGCATTCAAAATCAAAACCTCATTATCTATTATTTAAAAGGTTTATACTTATAAATAAAGGAATGAAAGACTGTTGGAGATGAAGCTATGGGAAGGAAATACTATCCCATTAATGTGGAACCCAATAATGGAATCCAAAAGTATATCCTAGAATATATGGACATTTAAGATATAACAAGGATGGCATTTTAACCCTTGGAATAGGCTGGATTATTTAATAAGTAGTATCAGTTCAACTGGCTCTCTATTCCAGAAAGAAAATAAATTTGGGCTCCTACCTTAAACTAAAACTACTTCCATATGAATAAAGACTTAAAAGTGGGGAGCAAAAACTTCCTAGGAAACTGAATACACTTTTTTTACGGACTATGCAAACCATTTGAATCAAGACAGAAAATTTAGAAAATCAAAAATACTGATTCGAAGAGGCACGTACACCCTGATGTTTAAAGCAGCATTATCCACAATAGCCAAATTGTGGAAATAGCACAAGTGAACTGTCCATCAACTGATGAGTGGATAAAGAAGATGTGATACACACACACACACACACACACACACACACACACACACACACACACAATGCAGTATCAGTCAGTCATCAAAAAGAATGAAATCTTGCTATTTGCAACAATGTGGGTGGAGCTAGAAGTATATTATGCTAAGTCAAATAAGTCAGAGAAAGACAAATATCATATGATTTCACTCATATGTGGAATTTAAGAAACAAAATAGATGAACATAGGGGAAGGGGAAAAAAAAGAGGGAAGCGAACCATAAGAGACTCTTAACTGTAGAGAACAAATCTGAGGGTTAATGGAGGGGAGGTGGGTGAGGGAGGGGCTGAAAGGGTGATCAGTATTAAGGTGGGCACTTGTGTTGAGCACTGGTTGTTACATGTAAGTGATGAATCACTAAATTCTACCCCTGAAACCAGTATTACACTATATGTAAACTAACTAGAATTTAAATAAAAATTTGAAAAAAAAAATTAAAAAGTCAGGATGTAGTACTTATATAGTAGGACTATAATTTCATTAAAAAATAAAAAATAAAGCTTAATGTTTGAAGTGAAAAAGTAATAAAGTAGACATAAGACCACCTAAATAGTAAGATGTAAAAGTATATTTGAAAGATATTTTCATGCAAATAGGAAATATTAACATCTGTAATTTATAGAGATTTTTACACACTGACAAGGATTAGACAAATAACCTACTCGAAAAATGGGACAAAGGATGTGAATGGGACACATGAACACGTCCAAATGACTACCATGCAAAGAAATAGATTCTCAACTTCACTACCAGTCAGGGAAATTCAAATTAAAGTGAGAATAATATACATTTATCAACTTAGCACAAACTAAAAGTGTATTTGCACCTGTTGCTGGTGGAGATGGGAAGAGTACTCAGATACATGACTAGTGGAAGTGTGAATTATTTCAACCTTTTGGAAAGCAATCTGGCAACACTTCTTAAAATATTTAATGAAGAACTCTTAGTCCGTACACATGTCAAATATGTGTAAATATAAGGTTTGCAGGTAAGAGGATTTGTTTTGTAGTGTTGCTTATATTAGTCAAAACCTGGAAACAATATAAATGCCTGTAAGTAGGGGAAGGGTGGAGTATATTGTGCCACATGTACATTAACAACAGTATGCATTCACTGACAAGAATACATTATACCTTTACACTGGCTTGGAGGAATTTCAGTGAGATACTGCTGAGAAAAGCAAACAACTTTTATAAAATCGTGTGTAATATGAACTCATTTTGGTAAAATATTGATGAACACCCCTATGTCTTTTGTTTTTCTATATACGCTAATATAATCAAGGAGGAATATAAGAAAGGATACACACCATTTTGTTCACATGGATTATTTTGAGGTAGAGTTTGGGGGTATGTGTAGAGGAAGAGGGAGGAGTGGGAGGAAAAGCATAAAAGAAAAAAGTCTGTACTTAAATTCATTTTATGTGTTTTGATTCTATTTCTCCACTTATGTAAGTTTTATATTTTCTATTTCTTTTCTGTGTTTATATCTTTACATAAATATGCGTGAACCTGAAGGTTTTTGGAGAGATTTTAAGGTGGTAAATAATGTGATTTGATTTTCATTTTTAAAAGATCACTTTAGCTAAGTGTGGAGAACAGATGATAGGGAGATTAGGTGAAGAAACCAATTTGGAGGCAAGAAATGACAGGAGCTACAATTAAGGAGAGAAGTAGATCAAGTTGTTTTCTGGTGGCAGAATAACTAGAATGTGCTGATTTGTTGGTTGAGAGGAGTATTCCTGTGTTAGGTGAGCAACTGGGTTGATTTTGGCTCTCTTTCCTGAGACAGGTAAAATGGGGGAGAAATAGGTTTTGAGTAAAGATCAAAAGTTCTCTTTTTGGGGTCACCAGTGTGGATGGCTTTTAAACAGGAAGTCTGGATGAGGAAGTTAGAGGAAGTATAGATCGACAATAGAGGAGAGGATAAAAGGAATGAGAAAGATGGAGAAGGGGGGAGACTGTGGACAGTGCAGTGGGGACCACTTGTATTCAGAGATCTGCATATGCTAAGGAACCAGCAAAGGCAACTGGGGAAAGCAGCTAGTGAAGAAGAAGATGCAGAGAGGGAGGTGTCTTAAAAACCAAAAAGAAGAGGTTTGAGGAGAGAAGAAAGTAATAATGAAAAGTTCCAGTAGGAAGTGATCATGAGATTTGGTGACTTCTACACGAGTAGTTTAATGGGGTGGAGAGAAACAAACTCCAACTGGACTGTGTTAAAGTGAGACCAAGTAGTGAAGAGGTAGAAATAGCAAGCCTATCTAACTTTTCCAGTAATATTTTACTGGGAAGGGAAGCTGGGAAATAATTCTGGAGGAAAACATGGGAGTCAAGAGCAATGTTTTTAGAAGATGATGGTGTGTGAGCTAACTACTAATATCTTTGAAGAAATGACTGAAATACTGTAGTGCATGCTAGGAGAGCGAAGTATTATAGTATCTTTTTTTCTGTGGAAAAGAGAATCCTATGAAAAGAGAATCATATGCTACTTACATGCTCAGAATAATCAAGTGTTGTTAACTATCTTAGGTTGTAGAAATATTTCTGGTGAATCATAAATCTACCTTTCCTCTATAAGCTGCTTGTCGTTTTTCTTCTCTTTCTTAACCCCCTTCTCCCTAGCTTTTGTCTTTTTTTCCTTTCTTTTTCAAAATATCATTTAAATATGCCCAGCACTCACTGGCCTCTGTCCTTGAGGAGATAATTGGGGCAACATGTATAAGGAGCATACTTGAAGCTACAAAGAAAAGATACAGTAAGCGACAAAGTTAGTATGGCAGACTATGGTTTCTGAAGGGGTTTAGAGACACGAGATATGCTGGGTTGGAGTTGTTAGATCATACATAGCATTCTAGAATTGATACTGATAAATCCACAGATTCATGGAATTTTAAATCTATAAATGACCTTAAAATAACCTAACCCAGTCCTATTATTTAAATAATAGGGTGCCTTGCTGGCTCAGTCAGAAGAGCATGAGACTCTTGATCTCAGGTTTTGAGTTCGAGCCCCACATTGGGTGTAAAGATTACTTAAACAAAATAATAACTTTAAAAATAAAATAAATAAATAAAATAAGTAAATAGAACCTTGCATAAGCTAACCACTTAATGAGGATTATGCCAGGAATACAAGTAACATTACTTCCTATATTCTTCAGATGGCTAGCTGATTGTCTCAAGACTATTGAATATGTAGTAACATTGTTATAAATTAAATGATTGTACTGAATTTACAGAATAATTTGGATAGGATCAATATAGTTAAAATAATGAGTCTTTCCTTACAGGAACATGTTTTTTCTCCCTTTTTATTCTTTTATGCTGTTTAGTAAGATTTTATACTTTTATTTGTATAGATTTTATGCAATTTGTGTTCATTTTATTTATGTGTATTTTATACTTTTTGTTGTTATTAAGTGGCATTTAAAAATAATAACTTTTATATTTTATTATTGGTGATTAAGAAAGCTATTACTTTTTATTTATTAGTCTGGTATTTGGCCACTTTACAAAACTCAATTATTTTTCAGTTGAGTCTCTTGAATATTTTAAGTATATAGTAATATGGTCTGTAAATAATGACTACCCCCTATTCTTTTTAAAAAAATTTTTAACTTTAAATTCAATTTTGTTAACATATACTGTATTAGTTGCAGGGGTAGAATTTAGTGATTCATCAATTGCCTATAACACCCAGTGCTCATTCTATCAAGTGGCCTCCTTAAGGCCATCACCCAATTATCCCATCCCCCACCACCTCCCCTCCAGCAACCCTCAGTCTATTTCCTATAGTTGAGTCTCTTATAGTTTTTTTATCTCTCCATTCTTTTCAATATACACATACCACTTCCTTTTCCTTTTCTAATTGAATTGGTATGGACTTAGAGTAGAATCCTTGATTCAGTCCTTTAATAAATTTATAACATCTTATTTCCTTAAATTAATTAATTAGTTACCCACTCAGCTTTCTTTTATAATTTTTACTATCTCAGATCTTGGATTCATTCCAAGCTTTTGTTAGGAAGACCCACTTTTTTTGGAGGCCCATATTTTATCTCCAGGGGGTTGTGAATTTGTCAGCAACTGTACTGTTGAGATTTTACTCTTAAGGAGAGCACAATTTTTATCTTCCAGAAAGTTTTCACTCTTGTAGTGTATTGATGGCAACATTTCTGTCATTGTAAGACACATTGGGTTGTTTTCATTTTCCTTCCATCATTTCAGTGGGATTTGAGGAGAGAATGAGGGATCAGCAATCTTGCCTTGGAAGTCAGGCTAGACCACTTTAAAAGAATACATAAACAATGAATCTTGGAACACTGCATCAAAAACTAATGATGCATTTTATGGTGACTAACATAACACAATAAAAAAAGGTGAATTAAAAAAATAAATAAAATGTAGTGAATGATTAGATAATGGAAATTATGGAACTCACCTTAAGATATAATGACGAGGTTAGTTGGAGAATGAGAATATAATGAATGGAAACGGGGAAACTAGACTGAGGACCATAAATGATGACAGCTAAATTCTTTTTAAAATAGGCTTTGGGGGACACCTGGGTGGCTCAGATGTTTAAGCATCTGCCTTTGGCTCAGGTCATGATCCCGGGGTTCTGGGATCGAGTCCCACATCGGGCTCCCTGCTCAGCAGGGAGCCTGCTTCTCCCTCTGCCTCTGCCTGCCTCTCTGCCAGCTTGTGCTCTCTTTCTCACTAATAAATAAATAAAATATTAAAAAAAATAAAATAAAATAGGCTTTGGTATGAACTCAGACACCTGATATGGCACTGTCTCCAAATAAAAATGTAACTGAACTTGCAGTGCTTTTAGTTTTTGTTCTTTTTTCCAAAGACTAACCACTCATAGTTTGTTCTAACATGCTTAATTCTTCATCCTTTTTGTGATTATCTTCATCCTCTCAAACCTCACAACAGCTCAAAACATCCTCTCAAACCTCACAACACACCTTAAATAATCCTAAAGCCTGCCATCCTTACACTGAATAGTAAATTTAGGCTTAGGGTGTTCCAAGAAGCTATAAGGTGAAGTTATGGAAATTCTTCCAGTAGCACTCATGCAATTCCTATTTTCAAGAAGCTCAGTCTCTATAGGAAAAAGATGGTCAAATATTTGACCCAAAATCAAATGGGAAATTTCAGAAGTCCACTTAAGATTATTGGTCAGGGCCTTGAGCAAGAATTTCAGAACTAATTATTTTCCCAGAAATAAGGAAAGACAAGATTGGAAATTAAATTGAAATCAAAAGACACATATACTACAAACGTTTAATCTTTCTCTTTCATACTAGTTAAGCTTAATTTTTTATTTTTCTCAGATTCTTCACCTGACCCCCCCACCCCACCCTCCTTTCTGTTTGAACAAAAATGTACAGAATTCTTGCCAAGCCATCAGTTAGACAAGCAGGTGGAAGGAGGTTCTGGACTGTGTTGATGAGAAGATCTTGAGAATGATGGACCCAAGGATGAGCTTATTAGCCACAAAATCATGATCATTTATGATGTTAAAATCACCTTTATGGGTGAGAAATTGGTCATCACAATACTTATCAAATACAGGAGGCTCAACAGTACCAGTCAATACATGTTTTTAATAAATAGAGGAGCTTGATCTATTCACTGTAATTGGGCATCATATCTGCTGGAGAGCTACAAAAAAATAAGAAATGACATAGAGATTTCTTCTTGTGTTGCC
>CM052899.1:128789213-128906827 GCA_028534135.1 Potos flavus | reverse complement strand
TATTAATGAGGGCATGTATTGCATGCTGCACTGGGTGTGGTACCTAAACAATGAATCTTGGAACACTGAAAAAATAAAATAAAAAAAAAAGAAAAACTGGAGGAATCACAATTCTGGACTTCAAGTTATATTACAAAGCTATAGTAATCAAAACAGTACGGTACTGGCCCAAAAATAGATACAGAGATCAATAGAACAGAACAGAAAACCCAGAAATGAACCCACGATTACGTGGTCAATTAATCTTTGACAAAGCAGGAAAGAAGATGTTCTAAGCATTTAAAATCATGAATTGCTTTGGTAATCATTGGTAATATTTATAACTATGCCTTTCATTATAGTGATATCCTTTACTTAGCTTTTGGTGTTTGAGTCTGCTTAGGGCTTAGAATCCAGTACTGTTTATATTACATCCTTGATTATGCTAAGTGCCTCCTAATGCAAGTGTTTGCATTCCTGGATCAGAATTTTCTGTAAGTTGTTTAAATTCATTTTATTTATGCTACTCACTGTTATTGATCATTATTTTTGTACATGTCTATCTCTAACATTAGAATGTAGGCTCCTTTAGAGTATGGGCATTGTTTAACTAGCTGCTATGATAACACTGTACTCATAGTAGATATTCAATAATTGTTCTGAAAGAGTTAGTTAATAGCATACAACAGCCTTGGATCAGCCATCAGCCTGCTGATCAGCTTACATGATATAATATGAAAATTTCCTGTAGCAATTCATTTTGCTAACGTTTAACATATGTTTACATTAATGTATTTGGTCCTATCAAAAACACTAAAACATAGATAATAGTAGGTCCCTAATTTGGGGGAAAAAAAAGAGGCTTATAAAGGTTCAATAAATTTTTCAAGCTTTCATAGCTAGGATTTAAATTAAATATTCTGACATATAAATCGTTGTTCTTTACCACGATGGGATACTATTACCTGAAACAGAAAAATAGGATTAAATTAGCAAGCTGAAGGAGAAAAAAAAAATATTTTTGCTATCATGAATAGGAAGAAAAGACTCATAATTTTTTTTTGTATCCTATTATTTTTAGCATAATCCAATTATGTTCAGTCCTTGGGGTATGGGTGGAGTTGTTCCGTATATGTCTCTCCTAGTTGTTCCCAGATGGGTAGGTAAGCTGTGTCCTCACCTTCTGAAGCAGTGAGCTGCTGTCAGGATCCACATGCTGCTGATCAGGATGCCGCCACAGTGATGAACATTATTCATCTGTAGACTGACTTGCCAAGGCCAGTCTCCTTCTTCAGCCTTAGTGCCTCCTGTGATCCTCTCCTCAGATAAAGTTATTAGGTCTGGACGGGCCCCACAGCCTAATGAGAAAAGGGCATTAATGGGCTGGGAAGATCATGATTCATTTACATTTGGGAGATGCCGCCAGAATCTCTCTATCTTTTACAACTTTTCTGTCTTTTATGTATTCTTCCCCAGAACATGTTAGCCTTTCCAAAAGCATGATCAGTGTGTTATTTTTTAGAGTACTTATGTGACTACTGTTGACTATAGACTGCATTTTAGAGAATATTTCTGAACTTAATTGACATGGAGCCTTCGAATTCTGGAGTGCCTTCAGAGTTCTCTGGAGTTTCTCGTGAATGGAAGTTATGATAGGTCAGTGCTGGATGTAAGAGCTTGGGGCAAAAGTTCACTAGGAAATTTCCATCTTCTCTCTAGCTTTGCTACTCAAAAGTGTGGTCTGTGGACCTGCAATATGGGCATACCCTGAAGTTTATTAGAAATGTTGAGACTGTGTGAAAATAACCTAAGGGTCTATCAATGGATGAATGGGTCTAAAGAATGTTTATATATATATTTACACACACACACACACACACACACACACACACACACACACACACACGGATATTATCCAGCCTTAAAAAAGAAGGAAACCATGTTGTTTTCAACAACATGGATGAATTGGAAGGTATCATGCTAAGTAAAATAAGCCAGATAAATACTGCATGTGCTGTAGAATCTTAAAAAAATAGTCAAATTCCTAGAAATAAAGAGTAGAAAGTAGTTGCCAGGGGCTGGAGGGTGGGAGAAATGGGGATAATTTGGTAAAAGAGTAAAAAATTTCAGCTATAAGGTAAATATGGTCTGAGATCTAGTGTGTAACAGGGTGAATACAGTTAATAACATTGTATTGTATAATTGAAATTTGCAAGAGTATAGAATTTAAATGTTCTTACAAAAAGGGGGCGGCTAAATATGTGAGGTGATGAATATATTAACTAGATGGAATCTTTTCATAATTTATATATATAAAAATATAATAAATCATAATTTGTGTGTTTTAAATATCTTACAATTTTATCAATTTTACCTTAAGGCTGAAAAAAATCGACTCTAAGACACACACAAGGGAACAAATGAGCAGCTGCATTCTCCTCCTCTCCAACTTTATTGTGGAATAATTGACAAATATAATTCCGTATATTTAAAATGTATAGTGTGATGAGTTGAGATACATATACATTGTTGATTAACAAGATCAAGCCAACCAACACCTCCATCACCTCATATAGTTAACTCTTCTTGTGTGCATGTGGTGAGAATGCTTAAGATATACTCTCAGCAACTTTCAAGCATACAATACTGTCTTATTAATCATAGTCCTCATGCTATATGTTAGATCCTCAGAACTTACTAGAAGCTACATTCTAATGAGTGATTCATGTGTACACTGAAGCTGGAGTAAAACTGTTTTTATCAAGAAATCTCCATAGTGGTAATCCAGCTCATCATGAAAGTTCCAGTCCACCTCCATAACTGACTCTATATTACCAAATGTACCCTCGAAAAAGAGTTACTTCAGGTCCACAGAATATTCTTGAGTGTAACTGAGGGTTTCTAAGTCTCTAGGTGAGAGTTAAACATCTTAAGAGAGAAAGCCCATGAACGCTCCAATGACTGAAGCTGAATGATCATTCAAGTACTCTCAATTCCCATTTCCATGATTTATTTCCTTTTTTTCAGTCTATATTAAAAAATTAGAAGTAAATCACCAACAATGATTTCTATTGCTCTAAAGTAGTGACACTGCTTTAATAGAACATCCATCTAAAGGCATTTTTTCCTAACAGACTTTTCAGATAGAGGAGGGCCAGACTTCCATTAATATACACATAACGTAAGTTCCTCTGTTGCATTCTTCAATCAAATTCCTTAGTAAATTACTTAACCATATTTTCATTAAAAAGAAGTATGAATTAAATATATAATGAAGTTGAGAAACACCCATAAAGGTAGTATTATCTTGTAACATCATTAAAGTATTTGAGATAGGCCAGCTATACACACTGAACTAATTTCTAACTACATTTCATCACCAGAGAAGAAAATAACTGTTTTCCAGAGATTATATTTCTATTGTCCTAGCCTGAGAGTATACAGAGTGACATTGGAAAGTTGTGACTTTTCCTTCAGATTAGAGACATAAAACTGACAACACTTTTATAATTTTTTAATTATACTTTTTGATTAACTTAAATCTATAACAAAGCAGGCTATTATGGTGGTTAGGAGGAGCCATATTAATGGTACCCCCAAACATAATTTACAAGTCTACAGAAGTGCCACCATAGACTGGGGGTAGGAAAAGCTTCCCAAAGCTGTCAAGAACATTTTCCTGAGGTCATACTTGACACAAAATGCCACTGCTGCCACTTCATTCTTCTAAAAGGAGGGGAAAACCTAAACATCACTCCATGGGCCAGTGGAATTAGCGGTCTTCTCTCAACAGTGGCCCACAAGAGTGAACTAAGAATAAAGGTAACACCTCAATAGAAACTACCTTGGCAAAGAGTGCAAATACTTGACCATTTACTATTTATATTTTGATAAATCATTTTTATAAGATAATTTTGGAACTTACCTTCAGTGAAAATATGTACTGTATCCTGGTCAGTAATTGCTGGCATTAAAAAAAAAGTGAGAGTAAGATCAATACAATAAGGATGTGTATTATTTCATCTTAATTTCTTAAATGTGGTCCTCAGACAACCATCATCAGAATCACTCAGAGGTCTGATAAGATACAGATTTCTAGGCTTCATCTTAGACCTGCTGAAAGTCTCTGAATCATAAGTCCCAGAAATCTCTGTGTTTACAATCTTCCCCTAATTTGTTGTTATTTATGTCAAAGTTTGTGCTTTAATTTCTCATCAAACACTTAAAGATACTTAAGAGATATTTAAAAGTTATCCCTGCTCTCAAGTCACTCAGTTTAGTTGGGAAAAGAGAAACATAAGCAAGTTGTTGAAATGTGATGTGATAAATAGTATAAGAGAAGTTAAATTTTCCTTTACTTAGATATATATGTAGGTATATATAGATATATCTGTATTATACTACTGATACTATTTAGTGCGGCAGATATAACAGTGAGCAAAACACAAGAGGTCTGCCCTCACATAATTTACAGCTAGAAATTAATCAAGGAATCATTCAAATAAATTCAAGTGAAAGTGGAGAGGAGAAAGGTGAGGGTGATCATGCTACCTGAGAGATACACCGAGTTATCATGGTGAGAAAAATATTTGAGCTGTATTTTGAAGACCTAAAAGGAACCTTCTGGGCAGACAAGCAGTAAAAAGGTATTCCAGGTGTAAGTGCAGCGGGTACAAGTGTACGGAAATGTGTGATGTTTGTGGAGTAATCACATCAGTAGGGCTAGTAGTGCAAGTGCAGCATGAAGGGAGATGATGGGAGCACCCAGACAGAAAATATGTTGATAGCAGATAATGAAGGTCTGTCTGTTGTAATTTAAGGTCTGCTTACAGAACCATCTTCTCTACCCATCCTACAGCCATCTCAAACTCAATGTGACCAAATTTACTCCAAATTTGCTACTTATGTTATGTTTCCTCCTTTAGGAAATGATCCCACTTCTACCAGTGGCTAGAAATCCGAAACAGTCTCTATCTAATTCCTCCCTTCCTGTCATTTTCACATCTTATTGGTTTTCAGATTTTGTACCTTCTAGCCTCTAACAATCTTTTGCATTAGGCCTATTCTTCCCATCCCTTTGGCTACCCCTTTTGTTCGTGCTTTCATCATTTGACATCTATACTATTACAATAACCTTCAATCTGGATTCCTTACCTCCACCTTTGCACTTTTCAAGATGTCTATCTCTACTTTACCAGGCTTTTTTTCCCTAAAAATGTATGTCAGATCATATCTGTTTGCTTGTTTTGTTTATTTGTGGGAAGTCATGGAAAGCTTTTAAGTAATATTGAAATTATGTTTTTAAATACTTCCTTGATCGATGTGGACAGTAGTTTGGAAGGGGCCAAGAAAGTATTACAAAGAACAGTATGGAGGCTAGTGCAGTAGTTCAAGTCAGGAATAATGTTGGCTTGGACCAGAGTGGTAACAATAGGGATGGAAATAGATTCAAGACAGGCAGAGGTACAGATATTTTCAGAGAGGAGTCAGGAATGTTGCTAAATCTTCTAATTTTCTCCTTTATTCTACAAGTATTTATTAGATACCTTCCAATTGCACGCTGTGTTCTGGGTGAGGTGGAGTGTTCATTAAATGGTTTTCTGACCTTGAGCAGCTATTTACCACTTCTATGACATACCTACAGGTTGAACATCTGACAACAAATCTCTCATAAGGAGTGTTGAGAGGGAAAATTAATAAAAGAATTTTAGCTAATAAAATTTACTATATGAATGTTAAATGATTCTTTAAACATTAGAATATTTTATATTAGAGAACTATGCATTATGTCTACCTTTATAGTATATTGTTTTCATAAAGTTTAATTCCAAGGAAAGAAAAGTCAATCTCATTAAATTAAAACATGAATTATAACTGATTAATTTGACATATTGGGATAAAATGGTAAAAAAAATTAATGGTACTTACATATTATCTCAGTTGAAGGGGTTATTTCCAAGTTTCCAGAGTTATTCAGCATTTGGTGTAAAATAGACTCAATTCTGCTTTTCATTGATGCTCCATTGTTATTTCTGGTGAATTTAAATTTCATGACAACATCTGCTATCACACCATTACCCTCTTGCCTGAAAGCCATAAATATATTGAAAATAAATAATTATAATTTTATGCTATCCTGTTTATATACTCTTACTGATTAAACATTAAAAATTCACTTGGGGAATTTAGTTTAGAGCAGATTCACATAACAGTGTTTGCATACTTAATGATATACAACAATGTTATTCCACAAATATTTGATTTCAAAGCATGGTACACTGTATCCACCATTCAGTATAGCTGGCTTTAAAGTCAGAACTCCAGAGTTTGAATATCAGCTCTGCCATTTACTGTTCGACTTTGGTAAGTTATTTGTTTCTTAATCTTTCTGTAAGTCTCCTCACATTAAAATGGGTTGTTATGAAGGTTATGTGAATTAATACATGCAAAACTTTTGGAAGAGTACATACCATACAGTAAGTGCACTATAAGTATTAGCTGTTATTAGACTTCACAAAAATCTTTAAAAAATAAACCCCTTTATCTCATTAAACAAACCTATAAAGAGAAGAGGTTCCAAATTTATGTGACTTAAAGGCTTGGGTTAATTTTCTAGCACCTAAATGCATTAAGGTGGCTACAAAATCATGTGTTAACATTTTATCTCTATATCAGTTAGCCACAGACAATCTTCACTACGAACCTTAATAAATTGACTAAAGGCTACAATGATCAAAAATCGATATAATTTCTACTTCCTTATGTGTGAATTACTATGTAAATCATTTCCTCCACCTAACATTGGCCATCTTCTTTTCTGAAAATGTGCAATAGACAAATTTGTCTCTCATATTCATTCTAGACTTCTTCCTCTCCTCTCAATTGTCAGTTCTGCCATAATATTCATTGTAGATATTAATTTAATATTTACTTAGTAAATGTTAAATAGCCACCTTCTTTTGCTAGGCATTGTTCTTAGTTTCAGAACTTAACAGTGATCAAGATTCACACTTGCCATTCTTATGGATTTTGCAGTTTAGATAGAGGAGCAGACACAGAAGAAATAATTATCGCTTTTGTTTCTAGCAACATGAAAGTCTAAATAATTAAAAAAAACTTCTCCATGTAAAATAGTCAGAAATACTTGATAAAATATAATAAATTTCATTTGAAATGCAAAGCTAAACATTAAAGTAAGGGAAATCTTGGAAGACCAAAAATAAAGAACATGAATATTATGTAGTAAGTACTAGAATATCCAACAGGCTTGAGTTACAGCATTTACATCGATATGGGAGAGGAGGCTTTGGGCTAGTGTTAATTAGGGAGATGAACGTGAGGTTTCTAAATAAGGCCAGGATTCTCAAAGAACTAAACACTCAGTGAAAGCATGGATTAGAAAGAAAAAACTGTGCTTATCATGTCGTTAAAAAAAAAATAAAGAAGTTTATGTATCTCAGGGTTCCAGTTCTAGACAGAAAAAAGAAGACTGTCCTGATAATTCATGATCATGAGCCTAGTTTCATGAAAGTTTTAGATTTGCATTACTACCACCTGCATGACTCCAGAAACTTTAAGAAATTAATAGCAACAACAAAAAATAGTCCATGTGCTGCTGATCCTCCTAGAGTGTCTGATAGAAGTGAATGCTCTGTAAATTGAATGTTAAATCCAGGCTGCATAGTATCCCACTTATGAAGTGGGATTAAAGTAATCATACAGTCCCAATGGGAAAGAATTTATCATGAGCTAGAATCAGCAGAATGAGGACAGCATCCTCAAAAATGTCACATAATAAGATTAACAGATAGGTAACTGTATTTGAAATGACTAATGACATAAAAGGGGGAATCATAAATGTGAGAAAAGTATAGGACATTATCAAAACAGACCAGACAAGTTTACAAAAGAAACAAATAGAGCTTGCAGATAGGAAAACATAGTCATAATTTTTAATCAAAATTAAAAACTCAATGGGTGGGTTACATAAAATATCACACAAAGCTAAAGAGAAATTAGTTAACTGAAAGGTAAAAAAGAAATCACACAAAATGTAGCACAGATAAAGAGAGGAAACAGATCAAATAAAGGCTAAGAGACTAGAGAATGTTCAATGTTTACCTAAGGCGAAACTAAAGAAGATCACCAAAAATAAAGGAGCAGCAATATTACAAGAGATAATGAGAGTTATCCAGAACTGATGAAGACATGAAGCCTTAGATCACAAAAGTCTGAGGCATAAATAAAAGAAACACGCCCCCCAACAAATACATCATTAAGAAAAAACTCTGAACTCCAAAAACAAATGGAAGATTTTCAAACAATAGAGATTATCTACCAAAGAACATTTGACTGAAGGACTATTTCTTAATAGCAACAAAGAAGGCAGTATATAATTGTATTTTCAAAATTGCTGAGAGACAGTAGCTATTAATTTAGAATTTCATATCCACACTAAAGTATTATTCAAGGATAAAGATAAAATAGGACATTTTTTAGATCAAAGCAAAACAAAAAGGATACTTCATGGCTCATGGACTCTTGTGAAAATTTATAAAGGAAGTACTTCAGTAAGAAGTACTTAATCCCAGGAGGATTAAGGTATGGTAAGAAATAAGGAAAAAAGAAAATGGCAAACTGGTAATCTATCATTACAGTGACTAATTTGGAGTCATTACAAATAGGGTGGAACTAAAACATCATAATAACATGAACAAGAGTTCCAAGTTCCCTACATTATTTGGAAGAAGGGCAGTGAATTATGCTAATTTCCCTTATTTAAATTTTAAGGACAGTCACTAAAATAAAGCAAAGATGATCAGAATGCACTAGAAATATACTGTCTTTCTGTTTTGGGTGAAATGTCTAACCTATAAGGATACGTAAATATTGAAAATAAAATATTGAAAACCCCTCTTGAGGTTAGGGATAGTGAAGAACTGAGAGAAGTCTAGTGGGATTGAGACTAGTCTAGGTGGAGGGTAGTGAAAGATAAGCCTAGAAATGGAGATGGTAAGAGGAGATCAGAAAAAGGAAGCTTGGGTAAACTTTGTTACATATATGTGTATAAAAATGTCTCTCTCTCTCTCTCTATATATATATATATATATGTTACATATATAATGTATATGTATATGCATACACATATATACACACATATATCAAGAATACATGTATGTTTGATATGCATATATTATATTCATATATAATATTTGGCATATTGCAAAGGCAATGAGTGGCAAATAGAAGGATTTTAACTAGGGGAATAATATGTTTAGAATTTTGTTTCAAAAAGTCTTTCTGGCCGTTGTGTAGAATGAGTGGAGCAAGAATGGAGGAAAGGAAGTTCATTCGGGAGACTGTTCATAGTCCAGTAGAGAAATGGTTGAGGGCACTATTTGAAGGAAAGTTACGGATCTTAGAGATATTTAGGAAATAGAATAGAAAGATTAGATGGTTGGATGTGTGGGTTGAGGGAGAGGAGAAATTAAAGATGACTTGCATATTTCTTGAGCAACTGGTTGAAGGTGATGCCATTGATAGAGGTAGGCAACAGTAGAAGAGTAACATTTAGTGGGGGAGAGATGATAGGTTCAGGTCTGGACACAGTAAATTTGAGTTGTCTGTGAGATAACTGTATGATGACATCATTCATGTCTAGAGATGAGAAGAAAGGACTGGCCCAGAGATGCAACTTTGAGAATAATGAGCATATAGGGGGCAATGAAACCACTGAAAGGAGAGAATGTGAACTGAGAAGATGAGAGACTTATAGCACAGGCTGACATCCGACAACATTTGAAGGATGTGCAGAGAAGGAATAAGAGCTAGTGAAGAAAATCGAGGAGTGAATGGAGAGGTGAGAGGAAAATAGGGGCATGTCAGGTCATAAAAACTATAGGATGGTGCTATTTCAAGGAGGACTGAAAATACAACAGTACCAAATACCATTGAGAGATCCAAACAGAAGACTGATAGAATTTGTTTGGAGCTTGTGACTTGGATGTCATTGTTGAACTTGGCAAGGGTAAATAGCATTTTGTGATGGCATCAGGAGTGAGATTGTGGGGAATTGAGCAGTAGGTGGGAAGTGAGCAAAAGGGGAGGAAATGCAGATGGTTCATCCAGTCCTGTGGATTTTGAGAGCTAGTGACTAGTACAGAGATTTTCACAGGAAAGTGCTAAGGGGAATATGCAGTGAACTGACTGAAATTCATTTTGGCAAATACTCTTCCCATGGATTCTTCCAACTCCTCTCATTTCTTAACAAAATTTATCTGATCAGATGTTCATCCTCCTGGGACTTACTTATTCTACAGAAAAGAAGAAATATTAATTTTTCTGTGATGGTGGTATTTGAGAAATACCTCCCTTTCAAAGGACTTTTGCATATTATTTGAAGGATCGGGTAATGTAGGCATTTGAGACATTTGTGGTAAGGTTAGTATTTTCTTTTTCTTTTTTTTCTTTTTTTATTAACATATAATGTATTATTTACCCCAGGGGTAAAGGTCTGTGAATCATCAGGCAGGATTAGTATTTTGGTTGGGAGGTCCTGTCTCATCACATCACATGGATAAGTACACATTCAACTAAGGTACACATTCAACTATAATGCTAAATAACTAGAATGCATACTGCTACTCCCCTTATTATTAATTCATGCCAGACATGCTTGGATTTGACCACAGCATCTTTTATATTATAGCATTCCAGGCAGATATAAACTAAAAAGCTTGATGTTGTCATAGTGTTCTGATCTTGGATGAATATGCCGACGACCACAGCATCGCACAACTCCAGGGGCACTATTTACATATTCTAGATTGTGAATGGGATCCACTGCATTTGTACAGTAGGATGGCTTTGTTACCATACCTTCACCTGACTCTCTTTAACCTTTCTTCCTTTCCTATCAAGAATTGAAGTGATATGTTTATTTACGTTAGTAAATAGATCATATGTGGCATGTTTTGTTATTGTTTTGGCATTGTTTTTCAAGCTGCCCATGATACTTCTTTCATAATATTGCAACAAATTGTGTAAATGCCTCATTCATTATCCATGCTGTGAACAAGAGTCAAATGGGCCAAATTGCATCTGAGATTATGTGTTTTTTATAGAGTTCTACTTACCTCAATTTGACAACATGAGCTCTGATGAACTGATTTCTTAAATTTGATTCTTTGAACGTTTTAGTAATCTGTAGAAAGAAAGGAAAAAAACCTTTTGTAGTTACAGTTGTCTTCCCCTTGCTTCTTCTTCCTAACCTTGCAACGCAGGGCTTAAGTTAATGAGGAATAGGGACTGGAGTTTTCAGTTCAGTTCAGTTTGGTTCAATTCCATCTCAGAACACATGAGGTTGATTTAGGCCAGTGATATAGCTTTCTGATTCAGTGCTTATTTCTTCATCTATGATACAAAGATTGTAACGGACAGGATGCATCTTCACTAGAAGTCATCTCAACATTAGATGTTTTACTAGACATTACATTAGATGTGTGATTTGGTGGCTCTTCCCAAGGAGGTTGGGGCCAGCGCCAAGCTAACACTAGGGGAGTCCATGATACAACTTACATTTGTGTGATTCCCCAACAACTGTTTTCAAGTGGGTAAAACCAGATTAAAATGAGTGACGAAAAGGGGGAAAAGATGCAAAAGGCAGTTTTTTCCTTGTTAATTCTGACTATTACCTAAACATCTGAGGTTATTTATAACATCAGTCTATAATATCCTGACCTAACCTTAACTATTTCTCTGCATCATTCTTCAGTCCCAGCAAGGATGGTGCTCTTGAGTTATAAAGCTCAGCTTCACAGTGAGCTATGGGTGGTTCTGTGACTGGAATGGTTCTCCCATGATGCAGGGTCAGTCAGAGGCAGTGAGGTTTCCTAATGTGGGAGTGGATTCCATTGGTTTGTACTGTGAGGCACCAAAAAGGTAGACGTGGGCATGGAAATTAAGTAGTGTGCTGAATATTATATTAAGCCAGGATTTGAAGCCAATCCTTCTTGAGACTGTAAAGTTTATGCAATCTCTATTACACCACAATGTATCTTTTAAAATATCCATTCCTATAGGCTGGTATCAGACCACCAGTTATTTGACAAAATGATGATTTTCTTTCTTTTCAGAGAGGCTTTGAACACTTTAAAGAATAACGAGACTATTAGTTTTATGGAAATAGTTCATGTTCCTTTTTTAAAAATTTAGGAAATATTAGTAAGTGTTGAGAAAGCAAAAAAAACTCCCCCAATTCTATGATCTAGAATTAACAGTTCCTGTCATTTGGTGAACTATAGTCCAGTTAACTACAAAGAAAGATGGATTTTAATATGCTTATTAATATACCACGTTAGGAGGTATTTCAATAAAATGATTTACCTTTAATTTCACTTGATTTTAACAGAAGTAAAAGGAGTTTACCTAAAGCTGAAGGAATTGCTAAAATCTGGATAAACGTTTCCTGTGATTATATTTTAATTTATGGTTTGGCACTATACCTGCACAGGCTAGACTGGACCAAAGTAAAAAATCCACCTAAATTATGACATTTTTGTTATGTGGAAAACTTTAGCGAAGACTAAGATAATAAGCAACATAAAGAAAGCAAATTGATTAATTGGTTAATATCAAGTTACAAGGATGAAAGAAGAGGACCACGGCAAGATTCCATATTTCCTGGAGTGCAATGTTATTGGCCCTTTCATTAGAACTTATCAAATGTTTGGTAGAAAATCAGTGAGCAGATGATTGTAGAGAATTCCAATAGGATAGTGGAAAGGGAAGTTGACGAAAAACAGAGATAAGTTGGCTTGCTATAAGAACTTGAATGAGCCTTGTAACATTTCTTCCTCTCAGTTTTCCCATCTGTAAAAGTACATCATGATGGCTTTGGAAGGGCATAGTGTTAGATATGAAGAAAATTGAATGAAGATGAGGGAAATAGAGGGGAATAAAACCTACAGGGGTTGGTAATGGATTGGATATTTGGAATGATAGAGGGCAGTAGATCAAAGATGAATTCTAGGTTTTTGCTTTGGAAAACTTAATCAGTGATGTTGTTGTTAATGGGGACAGGATTGTTGGAAGAAGGCTGGTATGGTGTGGTGAGATCATGAGTTTGATTTTGGAACACAATACATTTGAGATTAAAAAAAAAAAGCCAAGTAGAGATGTTAAGCAAGCAGTTGGGTGAAAGAGTCTGAAGTACAGAAGAAATGTCTGGGCTTGAGACCAAATGAGTCATTAGGTAAGTATTGGTTGAAGTAATGCTCATGGATGAGATCATCTACAGATACAAAACAGTGTGACTGGAGAGGAGAGCAAGGTCAAAGCCTTGGGGAATTTCAGCATTGAATGTCAGTGTAGAAGAGGGCGATCTTGTAAGGACACAGAAAAGTGGCCAGAAAAGCGGGATAGGAAAAACAGATGAGTGAATATTATGCTTGAAAGTCACAAAATCATAGACTTTTTGAGTTAGAATATACTATAAAAATCATCTGGTCCAATGATTTTATTTCACTGATGAGTAAATTGAGAGCCAGAAAATAGACATGAATTGCCTAACATAATAGAAGATTCTGGAACTATTCTATTGCTCATTAAGTATAACGTGTTTTCTGTGGGACAAGGATAATGATGGTACTCATGTTACCATTGGGAAATGGTATGATCCTTGGATTTGGAGTCAGAAGCCCTTGATTTGAATGCTGGTTCTACCATTCTCCAGTTGATTGACATTTTAACATGTTTCCTAATCTCACAACCTTTACTTTACCCATCTGTAAAAATGATTTGTTAATTCATGTGGCTGTTGTGAACCAAAGGTTAGAAAGTGCCTTGTAAACCATAAATTAGCACTGCACTAGAGTATTATACATACAGTGTTTTAAATGTTCAAGGTGTTTTTACATAAGGATAAAGAAATGAGAGTGTGGAAATCATACATCAGAAGAATTTCAAGGGAAATCTTTCTCTACTAGATGTTTAAATATATTGTAAAACCACAGTACTCTAAATAGCTTGGTACTGGTACAGGCAAAGTTTAATCAGTGAAGACAAGGAGAGTACAGAAAAAGGAAAAGGAGGAATTTTTGTGTAATAAAAGTGGCATGGCAAATAAATCAATTGCACTATTAAACACACTGTTTTGGTACCACCACCTAGCTATTTTGGGGATAAAGTTGGATCTCTACCTTATTGCAAAGTAAATTACAGATGAATAAAAGATAAAATTATAAAAACTGAAATAATAAAATTATAAAAAGATAATGAAGGTGAATATTTTACAGAGTATTTAGAGTGGAGAAAGTATTTTTAACCTGACACAAAAGTGAGAAATCATAAAAAGTATTGATAATTTGGCTATATGAAAAATTAAATGTTTAACATTAAAAACCCCCTACATTATAAACAAGATTGAGAGTTAAATCACATTATTAGAGAAATATATAAATGTGAATGGCAACTTTAATATTCTAATAAGTACAAGTTGTTTTTTTTTTTAAATCCATATAAAATAGACAAGTGCTCCAGTAAGAAAATGGGCAGGTCATGATCAGGCAATTCACAAATGAAGTTATAAAAATGACCTATTTATATAGGAAGACAGATTAAATCTTTTTTTTTTAAGATTTTATTTATTTATTTGACAGAGAGGAGAGAGATTACAAGCAGGCAGAGAGGCAGGCAGAGAGAGAGGGGGAAGCAGGCTCCCTGCTGAGCAGAGAGCCCCATGCGGGGCTCGATCCCAGGACCCTGAGATCATGACCAGAGCCAAAGGCAGAGGCTTTAACCCACTGAGCCACTCAGGCGCCCCAAGACAGATTAAATCTTAGTAATTAAGGAAATGCAAACCAAAATAATTAGTGAGATATCACTTCTCACCTACTGAATTAGCAGCAATTAAAATGATTTACGATGCTGCGCGTTAATGCTGTGGGGAAATAAGCATACCTGTGTGGACTTATATACTGCTGGTGAGAATGTAAACTGGAGCATTTCTGGAGTGCAGCCTAAAAATTAATCTTAACAATGCAGACACCACTATATTAATATAAGCAAGTGATTGAATAAATACTTGGGGAGAATAGACAAATAGAAGAATTTTAAATATTCTTCAAATATTCAAAGCATAGCTCTCCACTCCTCTACTCCTTATGTGTGGCTTAGACAGTGTCTTTCTTTCAAAGAGTACGATGTGGAAAAGGGAGGGAATGACTGTACAATGTGGAAACCTGACAAACACTTCAGCTGGGTGATCAAGTCCACAGTGACTGACTGTAATGAACCTCCTTCATGTGATGGAATGAAATGATACTTTTCCTCTCTGGTTTTCCTCCCTCCCCAAAACTCCACTCCAAGCAGGAGAAAACAAACAAACAAAAAAGGCCCAGTTGTGGGATTTTATAAAATGACTGGCCAGTACTCTGCAAAACTGTCAAGGTTCCCTAAAACAAGGAAAATCTTAGGAACTCTCATAGATTCTCTTCCCAAATCACTGATTCAGCTGTTTATTCTGATCTCATTAAACATTTAAATGATATACCTAACTTCCCTTGCTCTAATCCCATTAAACTAAGTAGTTGTTCCATAACTTGGCTTCTAGCGAAGTTTGCCTCTGGGGAAAAATGTGTTAGATGAGCCAATGATTTAGTCTTCCAGCCATAAGAGTTCTCATTATAGATCAGCTTAATGGCTCCCAAAGTGTGGTCCTTGGACCATAAACATCAGCATCACCTGCAATCTCAGAAATGCAAATTCTTGGGTCCACCCCAGACCTATTGAATCATAGACTCCGACATCAGGGCCTAGAAATCTGTGTTTTGACAAGCCTGCCAGGTGATTCTGTTACATGCTAAAGTTTTAGAGACATTGGATTAATTTATATTCTTAGGACTCTTTAAAAAGCTAAGTAAGCAAACTCCAGACTGGTTAACTCTGTGCAGGCTAAAGGCCAGACTCTAGTCCGTGGTCATAAATGAATGCAAAGGGTCCACTCGTGAGGTTTCCTGGTGGCCTCTTCAAGTGAAAGCCTGACCTTGCTTTGCATATTTTCTATGTCTATCACTGAGCCAGAGTAGGATGTTGTCTACACTATGTTATTATTGACTTGCAAACTTGTCATTTAACACCTACTACTTGTGTGTTTAGTTGGGTAAGAAAAAAGGAAAGAAGGCCAAATGGAAAGGATTTAAAAAGGCAATCTCAAGGAGAGCAGTAGTAAATGCTCGACTTGTACAAACTGTAGACTTCCAGCTTCTGAAGTCATAATCATATAAAATATGAGTTTACTCAAGGGTCTTCTAGCACTTTTCACTCATGACTTAAAAAAATGTACAGAAGAACCAGTATACTAGCAAATTAACTTGGAAAAAGCACAAAGAAACACAGTGTTTCAGTGTCCAGGGAAGAAAAATATGCAGAGGATTTAGCAGTTACAAATAGATCACAAAATATTAGATTTATTACCAAATTTGTTATATGATGGAATAAAGAGCAAAGACAAATATTAACTTACCATAGTTTCAATTCTTCCACTCAAAGCCCTATATTCCTGTGTACCTGGTGAATTTAACTGATTACTATATTCGACATTTAGGATTTGAAAGCTGCTACGGTAAAAGTAAGACTTTTGATCTGTAAAACAAAGAAAAGGAAGAATCAGTCTCACTACTAAGTACTTTAAACTTTAATTTATTCAGGATTATAGGATGCTATATTATACAATTAAGAAAATTTGCTTCTCTTAAAGAAAACCCCAAACTTACTATAAATGTAACTATAACAAAATTATTTTTCTTTCAGTTTTTAAAAAATTGACAGATCTGAAATTGTTAAGGATGTAGGAAAACCAGAGCAGCATTATTTGTAAAATTAAACTGCTCAGAAGTATCATAATTTTCATTTTTACTATATTTTAGGGAGATTTGTGATTGCAGATTTATTCATTCAAGAAGTATTAATGAATGTCTATAATATGCTATTATTCATTTATCACTAAAGAATAACCCAAAGTAATTCTGAATAGTTTTAAGAATTGTTTCAAATAATAATCATTTTAGAGGAATTAGTGACTTGTTAGTTTTTTAGAATAAGCTAGAAAATAAGCCTTTGAACAAGATAACTAATTGGTTGTCCAGTGTGAATTGTTTCCACCAAAAATCGTCTGCCAGAGGACATATTCAGCTGGGTGAAGAAAGTAAATATTTCTAAAACATACTGTATACATCTTAGAAACATTATGAACATGGATATAATAACCTAACCTGTCTCAGGAAAAATCTTTTGATCATTCATAAGCATAATTTATGCAGAGAAGTATCTAAATCAGGGGAAAGAGAGATCCTGGTGGAAGGGTGTTATAGTCTTTGTGGTGGAAGAATAAGTCTTTCCAGGGCCATAAATGGTCACTGGGACACATTCTGCAGAGGATGAACCTGGACTCCTCCACTTGTGTGACAATATAGTGCCATTAAAAGTGAAAATTGATTAACTTAATTGGAAACTTGAGGTTTCTTACCTCTGTAATTGACCTTAGATGTGGTTGACTGTAGGTGATTTGATAGCAAAATATAGCCACAATTTTACAATTAGCTTGACTGAAAAGATTGTTTATTATTACTGGTTTTCCTAATGCTGGTAATTTTATTGTGCCATTGAGAGTTTTTCAACTTTCACGTAAATAAGCATTTTTGCCTATTTACTATAGAACATATAATAAATTATGTTTTCTCTGTCTCTCTATACTCATACGTACCCATATACCAAAACACACACCCACATGTATGATTTAAATGATTTAACAGAATTATAGTTGAAATAAAATAATCCCAAAGTGCATTTTTAAGTGAAAAAAGCACATTATAGCATATATCATCTAGGGAATTTGATATATTTTATTTATCTACATTAAAAAATCTGAAAGAGTATTCACTGAGATATTAAGGACCACTGTTTATGAGTAAGCAGGGTATCATGTGTTCTTTACATTGTTTCTTGTCCATGTGTCCTATTTTTGTGATATAATAATACTAAGAGAAATAATAAAACAACAGATCCTTTTTAAAATTTGTTTTTCTCCTCATCTTTTGTAAATGTTCTCCCAAGACTGTTTTATCAGGAGAAAGACCATGAATTAACAAATACTTCCAAATTTTTAATGTTGAAACTTAAACTTCTTTGCAATATTTCACTTTTATAATTTTATCAGAGGAAACCATGATATTAAATGAGAAAACAAAATAGGCAAATTCTAGTGTCAGAAAAGAATCATGAGGTTTTTTTCCCTTTGGCTAGAATAATTCTTGCCCGGTAATAATGTTTATTCTAAGAAAAAGAGAAGAGAAAAAAGTACTGATTGAGGGAAAATATAGACACAAACATATATTTAGAGATATATTACATTGTATTAAAAAATAAAAGTGGCAACAAAAGAAAGAATGCCAAACTTTTCATCTGAAGGTATATTTATTTATTTATTTATTTATTTATTTATTTATTTATTTAATTTATTTGACAGGGAGAGACACAGTGAGAGAGGGAACACAAGCAGAGGGAGTGAGAGAGGGAGAAACAGGCTCTCTGCTGAGCAGGGAGCCCGAGGCAGGGCTCGATCCCAGGACCCTGGGATCATGCCCTGAGCCGAAGGCAGACGCTTAATGACTGAGCCACCCAGGCACCCCGATCTGAAGGTATATTTAGTTATTTGGTTTGAAAAGTAGTCCTTTTAGTCTTCTAGTACTTACCAAAAGCTAAAAAGTGGATGAGTAGAGCTATGGTTACTGCCAAGATTACCACCCCCGCCACAACAACAACACACACTACATATGGATTCAGGAACCTTGAGGTTGATGGCACCCGTGCTGGCCTTAAAAAAAAATAGAGAAAATGATCAAAAACTAACCTTTCCCTCAGGGAAGCCGTTATTTCAGGGCTTATGAACATTTTCTACCTTCCTATGTCTTTTAGCCTGAACGTAGCTCTATTTATAAGAAGCTATGATTCTTGACGAGAACCTTAGTGACTTTTCTTTCAAATTTTTTTTCAGCACGAAAATGCTGACATTTTGGTAGTTTGCTAGAAGAATAAGTAAATTGGACCTATGCTTTGCAATTATTTTCCCTTCTTCTGTCAGTTGACGAGGTTCTCAAGAGTAACAACTAATTGTACTGTTTTGTTGTCTTTCTAAGACCCTATGTTGGACACTTACTATGTATGGTAAAACTCCCTTAACTGGTGCTATCCCTAGTGGTGTACAGAAGAGGAGTCCTGGGTGGTGAGAGGGGTGGAGGGAGTCAGAACAGTAGCATTCCTCACTGTCATATCCTCTGTATTATTAAAAATGGGGGTGTGACCAGAGTTTGAGTGCCCAGGTCCAGGAGAGTAGCAAGCCTGAGCTCTGAAATTCACCTCTGAAATGAATTAGAACTGTCCCAACAGGAGATTTGTGTGATTTATTATTTTTTCCCCCATGAATTTGTCAACTACAGTATAAGCCAGTAGATTTGTACTGATACGGTATCTAGTAATTATTAAGCACATGGCCCAGGTACTATCTTCTTCACTGCCTCCCTCCCCACAACCACATAACACTTGCGCTGGGAGGTAACCAGAAGAACTAAGTGTGAATTTCTGTTTTCTCCCTTGTTTGCTTGGAGGTCATATTGTCATTCATCTGAGACTTTCCTAGTCTGACAAATGGGATTAATAATATCTGCCTCACATGCTGTCTTGAAGATCAATGAAGTTATGTTAGGAAATATATTTCTAGTTAAATAGATTATCTACTAGGCGGTGTGCCTCTGGAGGGGAAAGACAGTATGCATGCTTCTGTTTCAGACACTTTGCAGGGTACCTGCCATAGATAGTTGGTTCATAAATATTTATGATATTCATAAAAATTTGTTGCATGTGTTAACTTCTGAGCATGTTTCAGATTTAAAGCCTTAACATAGCTGAAACACGTTACATTTAGCAAGAATATAGTCTCTCATTCTTCCTATTTGTTTACCCAACCTGGTATAAGTGTGACTAGAATGCTCTGACGGTCAGTGATTCGCAGACATTTAGGTTTCATAGCAGGGCTGCCTGGTGTTTGGGCTCTCCATAACTCAGAGACACTTCCTGGTATTTTGCAGTGTATCACCTGCACATTGTATTCTGTGGTTCTGGGACCAGTAACACATCAAGAGATTATTGGAGGCAGACTGAGACTTGCCAACTTTCGATTTTGTTGAATAAACACATTAATCATACAAAAATTGACCATGCTCAAACATCATTTAGTGAAGGGGCATTTAAGTGCCTAGAAGTAGGAAAGACATAGTCTCAGGCTAACAAAAAATGAATAATGTAGCTTTAGCTTTATGATATATTTTTTACTACATTGCTCTTCTTTGTTCATTTTGCTATACTGGTGAAAACTGACTTTCATTGACACTGATCCAGAGTCCAGCATTTGGAAACCACTACTGCGTTAAACTGCAAATTGGAATAAATTGGCACTTTGACATTTGTTGATTTTTGAGATTCAGTTTACTCATCTGTTATCATATGTGGTCCCTGTGCAAATGACATGTAATCACAAATGCACGGTGTTTGGCATTTGTGATTTCAGTAAATGTTAGTGGCTGCTGAGTAGTGGCAGAGCCAAAAGGAGACAGAGATGGAGTCCAGGGTAAACCCAAAAGCGTGAATAATTTCCAAACTGATTGATCGTTCTCCTCAACCAGAGATGAACTAATGTGTCAAGAATTATGAGTGTGGAGAGAGAAATACTGAAAAACAAGAAGTAAGTTGGAGGTTGAAAAACAAAAACCAAGGGCGGGAGTCAGCATGTGCTGCTTTAGCTTGGATGAGGCTCCCATGGGAATGACTTTAGTGCCAACTTTGCTTCAGTTCATGGAAAACACCTTAAACTCAATGACTAAAAAGCACCAGGAGACATATGACTCAATAAACAAAGGGCGTGGAGCTCAAATCACCTTAATCCCACAAGCCATAATTAATTGCATAAGAATGGGTTGTCCCACCCTGTAGAAACAGCTGAAGAAATATCTACTCTTCTGTTGGTAGCACAACTTGTTATTGAACCTCTATATATGGTCGATTACAAAGCTTATGCCAACACGAACTAAATTGTGCACAGTATTCACTTTGTAAACTATTAGAGAGAACATGTTTGCAAACACTGAATTTTGACTTAATGTAATGGAAATCTATGCAAGAAAATAACTTTGCTTTTTTTTTTAAATTTTTTTATTATTATTTTTTTTATCCCCAAATACTTTTATTTTATTTTTTCATAACTTTGCTTTTAAAGCCGGTTCCTGATCAGTGAGATTTTTAGTGCTTGCATTTGAACAAAGCAAAACAAATAATTCAGTTGTAACATGTTTAACCAGCTTCCTCCTCTGGTTTGCTCTCTTTTATTAACTTGGAAGAGTTACGTTAATGCTGAAAAACTTATTCTATAGTTTTGAGAGTCTAAGTGTCAGGCACTGCACATGTATATTGGCAGTTTTCGCAGTTGTAAAGCAGGTATTATGATCCTGTTTTGAAGATAGGGAAACTGAGGCTTAGAGAGTAAATAACTCAAAATTACTCAAGAGTGACAGCTGCAAATTGACACTAGGTTGGTTTCAATCAAAGCACATGCACTTCCTTTCACATGCTCTTCCTCGCACTATAGGAGCCAGGAAAGCTTCGGGACTCCTATCTCTTCTGACTTCATTTGGGTGGAGCAAAGGGGATCAACATCCATTGAGTGCTAGGACTTTGTCTTACATATAGTTTGTGTGCAATAAAATAATTGTTGATTTAATTTTAATTTGAAAGTAAATCTTACATTAATATATCAAAATTATTTAGAAATATTAATTATTCTTGGCCATTGACACATAGTTATAGCCAATATAGGGCTGTGGATTAATTGAGCGATTGGCAATAATTTCCATTATCTGCAAGAATGGAGGAAAACAGTGACAGGGTAATTGTAAACTCGGATGCATATGCATATGAAGGACTTTTAGACAATTTTGTGTCCTTTAAATTAGATTTCAGGTATCATGGTAACAAAGATTTGGACCACAGTCGTCTTCTCCGAAGCATTCTTCCTCAATAATCCCACTTTATGCCATAGTTTCTATAGGATAACATTTCCTAGGATAGATCCTCAGCCCAGACCTCTGTATTTGAGCTTCATGCAATCAATGCCAGTTATCACCAGACATCTTCTGGATGCTTTACAACATCCTTAAATGTGAGAGGTCTGGGAGTGGGGTGAAGGTGAAATATTTTCTCTCTGGGTTTTTACCAGTCTCAGAGGATTCCAACCATCACTTTGCACCACCAAGCCTTGATTGGTGTTGCCAGTTGTCCTTCCAGGGAGGGATTTTGCAGCTCTTGGGCAGAAAGGAAGCCGTGTGTATGTGTGTGTGTGTGTGTGTGTGTGTGTGTGTGTGTGTGTGTGTGTGTGACATACATTGTCCTCTGCTATCTTTTTATTTAAGTTGGGGGTACAGGGAGGCTCTGAGTAGGGGGAGGAGGAGGGTGGGATGGGTTCATTGTCTCTGAAATGAGAGCTTCCTTTTGCTTTCTCTTTTGCCTGAGAGCTTTGGGTCTGGAGGCCTGACCATCAAGTTATGAGTTGCCCAACTATAAAACCTGGGGATGGTGGGTGATACCCAAGCCATAGGTTTTTTGTCTCTAGGGAACTGCTTTCTTCAGAGGGAAGGAGGTGGGATGCTGCGAACTGGTTGTTAGTTTCTGAGTTTTACCAAATAAAGTAGAATCTAAGAAGAAAAAAAAGAAACCCTCCTTGAAACTGAACTTTTCCCTCAGTACTACACTCCCCACTATTTCTAAAATTGGTGAATTTCACTGCTATCTACTTGGTACCCTAAGGTGGAGACCTAGGAATTAGCTGCACTTGCTCTCTGTCTTTCTGACATTCAAGAGGTCACCACACAGTCCTTATCTTACACCTAAATATTTTTTTTTAAAGATTTTACTTATTTATTTGACAGAGAGAGAGAGAGATCACAAGTAGGCAGAGAGGCAGGCAGAGAGAGAGAGGGGGAAGCAGGCTCCCTGCTGAGCAGAGAGCCCGATGTGGGGCTCAATCCCAGGACCCTGAGATCATGACCTGAGCCGAAGGCAGAGGCTTTAAGCCACCGAGCCACCCAGGTGCCCCCACCTAAATCTTTTTTTTTCTATACCCTCTATTTTGTTCTTAATTTTGGCTGTTATCACCTGACTTGTACTACTTGCAATGTCTCTTAACTGATCTCCCTTCTTCCATCAACTACACAGTCATTAATTAGTTAATGCAAGACACATTTGGTGAGTGACTTCGATGTTCTGGGTGCTGGAATACAATGAAAGAAATAGACAAACAGCAGTCCTAATGGTGAAGGGAGACAGAAAAGAATAAGTAAAATAAGGGGACAAAGCAGAGAGGTGGGAAAAGAAATGTGTATGTGGTGCTGAAAATTTAGGTAGAGTGGCCAAGAAAGGCCATGGTAGAAGGTGATATTTGAATAAAGACCCGAAGCAGGTGAGTTAGCAAGCTATGAAGGTACCAAGAGAAGAATGATTTCAGCAGATGTAAGAGAAGGCCCTGAGTTAGGAGCTCACCTTGTAAATTTGAGAACCAGCGAAGGGGGCAGCTAAATAGAATGGAATGAGCAAGGTAGAGGTGTGGGCATGAGAGAGAGACAAGGTCAGAAAGATAAGAGTAGGAGTCAGCAGGTGGCACAGATCTTTTAGGGCTTTGTATGTAAGGGCTTTGGTCTGCCTTCTGAGTGAAATAAAGTCTTTGAGGGTTTTGAGCAAAGGAGTGACATCACATCTATTTTTCCAATAGGATCACTCTGGGTGATGGGATGGAGCAGGGGGATGACTTAGGTCATTCAGTAGTTGAGGTGAGGAAGGATGATAGTTTAGATAAGCATGGTGGTAGTGGAGGTGGTGAGAAGTGTCTAGTTTAGATGTATTTTTAATTTGGACATTAGAGGATTTGCTGATGATTCACTTATAAGATATGGGAAAAAGAGGAATCTAGATTGAATTCAAGATTTTTGCTTCATTCCAATCAACCCTTTCAAATCCTTCCAGGGAGTTTTTTGAATTTAAATCTTAGGTTCTGACACTCTCCCCTTCCCCTGCCTCATTTGAAATTTATCTATAGCTTGTCAAGATCCTCAGGATGGCATCCAAACCTTCCAAATGGCACTGAAAGCCCTTTACAGTCACCTCTGCATCTTTCGCTCCTGCCATATCCCCATCTGCTCACTTAACACCAGCCCAAATGGGGCAGCCACTTCTGTGTGTGACGACCCTTTGCCTAGAAAACCTCATACCTCAACTGCCTGGTAGATTCCCATTTTGTTCTTAAGGTAATTCAACCATCTTTCTTTTCCCTCCAGGTAGATACCTTCTTCTCCCCTAGATTCCCCTCGTCTGATCTCATAATTCCCAGTGAATTTCTCTATTCTAGTCCTTATCCTACTTCATGCGAGAAACAATGATTTTCTTGCCTGCACCCACCTCGAGGCTATAACTCCCGAAAAGTAGACATCATTGCGTCTGTCAGGACATGTCCCATCCTTAGCACAACACCCATTACAGAGTCCACATCAGGCATTATTTATGAAAAAATTGATGAATGACACTACAAAGAAGGGTTTAAACATAACTATAGTTTGGAGGGACTTGGTATAGGATTATATGATGTGCATTTTTGTTTTAAATACTGACAAGTAAAATATAGATTGGAGAATAATCTCTGCTATCTAATGAGTGCTTGCTGTGCACCTGGCACTGTGTTGAGTTTTTCTACATCATTTAATTTAATCCTTATAAATAAGCCTAGTTTACAGGTGATGAAATAGAAGCTTACTTACTCAGCTAGTAAGCGATGGACCTGGAAAGTGGATCCAGGTCTGTCAAGCTCAAACTGCAAATGTCCACATCAGATGGGAGGGGATTTTTCTGTTAATTATCATGTTGTTGTTATTCATTTCTATCACTCTACCTTATTGTTGATGCTAAGAAATAGAAAGTTAAAAAATATTGCTATAGACCTGTGTTACAGGATATACAAACACATATATTCGAATATGTGTATGTGTTTACATTATACATTGGAATTATGAAGACTATGAGAAATGGTTCCAAAGTAAAGGGACTTACTTTCGTTTAGTCTGTTTCATTAACTCTAAATGTTTACCACTAGACAGGCAGTAGGGACTATCTAATTCAATGTTTTAATTTTTTTGGTTGAGAAACACTGTATTCAAACAAGGTCTTGCTTGGAAGCTCAGGATGGAAAACAGATTAAATGGAATAACTTTTCTGTTTGAATTTGGGATGGGAGAAAAGGATCCCCTCCTCCTATTTCCAGCAAATTTTCACTGATCGAGTCCAATATTTTTCTTTCTTTCTTAACGTTTTTTGTTTTTTGTTTTGTTTTGTTTTTTGTTCCTGATAAACTCAGGTGCAGTGTAAAAGAGAGACACAAGAAGATTATTCTGATTGCATAACTGGATAGTGGCAGAGTCAGTGCCACAGTTTTAAGACTTCTTGAATATATTTATTTTATTAAACTATTGTACATTCTAAAAACTCTAGGTTCATGTGGAAGATGAGAATCTTATCCTTGAATCACAAACTCATAGCACTTTATGTGTGTGTACCTTTGGAATGCACTATTGGACTTTCTTTTAATTCAATGATTTACTTGCTAATCTATTTTTATCTTGGGTAGCATTTAAAGAAGTTTATATTCCTTGAGGATATAAATCATTTTATATTTCCTGACGATATAGAGGCTGGGCAAGTTGTGAGGGACCTGAGCTAATTTATGTAATACTTTGGTAAGAATTAGGAAAAAGCAGCTTTTCTGGGAGACAGAGACAATTATGAAAGGGTGCTCGGGCTGCATGCAGCTACACTCTGGGACAGACAGCTTGGCAGGGAGCATAGGCTCCATCTCAGCTTCCAATCTTCCCTTGAACCATGCAATTTTGTGCACTGCAACAACTTCACAGCTGTATATAGCAGACCTGAAATGATGTGCTGAAGTTCTGGAATCTGCTACTTATAGGGAAAGCCAATCCAGGATTCAAAGTCTTCTCGCAAAATTTGCAAGTTGATATGAACAAATGATTAATAGGTGAGTGTGAGTGAGTGTGTGTGTGTGTGTGTGTGTGTGTGCATGTAAGTATGTAGTAGTGGAGTTGGGAGTTGATAATGTTTTATGAGACCCTGCTGCCAATGAAGTTAAGAATATGGGCTCAATTTCTTCACCGGCTAGTTAAGTTTTTTCTTTCCTAGGACTCAGGATATACTCTGGAACTTGGGCTCTTTTCAATAATCAACGTAATAGAATGAAATCCATGAGAGAGTGTGGCCACAATAGGGCAAATCTACCTTTACTATTGGGGGAAATGCCTTCCCTGATGATGCTCTATTCATATGTATCTAATTGGTCCTAAACTTGAAGGAAGCATGTTTATATACTGGAAGTCCATGGGCATTCTTTCTCCATTTTATTTTATTATAGTATTGAAATGTATTTCAAGATAATTTATGACAATTATTACCTAATTTAGAAAAATTTCACTGAGTCCTAGTGGTTGAGGCTGAATTAAACAACTACTAGAGAAAGAATATACTGTAGATCATGCTCTATCATAGTGTGTCAAATCTTAATTTATTTGGACCCTGATAAGTTGAAAAATAGTTTTAGTTTTATAATATTTTCCTTGTTAATAATGTTCACCTTATGTTTCTGCAGTAAATAAGGCAAACGTTGAAATTTTTGCAATTAAAAATGATTTCTTCTTTTATGAGATTTTCTTTGTTCTAATACCAGTCATGTTCTTGAAAAAAAGATTTAAGATATAAAAGATTATTTTAATTGACTTTAAACTTTTGAGTATCGTGTCTAATTCTTGCATTGAAAATCTAAGGGGATGTGGATAAAGACCTGGAGTTAGGAGATTTACATTATAGAGTCAGTCTTGTGTAATTATTAATAGAAGGTATCTGAAGACTACTGACTAATAGAGTCAGTTAAGGACATGGAGGCATATTCTGGTTACTGCTCTGCTACACTTAATATACACTTGCTTTTATAAGAAAGGCCATCCTTGTTGGAAGTCTACAGTTGCCCAAAGGGTGGGTTCTTGCTTCCATGATTGAGATTATGGAGCCTTCTCAGTGTGCAAATGAAAACAGTGACATTATGGTAGATTGTAGCATGGTCTACAAAGGTAAGCCTACCTAGATGATTTGAAAACAGCAGAACAGATAGAAATATTTCTTCTCAAACTTCATGATGCTGATACTCTAAGTGTATTTCTCTAGAAGTCATCTACCTACAAGGTTATGGGAACAATATTTTGTTGATTTTACCATTATTAAAGAATGTATGCCTAGTGTTTCAATACCAACTGTCATGACGAAATTCCTGAGACAAGTTACCTATTGCCTTGCTAATTAATGTTAGGGGGAGCCTAGCATGTACTCTAGAGGGCACTGCTGTTTAATGTCAGTATTCCTTCTGAGCTCAAAAAGTGTAGCTATGGACAAAGCCATTGAACCTAGCAGGTTCTAAGCAATAAACAATTATTTAGTTGAAGTTTTGCTTCTGTGTCTATTTTCCTCCAAACAACATTTTTGTCCTACCTGGATTTAGTTTTCAAGAAACTTGATGTTTTTCTCTCATCCTTTACTTTTCTTTATTCTTTCCCTTCCTTTCCTTTTTTTCTTTATTTTTGACTGAAGATGAACTGTAACATTTATTAGCACCAACATGATTTTGCCAACTTTATGAAAATTATAAGGAAATATTCATGACAGTATAAATATGTTGTATTTTATTGTCAAAATGCACTTTGGGAAATGAGTACTAGAAATTTTTAAGCTTAAGTGTATCTATTGGGATTGGTGATGGTTGCACAACTAGCATAAATATGCTAATAACAACTGAATTGTACCCTTAAACAGGTGAGCTTTATGGTATGGAATTACATCTCAAAAGCCATTAAAAATTGAATTCATTTTTTAATGATTGTTAACTTACTACAATAACAAAATTATTAAGCTGTCAGAGAATCATTGACAGTGAGGGTGGGCTTGAACTCACAGAAGCAGAAAAGGACTCAACTGAATAGGTATTCAGTTCAAATTTCAGTGCCAGTGCCATGCAATTATCAGTGAGGTATTGGGATACAGTGGTGTGTTATTGTTGACAGCAAGCAATCTGTTATAATCTGTTACGATAGTTAAAGCATCAGAGTTTTTAAATGATTTACTTCTTACACAATTCAGAGCAGATAATTCTAGCATAACATCGCTCTTACTGACTTGCATTTTCTTATACTTTAGGGTGGAGTTACAAGTACTGCATGGGGAATTGCTTATAAGCCTGGTTAGATCCATGGGGGTGTGTCACACGTATTACTGTCATGTGTCAGGATGGGGAAGAAAGCCCCAGAGAAAAGCTTATATTTAAATTCAAGCTGTGAAATGACAAAACCCATTTGTTCTTCGCACATTCTCCTGTTCTCCTGTTTCTTCCTTCCCATAAATGTCCTGATCTGACTAGAAGCAATGTTTCCCAAGATTATTTGAGCACAGAAGTATTTATTCCTGAAATACCTAACATTTTGAGGAACACGATGTTCCCAGAACTCAGTTAAGAAAATGCTGCTCTGTGAGTTCTAACTTGCCCAAAGTATTGTTTCTGCTGGAGAGACAAGGAAACTATTGCACACGCAGCTTAGAAGGCATGCTTATTCATATTTAAATATGCAAGGATGCTTCTTGCTTACCTCTCTCTCCATTCTGGATACTTGAGAGACTACCCTGTAGCTGTTAAGTTTAATTGCAATTGTTTAGTGCCTCTTACATTTTAATGTATATGTGAATTGCCTATTAAAATGCACTCTTTAATTTAGCAAATCTGGGGGTAGGCCCAAGATTCTGCATTTCCAACAGGCCCCCAGGTGAGGTTGAAGTTATTGATCCAAGGACTATATTTTATGTAACAAAGATCTTGACTATAATTATATCAGAGTAGATCCAGAATAGAAGTGTGACTTTATTGAAGGCATATTAATTCCTTCTGTGTTTCCTAAAGTTCAAGGACATAAACAGGTCTCTTCTGTCATAAAGTCATTAGGAAATGTTCAAAACCTTAACTTACCACTTTGTCAAAATATACTGACCCTGACAGCGAACTAGATACATATTTCTTTTTACAGAAAATAAGTGAGTAAAGGATTTAGGGGCCCTTACTTCCAGTTCAATGTGACTTGATTTTTAATATTAAATTGAAAGTGTCAAGATATTTCATTGTTTCTACAAAGTGAGTTCCACTGACATGGGGAATTTGTTACATCACATTTCACAGAAGCACAAGGCAGCATTTTTGGCCCCCAATGTCTTCATCCCCCAATGTTTGATCTGATTATTACATATAGACCCAAATAAAAAAAAATTCTAATAAATGCCAGGAAACAATCCTGCTTAGTTTGTATGGAAGGATATATGCCATGTTTTTTACGTTATTTGCTTGGGGAGGGGAGCAAGGAGGCACAGAAGGGGTGCTATGAATGATGGGGTAGAAGAAAGAAAAAATCTATTTTTAAATGCATAAGTTAAGGAAGTAAAAATCTACTAGTGAAGGGTCTAAAGCAAGAAAGACATTTAAGCACAATCTGGGTGGCATAGGTTATTGGGCATGATAGAATCTAGAAATTGCCTGGAATAGTTCTCTCAGTTGAGGGTTATTACCAATAATTCAGAGGGGATGAGTGGAGAATGCACTCAGAACCCCACATGTGTTCATCATAGTTAGTTATATTTAACTATATCTGTACATGATAATTGTTCTCATAGAAAAAAAGGTGACTTCTAATGAATCATGGATAAAAGCCAAGATTAGCTGTTTTGAATGCTCTTGAGTAATATTTAGTTTCCTCAATATTTTTAAAAACATCTAGTACTCAGTCCCTTCTGAATTTAATTCTAGGGGCTCCTTGCCCAGATTGTCTACAGAAGTAGAAGAAAGAATTGAGATTCTCAGTATTATTTCCCCAGGATGGTTTTGTGTCATAATGAAATGAACAGTGATACTCATATTTTTGAGGCCTACACAATAAAATATGTCCCCCAGAGCTTAGGAAAAATGCGACATACCACTTATCTTGGGAAGTAGTGTGTATAGTGGGGGTAAAACACTGTTGAAGTGGTTAGACAAACTGCTTGACGTGAGGCAAATCACTTCTCTGGACTCCAGTTTTCTTCTTTGTCATTAAACAAAGAATCAGTGAGTTTACTTGTCACCTTCAAACTACTCTTTCCTCCTTTAAAAGGAAGGCTCCTTCTCATTTCCATGACCACTCCTGTTGGTAGGTTTTCTCATTTTTATCGCCCACTCTGTTTTTGCAAACACTGTGTTTCTTAAGAAAGCCCGTCTGCTTACAAGGTCCTTATCTGTCTCCCATCCCCACACCCCTCCTCCCTAATAGACTATAAGTTCCATGAGCAGCAGCAGTTGAGAGCTTAGACTCTGAAGCTCTCCTAACTGGGTTCAAAATTCCACGTCTGCCATTTACTTACTATGTGAACCTGGGAAGTTACCTAACTTCTCCTTGATTTCCTTATCTGCAAAATGAAGGTACCGATAGTACCTACTTCCAGATTTTTGTGAGGACAAACGAGTTAAACATTTGTTAACAAAATTAGAATTATGTCGGGCACTTGGCCCTGTGTTGGTATGTGGTTGATCAAATACGTGAGGGCAGGCACTGCTGGTGATTAGTTCTCCATTCTATCCCCCAAAGTTTTAAACGGTCTGTTCTTTAAGTGCAGGTGTACAGGGAGAGGCTGGATTTGATGATGGGAGTGAGGCCCTGTGCATACTAAACATGGCTCCTATCATGAGCACAAAGCCAGTATACATAGGGATTCTTTTCTGACTCCTGAACCAGTGCCTCCATTTCCTGGGTTTCTTCTATTTTTATATAAATACTCTATGAAACACCAGCCCTGTCCAGAAGCCTGTATTTTAAATTATTACACAAGTAATATAGAAAGATCATATAGTACAATGGTGATAATCAGGACTTTTGTAATTAGACCTAACTGACCGTTGGCAAGTGATAAAACCCCTGTAAGCCTTAGTTTCCTAGTTTATAAAATGGGGATAATTACATGCCTCAGAGGGTTGTAAGATTAAATGGGTTGCTATTTGTAAAGTACTTAGAACTCTGGCCTGTGTTCAATAAATGGTAAATTCTACATTCTTCTTTTAGGTAGAACTCAGCTTTAGCTGCAAATAATATGATTTTTTATAAGTGGCATTTCTCAGGAGTGATAACATTCTATAGAATCACAGAATGTTAGCAATGGAAGAGAGTTTCAGGAATAACCACTCTGACCTCCCATGATGCAGAAGAATAAACTGATCTGCAGAGAGATTAAGTGGTGCTATGGAGAGGCCTCTTGACGTTTTTGTCTGTGTTCCTTCTCTGATATTTTACTGTTTTTTGTTTTTGTTTGCAACCCAATACATGGTGGGCACTCTATTAATGGTGTTTATTAAATAAATGTTAGAAAAATCAATAGCAATTGAGTACTTATAAAATCATCCTGCTAAGCACTGGGGATATCTTGAAAATAGTCAAAAAGTTGTCCTTGCCTTAAAGTACTCCTGTCTTTCTGAGGGAGTATAAGACACCTGTCTGTTAGCAATATTTCCCACAGTTGACACATTCTTTTTTTATTGAAACACTGTTGTTGTTGTTGTTGTTTTAAATTTCCATGATTCCACACTCTTTCTTTCCTTCTGGTTCTCCCCTTCCTTTTAAATGTCTTTTGCTGGGTCCTTCTTCTCTATTTAACCTTAAATGTCTGATGTTGCTCTCTGCTCTGTCTGGGTGTTCTCCTTTCTCTCTAGCTGATCTCATTCAATCAGCTTCAATCACCTTCTAAACCAACTGCTCTCAAGTTTTTGTGTGCACAGGAATCAATTGAGAAGCTTGAAAAAACAAAGATTCCTGCATCCCGCATCCAGATAGACTGCTTCAGTAGGTCTGGTCTTGCTACTCAGAAACTTCATTTTTTAAAAAAGATTTACTTATGAACTATTTCACAGCTGGAGGGCTGAGAATCTTTTTGCAGTGGGATAAGAGGGAATAGGTTAAAGATAAACACGCACACACTCTGTGACCTAGAAAATTCATTTTCAGGAGAAACTCTGGCACTTTTGTGCCACGAAGTCCATTTGAGAATGTTCAGAGCTGCAATATTTGTGATGGCAAAATAGCAGAAGTGCGGATATGTAAGTTAGAGTATACTCTTACAATGGAACATCATATAGCTGTGTGAATAAAGAAATTATTACTACATACTTTATAAACATAATTTTGATCCCATATACTAATTTCAAATATAGGTAGAACTAAATGATATGTTATTTGGGGATCTGTCTATGAATGGTAAAACCGTAAAGAAAATCAAGGACATTTAGATAACATGCTAGGTAACAGTCAGATTGGGCAGGGTCAGGAGAGGGCAGTAAATGGGCAGGATGTTACCTGGTAATGTTAGTTCTCTTAATAAATGATGACAACTTTGGGGTTCATTTTAAAAATTAGTCTTTGAGTGATAGATTTTCCAATAAAAAATTTAAAAAGTAAAGGGAATGAACAGGAGAAGAAAACTGAAACGGAGGCAATGGGTCTAGACAAACCTTTGGAAGAGTTTTTCTGTTGAGGGGAGGAAATGAGAAATAAGGCAATAGTTGGAGAGGGGATGTAGGTCAAGGAAGGAGGTTTTTGCTTTGTGTTATTGTTTAACTGGAGATAGTATGGTACGTCTTTTATTAATTTATTTGACAGAGAGAGAGATCACAAGTAGGCAGAGAGGCAGGCAGAGAGAGAGGGGGAAACAGGCTCCCTGCCGAATCAGTGAGTTTACTTGTCACCTTGCGGGGCTCGATCCCAACACCCTGAGATCATGACCTGAGCCGAAGGCAGAGGTTTAACCCACTGAGCCACCCAGGTGCCCTCACTGGCCCTTCTTAATATACTTTCTTGAAACTTGAGCTCACATATCCATTTATTAATTGCTAAGGCACTTGTCCATATCTCTGGCAAATGGATACTGTAAATATTCAATAGAATCTGCCATTTTCTTTCTGCTGAGTTAGTCCTTAGTGTGTAAACTTTTCCAAAGTCAATTTTATGTTCGATCATTGTAGATAGTTACCCAATGAATGGTTTTATTAGGATGGTGCTTCTATTTTACATATCATAAGCATGTGCTGTATTTAGACTTAAAGTACACTCTGGAATGTGAAGTTATGGCAAGTTTCTTTGCTCAAGAGAATGCGATCCTTTAAGTTGGAGCAATACCTTTAAAGGAATTGGACTGAATATCTTCAAGTTCCCTTACAATATTTGTTGATTTTTGTCCTCATGACTTATTTTAGGGGTATCAACCACAGACATCTTGGGGGCTGAAGCAGCATAAAAATCAGGTAAATAACAAATTTCTGAGGAAATAACTTGGGAGTGTTTTCCAGAAGACAACCCCTCCCAGTTTGTACCACCTTCCCTCCCATGCTGTACTACCATTAGAAAAACATTCTAAATGTGGCAACCATTTCAACATGCAACTTGAGGTTTTTGTGAGCAAAACTTGAACTTTAAATTCACAATTTTTGGGCTCTATGACTATAAAGATAAGTTGATATTCACTTGTCTAATTTCTATTAAGAGATACAGTCTTTGCCTAATGATTTACAATTTTCAGCACGGTTTTTGAAAGTTAATATAGCAGTTGATAAAGCAGGATTGAAGCAACAGGCAGAGTTTGAAATGTATTTTTGACAGTTTTGGCTTTTTTCTTTAGTTCTGTCTTATGTTGTTTTGGGCTGGAAGAAGGCAGGCCACCTGATGGGCTTTGGCATGTCTGTTTAGTCAGTTAATTGTATCATGAGCACAGACAAAAGGGAAGAAAATGGAAATAAGATTTGTTACGGTCTGAGGCATTCTGCTAAGACTTGTCTCTTCCTGAGCTGAGATATGGTCCCTTACCTTAAGTCTTTCCTTAAACTGCATTCTGAATTCCAGCTTATAAATCTTTAGCCTATTTTCCTAAACCTCAGGTCACACTTTTTATATAATGTAGTGGTCATAGACACTCCCTTTGTAGACTTGACAATCCCTGGAATACCCAGGGATTTGAAATGAATAATGATTATATCATGATAACGTAGCTGTCCAGGTTCCTGGGCTCTGTGGTAGGATTTCCTTCTTTGGAGAGGGGTGAACAAGGTAGGTAAAGAAAGAAATACACCATCTTTGTAACCTTTAGGAAAGGACAACCTGGAGGGATCTGGAGGTTTAATTTATATATAAAAGTAAGCAAACTGTCCAAGAGAGCCCATTCTCAACCAAAAGTATCACAGAATTTACCTGGAGATCCACAAAAAATTACCTAGAATTACCTAAAAAATATATTATGCCCTTTTATTTGCTTTCCCTTACCCAGTTTGGATACCCTGATTTCTCAAAGCATATGGAAGAATTAGAAAATCATGGAGTTTGAGATTTAAATTGGGGATAGCATGGCATGCTTTTATGATGATAGGAATATTCCAGCAGAAAAGGAAACTGTATGTTTTAATTCATTCCTTGTAATATTAGACTCAGACAGATGTGCTGGCTTCAAAGTAAAATTGTCAGAATGAAAATTTGTCTGATTTTAACTCCCCAGTCCATTTGAATATGCCTTCCCCTTTCCACTGAAAAGTCTTCTCTTTATTCAGGTTGACAGAAGGCAAGTTTTCTAGTCATGGATCCTCAAATTGGTGGATGCAGATCTGTGTTATTTTCAAAATTTCATCAATTTGGCATGGTAACCCTGATAATCTCATTCTGATAAAAACCAACCAACCCGTTAACAAAATTAATTGGGAATTATATAAATTTTAGGTTAAAAAAGGAACAACAAATTTATTTTTAATAGATGCAGACTATTTAAGAGAGAAAATATTTCACACTGTGATCTGTAGAAATCAAGGTTTCAAAGAAGAGTCTTTTGTACTTGGAAAATTTGGTTCTGATTGAATGTCATATTTCATGTAGGGATGACTCAAGTTAAGAATTAGATTGATTCAAGGCATTCCCAAATTGTACATCTCTTTCACTATTTGCATTATTTGTCTATCTTTATTTTCTTTGAATGATATTTCGATGTATGTCTAGCTGCTTATAAGGGTGAACTTTTGAAAAATCAGAGAAATTTCTTTACAAAATTAAAATACAAATGTTTCAGCAAAATGCATTTTAAGCTGTATTGTGATTACCAGAACAATATTACATTGTTATAGAAATTTAGAAAATAATGGAAAAAATATAATTAAAAAACTTACTACTTTTTTTTTTTAAAGATTTTATTTGTTTATTTGATGGAGAGGAGAGAGATCACAAGTAGGCAGAGAGGCAGGCAGAGAGAGAGGGGGAAGCAGGCTCCCCGCCGAGCAGAGAGCCCGATGCGGGGCTCAATCCCAGGACCCTGAGATCATGACCTGAGCCAAAGGAAGAGGCTTTAACCCACTGAGCCACCCAGGTGCCCCACTACTTTATTTTTTAAAGATTTATTTATCTATTTTAATGAGAGATAGAGAGCAGAGGAAGGGGCAGAGGGAGAGAGAGAATCCTGAAGCAGACTCCCTGCTGAGCACAGAGCCCAGCATGGGGCTCCTCATGGGGCTTGACATGGGGCTTGACATGGGGCTTGTCACAGGGGCTCAATCCCAGGACCCTGGGATCATGACCTGAGCTGAAATCAAGAGCTAGCCCCTCAACGGACTAAGCCACCTGGGTGCCCCAAGCTTACCACTTTAATACAAGTGTTTAATACAATGATTAGTGTTTTGTGTTCCTCATTAGACTTTCTCACATGTATACTTTGTAAAGTAATAGTCAATGAGTAAATACGATTCTGTGATTTTTTGCATAAAGTGAGGACAGATATAGTATATAAATTCATAGATTTTACCTCTTTTAATGAATTCATCATATCCATTGTGGAATATGAAATTATTTTATTCAAAATTATTCTTACTTCTTAATTATTTCTTGTTAGAAACTTAGATGGCTACCCATTTTCACTTATGTATATTTATATATATTCAAATGCACATAATTGTACATGTATTTTACTAAAATAATTTAAATTTTGATTGAGTTTTCTAAAGTTTGGTAGATTTAAAGTAAACTCAAGTACACTTAACATAGCTAACACATTACTTATGCTTTTACTACCTTTTTAAAATGACTTAGTATCACATATTTCTGTGTTCATGGAAAAACAAAATGAACAATATGTTCACTCGTAGATGCACATACAAACATATCAAATTATATAGTGATTTTGAGATTGTACCATCTGACTGTAGATGATACCACAATTTGTTGCTTTTTTTATGTGAATGTGTGTGAAGATCAGTATTTGTTAATTAAAAAGAAAACTAAACAAATACTATTTTTTTTAAGTATCAATAAGAATTTGCTTGAAAATAATGATGTGGTAAGTATATGAAAAGTAGACAAATACTATCTTATTTTCTTAAAGAGGACTTTAGGTTTCATTGTGTATTTCATAGCTAGTGATGATAGAGAAATCAAAATACAGAATCCTGGAAAAATTCTAAAGTGACAGAGGAATTTTTTACTTACTACATTTTTAAAATCCAAACATCACTTTTTGAAAAGTAAAGCATGAGAAAACAAAAACACTTCCTTATTTAAAGATACGTTTTCATAATCCTAAGCCGTCTCTTTACGTTTACTCATTTTGTAAAAAAAATCAGTCACGCTGCAAGCATCTTCTTTAAATAATATTGAACATATTCTCTAAACAATCAAACATATTCTCTAAACAATACCTATATGTTTCAGTGAAGTTTCTGGAAAAGTAGCTAGAAGATTGCTAGACATAGCCAAAATCTCATCAGCTTCTGTTTATTTTTCACATGCTCTAAGATATAATAAAATTTCTAAAACTACAGAGACAAAAACAGGACTTACCTATACATTTTGATCCTGAATAATGAAGAGATCCTCTCTTCTGCCTATCCACCTTCCCTGAGATTTCTACACAAATGAATGACTCTCATGCTTCATGTGTGATCTATGAAGAAGTTGAGGACAAAGGAGGAAATCCCACATAATTAAAATCTAACTTGCTAAACAAGTCTGAGGGAATCAACTTGAACCAATAGCATGACTCGTGAAATGAAATCAGAAACAGGGAATTTCACAAATCAGTAAGAATTTTATTTATTCTGGTAAATTGTGACTAAACGTGATAGCAGTGGATGGCTATTTCATGAAAGCTTGCAACTACTCCACATGGTCTAGAGTCATTCTTTTTAATTCAAGGGGATGTGACACTCTTGGCTGTGTTATATTGTCATATACCTCCTTCTTTGCCACAGCAAGCTGAGGATGATCAGAAAATACTTTCCAAGCCCTAATGAGTACTACTACCTCTAAATTCACCCTTCTCTGAGATGAAATACTGTTTTTCTTGTAGAATAGGAAACAGACTCAGAGAAGTAATTGAATAAGTGTACAAGTTGTGGGATAAGTAAGCAGAATGGTTGGAACTAAAATTGGCTTTGTCTTTTTCCAAATAAGTCTTTTGAAAAAAGTATTCTAACTTGCTGCTGCTAGCAGATGAGTGGATGCTACAGTGTAGTAAGAGCATGTGTGGGGTGAGCCTAAGGAGGGGGATGTCAGCAGGGTTTGCAGGCCAGGACAGAGTCCATGAAAACACAGAGGCAAGAATAGTGTGGAAGTGAGAAAGGACATCTCTTGTCTCATGTGTTGGGAGGGAGTAGGAAATATATCTGGAAGGTTGTGCTGAGGTACTTTGTGAGAAATACTGCATACTAAAGAATTAGAATGTGTAATTGAATTAGATTGGGTACTAAAACTTAAATTTTAGTTTTAGTTTATTCACCAACTAATTGTGTAGCCTAAGGAAAAAAAAATCACTATTCCTTTATGAATCCGATTACCTACTGAGAAAGAAAGCTGAATCAGATGGTTTTAGAGGACTCAACTCAAATTCTATGCCTTTATCTTGTAAATTACTGATAGCTGTTGGCTAATGAATTCTCTCAAGGACTGCAATTAGACAAGTGTTCAATTTCTTACACATTTTTTATATAATGTGCACATCAGAAGAGACCCTTCCCTTATATATTTTCATTGATCCTATATCTCGTGCCTGATATTCTGATTTTTTTTTAGTGAAAAAAAAAAACAAAAACTCTTGTACAAAGTTACCTAAACAAACCATTTTCATTTTACATGTTGACCTTTAAGAACTCTTAACATGTACGAGTTTTTTTCGTATAGTTATATCATAATGTATAACTTTGTATTATGCTTTTTATTCATGTAATTTTTATGAGTACCCCTGTGCTATTAAATTTTTATTTCTAGTAGCTGTATATATTATTTTAGTAGCTGTATATGTACCTAATAGTTGCATAAAATGTGCATTGTAACTTTTTATTTTGATGTAATTTCAAACTTAATATATGCAGATATAGTACATAGATTCATCAATTATTAATAATTTCAATGGCTGCATTTTAAAGGGTGAATCATCTTGTACTGAATAGATTTATCATAAAATACTGAAAGCATCTCCTAGTGTATTTAGATATTTTCTTTTTTTAAACTGTAGGTGATTCTTTTTTTTTCCTTTTTTTTTAAAGAATTTATTTATTTATTTGAGAGAGAGAGTGAGAGGGAGAGAGCATGATCAGGAGGATAAGCTGAGGGAGAGGCAGGGTGAGATGCAGGAAGAGAGGCAGAAGCAGACTCCCCACTGAGCGGGGAGCCCAATGCAGGGCTGGATCCCAGGACCCTGGTTTCATGACTAGCCGAAGGCAGATAATTAACCAACTGAGACACTCATGCACCCTGAGTAGGTGATTCTTTCAATGACCATCTTCACCAATATACTTTTTTTCATTCTACTGCTAATTTTTGCCTTGAAATAAATGGAAAGGAAAAATAATTTATTGGGCCAAATTTATAATGGCTTTTAAAAATCTCTTAAAAATATTTTTTTCAAAGATGTGAAGTATTATCTTCTGGTTTTTGTTGGCAGTTCTTTCTCCCAATGATGCATGCTCTCTCTCCTCCAACTTTGTATTTCCTGGAGCACTTAGCAAAGGCATTTTTTAGTCAATAGGTGCCTAGTCAACACATATTATTTAAATGTCCAGTAACTGAGTGTATTAATGCAGATCCTAGCCCTAACACTATTCACAACAGAACTTGGGAGTGAGTCAGGGGAGTGACATGGGGAAAAAAACTGCATTCAGTCCGAAAGCGACTTCCTGCTTGCCTGTGATGATCTTAACACAGAGAGAGAGGTGGGGCATAAAATTATGGTTTGTGAGGCAAAGGAATTTCTCTTACAGGGACTACTTCGAAAGATGTTGAATCTTAATCTTCAGATCCTCAGGGAGTGGCGGGATAGGTCTTAACTTTTCTATTCTTAAGGAGCAGCCATTGTAAGAATAAGGAATAAAGGACAACATTATACAAAAAATATCAGAATCTTCTTTTTCCTTGTCATATGCTTGATTTTATTCCTTCAGTTGTGAACTCACAAAACCAAGACAACCCAACTTAGGAGGACTGACATGAACAGGCTTCAGGGAAATAAAAGAGATCTTTTATTTTAGTGGAGAATAAATCATGCTATGTATGAGCCATCAAGATTGGTTCTTTTGCCTGCCTAGGCTGAGGGGGAGAGATCATGGTAAAGAAAATATCTCCAAATATGCAAATGTATGTTAATAAGCCTTGCTTTGACAGAAGTATGAATCATTCATTGGAGCCCATCATAACAATATAAGCAGAGAAAACAACCAAAAGGCAGATGATCTAAGAAGGTGTGGGCCAGTGTCTTCTTTGAATTTGGAGCTTAAATGTTTAGTCATCGGGTTCAGGGTAGCACAGTCATATGGCTATGGTTGGTAATGAATGTGTCATGAGCTCTCTCACAGAATTATTATATATGGACAAAAAGAAAATGGATGTGCCCACCATTTGAAAGTTATAAAATGGTATGTAAATAGACACATTTAGGTTTATTATAAATCTCAATTTTTAAATCAAGTAATAATAGGATTTTGTTTGCGTGGCCAAGTTTAATTTTACATATTCTCATTTGTAGGTAGTTGGAAGTTAGGGAATAAGTATGTCCCACTATGTTTCAAAGGCTTTTGTCTATTCAGAAGGCACATTGTAGTAGAAACAGTACACGATTTGGAGTTAGAATACACCTAGAATCAAATCGAGGTTCTTCTGCTTACTAGCAGGGTTCAGAAAAGTAGTTTATGAGCCTCAGTTTTCTTACATGTACAAATAGAGTTAAAGTACCATTTTCATAGAGTTGTAAAAATTAAATTCAGTCAAATCAAATCAAAGGAAGAACAAATGTAAAGCACCTGGCATGTTCAACAGATAAGGTAGTCATTCCTTTACCTCCGATGCTCAGGGGAGTATGTGTATGTACGGGTGCAGGGGTAACAATTGCCTGAGACGTGGAGGGCATGTAGTTTGAAAATGGCCCTGGGTGTTTCTAAAATCCCCACCCACCTAGATTCACGCATGTGATCTTGCTTCTCCAAACCAATCTTATTTCTAAAGCATTTGTTCAAACACAGTTTAAGTAATCGGAAACTTATTACAACCTGTGATGGCTTTCATGTTGGCAAACAGTGATTTTCTTGTACATACCTCATGTAAATTTTTTAAACCAGTTTCTAATAATAATAAGAGATCAAAGACACATCTTGGTCATGGGTTCCTTTTTATCTTGCTAAAGGAAGAAGTATGTATCATTTACCTCTCTCCTAAGGTCTACACATCAGTCTTCCTTGGGCTGTATAGAATCATTTTCTCCTATGGAGAGTAATTTCCTGCACGTATACACAAATTTGATTCTTGCACTTTTTCTCTACATTCAGAAAAGCAGTGAGGGGAAATTAATATAATACATGTTAATAGACAATGTAAGTGATCTTATAAACTGAAGGTTCTGGCTGATAAACCCAATTAAAATGGTCTAGTACATCCACAAAAGGCTCTTAAGTGATTTTTTATTTGGTTAATAACAAGGTAATGGTATGAATATATGCAATTGTTAGAAGTACTATCTATTTTCAGATTGATGACATTATCAATTAATGACTACTGGCCTTACCTGTTTCTTCAATACTGCCCAGCAACATAGCTAGATTTCTCTGATTAGTTTCTAGTTTAGTCTTTATAAAAACCACTTCAGATCTTCTCTACTCTTCCCCAGATGTTTATTTTCTATACTTTATTCTCTGCCCTTGCTTTTAACTGGTGACTTACAGTTCTACCGTTGGAGAAAAATATAGATGCTTTCAGATGGCCACTCCTTCAACTATTTGTTATCATATCTATATATCTTACTCATCTGCCTATATCCTTCCTATTATAGTGCAAGAGGTTTTTGTCCTCCTTTGGGAGGCTAATCTTTTCATTTCTGCTTTGTATTCACATCTTCATCCTTCCTCTTCCTAAACCTGCTTCTCCAGTATTCCCCATCTCTACAAGTCCCCTCCCATTCACTCAGTTTCTGACACTAGAAATCTGGATATCATTCTTGACTCCATCTCTTTTCTCAGCGTCTAATGTGCATAAATATTTATTGAACCCTTTCTTTTCTGTCTTCAGCCCCACTGCCCCACATGACTTCAGGGCCTCAGCTGGATTACTGCTACTCTCTTAGCTTCCTGCCTCAAGTCTTTTCCCACTCTAGTACATTCTTCATACCTACAAGAATGACCATTTGCAAATTGAGTTATGTCACCATTCTTATAAAAACTCTTCAGTAGCTCTTTTGCATTTAAGACACAGTTCATTTTCCTTAACATGGGTGGCAAAGCCCCACAGCATCTGGACCTTGTCTACTTTTTTTCCCTTCTCTCCTACCTATCTCATTTCGGCACTTTATATTCTATCCACTGAGTTTCCTTTAGATACTTGAATATACTGCCCTCTCTGTCTCCTCCAGGTCTGCTCCCTCAGCTTGCACCATCTTTTTCTACTTTTTTCAATACATTTATTTTAAATTCCCAAAACTGATTAATCTTTAAGGTATGCTTATAGGCTTCTTTCTCTACCAGAGCTTCTTAATTCTTAGGATAGGTTGGTTCCTCTTCAGTGTGATCCACATCGGTTTGATTCTTCTTTTATGCTCATTTCAGACCTCAGCACATTTTCTGAAATTATTCCACAGTAGACCATAGGCCTATGGGGGGAGGGGACTGCTATGTTTTCAGAGCCTGTCATCTTTGTCTGGGATGTGGTTAAGTATTCATTCATGTGGATGAGAAGTACCATAACTATGTTTGAGCTTTTTTAAAAAAATTGTTCTTGTAGGACACATGGCAATATCCTTCTGATCATTTTTCAAGACAGAGTGCTCAGCTGCAAAGTATATGAGTACCTGTGTTTTAAAATATAGATTTTGTGTTGGTTTAGGTATGGTAAGGCCAGCAGATCAGGAGATGATGGCCATTGAAAAGATTTTTATTTACTGTTCCCAAGAGGAAGGAGCATGCCATACTAGGTGGGGCCACATGGGGAAGCACAGAGTTAGTCAGGAGGCAGAGAGAAAAAGGAGGAACTACATACAAGAGCTTTTATTGTGATTTCTGTAGGAAGAAGCAAGGTAAGCAGGTATAGGATGGATAGTTTGAATAATTTCACTGGACTCTGTGGTATAGGAGCTCTCCCTAAGTTATCTGGTACACAGCCCTGGATACATGCACTATAACTGTGGACACATTCTTCTGTGGCATGGGAGTAATGGCTCAGAGTATAAGAGCTCCAAAAAAGGAGGTGTTTGGGATATGAACTCTGGCTTGGCTGGTTTGCCTATGAAGGATTCACTCATGGGTGGAGTTATTTTCTGTTTCTGAGTATTAGCTAGCCCTGGGAGCAGCAGTCCCTCTAGGATTAGCAAAGTCCCAGATATTAAAGCATCAGAATAAAAAGATACACTTAATACAATGTGACGGCCTCTAGCTGCTACTTTTGTCAAGGTTTGCCTCAGTTTTAAAGCCAAGGGCAATTTCTTCTCTTAGAAGCCAATGACTAAGTAAAGTGGTAATATAATAATACAGCTATTGCCACATAATATGGGTCTCTCTAACAGTGATATTTACTCCGGAGTTTTCAGTTGATAGGCGGAGATTTTGTCAGACAGGCATTGCTGTCTGAACTTCCCTGCCCAAACCCACTTTCTCCCTTTTCCTTTAACAGGTGTTACTTCTCAATAAACCTTTGTACTTTTACTTTGTCTCATTGTTTGTTATCCAGAAAATCAAACTTGTAATAGGTAGTACTGAGAGAACTCCAAGAAAATATACATCAAGATGAAATTTGGGGACCGGATCACTCATCTCCCAGCTGGTAATGAGGATTTGGCAGTAGGTGGCATGTCAACAGCCTCTAGCACAGATGGTGGTTTGATATTAAAACTCTCACCACTAGTGAGCTAGGCCAGCATGGTAGTAGAAGTGAATGTACAGCCAGTGTGCTGATTCGTGTATTTGAAAGATATGAAGGAGGTGGTAGACCTGAGGGGAGTGGAATTGCATGTTTGCTGCTAGGTTGTGTGTATGCCCCATAATACAATAATAATGATAATGAAAAGTTAAGGGAAATTAATGTAATTGAGAACCTAGTATGAGATCCAGAGGTTCTCTTTGGTCAGTTATTGAGAAGCCCTCATCTCATGTAGTAGGTGAGCAGGAAAACTGAATACCAAGCACAGGATTAGATAGAGTGGCTCAACTCCCATGATTGTTGATGCTCAACAGAGACAGGTCTGTTATTCCAAAGTCAGAGTGCTACTTGGGAAGACCTGGGACCTGACCCATGGAATGTAGATAGCTGGCTAGATGTCCCTAAAGATTTTGACTCTGCAGACTTCTTTCAAGCCTTCTGATTCTGCAGAAGTAGGTCTTTTGTGTCCTTTGAGAGTTAGTATGCTGCAGAGAGCCTCTTCCCTGTAAGCTGTCCTCTTCAGGAGCTGCACGCATCTCCTCTCCTGGCTGCCAGTGAGGGTAAGTCACAACACAACCATCTGGGAATGTGTCAGACCTGAAGAGAGAAGAAAAAAAATCTATATTACAAAGGAGCTAAAAAAGTTAGCAACAGGTGCCAGGGGCTGTGACAGCACTTCCCATTTGACTGGATTTGGAGGGGGCTTGATCAAGTGGTCTGGAACATAAGGCTGGGTAAGGAGGGGTTGATTGACTTGGGGCAGTCTTTCAGTATACAGGACATAACACCTGCTGAGGTACTCAGGGAATGGTGTCAATTTGCTGCTGGAGTGGCTCCTAGAAGTCTGGAAAAAGCAATGGACCATGTTAAACAAGATTGAAATTCCAGAATATTGGTAAGAGACAGTAGAGGCCAAGCGATCAAAAGACTCAGAGAAGTAGGCATGGTGGAATGGAGATATTATGGAAAGCATCATCAGAAAATTACGTTTCATGGGAGAGCCCAGATAATACACCATTCACCAAGGTCATCAGGAACGTGCTGGTGAGAGGGGTACCAGTAAGGTATCAACTTGTTCCATTTTGCCTGGAACTGTCCAGGCTTTAAAACTCAAAGTCTAACACTCTAGAAACTCAATCTTAGGTAAACTGGCACAGTTGGTCACTCTAGCACAGTATCACTAATTGTTGGCATGACGGGTGCATAAATGAGATGGCCACCGTGGGAGAGATGGAGGCTCCATATGGGTCCAAAATCTTGTGTTCCCGCTTACCAGCACTAGCCTAACTAATGCCTCCTTAGAATGTCCAACCTATCATCAACAAAGACACACTGAATCCACAGGATAGCACTGTTCCTTAAGGAGACCAACTGGCTACCTGATAGCATATTTACTGCACTGGACCCCTTCCATCCTGAAAGCACCAGCCATTTCTTCCTAATAGGACTAGACATCTATTCTGGGTATGGGTTTGTCTTGCCTACTAAGAGGGCCTTAGACAGCAGCACTGGTTGGGGTGTTGTGAACATTCTAACTGGGTAATTCCTTATAATCGAGAGTACAGTTTTTGTTTTTGTTTTCCCTGGAGATACTTCTTTAATAACTGATTTCATTGTAATTGTTCAAGTCACCAAAAGTACTGTATATTGTCCTGTGCTTTCAGAAGTGAAATGAGAATGTCTGAAAATACCACCTGCTATTTACTTTCACTGTTTTGACATGTAGGGAAAAAAAAACCCCAGAGAAGTCACAGGTTTTTTTGCTATGAAATATGTTCTCTTCAGGTTATGACTAAGTGTAATTTGAGGTGTGATGTGGGTAGACTTACTTTTTCCACTGTTATATCTTTTGTATATGTTTTTTCATTTTAGAAGGATTCTTGAGTATCATAAGACCATGCATTGTTATTTAAAATTGATATTAAAATTGTATCAAAGGCAGTATAAAAGTCCCACAAGCATTGGGACATAGTTCTTGTTCAATGTTAAGAAAGTATTATTTAGAAGATTTTTTTCTAATATCATTAATGGTATGAAAGATAGCAAAGATGAAAGTGGAAGGAATTTAATTGTAATCTTAAAGTCAGAGACAATGCCTCATCATATATTGACTAGAGTATATGGTAATATTTTTTAAGTAGTTACTTTTGAAAAATGTAACTATAGCTGTGCAGTGTTGTAATTTAAAGACCTTAGAACATATTAAGTTATGGGTATGGATTCCCATGGTGATTATGGCTCCAAATACCCTGTTGGGAACCACCATGACATCCTGCAAGAGTATAAACCAGGCCTCTGGCAAAGGAGGAATTTCACTGGAGAGGAGGAAAGAGAGGAAGTATTATGGAAGATGATATTATATTAAATATTGGCACAAAAACTTTTCTTTCATTTTTGTTTTTAGATGTTTTAAAGAAAACAATTTATATGTGTTTATAACAGTTACTAGACCATTATGAATACAAAAGCTTCCCCAAGGGAGGGAAGTACTTAGAAATATTTAGTAATATTAATTAATTAATATTTATTAACTAAATATTAAGTAGGTCTTTATTATTCTGGGGATGGGCATGTTATTTGGGGGGATAAATATAGATGATTAAGAAATTAAGCAGACAACATAAGAAAAACACGGCAGAAATAAAGGCAACAGAAGTTATAACAAATATAAAAATTATGCAAATATATATGAAAAGTTTCAACAGATGTAGTAAAAAATGAAGTTCTAATGGTTTTAAAAGGAAAATCTGGTGGCTCAGTCACTTAAGTGTCTGCCTTTGGCTCAGGTCATGATCCCAGTATCCTGGGATCGAGTCCCACATCGGTCTCTTTGCTTCGCAAGGCGCCTGCTTCTCCCTCTGCCTGATGCTCCTGCTTGTGCACTCTCTCTCTCTCTCTCAACAAATAAATAAATAAATAAATAAAATATTAAAAAAAGGAAAATCCAGTTGTCAGAAATCTATGCATTATCAGATACACAACTAAATAAAAAGAAAGTTAAAGAAAGGAAGAAGAACAAAGCAAGCGAACATGCAGAGGGTAAGGGCGAGGGTCCAAAGCAACAACATTAACCAGGGTAAAGAGGGTAATTTTGTATTGATAAAAAGGTACACAAACATACAACAATTAAAAAGTTGAGAACAATAATAACGACAGATGTAGAAGATACAAGAAATGATAATTGTGAAACTATAATAAAAATATTTAGTGTTCAGAAAATTTTCAGAAAATTTCTGAAAAAAATGAAACTTATTGAAATTGATTCAAGAACTAGAAGACTTGGACAGGAAACAACTGTGGAAGAAATGAAAAACATATAAACATTTTTTTCTTAAGACTGTCTGGACTGCTAATGTTTCAGGAAACATTTCTTTTATATGCTGTCTTAACTGTTCCCTTGACTGTATAGAACATGCTGAAGTCTTTTCAGAGAATTTTATAATGCTGACATTATCTTGGTTAATTGAAATCTTGCTAGAACATTAAGAAATATACTAATCTAGTTCTGAGGAATTATTAACTGTATTCAAATAAATAAGCCCCTGGGTCTGTCTTTTCTAGAAAAAGCTACGTAAAGTTCTTGATAGAAATTACAAATCAAACACTTGTAATTGAGAGTGTTTGCCTTCACGATCTTCACTTTGGGGTTGGGATTTGAAAACTCTGTTTTTTAATTTTACTTATACCTAACATGTCCTACTAGGTCTTTAGTCACATAGACTAAATTTGAACTTGGATTTTTCACTGAACTTGGATTTTTTTCTGCCTTCACCCTGGGGATTGTCAAACAAGTAAATTTCTTAACTTTCTTTGGTTGGATTTGTTGTTATTATTTTGAACAGGTTAATTTTCCCATTTATTTTTATTGGTATTTAGGGCTAAATTCAAGATAATCTACTGGTTTTCCTCAGGCTTAACTGAGATATAATTGACACATAATATTGTGTAAGTTTAACATGTGTAATGTGATGATGTGACACACATATATATTGCAAAATATTGTCCTTCACCTCGATTACCATTTTATTATTGTTGCTGTTGTTATAAGAACATTAAAGCTCTACTCTTAAAGCAACTTTCAAATATGCAATGTAGTATTATTAACTATTATCACCATGCTGTAACTTAGATCCTGGAACCTATTCATCTTATAACTGAAAGCTTGTACCCTTTAATCAACATCTGCGCATTAACAACCTAATGTACGTGGTGGTGACTATAGTTAATAATACTGTATTGTAACCATAAGAGACTCTCAATCTCACGAAACAAACTGAGGGTTGCTGGGGAGTAGGCAGGGAGGGATAGGGTGGCTGGGTTATGGACATTTGGGAGGGTATGTGCTATGGTGAGTGCTGTGAAATGTGTAAGCCTGATGATTCACAGACCTGTACCCCTGGGGCAAATAATACATTATATGTTAATAAAAAAATAATACTGATTGTATACTTGCAATTTTCTTAAGAGAGCAAATCTTAAGTATCCTCCCAACAACAACAACAAAATAGCTGTGAGATGATGGATGTGTTAATTAACTTAATGTGCTAATCATTTCACAATGTATGCCTTAAATATATACAATTTTATTTGTCAGTTATATCTTAAACCTGGAAAAAATGTTAACATCATCCAAAACAATATATCTAAGTACCATGGCCCAGTCAAGATGACCTATAAAAGTAACCATCATGAAGTTCAAAAAAAAGACCCATCATCACTCAGCTGGTAGGCTGTGGGACTGGGATTCAAATACATTCCACTGAACTTCATATTGTTTACTTCTGTGCACATTATCTACCATTCAGCAAATGTGTGATTTGGTAGTGTTATCTTTTACAAATACATTAAAAGAGTATTTGAATCTCTATTCAATCAATTGTCCATTGATTCAAATGAGTATCAATGACCAGGTTTTGTATTGGTGTCTCACTCTTCTACTGAACTGTGAAATACATGACTGTAGAGAGGTACTTAACAAGGCTTGAGGCCATTTGGAACCATGAACATGCAACATAACATCCTTCTGACACAAAGATAACAATTCTCACTTAACTGTCGGAAGAGCACGCACTTGAGTTCTTTTTTGTTTTTGTTTTTGTTTTCAGTAATACTGGTGCATTTCCAGTGATTCATCCTGGTTTGTTTTCCAAGGCTTTTGAACATTTAATACTATGATTAATACTTTTAATACTATGATAGTTGTCTGGGATTAGGAATAGTCCATAATTATGGAACAGGGAGAAGCTATCCAGCTCACCTTAAAATCCAGTCTGTGTCCTTGTGTCTGTGTATTTTTTGTCCTATGCTCTAATCTGTTGATCTGATCTTTTCAAAGATACCTAATGAGAAGGAAATAAGGACTTTGGATCAAATAGGAGACATAGGAGTGGTATAATCAGAGCACGTTAAGTTCTTTTTAAAAATGGCCCAGTGAAAGGTAATGTGAGGGCAAGGTTGTTTTTAGAGTAGTTTTCTCCTCCTTCTCCTTCTCCTCCTTCTTCTTCTTCTTCCTCCCCTTCTTCTTTTTATTCCTCCCCTTCTTCTTCTTATTAAAATCTTAAAAATAAGATTTTATTTATTTATTTGAGATTGAGAGAGAGTGAGAGAGAGAGAGAGAGAGAGCACAAGCAGAGGGAACAGCAGAGGGAGAGGGAGAAGTAGGCTCCCCACTGAGCAAGGAGCATGACCCAGGGCTCGATCCCAGGACCCTGAAATCATGACCTGAGCTGAAGGCAGACACTTAACCAACTGAGCCACCCAGGTGCCCCTTTAGAGTGATTTTCATAAAAAGCCAAGAGTAAAGTTTGTGCTTTTGCACCAGGGATAGTATTCACTGCCTTGGGCACAGGGGGAGAGAAGAGAGAGAGCTGTGCTTAGCTGTGGGCAGGACTCATGACCTAGAAGAGGCTTGTCGATGCCCATCCAGACTGCTGGGAAAGCAGGAGGAGCTTTGAGAGTTGGAGGCTCAGTCAGAGGCTTGTGCTAGACCCCCACCATGAGTATGTGATGGAGCCAGACTGTTATCACCTTTAGTATAGTTTCAGGAAGAGCACTGAGAGGATCTGCAAATGCTGTCTTTATCTAGACATGATCCCTGCAAGATAATCAACACAACAGTTTTGTCTGTGGGAATCTTCGAGGTTAGTAACAAACATTTAAGGTTCCCTAGTGAGTCATTTCATACTTTAATGCCTTGGCCACTTAAACAAAGTGAAACAAACTTTTATGTGGGAGGGAGGTTTGTCTGGAACCCCAGACGTAACTGTGTAGTATTTATAGATAATGACAGGGATTCCTCCAATCTCCTCCTGTAAACTAACTCTGGCTTTTATCACTGAAACTGTAATTATTTTTTCTTGGGGTCTCCATTCATATCCAATTCTTCAGGAAAGCATTCCCACAAGGATCAAATACTTTGAAGAAATATTATTTCTTCAACATTAAGTATAATATTCTTTTGAGGGGAACCAATGTCATGGAGCCATGTGTCTAGACTTCCATGGCCTATACTGCACATGGTCATTGCTGCCGTTTCTTTGAATGCATTACTTTTGCTGAAGTAGAGGATTTTGAGAATTTTGAAGTCCTAGCTGTCACATTCCAGCTAACACAGACAATCCTTCAAAGGATAGCAGGAGAATTCGTACAGATGATAGTGGATGGTAGTACATAACTGAATGCCAGAACCTTCTGAGATGGCCCTGGGAGACCCAGGGTGCAGATGTAGTCCACTCTATGAGGTCAGTGACCACATAACAGTCAGGGAGGTACTCAACCTAGTACTGTTTCTATACCATGATGTTACCCTAGGTGGTCATTATAGCCCATGCAAAATATTCAACAAGTTACACAAGGATTTTCAGTGACTGCATACCACATAACATCATCTACTATGTATAAACCAGTAACATGCATTTTAAGGCTAAGGACAGATTAGTGAAATCTGAGGAACTGTTGTTTGTTTCTTTTTCCCACCTGTGAAGCCTGCATTTTATCTTTGATTTTCCTTGCCAACATTAATGTAGCACTGTCCAGGAGGTCTCCACTACCTTCATGAAGTTGTCAGTCCCTGCACTGAGCCTCACTTCCCACTATTACCATCAGTTTCCATGGAATTTTAAGCTAAAAGATATTCAGCATTCATTTAAGTAAAATGCTTTTAGTTTTTGTTCTCTGTTCTCTGCTCAGTTCTACTGGTAAAAAGAATTTCAGCTTGATAATTAGAAAATATGTTTTATATTTTCTGCCAACAATACAATTCAGCTCCAGAAGAATTCCCTTATACTAATCCATTGCAAGTTAGGACTCAGTATGCCTCCATACTATTCTACCACATCTCCAAGGGTCTCTGAGGCTCTGGTGGCTTTTTTTTTTTTTAATATTTTTCACATTCAGAGAAATTTTAGGTTTACAGTCAAACTGAGCAGAAAGTACAAAGAGCTCCCACACACCCACTGCCCCTGACACACATAACCTCACCCACTATTAATACCTGAACCAGAGTAGTTGACATCTGTTAAAATCAGTGGACCTACAATGATACATCATTATCACCCAAAGCCTGAAGTTTACATTTGGATTCACTCTTGGTGTGGACCTTCTTTGTTTGTTTGTTTTCTTTTGGGTTTTGACAAACATTATAGTATCATACAGAATAGTTTTACTACCCTAAAAATCCTTTATGCTCTACCTGTCCATCCTTCACTCCCCTTAATCCTTGGCAACCACTGATCATTTTACTGTTTCCATAGATTTGCCTTTTCCAGAATGTCATATACTTGGAACCATACAGTAGTTAGCCTTCTCATATTGGCTTCTTTCACTTAGTAGCATGTGTTAAAGGTTCCTCCATGTCTTTTCATGACTTGATAGCTTGTTTCCTTCTATCACTGAATAATATTCCACTGTCTGGATGTACCACAGTTTGTTTATCCATTCACCTACTGAAGGACATCTTGGTTGCTGACAAATTTCGGCAATGACGAATAAAGCTGTCATAAACATCGTGTGCATGTTTTTTTTTTTTTTTAAGATTTATTTATTTATTTGAGGGAGAGAGAGCGAGAGTTGGGGGGAGGGGCAGAGGGAGAGGGAGGGAATCTCAAGCATACTTCCCACTGAGCACGGAGGCCAATGAGGGGCTTGATCTCATGACCCTGAGACCATGACCTGAGCCAAAACCGAGAGTAAGGTGCTTAACTGACTGCATCACCCAGGCACCACTGTGCATGTTTTTGTCAATACAAAAACATAATTGTAACATAACATAAGTTTTCAATTCATTTGAGTAAATACTAAGGAGCACAATTGCTGGATTGTATGGTAAAAATATGTTTAGTTTTTTTAAGAAATTCCCAAACTTTCTTCCAAAGTGGCTGTACCATTTTGCATTCCTCTGGCAGTTTGTAGCACTTGGGAAATGCACAGGTCATACAGAAGTGCCACCAGCATAGCCTCTGGGGTATCAAGGTCAAGTGCCAACGGTATGTCAACTGTGTGGCATCCTTAGGGATGCTGAATTTACAAACTTAGGGAAAGCTACTGTGTAGAATATACTCTGACTCTCCTCATGGCCAGTACCAGGAGGTCTGCTGGGCCCCTTCAAGGTGATGGTAACTATTAATATTAATCTCCTAACTTTCTGCTTCAGTTTCCCCATTCATCCCCATTCCTCCTTTCATCCTCAGCTCTCCCCTATGCCAATTAATTAATACCCCACTCTAGCTTATATCTACATATCCCAATAATATTAACCTGAGTCAGAAAACCCAAGTTTATGAAGAGGTTCTCAGCTAACTCCTATTTTGTCTACACAGAAGATGTTACGATAGTAACGATAGTAACCCATAGTTACGATAGTAACCCACCTCCCACCTTAGAAATGTAGCAAGCAGTGCGGGTCTTTCAATGAATAAACCTAAGATGGTATCTTCAATCATCTACCATTATTTTTACAAGTAATAATAATGTTACTCTATTAAAATCTGCCTCATTTTGCCATTAGTTATTCCAAGAATTAGGTTCTGAATTTCCAGACTTTCCTTTGAGTTTACTCTTTCAGACTTACCTTGTTTCTACTTAAGCAGATTTGTACCTAGATTCCCCTCCACAATGGCTTTCATATTCAGATTAAAAATCTGTAAGATGGCTTTTGATATCTTCTCTCTAAAATAGAACCTCCACAATTCTAACTTTAGCTCAAAATAACACAGTTGTGGAAAAGTGATTTTTCAGTTACCCATCCAAAATGTGGCATTTTTGTTACAGTTTGGGTATTCCTGGCATGGCATGTACTTATATACCAAGAGTCTTAACACTCTACTGAGTTTCTCAGTCCTTCATTAGCCCATGAGCTGCAGATCACTTCCATTAGCATATTCTTGGATTTTAGTGTTGCATTTTGGGTTTTTGCCCTCTATTTAATTTAGTGACTTCTGGTGTGGATGGAGTCTCCTGAACTTGGAAAACACCAAAAACAGTTTTATTTATTTATTCATTTATTTATTTTTAAATTTTTTTATTATTATGTTATGTCAGTTACCATACAGTTTTAAAACATTAATCAGTTAAATCTTGATTACTAATGGAAATGAAAGGACAGTCTTATATAGATAACTACAATCAATAAGTCAAATATCTTTTTTGAAATTCAAATTCCTTTATTTCTGTGAACTTTTAAAAAGTAGGTGTACTGCATATGAGTTTTAGTTTTATCTCCATTGTCTCCTATTGGGCAAATTCAACAGAATAAGGCCTCAATCAGAAGAATATTGTCATCTAACATGGCCATTTGGAAGTATTCAGATTTGTGAGGTTCATGAGAGAAACAGGAGGAAAGGACAGTTCTAGTAGACCAAATAAAACTGATGACAGGGAAAGGGAGATTTTTAACCTTGTTTCCAAGTATGCCTATTGGTTTGGGATGAGTTCATTTAAGGGACTATGGGGAAGAGTTTTTGAGGTAGAGGGCCTCCTGAAAGGCCACTATCATGCATACCTTACTGTATTTTCATTACTTCTGGTGCAGGTGGGGAGCAGGAATATTCAGGAATATTCAGGAATATGAAAAGGAGGACCAGTACAAGTTGGAAAGGAAAGTGACATGGGAGAAGCAGTTACAGATTGAGAACTGAGGTGTTTTACCTTAGTAAGAATTATAGTTTGCCTCTGTGAATTTATTCTTTCACCAAACCTAATATATACAGAATATATAATATTGTGGGCAATACAAAAAAGGGTAAAGCAAAAAAAAAAAAAAAAAAAGGGTAAAGCAGTGTTTAGCCTGATGGCACTTAAAAGAATATTTCAGAGATAATACATGTACTTTAAAACTATAATGCAAAGTATGAGAAATGCTTTAGAGGAGGAACAAAGAAATTCAAAAAGATTTTGAATGGAGAGTAAATTTATCTGGGACAATAAAAGTATTCTTGGTAGAGACGATATTTGGAGTAGATCTTGTAGAGTGAAGACAACATTGCATGACCAGAGGGGAGAATGTATTCAGGGAATGAATGAATTCGGCGTTACAGGAGCACTAAGCACAAGCAAAACAAAAAGTGTATTGGTTGTTGGCAGATTGTACGGGGACTAAAAGCTATGGTGACATGGATTTAGACTATTTGTCAGGCTAAGGGGAAATCAGTGAAGATTTAAGTGCGTGGGAGCAATGTTATTGAATAGCATCATAACTGAGCTGCAATTTGCTAAATGGATAGAGTGGGGAGAGGCTGAAGATGGAGAGAGCAGTAGCAATAGGTGAGATAATAACAATATGGTGTTCATAATTGTGGGTTATTATTCTAGAATGTTCTATAGGCACTGCAAGTCATGGCCCACTAGATTTTGAAATTAATTTACTTGGTGGGGCAAGCATTATAAAACACTGAAATAGAACAGAATAGAAAATATTGGGTTTTATTGCACTCAGTAGGATAATTATCGTTTTATGAAACGTTTCAGTTTTTAATATTTTAATATATATGTATTTTGTTATGTTTTTATGGAGCTGTATATGAAATATATTTTCTACTGTGGATTGTGGTCAAGATAGAGAAACTTTACTAGAGGGTGTACTTATAAAAGCCTACCTTCACGGTAATGGTTAATGACACTCCATGAATATACTCTGCCTAGTTTAAGCAAGGGTATGAGAGAAATCCTTCAAGCACACTGTGTATAAGGGGATCAGTTTATATTTGAAATAGCCACTGTCTTATTCTGCTACTTCTTTTAGGAACATGATAGTGAATGTTTAGTTTGATCAGGAGACCATAATTTTTGAATACTCAGTGTCATAATTTTGAGGTATCTCTTGCTTGTCTTTTTTTGGATATTTTATTTATTCATTTATTTTAGAGAGAGGGAGAGAAGAAGAATGGGAGAAGGGATAGAGAGAGAGAGAATCTCAAGCAGACCAAGAGAAGGATGCTTAACCAACTGAGCCACCCAGGTGGCTTGCATTTCCCATCTCTTGCATTTTTAAACATGATCAAATGCTTTCAGAACAATAGCTCTCAACAGAGGACATGTGTAAACGTGTGGAGATATTTTTGGTTATCACAATAACCAAAATGACCCAGACTAGTTAATTAAAAGAAATGCAGTTCCTAACAGCAGTTATAAGATTCATGCTAAGATTTGGCCTAACACAGATTCAGCGATATAATTTGTATAATGCTCTGTTCATCAACTTTATTATTAGATTTAAAATGATATATCAGTACTTGCTTATATGTAAACCAGAATGAAATGGTGCATGGAACAGTTTAGCAATATGAAGTTTATAACTCTAGGATACTTTTTGAATCTTAACATTAAAAGCAGAATTTTATCTTACTACCATATCAACTAATTTATAAGGCTATATATATTTTTATATGTGAAGAAGCAACTTTATCTTTTTTTTAAAAGATTTTATTTATTTATTTGAGATATAGAGAGAGCACAAACAGGGACAGAGGGAGAGGGAGAAGCAGGTTCTCCACTGAGCAGGGAGCCTGATATGGGACTTGATCCCAAGACCCTGGGATCATGACCTGAGCCGAAGGCAGATGCCCAACGACTAAGCCACCCAGGTGCCTTGAAGCAACTTTATCTTGAAATGAGTTTAGAGAATAGGCAGCCAGTTGCCCAAGTAAATCACATCATTTAAAATTCTTACCCTAAGAGTTTCCTAATTTAAAGTAGATTCAATAGAAGTCACTGAAATTCTTATAGAGCTGATTATTTAATAAATATAGGTGATTAGAAAGGGACTTTGTAAGGGAAAGGGCATGTGAAATTGGTAACTGGGCTCTAGGCCCACCCAGGATACAAACTACCTACAGGTTCACCAAATAACTTACATTTCCTGGCTTCAGCTATCTGAACCATAGGTGTGTTGGCCTGAATGACTTGCAGTCTTTCCTAAGCTTTAAAATTCTGAGTCCAGGTTATGGATTGTGTGTGTGTGTGTGTGTGTGTGTGTGTGTGTGTGTGAATAAATTGTTAGTGTCTTTTAGATTATTGCAGTATTATTTTCATGTCTTATCAATAGCCCATGGGGAGACATTGTTGTAAAGTAACTCAATTTTTCAATCGTTTGGCTTGTATTTGGCCTATATGAATAAATGACACCCTGCCCATAAACCTGATGTTTCACTGACATTGTCAGAGTAACTGTTTCCACTAGCCTGATCTCCTAATGTCTTCATGAGACACTTTGGGGGTCATTTGGTTTTTCAGATCACTTTGTTTATGTGTTCTATGTGGTAGGCCCTTAAAATTTACATTTATTAAAATTTTTTAGACTAGTGTTTCATGGTTACAATAGTTAGGCTATTGCCACAAGCCTTAAGAGATAATTGGCTGCAGAAATTCAACAGTATGAGTGTTTCTTTCTATGGAGAAAGACAAAGCTCATTGATTATTCAACATATTAGCAAATTCTAAATTTTTTTCAAGGCATTTAACCTTACAGTAATGTACAGAGCCACCTCCTGGTGGTGCAAACATGTAAATGCATCTATGAAATGTCAAATTTTTGTGCCATTGTTTTGTAATGACTCATGAAGTTACCATTACCTTCCCCCCAGTTTTGGTATCAAAGATACATTTTTGATTAGCTAATTATTATGTATACTCATTTATTAATCAGGATTTCTCTGGGTATATAAATCAGTGTTTCTCTTTCTCTATGTGTCTGTATTTAAAAAAATCACCAAAAAATTAGAGAGGTTTCAGAATAGAGGAAGGTTAGAAGATCTATGGCTTGATTTATCACCCTACTTTGTTTCTTATATATAACTTTTTTTTCCCCCAAGGATTCTTTCAAAGGGTTTGTAAGTAGAAAATGTATTATGTTGAAAAATCTCTTTGGAAAACTTGGAATAATAAGGAAAAATAAAAAAAAATTTGTGCGCTCAGGAGAAATGGTAAGAAATTATATAAGGTTTCCCTGAACTCTTTTAGAGATTAAAACTTTGTCACTTAAGGGGACTTTTTTGACAAAGATTCTAAAAATCATGGATTATTTTCAAAAATTTGCATTACACCTCTTTTATATTCCAACTGGCATGATGTAAAGAACTGAGTGTTTCTACTGTATTCTCTCTCTCAAGCTAAAATGATCCACTACATTATAAATTTATAAGGATTTAAATTCCTTATAAATTGGCTATGGTTATTGCTTAATTGAAGTGATTCTACAATAAATAATGTCATTTAATCTCACTTCATTGTACTACATTCACTGAATATTTAAATTCTCATACATGTATAGCCTGCTTACAGCTCTCAATATTTAACTTTTACACCCAATTAGAGGCCTGTTTTTGAAGTGATCCAGTTTCGGTAATAAACCACTTTTGTGTAGACTCCAGGTTTGTTCTTTTGACCACAGTTATCTCCCCAGCTCACAATTCCAATGAGATACCAGGTATCTTTAAGATCCTTTACAACTAGAGGTCCCCCAGAATCACCCTGAAAATAAAAGAAAGAAAGTTAGCTAAATATAAAGCTTGTTACTTAAAATATTCTGATGAACCACATATTTTATTATTTGATAGCATATGTATTGATTACCAATTATAGAATAATTAATTGAAACATGGATTCATGTTTCAATTAATATAGTTATAAATGCCTTAAAGTTTATAAACACCTTAAATTTATATTATAAATGCCTTATATTCAATTTTATAGTTATAAAACGCCTTAAAGTTATAAAGGTGTTTTTAACTATAAATGCCTTAAGTTTATACTTAAGTATAAATTATGAATGCCTTAAATTTCAATTTCCACATTTTAATTTTTTCAGCTTTATAGACATATAATTGACAAATAAAATTGTGTATATTTAAAGTGTACAACATGATATTTAACAGACATATACTTTGTGAACTGATTACCACAATCAGTTAATTAACACATTTATCACTTCACATAGTGTGTGTGTGTGTGTGTGTGTGTGTGTGTGTGTGTGTGTGTGTGTTTTAGGAATGACTAAGATCTACTGGCAAATTTCAAGTACACAACACGGAAAGTCTAGCTGGTGTTGGTTTTTTCTGACTCCAAGCGGGGTGCTTGGACCTCAGTTTTATTGGACAGACTAAACCCCTCACCATGAGCCTCAGTTATAATCACTGTATTCCTGTCTTGGACCTGTCCCTGGGTCACTTTCTCAATATTTTCCCCAATTTTTCTATGGCTAGAGCTTTGTCTTACACTGACTTGCACAGTCATGGAGCCCAAATCTTATCTCTGCTCCCTGTTTCAGTGAAATCTCTTTATGACCACCTCTTTCCTGAGGTATATCACTAATCTCACCATTTGCCTAGATTCTCATGTGCTGTCTGCAAATGGACTCCTGTCACCACCTTCTCTTTGTCCATCCTGGCTTGGACCTCTCTGTGCATTCTCTGAATTCTAGCTGCCTCCCTCCACATTCTCAGCAACTGAGGCTGGATATGTACCAGATTCCGCTCTTGCTCAGCCTATATGCTACAATACTCCCTGCTCCTTTCTGACAGAGGTTTATGTGTGTAATTTGTGGGACTCTAGGCAGAGTTCTCTGCCACTAATATCAAAACAATTTTGGTATTTCACCATGTAGAGTCACCTCCTTGGAATTTTCAAGAATTTCATGTTATAAAGCAAGTGCTTCCAGGAAGAAATACACTTTCTACCTTTGTCAGGAAACATACAGGCAGGATAGCTTTTGGACAGCAGAGGAAGGCACTGGAAAGGGCACCAAGTAATCCCAACATGGCCTGATCCACCTTCTCACTCAGCGTTATGGCCTCTCAGCCTCTTTATGCTGATTACTTGGGATCCCCTCAGATATGAATTATAATTTCACACCTTCATAATTTTTGCTATGCTCTTTCTATATATAGAAAAATAATACTTTTCTCTTATTCTATAACTGGGTAAAGGCTGTTTATCCTTCAGGTCTCATATACTTCGGTATGATCTCTCTCTTACTTGCTGCAAAAATATTCCCTTCATGCTAAAAATATTTGTTATCCCTTATACCATTTAAAACATCTCATCATACTTCATTGCTCATGATTATTTCCTTTCTAGATGAGAGCCCTTTAAGAAAAGGGATTCTTCTTTATGAACCTTTGAAATTCTGATATTAAGAAAATTTAATTTTGTTGGTTTGTTTGATAGCATCAAAGAAACTCTGCTTATAACATTTTGTTTAATAAAACATCTAAAAATGTTTGTGTTGTGAAAAATGCATTTAGAAATTATTGAACTGACAAGATATCCATGTTGACACTAACATAAAGAACATAGAATATTTCTTGAAAGAAAGAAAAATGGTTTGAGTTAATGATATTAAAATAATCTCTCTCTACCTACCCTGCAGGCATCATACATTCCTTCCAGATATCCAGCACAAAACATTCCAAATTTTATATCATGGCCATATATATGTGGTTGCTTGCACACATCATCACTTATGATTTTCAGTTTGGCTTCTCGAAGATTATTTTGGGATTTCCCTTCAGGGAAAACAAAGTCATTTTAGTGTTTATAATCAACATCCCTAGCTAGAATGAAGTGAGTGGACTTTTTTCTAATCTAATCTATGTCATACTTAAAATTGTCAATACAGAATGAGGTTACTGTAAATAGTTTCTAGAGAATAAACTTCCCTTTAAAATATGGCACATTTAAATGATAATTATTATCCTTATCACATTTTAAAAATACCTATACTAGGAAGAAAAACATTTCCCAGAGTTAAGCAAACTCTCTTGCTGTTGTTATATGTATGTACCTAGACTGGATTTTACGATCCAGAGTGTATCTAAGTATGCCCCCAAAACATTAAAAAACAAAATCATTTTTATTTATTAGAAGTTTAAGTTAGTATATCAAGTTAAATCATTTTGGAGAGGGTCATGGCATCTTTGTTATCAGAGACTATCTCTACACAGTATTCTTTTTTTAAATTTTTAAATTTTTTATTTTTTTTCCCCAAATGCTTTTATTTTTTCAGTGTTACAAGATTCATTGCTCATGTACCACACCCAGTGCTCCATGCAATACATGCCCTCCTAAATACCCACCACCAGGGTCGCCCAACCCCCCACCCCTTCCCCTCCAAAACCTTCAGTTTGTTGCTCAGAGTCCACAGTCTCTCATGGTTCATCTCCCAGTATTCACACAGTATTCTTTTTTATTTTTACTTTTTATTAACATATACTGTATTATTTGTTTCAGGGGTACAGGTCTGTGAATCATCAGTCTTACACAGTTCACGGCACTCACCATAGCACATACCCTCCCCCATGTCCATCACCCAGCAGCCCCATCCCTCCCACTCCCCTCCCTTCCAGCAACCCTCATTTTGTTTCCTGAGATTAAGGGTCTCTTATGGTTTGTCTCCCTCTCTGGTTTCATCTTGTTTCATTTTTCCCTCCCTTCCCCTACACAGTATTCTTATTCCTGATCCCTTTCAAATTAACCTCTGTAGTTCTGAAATAGACTTTGCTTCAACTGGACATTGTAGCTGAGCAACAGGAAAACTTGTAAGGTGACTGGGGAAGATGAAAATGAGTAGTGGAGCAAACCAAGGTGAGGAGGAGATGAAAAGGGTTGAGGGAGGCTCACAAAGATGGGGCATGGAGGGAGGGAGTCTTGGAGTGAAGGTGATCACGAGGATGACAACACACCTGCTAAGAACTTGGCACTGCATCGAAAACAGCATGTAGAAATAGACTCTAGTGTTGCTGAGGGAACATTCGCTTCTTTTATGTTTTCCTTGAAGTTCGCCCTTTTGAAACTGCCTCTCCCTTATTCGATGTGATGCTGACAGCCTGCCTATCCTACACCTGCCTTTCTCGGTATATGCACAGGAGTGAGTGTTTGAGTTAGCCAGTCAATCCAAGTACCCCTGGACACAAGAAGAGCCAAAAGAGATCTTTTCAGGGATTAAAGTAGATCTGGCAAAGAGGACATGTTCTTCCCTCCGCAGCTACTAGGGGAAGATGATGTAGACCGTGGTGTTGTTGGCCACCTTTGACACTATGTGGAACTAGAATCCCTCCATATGAAGGCAACCTCGGGGAAAACAGAGCCAGAAATGGGAAGATTCAGACATTCAGAATCAAGTGACATCATACATCATACTCCTGAATCCAGCTATGTCTGAAACCAGACTCCTGTCATCTCTCTTGACTTCTAAATTACAAGGGCCAAATTTGCCATTTTATTATTATTTTTACTTTAGTAAGAGTTGAGTTTCTGTCACTTACAAAATAAAAGCACTAACTAATCCAACCAAGCTGTGTGGAAATGGCTGGCAGGATAATATTGATGGAGGTTAAATCACACTGTCCTAAATTGGACATAGTGCTCTGTGGTCCTTTTTTAGATACTTACCACCATAGAAGAGTGCTCCAAATCCTGTGATATAGACAGTGGAATTTGGTTGGAAGGATGCAGAGGCTTCTGGCAGACAAACCCTGCGGATGTCATCGGTAAAGGTGACCCTGGGAGAAAACTGCACGACAGCAATATCGTACTCTCTTGCTGGGGAGCGATATCTTTCATGGACAATAATTCTTCTGACATTTCTTTTCATTAATGGAGGGTCGATTGTTGTTCCAAAGCTAACAGTCCATTGATGTGGATTTGCATTACTGGAAAATGTTAGAAATGAACAGGATATATAAACAGCACTATAATAATTACATAAATGCTAATAGAAAAACTCCATCTTAAAAATATTTGGTTGTAATGATAGTTTCCTTTGACATTTAAATCTAGTCTATTGCTATTTTGAAAGATAAACTGTGTACAAACAGTATCTTAGAGCTGAAATCTGAAAAAGAATTATGAATTTTAGAACTGTAAAGCATATAAACTACCATTCATTGATCTCTTCAACAAATATTTATTGAAATTCTATATGATGAGCCTTATTTGAAGTGTGGGGGTTAAAGGGGTGAACCAGACAGAAAAGGTGCCTGCTGGTGGCTGTATTCAATTCCAGTGAAGGAAAAAGAGCAAAACAAATTAACAGATAAATAAATCCAAGCAGTAATCACGGTTATGAATAAAATAAAATAGAGCAATAGAATAGAATATGGGTGTGTGTGTAGGTAGATAATTCTCTTTTGAGAATATGATGTTTAGACTGAGACATAGTTGATGAGGAGCCGGCTGTGAGAAGACAGGGAGACAAGTTTCCAGACCAACTTCCCAAGGCCTACACCAAATGGGCTAGGGGAGACACAAGGGAAGAATGGCGGGGCATGAAGCTGGCAAGGTAGGCAGGAACCAGATTTTAGAGTTTCTTATACGTCATGAATAAAGTGTTTAGATTTCATTCAAGTGATATGGAATTCCTTGGATGATTTTAAACTACGAGTAATATAGTCTCTTGTACATTTAAAAAAAATCACATAGGTTCTTTCTGGAGAATATATTGTTGGAGGGCAAGAATTAACAAGGTAAAAGTTGTTAGAAGTCTTGTGAAAAATGATCAAGTGTGGGTGACTTCTAGCTTGGAGTGCTTGAGCAAACTGGTGGATCATGGTATGGAGAGAGATTGGAAAGATCATCTAGTAATAAAAGATCATCCAGTAAAATCTTTGTTTTATATTTAAGGAAAATAAAGTCTAGATGGGTTAAACTATTTGCCTACTATCATGTCTGCTTGCCTCTCTCTGCTCTTCTCTTTATTGGACACAGTCTCTCATCAAAATCTATTTATTAGTAGCAACATTAGTGTTCTTAACTAAGTAATTGAACTAACATCATCCATGAGGGATAAGCAGAGACAGATACTGCCCATATAGATACTTGTTTCTCAACCTAATTATTTATTAATAGGTAGTTTTAGTCCTAGAAAGAAGCATATAAGCATATCATGGGGTTTAAGTCTAATTTGACAGCTGTAATTGTGTTGGGATTATTATTATTTTCTCTAAGGCAACTTAAAATTTAAAATTTAAATTGTGTTTTTATACACAATTTTGATGTACAAAAATACTTTAATGAGAAAAACGAAATAAAAATTGGATTGTGGGGAGTGTCTGGGAGGCTCAGTCATTTAAGTATGGGACTCTTGATTTGGGCTCAGGTCATGATCTCAGGGTTGTGAGATCAAGTCCCATATTGGGCTCTGCCCTGAGCATGGAGCCTGCTTAAGATTCTCTCTCTCTTTCTCTTTCTGCCCCTTTCTGCTCATGCTCCCTTTCTCTCTTAAAAAAAAAAATTGGTTTGTGAACACAATTATTCATATAGTATAAAATATATTGACATTTTTGTTTATAAATCAGTCGTTTGTGAGTTTTATTGATTAAATTTGCTCCCTCAACTTAATTATGCCTAGGTAAACTTAACATAAATCAAGTATTTTGAACTTGGAAATTCAAAGGACGACCTTGAATACTATTTGTTCAAATGGAAGCGATCATTCTATAACTTTCAGACAACGCCCTGATACTATTTAATACAGCTTGTACTTGTTATATTTGTAGATAATAAACCCGAAAGAAACCCCTGACATGAGAGATACTAAGTGAAGATTACAGATAAACTTTCTAAATTTTTAACCTAGGCCCAAATAAAAAAAGATACAATTTAATGGTGATAAGTATAAACCAGTAATTTAGATCCCCAACTAAAATGTAAAAAATCAAAGTGTGACTCCTGGTCTGAAAAGCATCCCTGTAAAAAGGATGTGGGAATTTTATTGATTATTAGCTTGAAAAATCAATCATGTGATAAGAGTTCTTAAAGTGTTAATTTTGTATAAGACTGCAATGATATCAAATAATCTCAGAGTAGGGAAGGCCATAAAAAGTCATTTGGTCCTCTCATTGATCCAGTGCTCGAAAGACGGGACTTTGCATGAAGCAGACATATATGCTTATGTTCAGTTCCATCATCCTCTAACAATTGTGACCTTGGGCAAGTTACTTAACTTTTCTTTTCTTTTTTTTTTTTAATTTATTTATTTTAATGATGGAGAGAAAATTTGTGTGAGCAGGGAGAAGGGCACAGGGAGAGAGGGAAAGAGAGAACCTTAAGTGTTGGGCATGGAGCCCAGTGCTGGGGCTTGATCTCACAACCCTGAGATCATGACCTGAGCCCAAATCAAGAGTTGGAAGCTTAACTCACTGAGCCACCCAGGCACCCCAACTTAACTTTTCTCATTTCCCTCAGTGTAAAAGGGCTTATCAAGCAGGGTTTACTTAATGAGGTAAGTGTAAGAATTATATAAAACAAATCTTAAGCATCTAACTAAAATTTTGTAGCACACGGGAGCTTAATGAATGGTAATAGTTGCTGTTGTAAGAACACACTCTCAAGTAGCAACTGTCTTTGCTTGAATCCTTCTGCAGATGGGGACCTCTCCTTTCCTTAGAGTCTCTTTCTTCACCTTGGGATCCCTTGCATGTTTGAGCAGCTCTGTTGACAAGTTCTTCCTTGATTCCCCAATTCTCTTCCACAGGAAATCGTCTCAGACATAGGCTTTGCATGGCAAGGTTGTATGGTTATACTATCACCTTTCTTTGTCATCCAACACTCTATACTCTAAGAGTATTTAATTTCATCAAGTTTTCTTTTAAGTGTGCAGTCCAGGACAGAATTCATTATCCTACTCAGGATTTGACTGACGAAGAGTCTAATATCTCCTTTATTTTGGAATCTGCAGTTCTTTTAATTCAATTTAAATCACCACATAGTTTTGTGAACAACTGACTCATAGTGGGTTATTTTCTGAAACAAATTTCTAAGCAATTTTCACATGTTAAAACACAAATATGCTTTCGGTACTGATATACTTGGATATTTTTGGACCTATTTAGAGCCTTACATTTATACCTATTAAAATTAATCATTTAGTTCTTGCTTATTACTCTAACATAATTAAAGTCCTTTTGAAATTTCTGTTTTTCTTACCCAAACATTGGTTATCCTTTCCAGCATCTGTCATCAGCTACTTTGTTGATTATAACTTCCACATCATCTGCCAAGCCTAGAAAATACACTGTCTAGGACAGGATGCAGGATTAAGGTCTTTGGTGGGCCATAAAAAACATCCTCAGCATTTTAATAGCAATTGTTAATCACGATCCTTTAGATAGAATTGTTTAGTTACCAAGCTACCTATTACTATCGCATTTAATTTATATTGTTTTATGTTTTCAGAAGCCTTCCCATTTTACTTGGTCATTATGACGTTGGTCATATTATCTATTTTGAGAAGTGTATTTAGTTCTTGGAAGCATATTTTAAGGGAGACAATGACAAAATAAAAAACATTTATAGGAGAAAAACAAAGATTGTAGGATCTGAAGTTGATGCTGTGAAATAAAGTAGTGATATTTATTTTCACATATGGTTTGGAGATTTTCACTCATTTTATATTGTTTGGCTTGAAAAAGATTAAATAAGGAACTATTTTTCTCCACGGTTCTAAGGGAAAAGAAATAAATTTGATCCTTGCTGCTCCAGATCAAAGAACAAATATCAACGGTGGAAGTTATTAGGTTGCAGATTTGGCGTTCAGTGTTATAAAGATATTTGCAAAAGTAGAACCATCTACCACAAAACTGGCAAACTTTGGAGAGAGTAAGCTCTCCATTTCTTTGAGATATTCAATGCCAAACTAGGCACCCGCATAAGGGATTTCCGTGTGTTCTAACATATTGACCTATTGAGCTCTGATGTCTTTCAAATTTTAAGGATCTAAGTCTCTATACAGATTTAGACTTAAGTAGGCAGAATTTGCTATGGCATCATAAGTCAGAATTTTATTTGCAAATATCTTCTCCCATTTGGTGGGCCGTCTTTTGTTTTATTTTGTTAATGGTTTCCTTCACTGTGCAAAAGCTTTTTATCTTGTAGTCCCAAAATAGTAGTGTAGTTTTGGTGTAGTTTAATTTTGCTTTTGTTTTCCTTACGCAAGGATACATGTCTAGAAAAATGTTTCTACAGCTTATGTCAAAGAGACTGCTGCCTGTTTTCGTCTAGGAATTTTATAGTTTCAGGTCTCACATGTAGGTCTTTAATCCAGGTCTTAAATCAATGAGTTTATTTTTGTGTGTGGTGTAAGATGGTGGTCCAGCTTCATTCTTTTGCATGTAGCTGTCCAGTTTTCCCAACACCATTTGTTGAAGAGACTGTGCTTTCCCCTTGTATATTCTTGCCTCCTTTGTCATAGATTGACCATTTAATGGTGAGTTTATTTCTGGGAACTTTATTCTGCTCTATTGACTTATGTGTCTATTTTTGTGCCAATATCATATTTCTTGATTACAACTTTGTAGTATACCTTGAAATCTGGGATTGTGATTCCTCCAGCCCTGTTTTTTCTCAAGATTGCTTTGGCTGTATGGGGTCTTTTGCACAGCGAAGGAAATCATCAATGAAACATAAAAGAAACCTACCGAGTGGGAGAATATATTTGCAAATGATATATCTGATAATGGGTTAATATTCAAAATATAAAAAGAATTTATACAACACAACACCAAAAAAAACAAAACAAAACAAAAAAAACCCAAAAAACAAATGCTCCAGCTGAAAAATGGGTAGAGGGCCCAAATAGACATTTTCCCAAAGAAGACATACAGATGGCCAACAGACACATGAAAAGATGCTCAATATCACTGGTCATCAGAGAAATGCAAATCAAAACCAAATGAAACATCACCTTAAACCTATCAGAATGACTAAAATTAAAAAGATAAGAAACAGGTGTTGGCCAGGCTGTGGAGAAAAAGGAACTCTTGGGCACTGTTGGTGAGAATGTATATTGGTATAGCCACTGTGAAAAACCATATAGAGGTTCCTCACAAAATTAAAAATAGAATTACTATATGACACAATAATCCCACTACTGGGTATTTATTCAAAGAAAACAAAAAACACTAATTCAAAAAGATATATGCACTCCAAATCAAAACTACAATGAGGCATCACTGCACACCTGTCAGAATACCTAAAATCAAGAACGTAAGAAACAACAGGTGTTGGTGAGGATATGGAGAAAGGGGAACCCCCCTTACACTGTTGGTGGGAGTGCAAACTGGTGTAGCCACACTGGAAAACAGTATGAAGACTCCTCAAAAAGTTGAAAATAGAACTACCCTACTATCTAACAATCACACTACTAGGTATTTACCCCAAAAATACAAAAATACTAATTTGAAGGGATACATGCACCCCAATGTTTATAGCAGCATTATCTACAATAGCCAAATTATGGAAACAGCCCAAATATCCATTATGAATGGATAAAGAAGATATGGTATATATATGCAATGGGATATTACTTAGCCATAAAAAAGAATGAAATCTTAACCATTTGCAATGACATGGATGGAGCTAGAGTATTATGCTAAGTGAAGTAAATCAGAGAAGGACAAATACCATATGATTTCACTCGTATGTGGAATTTAAGAAACAAACCAAAGAGCATAGGGGAACAAATAGGGAGAGGCAAACAAAGAAACAGACTCTTAACTATGGAGAATAAACTGATGGTTACCAGAGGGGTGGGAATGGAAGGATGGGTTAAATAGGTGGTGGGGATTAAGGAGTACAGTTGTTATGATGAGCACTGGGTGTTGTATGTAAGTGTTGAAGCACTAAATTGTGCAGTTGAAACTAATATTCAGTTAAGTAACTGAAATTTAAATAAAAACTTAAAAAAACTAAAAAAGGTTATATGCACCCCTATATTTTATTGCAGCATTATTTACAATAGCCCTAATATGGAAGCAACTTAAGTATCCACTGATAAACAAATAGATAAAGAAGACGTGAGGTATATATACACACATGCACACACACATACACACACAGAGGAATATTACACAGCCATAAGAAAGGATGAGATCATGCTATTTGCAATAGCATGGATGAACCTAGAAGGTATTATGCTAATAAGAAATAATTCAGACTGAGAAAGACAAATACCATATTATTTCACTCATGTGGAATCTAAAAAATAAAAGGAATAAACAAGTAGAATCAGACCTGTAAATACAGAGAACAAACTGATGGTTCCCAAAGGGGAGGAGGATTGAGGGATGAGAAAAATATGGAATGAATAACTCACAGGAATAAAAGGCACAGCATGGGAAATATAGTCAGTGATGTAATAGTGTTGTGTGGTGATGGATGGCAGCTACACTTGTAGTGAGCACAGCATAACACATAGAGAAGCTGAATCACCATGTGATACATCTGAAACTAATGTAACATTTGTGTCAACTATATTTCACAACCCTCCCCAAAATCTGTGAGGCCATGACCAATGAGTGCTAGGATAATTACTACTACCCCCACTAACTTTGCAAAGAAGTATGCAACTTTAACATATTAGAAAAGATCCAGAAAGAAAATTTACCTCATTTACCTCAGTAATATTTGCGGGTATTGGTTATTACTCAGAACATAATAAAACTCAGTTTTTTAACAATACTGGAGGCCAACTTACAGTCAATAACTTACTTTGTAAAGCAGTGTGCTGCGGTGATGAGCCACGTATTACTGACCAAGGTGGCCCCACACTGATGTATGTTATTATGCTGAAGGGAAGCTTGCCAAGGCCAAGCAGCCTTGGCTGCAATGTCTCCGGACATTATTCTGTTGACTATTAATGGAACAACTCGTTTACCACAACCTGTAAGAGATAAGATCATTAAGTTATAAGAAATGTCTCTATAGTCTTTGGTTCAGAGTACCTAATAGAAAACTCTAATGTAGTATTGACATTTATCATTATATAAACATGTACAATATTAATATCTATCCTCTGTGTTTCCTGATATGTTGATGTTTTGCTCATCCTTGTATTTATAGATGTGGATATATATTGCCTAGTAAAGCTATGTTCAACTACATAGGGTTGACATATCACAAAGTATGTGTCCTGAGGACTTATGGTATTCATTGTCTAGATGTCCTGGGAGCTCCTACTAAGATTATTGCTTCCCAGTTTCAGTTGATCCAGTGTGTTACTTTGACATGAAATCTTCACCAGAAGAACTCCCCAGACAAATGATTGCCCATTAGTTGGAACTCCTTCTCCCATATATTTTTCTGCATGACTGGTTCCTAAAGTGTGCATGGATTAATGTATAATGACCAGTTTCTCACTCTTCAGGATGGAGAGTTCCATGTTTCCACATAAACATCCCATTCACTATTGGTGGGAATAAATATGTACTGTATTATGTGCAGCAGATCAGAGATTACTTTGCTGCTTAGGGTTTCTCAGAATTAAGCCTGTTATGAACATGGTGCTAATAAAGAAAATATTGTAGATTCAATTCTTGTTCCAACTAATTGAGTGTCAAAATAGAAAACTCATTTTACTGATATTGACTACACAGCATTGTGGCCAGTCATTTTAGAAATCTCCACCACTCTGCCATTACTCTAGTTTAGACTACCATTTTTCTCATCTGGAGGACTGCAATACCTTTAGTTCATCACCCTGCTTCTGGTCCAGCTCTTCTAATCTATTCTCCATACTGAAAACTGAGTGATCTTTTTTATATGTGTAAACCCTTTAGTGACTTCTCATTGCCCTTCAAATAAAGTCAAAATGTTTCAGCATGGTTCTGGTCCTTGATCACTATTAATCATACCCATTTCCCATGTTCACCAAACCCCCATTCTATGTTCCAGTTACACTGACATTTTTCAGTTACAAGAAATGATCATGTTCTTGCTTTTCTGAAGATATTTTTACATACTACTGCCCCTGTCCGGGATGCTTATTCCATTTGCCACTTGATTCATGGCCTCTCCTCTCTCTCCTGTCTCAGGGATCATTTTCTGACCCTACAAGACCAGGTTAAGCTGACTCTGTGATTGACTGTCAATCACATTGTGCATTTTCTCTATTGTAGCATTTATCACACTATTTTAACATTTCCTGATTTATTTATGTCTTCCCCTACCTTTGAACTCTTCATTTAAAGGAGGGATTGTGTCTTATTTATAGTGGTATTCACTTTCTGGCACTTGGCAGATGTGAAAAAGGTACTCATTGAATGAACGAATGAATGAATGAATGAATGAATGAATTGAAATATATAGTGTGTTTGTAAGACACAGAGGTGAATGCATGAATACCTTTGCTCAAATTCATCACCACTTTGATAAAATCTTTCAAAATTTAGGCCACAGTGATATGAAGTGAGTGGATGGAGCTGCTGTCAACCATGAAAATGAATGTATTAAGCAAATTTTATAGCTCAGTCACAGACAATAGGGTCTGTTTCCTCCCCATTTATTGCTTTCTTGTGATTTTCTCAGCAGAAAGAACATTTCATAGCATTTCTAAAATTAGAAAAGCAAACCCATTTATTCCAAGACAGAAATGCATAATTTCTTTAAATTACCCCCAAATTCCCACCATGTAAAATATTTTTCTTGAACATGATGAAAAAGGTCAGTTTCAGAGTTAGAAAAACATATTTCCATCTGTTGTCCAGCTGTTACTCTCTTCCAAGGAAAGTGTGTGACATGGATGGGAAATTATGAGCTAACACTTGAGGAAATTGTCCTTTCTGATGTGGAAATTGAATTTGTTTTTATAAGCTAACTAGACTTACATGCTTGGACAGTTAGCTTCCCTGTTGATGAGCTCATTGCTGAAAAACAAAACAGAATATAGAATGATAATGTGATATTCTCTTAGTTGGTCTTTCAGAGGATATTGACTCTATATGGACTCTAGATTATTGAGCATATAATCAGGAGAATGGCAACCCAATAAACAAGATATGTATACAATTTTTTGATTCATAGGCAACCTCTAATTAGGTGGAAAAATCCTCAAGCAGTAGGTGATTAAGACACAAATAGTGGATGATTAAACCTACAGGTTAAAGCTACAAATAGTTTGTATTAATACAGAACAGTGATTTCCTAATGGTGCAGGATATAGCCTCTTTGGATTTCACTTCAGAAGACAGAGAAAATGGGGAAAGAGAGAGCAATCAATTGGGCCTCCAGGCCCAGACCCAGCCTCAGTCAGAACAGCTCTGCTTTTCTCTCTTCTGTTTAAGAATTCACATAAGTCTTTCGTTAGTCAAAGGGTTTAGGAATGAAAAAAATCTTTGAAACCACCCACATAAACTATATTTAAAATACTTCTAAATCACAACTACTAAATTATCAAAATGATTTTTCTGAAGAATAAACTATTATGTATTCTTATCCAACATCTGCTGAATATTGGTAAAGACCAATTATTGGATAGAATCTAAAATTAAATTCTCTCAATTTCCAACAAAGTTAAGAATTTGACAAAGGACACATGAACATTTCAACTTAAATTGATGGAAGGTTATTTGAAAATTATGTTGATTTTCAAGATAAAAAGTCTTACTGAGCAGAATGAGGATAAACTGTTTTACTTATTTCAACCAGTGCCATGTTTCTCAGACTCATACTCTCTAACTTTACTTTGTGCAAAATAAGAATGTTTCTTTCTACTCACCTTCTAAAAATCCAACTTGGCAAACTAGTGATGATGAATTCTGTGAAGCAGGAATTTTGAAAATATCCAATTCAAAAATACCCTCACATTCACGCACAAGTCATTATATGGTAAAGAGTCAATTGCTCAGGACAGATTCTCAATATTTACTCTATGGAAGAACTCAATTTTCTGTCAAATGTAGTTTTAAAGTAGGTAAATTTCTTGTTTCATTTTTTAAAAAATAATTTAATATGCCCCATATTAGTTAATAATGGAAAATAATATAATGTTAGAATTCTTCCTTAAAACTTCATCTTAGTTTGAGCAAGATGCAAATTTCCCCTTTCCAGGAGGGATACCAGGTTGCTTGAAATGGTTGTGAGCGTAGTTGGATTTTGAGGATTGAATTTTTAGGGAGAATGATTACACTTAGAGTAAAAATATCCCCATGCAAGTAACTAGCTGTTGATATCTAATTTTTACCAAATAATTTTATTTTTCCTGTGTAGGAGTGAAAGAAACAATAACACCTTAGTCACGAAAATGACCCTCTAACATACTTCTGAGTTGAAAGTGATCAAATTAGTTTTCAGCGCTCTGCATGCTACAAGTAACATAAGGGGAACTGGAGCACATATGAACCAAATGTAGGCAGTAAGCCGCACTTTCATATCCATGGCATTCGCAATGCAAAGAAGCTGATTTTAGCTTTGCTTTGACACATTGTACCCTGCGAAGGATCCATACCACACAGTTTTTGTTTTTCAAAAGAAACCCCAGAAAACAACAAAGCAAAACAAAACAAAACCAACCCACAGATTCTTGACAAATAACAGATAATCTTGGGCTGCTGGGTTATTTCTAGACTTGGTCTAGAATTTCAACAGTTTTCCACTCATTGGGAACCGCCCAGATTGAATGTTCCTGGAGAGTCGTGATTTTGCCTGTTAAGAATTGCCTTGAGGATTCTGCTGAGCTTTTCACTAAGTGGGTTTTCCTAAATGTTAGTAAACACTCCTCTTTTTACATTTGGAAATTTGGAAGCTTTCAAGGTTACAGCTTTTTCTACTACCAATCACTCGCATTATGCTTTCAGGTTTCCAAAGCACGTGTAGAACTTTAACTAGCTTTCTAAGTGGTAATGGCCTATATGTTTCACATTTTCTATTTTCTTATATATCCTCATGTTATCTCTATGATTACAGGAAGAATAATTGCAATTTTTATGGATGAGCGAATGGAGGTAAAGTCATGGGCCAATTATTTGGATGGTCTTGAAGTGATTCCGTGGGGTTAGAATTGGATAATTTCAAATCAGGTTCTCTGTCAGCACCCTGACTTTTAAGCTACTAGTCATTAAAGTAAGCTGTAGCACACAAACTGAGCCTGTAAAAAACAAAAAGGCCAGGCAACCGATAGCTATTTTGTGCTTCATTGCTGGTTTCATATAGCCCAGGCTTTTAAATTTCTGGCAAATTAACTGGTTATTGGAAATCACATGCAACACATTATATAATTTATCAGAATTGCCACTATTTCACAACCTCGATTCATTTGTTTCCCCACTTAACAAGGTGGATTAAGCCCTTGACAGGTTCTTCCCTCCTGGGTTGGGAGAGGTCCCCAGCTTTATTCCCGGAGTAGCTGACTCTTCACCAGCAAACTCTTGCCCATCCCATTCCCTCAGATTTTCACTTCCTGGTCAGGTTTCCTCTTGAAGAGTCAACCAGACCCTTACAAGGGTAGGGCATCCTGTTTCACCTCTGATATTAATCACTTACTCTGAGACTCTCTTAAGTCTGGTATCCATTGGAATTTGTAGGAGAAATCTGCACTTGTGTGCCAGACGTAGGTGTTGCAGAAGTAGCTTAATGCACAAGGGTAAACAGGTTTCTGTCTAGCTGGATGCTGCAGAGCCTTTAATATGCTAATATAAGAGGTGAATATCATAGACGGAATTTCTAAGATGTACTTGACCCAGAACACTTTTTTATACAGAGCCTCTCAAGAAATTAGAGATCTAGATTTGAATCTTACATCCTTTTATATATTAGCATCCTTAATTTTTTGTCTCTCTTTTATACTTATAAAGGTGAATTTGCCTACTTCCTAAGAATATAGAAATTAGATGCTGCATATGAAGGGTGTAGAAAAGGGCCTTGATAAAGATTGGTTTGGCTTTTTAGAGTAATGATAATGGCATAATGGCTCCAGTGATTTTTTTCTAGCTCAGTGATTTTTTTTTAATTTTTATTTTATTATTTTATTATTATTTTTTTCTCACCATAGTATATACCCTCCCCAATGTCCATCACCCAGCCACCCCATCACTGTCCCCACCCCCCAGCAACCATCAGTTTGTTTCCTGTAGCTCAGTGATTTTTTAAAACATCACTTTTAAGGTGGCTTTAGTGGCTCCAAAGTTGGTTTATCATTTTCCCAAATGCCCACAGGAGAAAAAGTTAAGAGAAACTTCATAATTTCACTACATACAGAAACCATCCGTATTTTAAAAAGGGAACAAATGAGTTTCTGTTTTAGGAAGGTCCCACCCCGAAAAATAGTTGTTGCTAAATGCTTGGTATTTTCACTAGCTTAGTCATGGAGGCAGTGGCTGGGTCAGATTAATTCTCTGTTAGTGGTAAAGTTTGCCTTTATTTAAAGATGACTGCCAGTCAATACCTACAGGAAAAACCACTTCACAACTAACTTCAGACTTCCTTTTATCAGAGAAACCTAAAACATCGAAATGTCATTTTTTTTAACTTGAAAATTTTTTCCCATCTAAATTCTAGCTGTTATTTGGAATGGAAGTTAATGGTAAGTAATTTAAGATAAAACATAAAGTAGCCCTAGTAAAAAACTTCACATCCCATAGAAAGGTGTACCTACTTACCATTAACTTGAACTGAAGAGGCATTTATGGGTAAGGCTCTTGTGTTCCTTATCTTCTGATTTAAGATGCTAAGGATTTTCTCCTTTATTAAGGCCCTTTGCTCAGTAGAGGGAAACTGGAACACCATAATGATATCTGCTTTCACACCATCTTCCTCTGGACTACAACATACAAGAGAAAGATGTTTATTCAAGGAATACATTGGGTCTTACACTCTTTCCTGGATTTAATGTCCCTGAATTATGCCTTAATTGCTAAAAGTATTGAGAACTAATCTTCTTACATTGACGTTCATCTGTATGTCACTGTCTGACCCAAGATCATTTTATATGTTCCCTTTTCAAGTATTCATCATGATTTGAGTAAATTTCCCCCATTAATTTGAAGGCTTGTTATAGCAGTTGGGTAAGACTCAGATATCAAAAAAAAAAATTTCATCCAAATTATAAAGTCTGAGGATCAGAAGAAACTTGAGTGGTCTCTTTGGCCAATCACTCATCTATCTGATACCTACATCACGTCTAAGCACCCATGGCCCTCTAACCCCAGTGCAGTAATTAAAATGATGGGAACTTTACTTCCCTCCAGAGGTTGTTTCTCTTTGGTCAGCTCAGATTTTAAGAGAATTCTTCATTTTGAGTTGAAATGTGTCTCTTTATATCTTCCATTACATTAAGCTTGGGTCTACCAGTTGGGGCATGTATGAAACATCAAGTTCCTCTCCACATAAAATATTTGAAGACAGTAACATTCTTGGTTCCTGAGTCTTCTCCAGATTAAACATGCCCAGTTCCTTGAACTTTTTTTTATATAAAAAAGTTCAAGTCCCTCTACCTGTAGTATTCAGTTTTTCCTTTTAAATTAAGAAAACCAAACAGTTAAAGGCCTTTAAAAATTAAATCTATGTATTGATCTGCTATGTCTCTTATTTTTACACTTCAAAAGACTCAAGCTCTGAAAAGCACTACAGGCCTAATTCTTCTGAATCCTTTGACTAAAAACAGGAAATTTCATATTGATTCTGAGGCACTTTTATATATTGTGGTCCATTTAGGCTCCAAAATGTGAAGATACAAATAATCAGAATTTCATGTCATATTGGCAAATGTAAGACCAAGTAATTTTCCCTCTTTAAACAGAAGGAAAACATTATTTATGAGGTAGAATTTCTCTGGATCCACAGAAAAACTTACATAGTTATAATGACTATAAATTCAAAGGAGTTCACAAGACTAATAATGTTTCTAGAATGTTATGGCAAATCAGAATTTGAAAAGAAAGGATATGAAATCCAAAGAATTTCAGCAAATATGTGCTTTTTATCTCCTAAATGTTGTAGAATTTATTTAATTTATATTATAAAATCCTTCTAGAGGTCACTAGTTATTTAGTAAAGGTGTAAGGAACTTGGAATAAATCTTCCAATAGGGCATTAGTCTGTTGGTGATAAAAATTATTATTTCCTTTATATAAATCTGTCTGAATATATTCATTTTTTAAGAGGATGAGTCTTATAGGCCTATAGGTTTGCACCTATTATGTATTTATGTTCTGCTCTGTGCTTCCCAAATAACACAGTTGAAACCTCTGAGTAATTTCTGCAATTGATATGAGCCTTCCCTCTTTACCATAACAAACAGAAAATCTGTTAAAACAGAAACATCTTTTTGTTTGGGCATGCCTCCTGGGACTTCATTACAGGTAAAACTTATAATCCCATTCCGCAGTCAACTTTGCCTTCTTATTTTTGAACTGATACATCTGTTAAGACAACTTGGTGGGTTTTCCCAAGGCCACAGGTTCTGGTAGTCCTGGGCCTTACAATCAGTTGATGGGGTTTGAATCCTTTTTCTGTCACTTGGGGAATTTTGAATGTATCACTTAACTTCCGTGCATCTTAGTTTTTGCATTTAGAATATGGTGGTTAGCCCTGTATCTCCAGACCGTATAGAGATACCACTCATGAAAAATCTTAGGCAAGAGCCAAGCTCACAGAGACAACATGTGAGAGTTCCCATCTCCTTTGCCCTATGTCCCTCCAGGCTGGGAGTCCACCTTTGCCCAAACATACATACGTCAGTCTGACTACTTGGTTCTTGATATAATGCTTGTTCAAGGCTGAATCTATAAATATCTCATCCACCTGTTATTACAACAAGAGAAAAACTCTGTGTTAATAAGATATTTTATAATAAAAATATCCTTCTGATTAAATGCTAAAGCAATGGAAAAGAGTTTTAACGTGAGTAATATTATTTAAACCAATGATTCTCAACTCTCACAGTGAAACAATCACTGGCAGATATTTTTTCTTTTAATTATAGATACTGGAGCCCCTTAGGGTTTTGGTTATAACTGATTAGGCAGGAACCTAAGCATTCATATTTTTAAAAACCTCCCCAGGTGATTCTAATGTGCTGACATAGGTACTTGAAGAATCTTCCTAAAATTCTACAGAAGGTGAAGCCAAAAGACACAGAGCCAAGATGTGACATGGAGGGAGGCTCTGAGAGAAACTTGGTTGAGTACTGGATTTGAAGCCTATCCTGCTGCTCCTGAACTGGGCAACATTGGAAGTTACTGAACCAATCTGAGCCTCAGTTTCCCAACCTGTAAAAAAAGATATTGATATGCTACTCATAGGGTATAACGATTAAACACATATAAGATGTTGGGTATATTTTGGTAGTGAACTGCGGGTGGTTCCCAACCCCCCATCCTGGCATAGATTTCTCTGCAGGTCTCAGATTTCTCTGCAGGTCTTTGTAAGTACAAAGAACAGGCATTAGGGATTTCGGAGAGAGCCAATGATTTTTAAATTGTTGATTGTGGGCTCCAGGGTAAATCAGAGAGGAAGAAAGAGTAAGATAGCGTTGCAGATTTAGATTAAAGCTGTATTACTCTGTTTATATCACCAAGGAAGGAGAAAATAAGCTACTGCTTTTGGTTCATTTGCACAGAATTTTAATTGCCTGATCCAGCATCATGTGGCTGTGGCTTATCACGCCTGGATTTTGGCTTGCAGTATCTCCTAGTGACCACTTGGTGGCAACAGTGTCATCTAAACTAAACGTTGAGCATTGCATTTCACATTTGATGATCTTAGATGAACCAAATGTGCAAAAACCATGTCCTAAATCTTTAAGAAAGGGGCAAGAAAACCAGCTCATTTTGAAAAATGCAAAAACATAAAAATAAATGGAAGGCTATGTCAGAGATCAAGGAACAAGTCATGGCTTCCTTAGCACTACCAGGCATTCACAAGTGCTTAATTGGGACACAAAATATTCCTGATCTCCTTTAACCCTTACAGTAACTGGTATGGAATAAAAATGATCTTGATTTGTTTTTTATTTGAAGAGGAAACTGACACTTGGAGACATTATATAAAATTTCCCTGGCATCATGGGGATCATAAACTGGAACTTAAATTTAGATGTTCTGTTTGCAGGGCCATCTCTTCTCATTAAACGTCCAGCCTCCTTGATAAATGTGATGTACATTTTACTTCAAGTTCTTTCACAGAACACAAAACAATAAATTATAAAATAAACAGTTGGTTAACTTAAAGTATAGAACTTGTCAAGATATAATTGGTCATATATTTGTAAACCTGAAGATCAAAGGCAATATTTAGAAAATTGAAGAATTGCTAGTATCCAAAATACGCACTTATTTGTATTTATGTAAAAAGAGCTTAAATGGGCTGAGGAGGTGTGGGGTTTATAAGCTAGAAATGAAAGTATTTTGGAAGGTGTGTTTTTGTAGGAGTGACACTGTTGTAATGATTTCTCTTTTTGTTACATACAGCTATACTTATTACTCAGTATCTGGGGAAAATCCAAAAGGAAAGAAAAGGAAACAAACAAACAAACAAACAAAAAACCCCAGGCCAACCCAACAGGAAGAAAAGTGCCAAATATTAAATGGAAGAAAAGTAAATAGCAGTTGAGTATTTATAGAAGTTCGTAATTATCCTCTGAAATTCCACCCACAATTGTTCCCTTGGCTGTTTGTAACTTGTTGGTGAAGGTATTAGATTAAGTTTTTGACTTAGATGACATCATTCTAAAATCACATGGCTGCTGAGAATACCTACACCCAGCATCAACCCCGTCTTTGGTTCAGTTGTTTGGGAAGATAGAAGCTGAAAGAATATCATAAGAAAAATCTAGGCATAAATGACTTCACTAATCATAGAAATAAAGTTTTCTTCTTTCTAATACAAATTCCAGGACCGTGCCCCTATAAAGCCTCTTTTATTAGCCTGGGGTGAGGCCCAAGATCTTCAGGTGATCCAGATAGCCTGAGGAAAACGCGGAGAAATGCTGCCACACAGGGACTGGCTAAAAGGGTTTCTACAAATAAAGGCATTTTCAACAGGGGCGAATCAGAGAAAATGGGAACCTAAACTCTATTGCTGAATGGATTTTATGTGTGAACTAGCTTTCTAGAGACCCTAAGATTATGATTAATCATTAATTATGATTAATCTTTCCTAGAAGTTGAAGGCTTAGCTGATAAATACTCTGCTGATACTTTGGCATTCTAAATTTGTAGGAGTTTAGAACAATTTTTTTTAAACTGTGTGCCAGTTTGTTATAAATATATTATTTAGACAAGCTAATAGAAATACTGATTTATAAATCTAGCCCACCTCCTGTTCTGGGGCATTTGCAGAGTTTGCTGGTTGTAATTAGTCACTGAACATTAAACACAGACTCCACCCCTTTCAGGGTAGTACCTCTTTATGTTTGATGATTTTGAAATGCTGGAAGTTGCACTGAGATTAAGTTCTAAAAGGGCAATTGAAGGTTAGTTGAGTGTTTAATAAAAGAGTTAGGGAGAGTCTGTTAACTCCAACAAACAGACGCGCCCAAGCATTCAGCTTTCATTCCTGAACAAGTTTGTTTACACGTGTTCCACGCCTTTCACCGTCAGACGCTTCTCAACTTGGCTTCTCTCTCCTCAATCTCAGTATTTACATAGTAGGTGTTTCAGGGCTGAGACTGAGAACTTCAGATAGATATGCCAAAACATTGGCCAATGATATAAAAACAGTTTCTTCCAATGTCACACCAGATGAGGACCGAGAATCAAAGTACCCACAAACATGCCGTGAAGAAACTTCGGATCATGTTGCTTTCTCCTAATTATAATAAGAATAGCACATAAAGAATAGAATAAGAGATGCTTTAAAAAGAAAAACAACAACACATTTAGCTTTAAATAAGACTTAATTGAAATTGCCTTGCTACAAGGGCTGATACTCAAGGTAAAAATAGGAAATAATTTTTGCCTCTGGTCACAGAGTCAGATATTCAAGGGCATCACCTTCTGTTGCCCATCTTCCATCCTGTCCAGTCTTCAACACCACCTGTACTTGTCAGGCTTGACCCTTATTTCTTGTTTACTTGCCCTTTTTAGACTATTCCTTGAATCTGTAGTACCCTCCCCATTCTGCTGGCTCTGCTTTTCTGAATCACAACTCTCCCTCAAGGTCTATTTCAGATAATACCTTCTTTGTGGTTATTCCTTGAACCTCAGAGTAATCTTTCCTCTTTCTGTCTTAATTTTTTTTATCCCTCTTTTACCTTCTATTCCCTCCTTAATATAGTTATTTGTGTAAATTTTTATCTCCTTTACTACAGTACATACCCTTTAGGGATATGTATTGATTTTTTCATGCTCTACAATATGTAGGAATACAACATGTTTTTGTTGAATGAATGAAAGAAAGTGAGAATTTATCAGAAAGCCCTGCATTTACCAGGAAAGTTGCAAGAGTTTTTAATGAGCTTTTCGTCAAGTTTAGACCAATGCTTCTGGAGAAAAAGGCAAATTGACTATGAATTACTGATGGGAATCCTTTCTCCCTTTGGACATTTTCAGGTAATTTAATCGCTTATGGAAAGCTCCTCCATGGTAAGACTACAGTAGTTGTAATAGTAGGAATAGTCTTCATAGTTGTGTATCACTTGTGCACCAAGCACTAATTCCATTATATTTGTGAGCTCATTTGCTTTTCTCATCAACCCTCTGAGGTGAATACTATTATCGTCTGCATTATATAGATGAGGAAGTGACTTGCCCAAGGTGACAAAGCATTGAACTAGCTGACCTTGGGATGAGCACACAGGTGGGTTTTTACTAAAAGCTCCTACCCACAATGTGTAGTAGGCAGCATGTAAGGGGTCAAGAAACTGTTTTGGCCCTCTCCAAAGGCAGTCTGTTTTCTTTGCCCTCTAAAAATGAGAACTATAATCTTGATAGTTCTTATTGTAATTTTTAAAGTTGTATCTATTTAAAACTCTAGATTTTTGACAAAACCCAAGAATCAAAAAGTCAGCTATGAATAATTTTCTAAACCTACGTAGAGCGTGGCCAACCTGAACAGTGATAGTATTTATGGGATTCTGAAGTTTGGTGGCCTTCTGGGTATTGAGTCAATTTGTGTCCACAAAAGTCCTTTTTAAAAAAAAAAAAAAAAGAAGCTGTGTCTGTTAGAGATGGCAGTTGGATCCAGTGTCATGTGGGGTCTGTGGGTGTGTGGGTGGAGTGCTGTGGAAGTGTGACTTTCTCATTACCCTAAACCAGGAGTAATGATATCAACAAATGAATTGTGACATTATGTGATATTATCGAAGTTATTTCTTTGATTGCCCTAGTCTTCCTCAGTGTTTCCTTACAGGATGTCAGAAAGAAACAGGTGGATATCTGTAATTGTTTAATCACACATACCAAGTTGCAATATATTGGATAACCTTATCCCAAATTGGCTTATATTCCTGAGACTGAGAGACAAAGTAAATTCAATAAATTAAAATGTTTGCAATTAAAGGTGATAAAGGATAAATTATTAACGTCCAGCATAGCACAAAAGCTTAGATCTCTGAATTAACATTTTAGAAGAGGAAAATATATAATTTGTTTCTTTAAAAGTTATACTAAAGATATTTAAACCAGAATGCCTGAGGCAAAGGAAAGTCATTTTTTAGAAGGTTCTTGTGCTCTCCAGGTGTGTTGTCCTTGAAATCTCTAAATTATTCAGTGAAAAGAAGAGAGAGAGAGGATATGAATCATTACCCTTAGAATCTTTTATACTTCCTGGATGATGAACAATAATCTAAATAGATTATCCAGTAAAGACTGTGCTATAGTAATAACTTTATCAGAAAGTTTAGAGATGGTTCATATTGCTTCCTTTCTCAAAAGAACTTCTTTCAGAAAACACCCATCCACATTTTTCTTCCAATCATAGATTGTTTATGCTAAACATATACATGTAGATATTATCATCAACCTCCTTCCTCTATTATAGTTGTTTTTTTCTGTTGTCTTCCTCCTCAAAAACTGATACAGACAAGAGACCATAAGCCAAAACTGGTAACAAGAGACAAAGAAAGTCATTATATAATGAAAAAGGAGTCAATTCATCAAGAAGATATAACCGTCATAAATATTGTACCTAACATGAGTACCTAAATAAATCAAGTAAATACAAACAGATCTGAAGAGAGAAATAGACTATACAATAACAGTAGAGGACTTCAGTATCCCATTTTTAGCATGGATCCATCATCCAGACAGAAAATCAACAAGGAAACATTGGACTTGACCATACTTTACACCGAATGGACTAACCAGACATATATAGAACATTCCACCTAACAGCAAGAGAATACACATTCTTCTCAAGCACACACAGAACATTCTTTAGGATAGATCATCATAAGTCACAAAACAAGTCTTAGCAAATATTTAAGACTGAACCATACTATGTTTTTGCTACAATGGTATGAGACTAGAAGTTAATAACTGGAGAAAGCTAGAAAATTCACAAATATGTGGAAATTAAGCAACACACTTCTGAACAACCAATGGGTCAGAGGAGAAACCAAAAGGAAAACAAAAAAAATATCTTGAAACAAATGAACATGGAAACACATATCAAAACTATGGGATGCTGCAAAAACAGTTCTAAGATGGAATTTCATAGTGATAAATGCCTATATTAAGAAAAAAGAAAGACCTTAAATAAACAACCTAATTCACACCTCAAGGAATTAGAAAAGAAGAAAAACTATTGTGCACCTGAAACTAATATAACACTATGTTAACTATACTGAAATTAAAATTTTAAAAAAGAAGTAGAAGAAAAAACAAAGCCCAGAGTTAGCAGAAGGAAAGAAATAACACAGATCAGACCAGAAATAAATGAAATAGAGACTAAAAGACAACGGAAAAGATCAACAAAACTAAGAGTTGGTTTTATGAGAAGGTAAACAAAATTGACAAATCTTTGGCTAGACTAAAAAAAAAGAAGACTCAAAATCAGATGATGAAAGAAGAAATATTACAACTGATACTACAGAAATACAAAGGATCATAAGAGACTACTGTGAACAATTATATACTAACAATTTGGATAACCTAGAATAAATGGATAAACTCCTGGAAACATACAACCTACCAAGATTAAATCATGAAGAAATAGAAAATTTGAATAGATCAATAAGGAGTAAAAAGGTTGAATCGGTAATCAAAACCTTGCGATTCAGAAAAACCAGATGGTTTCACTAGGGAATTCTACCAAACATTTAAAGAAAAATTAACACTAATTCTTCTCAAACTCTTCCAAAAAAATGAAGAAGGAACACTCCCAAATTCATTTTACAAGGAAAGCATTATCCTAATACCAAAGCCAGATAAAGACACTATAAGCTAAAATCTCTGAACAAAAATACAAAAATTCTCAACAAAATTAGCAAATCAAATTCAACAATATATTGAAGGGATCATACATTATGATCAAGCAATATTAATTCCTGAGGTACAAGGATGCTTCAACATACACAAATCAATAAATGTGATACACACATTAATAGAATGAAAGATAAAAATCATATAATTATCTCAATAGATGCAGAAAGATCATTTGACAAATACAGCATCCTTTCATGATAAAAATTCTCAACAAATTTTATATAGAAAGAATATACCTGAACATAATAAAGGCCATCTATAGCAAGCCCACAGCTTATACAATATTTCACAGGGAAAGGTTGAAATCTTCCTCTCTAAGATCAGGAACAAGATACTTAGGGTGCCCACTTTCACCACCTATTCAAGATGGTACTGGAGTTCTAGCCAGAGCAATCAGCGAGAAAAAGAAATAAAAGGCGTCCAAATCAGAAGGGAATAAATTGTTTTTATTTGCAGATATATTAATTTATATAGAGAAAATCCTAAAGATTCCACCAAAAAACTGTTGACTAATCCATGAATTCAGTAAAGGTGCAAGATACAAAATAAGCATACAGAAAATGGCTGCATTTGTATACATTAACAATGAAATAGCTGAAAAAGAAATAAAAAAACACAATCGTATCAAAAATAACAATAAGAATAAACTTAACCAAGGAAGTGAAAGATCTCTGCACTGAAAACTATAACATTTTGATGAAGGAAATCAAAGAAGACAAAAATAACTGAAAGGTATCCTGTGTTCAGGATTGAAAGAATTAATATTGTTAAAATGTAAATACTGTCCAAAGCATCTATAGATCAATGCAATCTCTATCAAAATTCTAGTGGCATTTTTCACAGAAATAGAAAAAAAGTCCTAAAAGTTGTATGGAACTACAGAAGATCCTGCGTAGCTAAACAATCTTGAGAAAGAACAAAGCCAGAGACATCACACTTCCTGATTTCAAACTCTAATACAAAGCTATAGTAATCAAAACAGCAGGGTACTGACATAAAAACAGACACATAGACCAATGGAAAAGAATCAAGAGCCCAAAAATAAACCCTCACATTTATGATCAGCTAATATTTAACAAGGCAGCCAAGAATACTCAATGGGGAAAGGATAATATCTTCAATATATAGTGTTGGAAAGCTGGATAACCACACACAGAAGAATGAAATAGGGCCCCTATACACCATCCCCAAATTAATTTGAAATGTATTAAAGACTTAAACATAAGACCTGAAACCATAAAACTTCTAAAAGAAAACATAAGGAAAAATCTTCTTGACATGGTTGTGGCAACAATTATTTGAATATGATACCAAAAGCACAAGCAACAAAAGCAAAAATTAGTATGTGGGTCTCTATCAAACTAAAAAGCTCCTACACACCAAAGGAAGTCACCAACAAAATGAAAAGGAAACCTATGGAATGGGAGAAAATATTTGTAAATCATATATCTGATAAAGGATTAATATCCAAAATATATAAAGAACCTATACAACTCAACAGAAAAAAAAAAAGTTTCATTAAAAAATGGGTAGAGGAGCTTAATAGATATTTCTTCACAGAAGACATACCAAATGGTCAACAGGTACATGAATAGGGGTTCAGTATCACACTAATCATCAGGGAAATGCAAATCAAAGCTCAATGAGATATCATATCACACCTTTTAGAATGGCTATCATCAAAAAGACAAGAGATGACAAGTGTTGGAGAGGATGCAATCCTTTGTGCACTCTTTTGAAGCATGTAAACTGGTGCAGCCACTATGGAAAACAGTATGGAAGTTTCTCAAAAAATTAAAACTAGAACTACTTTATGATATAGCAATCCCACTTCTGGGTATATATACAAAGATGTGAGTGTGTGTGTGTGTGTGTGTGTGTGTGTGTGTGTATGTACACAGGAATATTATTCAGGCACAACAAAGAAGAAAATCCTGCTATTTGGGAAAATATGGATAGGACTTAAGGGCATTATGCTAAGTGAAATAAGTCAGACAAAGACAAATACTGTATAATATCACTGATATGTGGAATCTAAAAAGCTGAATTCACAGGAACAGAGTAGAATAGTGGTTACCAAGCCTGGGGGCGGGAGTGGGGGCATGGAAGAAGCAGGGAGATATTGATGAAAAGGTACAAACTTCCAATTATAAGACAAACAAGTTCTAGGGATCTAATGTACAACATGGGGATTATAGCTAATAATCCTGTGTTATACACTTGAATGTTGATAAGAGAATAAGATCTCACCCCACAAAAGAAAGGGTATTATGTGACATGATGGAGGTGTTACAGTGATAATCATTTTGCAGTATATCAAATCAACATGTTTTATACTGTAAACTGACACAATGCTATCTGTAAATTTTATCTCAGTAAAGCTGAACACGAAGCTGATACCGGAAGTGAGGAAACTATGGAGGAGAACATACGTCTTTAACAATAAACCCAATGTGTTGCTTAACTAAGAGTTACCTAGCACAACATATGTAACTTATACCTAACAAAAGTTAAATTAAAAAAATAAGAAAATAATAAATTTAAATATTAAATGGGAGAAAAATCGATGTATAACTGAGCTTCCTATCTTAGCTGAGTTTCTTCCTAACAAGTAGAGCAACTTAATGGAAAGAGCATGTGTTCAAATTATGTCCATGGCTTCGCATCTCCCCCTGTCATTTACTGGCTGTGGACCTTAACTTCAGAGGCTTAGTTCTCTTATCTGTAAAGTGTGGATGATAATTTGCAGTGTTACATTGCAGATTAGACATGAAATAGACAACAATTATCTTTTTCTTCCAGGATTCAAATTAAACGCATTGAAGTTAGAGGTGCAATGATACACAACTTCCTTTTGATATGCCTAATCTTTAATTACAAAGTAAATGTAAGTCTGTGTTCTCATGTAAGGTCTCAGCCATACTCTACATGCAATTATTCTAACCTCTGAACATGAAGTTTCTTGATAATGTCTGCTTAGATTTTTCTCGAATCTTCCAAATCCAATTTCTTCTCTCTAGGCATAGGGCCACAGTCCCACAGCAAACATGGAGCATCTTTTACTTCTCTTACCTTATGCAACTCCAAACTTAAAGACTAATACCTTTGTTGAGTTTAAGTTTACCGTGACTCAGTTGCCTTTTCTTAGTAGAAGCATTTCCTGCCTCAGTGTTGATCAGAGCCAAATCTCTCACTTTTGTCTTCTAATTCCTTTAGAGAGTAAATTTCTAATTAGTTTATCTCCTTGCATCTCTTTCTGTTTCCAAGTTCCTTGTTTCTACAGTTATAGACTGTATAGACGCATAGTATCAGGGATCTTTTGAGAATCATTTTTGGGTGTCCCTCAGTGCTCCTTGGACACAGGAGCAGTGTTTTTTAGGGGGAGACAACCTTAAGAAATTCCCAACCATTGCCATTGTTAATGCAGACGATAGTCACTGGCCCACATCGATAGTGTAATTGAAAGAGACTAAGGTACCACAGATAATTACTTGATTTCTGGAATTTTGTGGGATTGTAGATGGGAAGTAAAATCATGCAGATGACTCTTAGAGATGACCGAAGTTTATTAGGAACATGTAATCTCAAATTTTAACTATTATCATTTACTAACTATATGATCTTGAGTAAATGAACTTTTCTGTACCTTGATTTTCTAATCTGTAAAATTGTGATAGTAATTGTACTTACCTCATAAAGTTGTTTTTGAGAATGAACTAAAATAATACATATTGGGTGCTTAATGTAGTGCTTGGCACTCAGTACATGTTAGCTATTGTTATGGTATTACAAACTTATGGCTTTCATATTTGTAATGTAATATTTGTAGTTTAAAAATATTTCCTGGGGTGCCTGGGTGGCTCAGTGGGTTAAAGCCTCTGCTTTCGGCTCAGGTCATGGTCTCAGGGTCCTGGGATCGAGCCCCGCATTGGGCTCTCTGCTCAGCAGGGAAGAGCCTGCTTCCCCCCTCTCTCTGCCTGCCTCTCTGCCTACTTGTGATCTCTCTCTCTGTCAAGTAAATAAATAAAATCTTTAAAAAAAATATTTCCTGATATTGCTAAAATATATTTCTTCAAATAAAGTGCTACCTCAGCCAGTGACCCTACTCAAACTTTTAATAATTAAATAAAGTGACCTACCTATTTGGGAGTGTCATAAATTATTGGTGTCTGGTTACTAGAGTTCTTTTAGCAGTATCTGAGCATGAACTCATTTTACTTTTGTACCTCTGTTTGCATTCAAATCAGTCAATCTCCAATTATGAGGAAGAACCTGCAACCTGTCTTTCTTGGTTGTCTAGTTAGTACCCATATAGGACAGGAGAAGAATCTGGTTTTATTCATTGGGATTTAACAACAATAAACAGGAGTGGCTCAGGATGAGACATGAACCCTTTGTGTAATTCTTCTAAAGGTAACTTGGTGGTGAGTGAAGGAGAAAGGACGCCTGTCTCATTTAAACAGGGCTAAATAAGACCAAGTCTTTCTTGACCATGGAAACCTAGTTGAATTCCTTTTCTTTGAAGTTATGCTGCCCTTAAAGTCCTCAACATACAATGTAGTTCTTAATTACGTCAGGCTGTTCAGTTTCATGTGTGCTATTCTCATCTCTCCAAAGAGATTGGAAGAAATTTGAGGAGATAGATCATGTTTTCTTTTCTGCAAGACTCAAGTGGAAAGAAATGTAAAGAGCTGAACAATCATACCATATATTGGGACAAAAGATTGTTTCGTTAAATTGGGAAAACTGGCTCATTTATATGCAGAATAAAACCTGGATCCCTACCTAACATTACATACGAGGTAGACTTTAGATACATTGAAGACCTAATATAAAAGGTAAAACTATAAACTTAATAGAAGAAAATATAGTAAAATATTTTTATGACCTAGAGGGAATGTCTTCTATAAAAAAACTTAAAAAAACATGAACATAAGGTGAAGAAAATTGATGAAGATGATTACTTCAAAATTATGGATTTCTATTTTATGAAGGACGACATAGTTCAAATAGAAAACAGAATGGATAATTGTAATTTCTACAACCAACAAACTGTTCATCTCTAGAAAATATAAGGAACTCCTGGAAAATAACACTAATAAACAAAATAACTCTAATAGTGAAACAGGTAAAGGATAGTACCGACAGTTCATAAAAATGAAAACTTGGCTAACAAGCATGTTTAATAGTGCACAAACTCATTAGTAATTAGAAAAATATAAATTAAATCACAAATAAGATATAACTTATTGCTTATTATACTGGCAGAAATCAGTGAGCCAAATAATACCAAGTGTGGGCAAAGATGTGGGGACCTAGGAATTCTTATGCACTGCCAATGGGAGTGTACACTGTCCAGCCATTCTGAAGAGCAACCCAGCACTAGTTATTCAAATTAAGTGGATGCACACCAATGACGCAGTAACTCTGCCTTCAGAAGAACTTGCAAAGGTCCATAGGGGACACGTAGGAGGCAGTTGAGTGCTGTATTTCTTGGGATGATGGACAGGAGGTAAAATATGGCAGATACACACTGTGAATCATTCTGTGGCAGCCAATAGCAATGGATTAGATGTACATTTAGCAACATGGATAGAGCTTAAAAAACAGATCTATGAAGTCTGAAACAAAAAGTGATGCCATGGACTGAATATTTGTCGCCCCCCCCCCATTCTCCGCATTCATATGTTGAAATGCTAACCCTCAATGTAATAGTATTAGGAGGTGGGGCCTTTGAGAGGCGATTAGGTCATGAATGGGGTTGGTGCCCTTATAACAAGAAACCCAGAGAGCCCTTTAGGTCTGCTCTCAATTATGTGAGGATACGCCTAGAAATCTGCAATCTGCAACCTGAAAGAGGGTCTTCTCCAGAACCTGACCATGCTGTTCCCTGATCTCAGACTTCCAGCTTTCAAAACTTTGAGAAGTAAATTTCTGGTATTTATAAGCCATTCAGTGTCTGGTACTTTGGCATAGTTGCCCAAACTGATTAAGACGACTAATTTGTAACACAAAGAATAAATTAAAAGCATGTGCACACAAAACAACAAAATGCATTTTTACAAGAATGAATGCAAACAAAAGAATACATATGAAATAAAGAACGGTTGCCTCCAGGGAGAGGTGAATGGGAATGTGTTATGAGAAAAATAATGACAACCAGAGAAGTGCCTTGCCTGTGCTCATGATGTGTTATTACCTAACTTAGCCTTTGCACCTGAGGCTCCTTCATTCCTAGAAACGCATGCTTTACTGAAACCTAAAAGTCCACTTTCAAACACAATTTTGCTATTATAAATGCACTTCTGCCTTACTGCACTTCCCTTTAAAATATCTATTGCATTCCTGTCCGTTTACTTCAGCAAAGACAGTGTCTTGGTTAGCCTAAAACAACAACAACAATGTTGGCTATAAAACATAAAAAAACAGATTTTAAACTTTCTTGATTTATTGTAAACAGTTTCCAAGTTCAAAGAATTTGTACATCAAAGACAGATTATTTTTTATTATTGTTTTTACATTGAAGAAGTTATGTGGAATCACTCAGGATTAGAGGGATAAAGGAAGTACCATGGCATATATCCAGGTTTCTTTGGCATTCCTCAAGAAATGATTGCAAATGCTGTTTTCAAAGGTGCTATAGATATAAAAAAATGGAAGAATATATTTCAGCCTATAAACGTTAATTAATGATTTGGAGGGACAAGACTGCAAGATGCAACCAAAGTGCATTATTTAGTGAGGCTTGAAAATATAGATTATAAACTCCATGATATTATTGCAAATATGTTGCAATTGAGTATGCATAGGGTTAAAGATCGGATGGTGATATGAAAAATGAAAATTGATTTGAGAAAGAAAGGAAGTGTTTAGAACTAAAAAGTTTCTCTGACTACTAAAACCAATATATCTGCCATTCCCACCCTTTTGAAATAACTGTACTGCCATGCTTCCTTGTCAAAGAAGTTAAATTGAGCTTAGTTTTTGAGTGATGGTTCACACACACCATCACTTCATCACACATCATGAGGAGAATTATTATATAACTGAGTTTACTTTTTCCTTTTTGGGGGCAGTCCTATATTTTAGTTTTAACAAAATTATTAGCATCGCATTTGAATATTACACAATAGGTCTGGCTATTTTATCTTTATTAGCATGTTTATGAGATAAAATGAATATTTGTGATTATCTTTCCTTCTCTCACATATTTTAAAAATATTTAAATCTTAAAATGTGATCCTACAAAAAAAAGCATGTAATTTTACAAATAACCATTTCTGATATGGCTAAACTTTACAATTTGGGTAATATTATGAGGCAATGGGGGAAGCCATAGCCTGAGATAGAGTTGGCCTCCGTTCTCTCACCTTTAGATGAGATGATCGAATTAGAAAGAGTGGTATATCAGACTCACTGTTAGAATGCAGATTCCTTTACTCCCTCATCCCTGACTACCCATCTCATTAGACACTGATTCAGTAAGTCTGGGTGGGGCTCAGGAATCTTCAAGGTGATTTTGATGCAAGTGGTCTGAAAATCATCTTTTGAGAAATATTGAAGGAAATGATTCACAAATTCTTTCCATCAACATTATTTTACAACAGAAAGGATATCATCTGACTTACCAAATTCTCGCTCATCTCCCGTAAGTCCTTAAGTTGGTATGTGCTGTTTTGTCCAGAATTACTATTGACTCGTAGATCTGAAATTTTAAAGGTGCCATGATAATACTCTACTTTCTGTCCTGTGATACAAAGGAAAAGTAGGAAATTACAAGATATGGGCATAGCTTTCAGGATCTAAGGCACAAATATAATGGGGCTAATATAAAATCTTGAATTATTGCTGAGATTTTAAAAAACATTTAGTTTCATAATAATATTAATGAAAATGATGATTAATGTTTTATGTTAATAATAGTTGATATTTACTGAGTGTGTATTATGTTGTCAGACATTGTTCTGGGCACTTTATATGTATTAATTCATTTGGTCCTCATTCTAGCTCTCCAAGATTGATGTTACCTCCATTTCATAGGTGAAGTAAGTGAGGCACAGAGGTGTTAAGTAACTTGCTCCATGCTCCATAACTAGTAAGTAGCCTGAGTTTAAACCTAGACAGCCGTAACTATTAATTCCTATATTGTCCCTTGCTGAGGGACAATGAAATGTATACCACCTTATACACTACTGGAAGTAGATGTAAATGAACGTCCTTGTGAATTTTGATTTGTAATTGGAGAGCCAGGTACAATAAGAAAGACAGGAAAAGAAAGGGGGAAAACTGTCAGAGGTGGGAGTTAAGAACACTGTGAACTGGGGTGAATCAGTCAGATCTCTGCTTGGCCACTGGGAAAGGTAAGAAAACAGAGAGCAGTGGAGACTCCTGGGAAATCTGGTCATCTTAGGAATATTTCCTTGTGTGTGTTGTGGGGGTGGTGGGGGTGGACAAAAAAGCTACAAAGAGTTAAAGATAGAGAATGGAGCAATCACAGAACAATTATCTCTCCCTGTGGAGCCCGGCTCAGGGAAAATAAAATGGGTTTCCCAGGTATGGAGCTAGGAAAGAAAGAGAGATTTCAAGATGGTGCATCTTCCACATGGACTTTGTAGTGCTTTTTTTGGTCCCTCTGATCTGTATCTATACAATCTATATTATTATCAAACCTTATAGTCATCATAAAGGGCCTTTGTGCAATCAAATTAACTGACCTAAGAATCTTTGGCCATTGGCATAAACTACAGGTGGGGTTGTCATAGTAGGCCAGACTGTGTTCTTAAAACCTTTAAAGCTCCTGATAGAATCTTCATCATTCCCCATCAAATCTGAGGAAGATGACAATAGATCAGACCATTCAAGGAAGCAGCCTGAGTTAGTTGTTTTATCATATACATCTGTGTGAGTGACACTGTGAGATTTGTCACAAAATGTTAATGATTTGCAGTCTGTGCAGAGAAAGACACAATTTAGAAAGAATTCTGAAATGCAGTATTTGTGTGATTATAAATATAACAATTTTACTTATTTATTTAGGCAATTAAAAAATACCTGAATATCATTTTAGAAAGAATAAAATTTTCTCTAAAAATAAGTAACAACATTCTGTCATATTTATAGTTTACCAATTACTTCAAAATTCATTATTACATTGGACATATCTTTTTTGTTTGCCTTTAAATCTTGGTGGATAGGATGATGAATAAATGAGCCGATTTTAATAATGAATTTAATAACTAATTTATCATAGTTTTTCACTTGAGCAATTACAGTTATTATGATTGCTAGTAAGTTTCAGTTATTATTTTAGATCTTTTGTGTAGAATCTCAAAAGAATACTAGATTGTGAGCTCTAAGTAGATAGGAAACTGGTCTCCTTTACTTAATGCTATATCTTGAGTCTTCCAGAAAAGTACTCATATATAATTAGGCAGTCAGTAATTAGTTCTTAATAAAATTATTGAATAAATTTAAACAATTCTAAATGTGGGCATTTGCTGGCAAAAGTACAAAACTGTTTTTGGATGAAATTACATATACATATATATGAATGAGAAAAATGAAATCAAACTAGATGAAATCCATAATTTTTACCTACCAGAGACTAACAAGTGAGCCAGAACACCAATAGTCACTGCCACCACTGTCAGTAAAAACACAATGAGAAGGGCAATCATCCATGGTTTCAAACCTCTGCTTCTAGTTCCAAATCCTACTGTTCTGTGAAAAAGAAAACTCACCAGTTACTCTTTCATGGTAATGGTTACAGGCTTTCTGGTTTTCTTTTGGAGAAGATCAAGTTGCTTTGGTCTATCTTTCTCAGCAAGAAGACGTTTGTCTTCAGTTTTCATCAAGGTCATCTTGGTGTGAAGTGAGGTGTTAAAAAGATCAGGATCTGAGAATCCATGATGTTGCTCCTGGTTTCTATTTCTGGAGGCACTGGCTCTCTGTGGTGGCCGGTCCTGACTTCTCTTAGCAGTGTGGTCCAAAGTAGCACACATGCTTGAAAAAGGATGTTTTCCCTTCTTCCTCCAATATTTTTTTTTTCTCTTTTCTCTGTCTATCCTTTTAGAGTTTACGAAGTGATTTCAAATCTATTATCTTCTTTACTTTTTATCTTTTAAGTCTTTACTATGAAGTATTTCAGATACATAGAAATTTAGAAGGAATAGTATAGTGGAACACCCCTATATTTATCACATCATTTTATCAGTTAATATTTTTGCCATTTTGCTTCATTCATTTTATTGCCATATCTTAATATGAAATAAGACATCATGACTTTTCACTAAATCACCATTTTAAACAGGGTATTTCCAACATAACTATAATACCATAATACTCCTAAAAATTAGCAATATTTCTCCAGCATATCCTAATACCCAGTCCACCTTCAAATTCCCTCTTTTATCTGCATTATGTTTACTGATGGTTTGTACAAATCAGGACATAATCAAGAATCATGTAGTATATTTGGTTATTATGTCTTTTAAGTTTCTTAAAGAAGAGTCCTGTTTCCCTTGAAATTTTAATGACGTTGACTTGTTGAAGAAATCAAGCAAGTTGTCCTTTAGAATATCCCACCTTCTTGCTTGTCTGAATGCTTTCTTATGATATCACTTAACTTGTTCTTCTATCCCTCTCATTTCCTGTAAGGTTAAACAGATCTAAAGACTTGATTAGATTTTGGTTAAATTCATATGACAAGACTACTTTAAATGTGATGCTATATATTTTATATTTTTATCAAATCAGGGTTAGAGGATATTTCCATAATTTACGAGGAGAAAAATAACTCTTTGCTTTTTTTTCTAGCCTCTTATGATCAACAATAGTGCTAATGATACTGTGTCAAGTATGTTTGCATGTATATTAATCTAAACTGTGAACTCCTCAGTGAGCTGGACTATTGTTGTTCATCTTTTTATCATTAAGATTTAATATGGTGCCTAGTAAAGAGTAGGAATTTTATAAATCAATGAGAGGCAGATATTATGCCAGCTTTACATATGAAATAACAGGCTGAGAGAGCAGATACTTGACTAGAGTCAAGTGGCTTAAAAGGGTTTTGGTCATCTAACTCATTTTATAGTGCTCCTTTTCTAAACTTGCCATTGTAGTCAATTTTATTTATCCCTTTCATTAGAATTTAGCTTTGGACCATGAGAGACTGAACTCTGAGCAACAGACTGAGGGTTTTGGAGGGGTAGGAGTGGGGGGTTGGGCAAGCCTGGTGGTGGGTATTGAGGAGGGCATGTATTGCATGGAGCACTGGGTGTGGTACATGAACAATGAATCTTGTAACACTGAAAAAAATAAAATAAAATATTTGGGAAAAAAAAGAATTTAGCTTTGGGGGAAGAAGGTATTTTTCATATTTCCTTCGCAAGATTTAGTGCAATGTTTTGCACTGAATGTAATTTTAAATAAATATTGGTTGATTTACAGGGATTTTTCTTTTGAATATAAACATATTTTATATGTAAATGCAAACACAAAAGATACAGTTTGTGGACCTAAATAATTAAGAAGATGATAGTTTTGGCATACGTAATATATTTACCTTATAAAACTAGTGGAACTTGAGAGATCTGAATTCTGCTGAGTATAGAAAATATTGACAATGTGTGCATTGACTGATTAAAAAGAATCTAGACAACTGGCTGTGGAAAGGTAGCATGTCTTCTAATGGACGAAAGCTAAGGTACCAGAATATAACAACAAACAGAAGCTCCATGGAGTATAATATTACTTAGCCTATTAAATGGCTTAAAACCTAAATTCAGAAATGAAAGATAACTTAGATGCTACCTACAAAATTCAACACATTTTCCAGGTGAGAAAACTGAGGCCCAGAGATGGTTAAATGACTTCTCTAATATAACCAAAATAGTAGTCATCTCAAACTCATGCCTTCTAACTCCTGGGGCACTAATTTTTTTTAAACAGTGCCAGACGGCTTCTCCATCGAGTGTATGTTAAAATTCCTAAATTGATTATTATTTATATATTCGTTCATTCATTTATTCATTCGTCATTTACTTGACCATTCAATTTCTCAGAGAATCTTAGTGTATCTTCGAATCATTCGAAAACAATAAGAAAACCAAAGAAGAAAGGCTAGACCTCAAGGAGATTTAAAAGCTTTGAAATCTATCTTCCCATCACAGCAGAGTTCCTCTGAGTAGGACAAATGAAGAAGATAGATGACAGGGAGCTCATATCCCACTACTGAGATGCACACAAACTCACACCGTTACAGACTGAATGGTGGGACTCTCAGCAGAAGAGTGGTTCAATAACCAATGACACACTGCTTTATGTGCTGTGGCATTCATATCTATAAATCCCATACAAGGAGCTGCGAGCATGGCGATGGGGAATGGTGACCAATGAATGGGAGTGTTAAGAATGGGGAATAATAGGTGTACAATGCCAAATTACAAAAGCTTCAGGAGCCATAGGCTAAAGCTGCAGCTACTTAATCCTATATGAATAAACTTTCACTTCAGTGTCACTTTTATAAATACAAACAAGACATGCATGAAAGCAAACATGCATCATCGACTTTCCATTCTAGAGAGGTTCTGCTAGTGATTTGCATAATATCATTTCAGATTTGAAAAGAAATAGGCTTTATAAAGCCTTGGGAATCTATCCTGATTGTAAGTAGAGATGCACTACACCATGGTGCTCAAGCATTTTTTTTCCTGCTTGCACCATAAAACAAACACTGGTGTATTAATTTTCTACTGCCACAAATTACCACAAAGTTAGCTGCTTAAAGCAACTAGCTCACAATTTTGTATCTGTCATGTCTGAGTTCTCTGCTCAGGATCTCACAAGATTGAAATCAAGGCATTGGTTGGGACAGCTATCTGATCTGACATTTGTAATCACCTTCCAAGCTCACTTAAGTTATAGGCAGAGCTCAGTTCTTTGAAGATTTTATTTATTTATTTATTTTAGAAAGAGAGAGAGAGAGAGAGAGAGAGCACTTGTGAGCAGGGGGAAGGGCAGAGGGAGAAAGAGAATCTCAAGCAGACTCTATACGAGTGGGGAACCCAACACAGGGTTTGGTCTCACTGCCTTGAGATCATGACCTGAGGCAAAATCCAGAGTCGGGAGCCCAACCAAGTGAGCAGCCCAGGCGCCCCAGAGCTCAGTTCTTTGAAGCTGAGCTGGGGTCCTTGTTCTCTTGCTGGCTGTCACAGACCTCTCTCTCTAAGCTCCTAGATTTCACCCACATTCTTTTCATGTGGCCCACTCCATCTCTATAGCCAGCAATGGAGAATCACCCTTGAACAAATCTCTCACATCTTGAGTCTCTCTCTCTACAGGTAGAACTAGCTAGTCCTTTTCAAAGGTGTCACCTGATTAGAGTAGGCCCACCAAGGATAATCTCCCCATTTTAAAGTCCACTGATTTGAGACCTTAATTATATCTGCAAAATTCCCTTACAGCAGCACATAGATTAGAGTTTGAATAACTGGGAGAAGAAATGTGTACATCGAGGGATGGGAATCTTAGAGGTCTTCCTAAAAGTTTTTCACAGCTAGAAATATTATGACTTTCATGAAGATGGACAGAAATCTCTATATCCTTCAGAGAAAGCATGTAAGATTTAAAATTTCTAATTTTTGTGGGGGGTGGTAGAGAACTTTTCATTAAAATAGAATTTTATGTTGAACATACAATTAGAAGACTAAGGGATATTTTACTCAACTAAGAACTGGGAGCAATACAAAGTGAACTCTTAGAACTTGAAATGGGAAGAAAACTAAAAGTAATCCCTGATTATGGCCTAATTAGCACTCGGCAACCCTTTAAGGAAAGGGCAAGTATAGATGATACTTATTCAGCATAACACAACCTATAATCTGTGTGAAATCCAATTTATCATATTCATTTCACCTGCATTAAGTTTGGTTATTCAGTGTTTAAGAGAGCATATTTATAGCATGATATTTCCAAAGATGTTGTCAATGAAAACATGGTGATAATTTGAGTAATTTTGTGACTTTGCTTTCTGCAGTCTTGCAGACTGAAAAATATACACCTTGAGGAATATATAGAGAATATTAATTGCTAATGATCTGAGTTGGGATGTTCTTTTTTTCAGTAACCAAGCTCTAAGCTGAGGACTTTTATATATGTGAATTTAAAGATGGCTTGGGTCAGCAAAAGATATTATGGACCTTTTTCTCCACATGGTTTTTCTTTTTTCTAGAAAGGCCTTCCCTGAAGGCAGCACCTTAGGCTCACTCAGTCAACCACATGGCCTTTATCATTTTATCTGTAAGCTCTAAATATTTCCATTTTCAAGATTAGTCTTCTGCTTTCTTGTAGATAAATGTTACCATTGTACAAAGGTAAATATATGTGATTATAATGCAAATGCCAATTTACAGACAGGTTATGTTCCCACAAATCTTCATAAAGACAATTTCTTGAAGTTCAAATATACTATCCGATTTATTTTTTTCACTTTTAATTTTATTTTTTATTTTTGTATTTATTATGTTCAATTAGCCAACATATAGTACATCATTAGCTTTTGATATAGTGTTCGATGATTCATTAGTTGCGTATAACATCCAGTACTCATTACCACACATGCCCTCCTTAATACCCATCACCTGGTTACCCTATCCCCCTGCCCTCCTTTCTGTAACCCTCATTTGTTTCTCAGGATCCAGAGTCTCTCATGGTTTATCTCCTTTGGTTAGCTTCCCAGGCCACCTACAAGACTACTTAACTCTTAATGTAACTGAACAAAGGTGCTAAGTGCACTAAATTCCTAGAAGCCCTTTAGTGCAGAAAATTTTGCTCGTCTTTTTCTAGCATGGTGCCCATCACTGGGGGAAAGTTGTTCTAGAACCAAAGTGCCAAATTCTCCTTCTACCAGTGAAAATTGTCATTCCCTTTGAGCCACTGAAGTCAGACATTTGCTATAGAAGAGCAACCTTTCGTGGTGACCTAAAATACTCTGATATGTGATTATTTGTCTGGGTACTCTGGGACTATTTTATTTTATTTTTTATTGTGTTTTATTTTAATTCCAGTACAGTTAACATACAATGATGTATTAGTTTTAGGTGTACAATATAGTGATTCAGCACTTCTGTACATTACTCAGTGCTCACCATGTTAAGTGTACTCTTCTTAACCCCTTCACCTATTTCACTCATCCCCTCACCCATCTTCCCTCTGGTAAGCACCAGTTTGTTCTCTATAGTTAGTAGTCTGTTTCTTGATTCGTCTCTCTCTCTTTCTTCCCCCTTTTTTGTTTTGTTTCTTAAATTCCACATATGAGTGAAATCATATGGTATTTGTCTTTCTCTGATTTATTTTGCTTAGCATTATACTCTGTAGCTCCATCCATGTCAATGCTAATGGCAAGATTTTTCTTTTTTATGACTGAGTAGTATTCCATCATATATATAATATACATATTATATATATGGAATATATATATATTCCAATATAATAATCCATTACACACACACACACACACACACACACCTCCTCTTCTTTATCCATTCATCTGTTGATGGACACTTGGCTTGCTTCCATAATTTGTCGATTATAAGTTATGTTGAAATAAAACACAGGGTGCATGTATCCCTTTGAATTTAGTGTTTTTGTATTTTTTGGGTAAATAACCCATAGTATAATTATGAATGCTTCTATTTTTAACTTTTTGGATCATAAGCTGCTTCTGTTTTTAACTTTTTGAGGAACCTCCATACTATCTTCCACGGTGGCTCTTTTGGAATGACCATTTAATACTAAAAGTGGTAACAAGAGCCACTATGTAGAAAGTGCTGACTTTGTAGGAGATATTGGCATATTGTCACACTTCATCCTCTAAACACCCTTGTCTGTAGAATTATTTATCTTCATTTTTCCAAGTAAATAACTTGCTCAACTCACATAACTAGTATGCAGAACTAAAACCTTATTGGCCTCTGTGAATCAAAAGCCCATTTTTCTCTGTGATATCAAACTTCTTTTTGAGAGTGATTTTTATATTTTTCAGAATAGGCTTCCTATAAATTCAAATGAATAATATGTGGTATTTCAAGTAGCATAAAAGGCAAATGAATAGTTTTATGAAGTGAAAGTAGAGTTTATTTGATCCACAGGTCACCCATCTTCATTGTGGTTAAGGCTTAAATTTATTTTTGTTTTCACATCCTCTTCCTTTCTACTGGCTTTAGATTCTGATGACCTTCCAAAAAGTTAGGATTCCCTTGTTTCCCTCCCCAAAAAGCCTCCTATAACAGTAGCAGAGGTTATCTGAAGTGGGCAGAAAGGTAAGAGGGGAGGGACTGTTGGAATGATGACCATATTTGGTGTTATCTCTAACTGTGTATGTTTAATTTGACACTTTTTTTCATGCTACCACAAATTCTCTGTATGTTTTATTGATTGAGATGTTATGTGTACAAATATCCTCTTACCCTAAAGTGTGTAAGATCTTGAAGATAGTGCAAAAGTCATCTATAGCACTGAGGCATTTCTCCCTGTTCCCAGGGAGTGGGAGAAAGGAGGTTTCCCATATTCAAATAGGTTTGGGAAAAATGAGTTAAATTAGATAGGATCCTCACTTCTAGACATCTCAGAAGCTGATTTTAAATGGAGGTAAAGGTGAGCAGCATTTCTATCTTGGTTTTGTATATATTCTATTCTGTTCACTGATAAAATTCCAGTGCCTCATATATCAGCTGACTCTCAGTAAATACTTGAATACTATTTATCAAATTGGACTGAAATGAAAGTTTTTCAAATGTATTTTTTTAAAAACTGCATATCTACTGATATCTTGTGTGATTCTGATGTTCCACAGAGAAGTTTAGAAAACATAACTCTAGATGTATTTATACCACTGTGATGTTCATGGAATGCTTGTCATGAAATTTAAAAAAAAGAAGAAACAAGGGAGAAGAGTTAAGATGGTGGAGTAGTAGGAGAACCCTATGCTTGCCTTGTCCCTCAAACACAGCTAGATAAATATCAAATAATTTTGAACACCTAGGAAATCAATCTGAGGACTGAGAGAACAAACTGTAACTAGAGGGAGAACAGAGGCCACATCATGGGAGGTAGAAGACGCAGAGAAGTGATTTGGGGGAGAAAAGAATCACTGGTCCTGTGGAGGGGAGGGAACCCTGATCAGGGAGAGAGGAGACAGAGACAAGTGTGGGGAGAACAGAGCACAGGGCATTGCACAAGAAAAACAATTTTCTAAAACCACTGATTGAGAAAACAAGAGGGGTTGATTATTGCAAGTTTTTACAAGCAGTGGAGCTCAAACTGAAGTTTTAGAAGTCCATGCCATCGCCGGGTGGAGTCTGGTGGGCATAGAGGTGCTTCTGTGGAGAAGGAGAGGAGAGGCCTGGGAGCAGACAGCATCCTCTGAGGATTCCTTGGGTGGCACTGGAAGAGATAGTTCCCCTTCTTGGAGTGCATTTGGAAGAGGTGGCACTGCCTTTCAAGGGACAAAAGAGCTGGCAGGGACCACCGAGCTGCCCTGTTCATTAGCATATGAGCAGAGATGCCTGCTGAGGGCAGCTAATCTGGACACTGGCTTTTTGCTGCACTTTACCATAAACTCTAAACCCCCATACGTTCTTGTGATTGCCCTTCTGGGACAAACCAACACAGCCACAGTGCAGCAACACCCTCCCCCAGAGGATCAGTTCAGGTCCTTGGCACACTGGGTCCCTAAAATTTGAAGTTTTGAAACCCAGCTGGTGTGCATGAGAGAAAACACAGGAGCACTGGGCTGCCAGCTGGGCAGACAGCTCAGACACAGACAGGGTGCAAATAAGGATCTGAGGGATTCCTGGGACACAAAAGGGAAGATTGTTCGTTCTTCTGTGAAGACTTCCTGAACAGTAGCAGGAACAAACTCTCCACTCTGGGTATTAGAGAGCAGGCTGATGCCATTTTCCCCCCACTTATCAGCATGGAAAGACTTCAGTGAGCAACATAGCACCCACAGTGGAGGCTTGAGCCGCTTACATCAAGCCCTACGCCCCTGCACTCTGCAGGTGGTTTTGAACTAGGACAAGTGTGCCTGAGAGTCAGAGCACCACAAGCCTCCCCACCCCCCAGAAGGCTGGCACATCAAACCCTTCCTCCCCTTGCAACCACCAAGTCTACTGACCATAGAGTGCTGCAAAGCTTCAGCTCTAGGAGAAATAGGATCTAGCCTCTTTTAACAAGCAAACCAAAACACACCTAGTTAAAACATACCACACAGGGGACAAGGTCCAAACACTCCTCATGCAGAAAAAAAAACTCTGCAGAAGCCTTACCTGAGGGAAAGAGCAGCCAAAACACAACAGCAGAGTATACCTAGTATATACCGGAAACACCTCCTGAAGCTCCAGGCCCTGGACAGTATATGATCTCTTCTTAATATAGCCATTACTCTCAGGGGCAGGAAACATAACAGGCTTTCCTAACATACAGAAGACACAGACTTAGACAAAATGCCAAGATGGAGGAATTCATCCCAAAAGAAAGAACGAGAAGAGTTCACAGCCAGTGATCTAATCAATACAGATATAAGTAATATTCCTGAACCAGAATTTAAAACAACAACCATAAGGATACTAGCTGGGCTTGAAAAAAGCATAGAAGACACCAGAGTCCTTTACCACAGAGATAAAAGACCCAAAAACTAGTCAGGCCGAAATAAAAAGTGCTATAACCGAGATGCAAAACCAACTGGATGTAATGACCACAATGATGGAAGAAACAGAGGAACAAATAAGTGATATAGAAGATAAAATTATGGAAAACAACGAAGCTGAAAAGAAGAGGGAAAGAAAAATATTGGATCATGAAGGTAGATTTAAGGAACTCAGGGACTCCACAAAGTGTAATAACATGCGTATCATAGGATTCCCAGAAGAAGAGAGGGAAAAGGGACAGAAAGTTTACTTGAGCAAATTATAGCTGAAAACTTTCCTAATCTGGGGAAGGAAACAGACATCCAAATCCAGGAGATACAGAGAACTCCTATTAAAATCAATAAAAGCAGGCCGACACCAAGACACATCATAGTACAATTTGCAAAATACAGAGTTAAGGGAAGAATCCTGAAAGCAGCAAGGGAAAAGGAATCTCTAGGAGCAGATCTGTCCACAGAAACTTAACAGGTCAGAAGAGAGTGTCATGATATATTCAACACGATGAATAGGAAAAATATGCAGCCAGAATACTGTATCCAGTATGGCTGTCATTCAGAATAAAAGGAGAGAGAGAGTTTCCCAGAGAAACAAAAACCAAAGGAGTTTGTGACTACTAAATCAGCCCTGCAAGAAATATTAAAGGGGACTCTGAGTAGAAAGAAAGACTGAAAGCAACAGACTAGAAAGGAACAGAGAAAATCCCCAGGAACACTAACTTTACAGGTAATATAATGACACTAAATTCATATCTATCAACAATCATTCTGAATATAAATGGACTAAATGCTCCAATCAAGACATAATGTATCAGAATGGATAAAAAAACAAGATCCATCAATATGCTTCCTACTAAAGACTCATTTTAGACCTAAAGACTTTGAAAGTAAGGGGATTGAGAACCATTTATCATGCTAATGGATGTCAAAAGAAAGCAGAGTAGCCACACTTCTTTCAGACAAACTAGATTTTTAAACCAAAGAGTATAACAAGAGATGAAGAGCACTATATCATAATAAAGGGGTCTTTCCAACATGCACAAAGATCTAACAATTGTAAATATTTATGCCACCACTTGGGAGCACCCAAATTTATAAACCAATTAAGAAAAACATAAAGAGACTCTTTGTAGGGGACTTTAACACCCCACTTACATCAATGGACAAGTCATGTAAGAAGAAAATCAACAGAAAACCAATGGCTTTGAAACATACACTGGATCAGATGGACTTAACAGGTATATTAAGAACATTTCATCTTAATGCAGCAGAATACATTCTTTTCGAGTGCATATGGAATATTCTCCAGAATAGATCACATACTGAGTCACAAATCAGGCTTCAAAAGTAGAAAAGAGATTGAGATCATACCAAACATATTTTCAGATCACAACGCTTTGAAACTTAAAGTCAACCACAAGAAAAAATTTGGAAAGACCACAAATACATGGAAGATAAAGAACATCCTACTGAAGAATGAATGGGTTCCCCAGGAAATTAAAAAAGTTATAAAAAAAAAATACACGGAAGCAAATGAAAATGAAAACATGACAGTTCAAAACCTTTTGGATGCAGTGAAAGCAGTCAAAAGAGGGAAGTAAATAGCAAGCAATACAGGCCTACCTCAAGAATCAAGAAAAGTCTCAAATATACAATCTAACCTTACACCTAAAGGAGCTAGAAAAAGGAATTCCTTGGAATTCCTATATCCAAGGAATAGCAAATAAAGCCTCAAGCCAGCAGAAGAAGGGAAATAATAAAGATTAGAGCAGAAATAAATGATATAGAAAGAAAAAAACAGATCAATTGAACTAAAAGTTGGTTCTTTGAAAGAATTAATAAAATTGATAAACCCTAGCCAGATTTATCAAAAAGAAAAGAGAAAGGACCCAAATAAATAAAATCATGAATGAAAGAACAGAGAACACAACAAACATCACAGAAATACAATCTGTAAGAGAATATTTTGAAAAATTGTATGCCAACTAATTGGGCAATCTGGGAGAAATGGATAAATTCATAGAAACATACAAACTCCCAAAACGGAAACAGGAAGAAATAGAAAATTTGAACAGACCCCTAACCAGCAGCAAAGAAATTGAATCAGTAATCAATCTCCCAACAAACAAAAGTCAGGGCCAGATGGCTTTCCAGGGGAATTCTACCAGACAGTTAAAGAAGAAGTAATACCTATTCTTCTCAAGTTGTTCCAAAAAATAGAAATGGAAGGAAAACTCGTTCTGTGAGGCCAGCATTACCTTGATTCCCAAAGCAGACAAAGACTCCATTAAAAAGGAGAATCACAGACCAGTATTCCTGATGAACATGGATGCAAAAATTCTTGACAAGATACTAGCAAATCTAATCCAACAGTATATTAAAAGAATTATTCACCACAATCAAATGAAAGTTATTTCTGGGCTGCAAGTGTGGTTCAATCTTTACAAATCAATCAACATGAAACACAACATTAATAAAAGAAAAAATAAAACCCATATGATCCTCTCAATAGATGCAGAAAAATCTTTTGACAAAATAGAGCATCCATTCTTGTTAAAAACCCTCAACAAAGTAGGGATAGATGGAGCATATTTCAACATCAGAAAGGCCGTACATGAAAGACCCACAGTTAGTATCATCCTCAATGGGGAAAAACTTAGAGCTTTGCTTCTGTAGTCAGGAACAAGGCAGGGATGTCCACTCTCACCATTATTATTTAACATAGTAATGGAAGTCCTAGCCACAGCAATCAGAGAACAAAAAAACAAAAGGCATCCAAATTGGCAAGGAAAAAGTCAAACTTTCACTATTTGCAGATGACATGATATTCTATGTAGAAAACCCAAAGACTCCACCAAAAAATCCTAGCAAATCAGCAAAGTTAAAGGATATGAAATCAATGTAGAGAAATCTATTGCATTTCTATATACCAATAATTAAGCAGCAGAAGAGAAATCAAGGAATCGATCCCATTTATAATTGCAACAAAACCCATAAGAGACCTAGGAATAAACCTAGCCAAAGACATAAAAGATCCAGACTCTGAAAACTTTAGAACACTTATGAAACAAATTGAAAATGACACACACACAAAAAATGGAAAATTATTCCATGCTCATGGATTGGAAGAACAAATAATGTTAAAATGTCTATATTACCCAAAGGAATCTCAACATTTAGTGCAATCCCTATCAAAATAACACCAGTATTTTTTTACAGAGCTGGAACAAACAATTTTAAAATTTGTATGGAACCACAATAACCAAAGTAATGTTGATAAAGAAAACCAAAGCTAGAAGCATCACAGTTCCGGACTTCAAGCTGTATTATAAAGCTGCAGTCATCAAGACAGTATGGTACTGGCACAAAAACAGACACAGAGATTAATAGAGAACTCAGACACAGACACAGAATAGGGAAGCCAGGAATGGACCCACAACAGTATGGCAACTAAGCTTTGACAAAGCAGGAAAGAATATCCAATGGAAAAAGACAGTCTCTTCAACAAATGGTATTGGGAAAATTGGACAGCACATGCAGAAGAATGAAACTGGACCACTTTCTTACACCATACACAAAAATAAATTCAAAATGGATGAAAGACCTAAATGTGAGATAGGAATGCATCAAAATCCTAGAGGAGAACAGCAGGAACTTCTTTGACCTTAGCCATAGCACTTTCTTACTAGACACGTCTCCAGAGACAAAGGAGACAAAAGCAAATATGAACTCTTGTGACTTCATCAAGACAAAAAACTTTTGCACAGTGAGGGAAACAGTCAACAAGACTAAAAGGCAACCTACAGAATGGGAGAATATATTTGCAAATGTTTTATCAGGTAAAGGGCTAGTATCCAATGTCTGTAAAGGACTTATCAAACTAATTGTCCCCAAACCAAAATATTCAGTTAAGAAATGGGCAGAAGACATGAATAAACATTTTTTCCAAAGAAGACATACAGATGGCTAGCAGACACATGAAAAGATGCTCAACATCACTCATCATCAGGGAAATACAAATCAAAACTACTATGAGATATCACCTCACACCAGTCATAATGGTTAAAATGACCAACACAGGAAACAACAGGTGTTGGTGAGGGTGCGGAGAAAGGAGAACAGTATTATATTGTTGATGGGAATGCAAACTGGTGCAGCCACTCTGGAAAACGGTATAGAGGTTCCTCAGAAAGTTAAAAATAGAACTACTTTACCACCTAGCAATTGTACTACTAGATATATAACCAAAGGATACAAAAATACTGATTCAAAGGGGGCACATGCAGCCTGATGTTTATAGCAGCATTATCAACAATAGCCAAACTATGAAAAGAGCCCAAATGTCCAGTGACTGATGAATGGATAAAGACAATTTGTATATATACACAATGGTATTCCATCAGCCATCAAAAGGATGAAGTCTTGTTATTTATAACAAGGTGGATAGAGCTGGAGTGTATTATGCTAAGTGAAATAAGTCAGAGAAAGACAAATGCCATACGATTTCACTCACATGTGGAATTTATTTTTTTTGTAAGTACTGTTCTTTTTTTTTTTTTTAAAGATTTTTATTTATTTGACAGAGAGAAACACAGCAAGAGAGGGTACACAAGCAGAGGGAATGGGAGAGGGAGAAGCAGGCTTCCCCCTTGAGCAGGGAGCCTGATGCGGGGCTTGATCCCAGGACCCTGGGATCATGACCTAAGCCGAAGGCAGACGCTTAAGGACTGAGCCACCCAGGCGCACCCACATGTGGAATTTAACAAACAGAACAGGTGAACATAGTGGAAGGGGGATAAAAAACACAAGAAGGCAAACCATAAGCGACTCTTAACTATAGAGAACAAACTGAGGGCTGAGGGAGGGAAGTGGGTGGGGGATGGGTTAAACAGGTGATGGGTATTAAGGAAGGAACTTGTGTTGAGCACTGGGTGTTATATGTAAGTGATGAATCACTAAATTCTACACCTAAAACTAGTATTACAGTATATGTTAACTAACAAGAATTTAAATAACTTAAAAAAAACTTCCACCTGCCATAATCCTCTCTGGGAAGGGGAGAGGGGCTGAACATTGAGTTAATAATTGATCATGCCTATGTGATGAAGCCTCCATAAAAAGCCCAATAGTAGGGGGTTCGGAGAGCTCTGAGTTAGTGTAGTATGTGCTGGGAGGGTGGTGAACTCCAGTTCTACAGGGCAAAATCCCCTTCACTGGGGACCCTTCTGGACTTCATTATTTGGCTGCTTATAGATATCCTTTTATATCCTTTGAATAAACTGGTAATTGAATAGGTAAACTAGGTAAACTGTTTTCTTGAGTTCTGTGAGCCATTCTAGCATATTAATCAAATCAGAGGAGGGGATTGTGGAAAGCTCCAATTTATAACCAGTTGTCAGGAACTCAGGTAAAAACAACCTGGACTTGTGATTTCTGTCTGCAGAGGGGGGAGGGGCAGTCTTATGGGACTGAGCCCTTAACCTGTGGGGTCTGTGCTAGCTCCAGTTAATGCCAGAATTGAATTGGAGAATTGCTTGGAGGAAAACCCCACCTAGCTGGTGTCAGAAGTGTTGTGAGTGTGGTAGTGGCGTAGGAAAGGAGTTTAGTAGTTTAGTAAAGGAAAATACAGGACATTTTTCTTTGACAAAGATTTAAAAAAATTCCTTTTAGTCTTCACCTGCCTGGACAAATTCTCTCCAAGCATCCTGGTATTACGGATATGCTCTACCTTTTAGGGTTAGAAGACTTTGGGTTTAGTCCCTGCTTGTAATTCTTTGACATGTATCTTGAGAAGTTTATGAAACCTCTCTGAATTTCAGTTTTTCTGCTTGTAAAGTGGTGATAGTAAATAGTACCCAGAGATGTGAGGCAATAAAGTGAATAAATGAAGTACTCTAGCACACATCAAATTCCTGCTGCGGAGTTCTCATGGGAGTTATCTGATTTGATAGTTGTCACAGCTTTTTGGAGTGGGCCTTACCACCTTATCACCAGCTCAATCATGAGGAAATTAAGGATCAGAGATGCAAAGCAACACAGATAACAGAGCTAAGAGAAGGAAAGACCTGACCAGTTTGACTTTAAGGCTATCTGTCCCATTTGTAACCAAACCGTGGTGATAATGAACGTGAAAGCCTTTAGTAGTATACCATTCAAACGTTGCTTAATTTTATATCTCCAGTGGGTCAATCTGTTGTCAGTGCCCAAGATGTTTCACAGGCCCAACTGTGGAATGTATTGGGGATAGGATGGTGTGGAAAGCTTGAGTTTAAAAGTCAGTAACCATGATCTGGGGCATCTTTCTTTTTCTTAGGTAATAGCTATTACCCTATAAGCTAACTCATATGAGGACTGTAAATAATAAATGAGATAATGTATGGAAAATGATTCACATTTTGTAAATAGATAATAAATGACAGGTGTTATTATAATAATTAAAAGTAAACTACCACCCAGTAAGGATCCATATGCTTATCTGATCATAAACTCCTAATATCTGGGTTTCCAAGTACTTTATATACCTATCTGCCGGTCTGCCTACTTTATCTACAAGTATATTATTCCCTATATGCCACACATTTGGAAAGGAGGGAAAGCAGAACAAAGAAGGTGTTATAAGCCTTTAGCTCTCGATGATATGAATATATATTTCAATTTATTGACTATAGACAAAGCCCTACAGAGTGAAAGTTTTTTAGCACTATGAATCTTTTACTCAGTTTTCACATTAAGAACAAAAAGTTATTTCTCTTGAGAATTATCAAAAAGAAGGAAAAGCAGGACATCCTAATAGTTAAGCTCAGATTCTGGCTCTGGACTGCAACAAATCCCTACTCTTTCACTCCTCAGCTGTGATGTAGGGCCAGTTACCTTTTCATCTATACAGTGGAGATAATAGTGGCACCTAACCATAGGATTGTTGTGAGAATTAAATAAGCTAATATGTAGCCCGTATATGGCACTATGATTTTGTTGAAAATGAACCAAATAATAAAATTTAGTTGATAATTTATACAAAGTTGAGTGATGAGGAAGTAACATGGAGGTATTACTTTATTATTTTTGTTTTAACCCTGAAGATAGAGTTTTTTGAATATACTAGAGAATAAACTTGGCAAATTAACAAGTTGATTGAAATGAGTATTCAAAATGAAATTAAAATTTAAATCATCAATATTTGTAAAGGTTTCCCCAGGACTGTCTTTTTCTCTAAAGGATGATAGTAAAGAGGAGGAACCTAAATTTTGCATTTATTGATAAACAATGCTGAAAATAACGAGCTGTAGGAAAAGAACAATGCCAGACTTCTGGGAACAGGACAGTAATCTCAGATGAAGTTAATTGGTATTTTACCTTTTATAAGAGAAATAATTGAGATTTTAAGTGAGTAAATCACCCAATTAATTAATTTAAAGGAAAGAGTAGGGATATGGATACTGTTAAAGGCAAATGCAAATGGGTATTGACAGCAAAGTCCAAACACTAAGGACTAGCTCTGAAATGTAGAGATGTTCCTGAAACTCATAGAGAAGAGATCCAAGGTTCAATATAGCAGAAACAGTGAAGACATGAATCAAATACATTTTGAGAAGGCTTACACACTGTATTTCTTTTTAGTAGAGAAAAATGATGAGCATGGTGGTAAAATATATTGTAGAAATAGACTGGGTAAAACACAGGGTGTCATAGTAATTATTAAGCATTTACTTTTTTCTAATCCTTGAGCCTTCTTATTAGTGTGACCTTCTATCTCCTGCAAATCCTCCAAATCCTGGATGAGTGTTCTGTGAAGTTACCTTAAAGAAACCATACACCTTCGGTGTTTCCCACTGTCCCCTTTCTTTATCAAGTGTCATGGATATCCTGAACAATAACACTGACCCCCAATATTACTCCTCAAATTGTTTCCCTTAAACTGAAAGCATTTCTTTTTTTCCAGAAAAGATTTTATTTATTTATCAGAGAAAGAGAGAGAGAGAGAGAGAGAGAGAACAAGCAGGAGGAGCAGCAGGCAGGGAGAGAAGCAGGCTCCCCAGTGAGCAAGAAGCCTGCTGCAGGACTCGATCTCAAGACCCTGGGATCATGACCTGAGCCAAAGGCAGATGCTTAGCCACTGAGCCATCCATGTGTCCCAAACTGAAAACATTTCTATAAACACATAAATATTCATGAGAAAAGAGTACTTTCGGTCTCTATAATCATGAGACCTTGATATTTTTAAAAGAATAATTTGGGGAATGTGCAATATGAAAGCTTGGAACTACTGCTTTACAATATCATGATTTCCATAAACATGAAATATGCATTTTTGAATTCAATGACTTTTCTTAATTAACATATAATGTATTATTTGTTTCAGGGGTATAGGTCTGTGAATCGTCAGTCTTACAAAGTTCATAGCACTCACCATAGCACATACCTTCCCCAGTGTCTATCACGCAGCTACCTTATCCCTCCCCCGCCCCTCCAGCAACCCTCAGTTTGTTTTAATATTCATTTTTAATATTCATTTTGTCTAGCAAAATATTATGCTAGATGTTTATATTTGTGTACTCATTCATTTGCTCAACAAATATTTATGGAGTGCTGATTATGTGTGAAACCTTGTAGACCCTTCTTAAGGACCTCCGAAATATTTTTTACGCTTACTGTGTGCTCACTAAAGGACTAATACAAATGTGTGTTTTATTAGTAGGAAGGAAGCCCAGTGAAGTCCACTAGAGGCTGAGCTAGTGTTAAATTCTCATCTCCGAAATTCCTCAGGTAGAATCCTTGCCACCTAGAGAGGCTGAAAATGTCTGGGAAGTCTTAGGAGCTGTGGATGGCAGCTCTCAAACTATGTCATCATACAGCTCTATAGATTCGAGGAAGCCCCTTACTTTGTTTCCCTCAGATTCCTCATTTTAAAATGGGAGTTAATGATACCTATTCTGATCTCGCAAGGGTGTCTTGACTATTAAATGAAATGACTTATATAAAAATGTTTTGAAAGTGACATAAATCTAAGTAATGGTGAAGTATTATTGTCATCATGGATGTTTAAAATTGCTATTTTAACTGCGTATAAAGTTATCCCAAAGAATCTTAATTTTTCCTCTCCTTTGCATGTAGCAAACTCCCTTTTGGAAAAAAAAATCCCTTGAAATAATTGAGTTTTTTTCTTTAATATTTAATAGGGAAATTTTAGGAAGTAGACAGGCTTTCCCCAGTCTGGTTCTCCTGTTTCCCTTCTTCCCATAGGAGTCCTGGGATTTCTATAAGGAAAGCAGGTGTTTCTGCAGCCAGTCCACATTAGTTCCCAGGACTGACTATGAGGTATAAAGAAAAGCAGCAAAAGGGAAACGCTATAGAAGCTAAGTTCAGTCAGATTGCTTAAAGGATACTTTCCTTAAAACAATTGAACACCTTCCCCAACCTCCCAAAACCAGAATTAATCATAGCATAAGGTAATATAGTTTTTCATTAACTTCTAAAATCCCAGCTGTTGAACTTGGCAACATGAAATAATGCTAAGAATGATTTTTAATACAAAAATATTGATTTCAGCTAGAGTTTAATTAATGCAGCTGCTATAATAATTCTAGAAATCTCACAAGATCCACCAGATTGAATCCATTGAGGACACTTCACAGGCAATACTCTGACATACTGAGAATCTAGCCACTGACAGACAGTAGAGCAAACAAGCCATTTGCTGAACAAAACTGAACTTACCGATACATCATCTGCAGGAGGAAGAATATGATCTTGAAGGTCTGAAGCCCCTGGGCTTGACTTTCTAATCAATTGCATGCCATCTCTAGATGTATTAGAGGTCTACGGCTGAAAGAAATTAAAACAAATTACAAATAGTTGAAGTGAAACTAGTTAGACAAGTCTGAACAGAGAAGCCTCAACCTATAGAATGGCTTGAAGAAAACAGCTCAGAGATAGCATAGTCCCAACAAGAAAGAAATATATTCTTTTGGTATTGACTAAGTTTGTTAAAGGAAAAGAAACTAATTGCAAGGATTTGAATGAGAAATACCTTAGGAATGCACTAGGATTAAGAGCTTAAAGAACATGATTGGTAGATATACAAATACCTTAAAGAAACCTTCACGTAAAAGCTCTTAATAAAAACAATCAGGTAGCCTTGAAACCTAGAGTCATAATATAATTCAAGAAATAGTTTTTAATTTTTTGTTGTTGAATAACAGTTATCTCTATATATCACAAGGGTATAGTGGGTTTACTAATGTATGTAATTATTTTTCTTTTAAAAAATACCTACTTCTGAGAGTACACACGAATAAATTCATATCAAACCAGATTTTTTCCCAAAAGTCATTTAATGTAATAAATACACATGCTATAGTTTATACTTATGTAATGTAAATTACAAGTATATTTTCTTTCAATATGTGTAAATGTACATATATGTACATATATAGAGAGAGTGAAAACAAGAGAGACATTTATCAGAATGAAGAAAATAAAAAGAAGATTGGGAAATAAATAATACTTTTAAAAATTTTCAATCAGACATGAATACTTGCTCATTGTGAATACTAAAACATTAGAGATGAGGCTGAAACTCTGACCACTTCCTGATCATGGCTCCTTTACTTCTCCTCAGAAGCAACTAATGTTATTAAGGTCCATCTTTTTTTTTTAAGATTTTATTTATTTGTCGGGGTGGGAGGCACAAAAGTAGTAGGAGCTGCAGGTAGAAGGTGAAGCAGGCTCCCTGCCGAGCAAGGAGCCCAATGTGGGACTCGATCCTAGGATCCTGGGATCATGACCTGGGCCAAAGGCAAAAGCTTAGCCAGCTGAGCCATCCAGGTATCCCAAAGGTCCAGCTTTTTATAAAATCTCTTATAAAACATACTAAACATTTCCACACACACAGACACACGCACATATACCCATAGAAAAACTTATGAATATTGATTAAACAGTATAATATTATACACATCCTTGTGCGATTTGGTTTATCTTCTCTTAATATTTTGAAGATCTTTCTATATTGAGAGACATAGATTTACTTCATTTTTTTTAACAGTTACATGCAGTATGAATACATTTCATGTTGAGCCTTGATTATAATATTACAACCAAATGATACTCATTTAAAGGGAAACACTAGTATTTATTTATTTATGTAGTAGCATTTTATATTTATTTAAGAGGCTTGAACTCATGACCCTGACATTAGGACCTGAACTGAGATCAAGAGTCAGAAGTTTAACTGACTGAGCCACCCAGGCACCCCAGGGAAACACTACTTTAAATGAAGATTTTCAGTGGTCGTTGCTTCTAACACTTAGGAAAAGTACACTCAACATAATCCTAGTACTGTAGAATGCTTTAAGTGCATAGACTCTAGAATCAGAGGTGGGGTTCGAATCTTAGCCGTTTTCATGTCTGCAAAATAGAAACAATACTAGTGACTACGTTTAAGGTTTTTTGAAATGTAAACGTGTCAATATATGTAAAACGCTTAGAGTAGGGTCTTGTGCGATGGAAGCACTACAGAAACATTAACGCAGTGCTTGAACTCGCAACCTTGAGATCAAGATCTGAGCTGAGATGAAGAATCAGACACTCAGCTGACTGAGCCACCCAGGCGCCCCCTGAAATATTAATTTTTAATATTAGGACCTTAGTTTATTTGCATATATTTTCTAACTATTTAACAGAGAAACACTTAGTGAAGCTCGTTCTATTGAACTCTACAAAGAGCACACATAGTTACATTCTTCCCTTCCATCTTTTCCTCCTTTTTCTCTACACAGTGCTCCATGGACTGGTGAACAGTGGCACAGGCACTTAGAATGAAATCCTGACTTCTTGGTAGTTATATAAACTTGCGCCGACTACATAAACCTTTTGAGCATCAATTTCCTCCTATATGAAATGAGCTGATACCATTTATGAGAAGGAGTTTTGTCAGAATTAAATGACATAGTGTATATAACACTGCCCAGCACACCATCTAATAATAAACGGCAGCTTCCATTGTGGGTGGCAGAGGCCTGGTAAACAGAGCCCAGACTTTGGAGGGAGATACACCTGCCTCTAAATCCTGGCTCCTCTAACATAGCTGCTACTTGGCCTTTCTGCATCTTAACTTCCTCATCTGTATACAGAATTAATGATAGCTTTCCAGACTATTGGAGGAATTAAATGAAAGAGTATATGTGAAATGTTCCCTAAACCGTGTGATACATACATATAAGAACTGAATAGTGAACTGTATGGAGATAACATGGTGGCCTGCTTTGAACGTCAGCGTGACAGAAACTGGCAAGCAGTTTGCTCAGAACTCCTCTTTTGGCCCTGATGTCATCTGGCTCCTTAGCTTTCCCGGTCTTTGTGGCAAGGTGGAGGAATAATGTCTGGATGTGAAGATAAATTCCCGAACTGGTAGTGGGAGTGTAATAAACCATAGGCTAACAGAAGGTAATATGGCATAGCGAACACGAAACACACAGCTTGAAACAAATAAAGCCGGAAACAGATTTCTGTCTCACTAACTATAATTTTGAGGAAGTTATTTGACTTTCTGAATGTAATTTTCCTTCTCTGAGAATGGTAAAGTATGTGCAAATTAAATGAGATTACCTCAAAGGCATTATGCTGAGTGAAAGAATCCAGACTCAAAAGGAGACATGGTGTGTGATTCCATTAATACACTGTTCTAGAAAATGCCCAGCTCAAAAGGACAAAAATCAGAGTTTCCAGAATCTGGTGGTGACAGGAAAGCATTTACTACCAGGGAGTTTTGGAGATGATGAAAGTGTTTTATATTTGTGGTGGTGGTTCTAAGGCTGTATATATTTGTCAAAATGTATAGAACTATTCACTAAAAAAGATGGATTTTACTGAATGTAAATTATGCCTCAATACAAATATATAATCAAAAGAGAAAAACCAGGGGCGCCTGGGTGGCTCAGTGGGTTAAAGCCTCTGGCTTCAGCTCGGGTCATGATCTCAGTACCCTGGGATCGAGCCCCGCATCGGGCTCTCTGCTCAGTAGGGAGCCTGCTTCTCTCTCTCTGCCTGCCTCTCTGCCTACTTGTGATCTCTCTCCTCTCTGTCAAATAAATAAATAAAATCTTAAAAAAAAAAAAAAAGAGAAAAACCATTTAGTGAGACTATAATAATTGCAAATAAACAGTACTCGTCAAGGACCAGACATTATCATCAATGCTTAATACTTCACAACAAGCCTTTGGGGGTACAAATTATATCCATTTTACAGAAATAGAAACTGAAGCTCACAGATGTTAAATTAATTTGCCTAATCTCACATCTGAATGTGGTGGTAAAGATGGCATTTCCTCCCTCAGGTGTCTCTGATTCTAAAAGTCTCCGATCTTTATCAATTAGATCTACTGTATGAATGGCTCTTGATACAAAACTGGTCCTTAAAAATAGATCTCAGTAATTCACTGTATCAAAAAATTGTATATAGTTGTTCCTGCCCAGACCTATACTTTTAAAGTTGGAATTGGTCACAAAATATTCTAAGTATTAAAAAAGGTTGTCAATTTAACTTAAATTGGCATGCTACTGCTCTGCTATTGTCTCCTATCATGCTATTATATGATAAAAACTCTTAATAGCACATAAGGATTATATCATGAGGCAATAGCAATATGCCTCTTTGAGTGAATATTTTTCTTCAACTCATATTTTTGTCCTCTTTCTGCTGAGGGGAAATTACAAAACTGATGCCACTTTTTCTAGAGACCCCTCCTCTTAGGTTTTCACCCTGGTACTTCCAAAATTGGTAGTCTGGGTTGCTGTGATTAGTTTCTGGTATGAAAGGGAGCCCGAGTGGCTCAGTTGGTTAAACATCTGCCTTCTGTTCAGGTCATGATCTCAGGGTCCTGGGATAGAGCAGCTAAGCCAGGGTCCCTGCTCAGCAGGGAGTCTGCTTCTCCCTCTCCCTCTGCTCCTCCCTCCCTCACTCATGCTATCTCTCTTTCTCTCTCAAATAAATAAATAAGATCTTAAAAAAAAAAAAAAGGCAGGTGAATGTACTGTTAGGGCAATATAGGACAGGCAGGGTGTTGGGGGCCGCAAGAGTATAACTTAAAAAGCATTTCTTTCAACTATTTTTTCATTCCACTCTGGGCGTCAGCCACCCACCTTCCCTACATAATTCAGTTCAAGAGAGCCCAGTCTCCTCGCCTCTCTCTTTTATTATTTCCTAATCTAGAACCCATGTTTGCTTCTTTCTTCTAAAATTTATCTGATTTGGTTGATTTGGAGGAAGTAAGTATCCTATACTAGTTTACTGTTTGGGCAGAAACAAAAGCCCAGATGCTATATATATATATGTCTTTGTGTATATATATATATATATATATATATATATATATGTCTTTTTTTAGACATATATATGCCTTTTTTTAAGGAAATGAATATATGTATATGTATACATATGTAGTACATATACATGTATGTATATATGTATATGTGTGCATATAAAATGATGCCATTTTTGAAAAAATTGGGTAAACCCTTTATAAGTGAATAGATATATTTCTTTATATTTGTATAAACAGAACAATATGATAAGATATACAAAATTTTAAACTTTTATTACCGAAGGAATAAAACTGGGGAGAGATTGCCAGATTTTTCTATGTACTACTCTATGTTGGAAAATCGTTTTCTAACTTTAGAGATGGAAATGCAATTACAATAAGGTATGTTTTAGAAATTATGTAGACCAGGAGATGGCAGCATAGTAATACATTTGGTCTGTATTTCTTAGTGCCTTTCTTACAGCGTTTTTAACGAACATCAATTTGGATCATAGTGATCTGTTGTTTCTACATTTCTTCTACAATGAAACAATATTAAGAGATTGTGTAATACAGTCCCTGTTTTACTTGGGTTAGCTTCTTGCTTAAAATATTATTTGATTTTTTTTTCAGGGTCCATAAATAAATTTTATTGGAACACAGCCATGCTTATTCACTTATGAATTGTCTGTTGCTGTTTTTGCACTATAATGGCAGAGCTGAGTAGTTGTGACAGAGACTGTATGTCTCACAGAGTCAAAAATACTTAGTATCTGGTTCTTCACAGAATAAGTTTGCGGAACCTGGATAATGAATTATTATTTTGTAGAACTAAAATTTCTTTTTAGAAGCTCTATGAATATACAGTTGATATTAACAATTTCAAGATGCAGTTACTGCATATCTTTATGATCTTGGTTTATGATTTGAAAAAAGTAAGATGGGGCTTCAGTAAATGTCTGAAGCATAACTTTTAATCTTTGTGACTAAGTCACTCTGATGCTCCACTATTATTTGCTACTCTTTTGTTTGGTTGCCATAAATATATCTTTCTGGGTGATAAATTCTCTGTTGATTTAAAAAGCAATAGAATACTTTTTTTTTTTTGATTCTTTAATATACCATTATTTGAGGAAGTTTTGGGATCTTTGTCTAAGGAATGTTGAAAAACCCATTTGTGACCACTTCGATCTACCTGTGGGCCTCTGGTGGGCCTGGTATAGCTTATAGAGAGAGCCCTCTCTACTAGTGGGCCAATACACTTGGGGAAGAAGAGTCTAGAAGTCATCACACTATGTATGGCTAACCATACTCCCCAAAGGCTTTGCTATTTTTTTTTTTT
>CM052899.1:128713267-128788713 GCA_028534135.1 Potos flavus | reverse complement strand
CCCCGGTCTTTCTGTGACCCCACGGGTCCTGAAACCACGCTGTCCCCACGAGGGCTCCACCCCCCGCTTAGCCTCTGGAGCGATGTCCCTCAGTGGAGCAGATTTCTAAAAGTTCCGATTTTGTGCTCCGCTGCTCTGCGGCTTGCCGGGAGCCAGCCCCTCCTCCCACGGTCTATCTTCCCGTCGCTTTGCATTCACTTTTCTGCACGTCCTACCTTCTGGAAAGTGGTCGATTTTCTGTTCCTAGAGGTGCTGTTTGTCTTCTCTTCTATTTCCTGCTACATTTGTAGGTGTTCAGAATGGTTTGATAACTATCTAGCTGGACTTCTGGGATCAGACACTATCTCCGCCTCTTACTCCTCCGCCATCTTGCTCCTCTCAGGCTTTGCTATTTTCAACAGCCATTATCAAAAATACTTTTACCTCTTTATGTGGTCTTGAGAACAGGACTTGGTTTTATGTACAGTTGCATATCCAATGTCTAGAATACCCAACGTCTGGCAAATAGAGCTTCCAGAAATGTTTGTTAGATGAACGAGTAAGTGATTTATGTAAGTAGTTGCATACAATGCTCTAGGTCAGTGATATCCATAGAACTTTGATGATGATGGAAATGATGTATATCTGTGCTGCTTAGTATGGTACCCATTAGCTTCATGTGGCTATTTTATATTAGAAACGATATTAGCATGGCTGAGGAAATGAATTTTAATTGTATTTAATTTTAATTAATTTAAATCTAAATAGTCCCATGGGCTAGTGGCTACCATACCAGATGGTGCGACTTTTAGTGGATGGTGATGCTACATGACTTCCTATTCTCCGCTCTGCAGTGTTCATGGATGATGGACTCAGCTATTCTGCCTCAGCTGAATATGTAAATCTCTTTTCCAGCAGTATCTATTTATGCATTCTGAGAATATTAAATAGAACATACATGGTATGATTATGCAAGATTTAGATATTTGACAAATCTCTTTCTAGAGAGAGATTTATATAGATTTCTTTGTATCTAATATAGATCAATTGAGATCTATCTATAGATAGATATCTATACAAACAGCTTCCTTCACCCAAACAGGTTCAGTTTCCAAAAGATCTTAATTTGGCTAAGATTGTTTAGATATAAATGTGATCATCATAGGTGAGTCTTTTAGCATTCTTTTAGTATTATAAAAAAAGGGAGAAGAAAGATATTCTTAGGCTCATGTAAGGAAATTGTGGTTGTAAGATTTTTAACAGTGACTTTTTCCTGTGACTGTTGATCCCATGGCAGTGGTTCTCAGATGGGTGATTTTGCCCCTCAGGGGACATTTGGCAATATCTGGATACATTTGGGGTTGTTACAACTTGGTGGTGATTACTACTGGCACATAGTGTGTAGAGGTAAGGAATATAGTTAAACATTCTACAAGTCACAGGATAGATGCCAACTTCCCCCACAACAAAGAATTATCTCTGAGTAATGTCAGTAGGGCAGAAATTGAGAAAGTATAATGCAGCATAGTGATGATTCAAAAAAATGAGTTTATTTTATAAATATATTTTAATGCATACAGTATAATACTATGTATGTGGGACAAGAGAGACTCTCAGCTGATGTAGAACTCAGAAGAAAATCTTGGCACAACAGTTATTTCATTAGCCAAATTAATCATAATGGGGGGAGCAAAGGTTTAGAAGCACAGGAAAAGGTTGAGTTTTGTTCAAAACTAGTCCAGTCATATATAGTGTCACAAAATATACATTTAAATACAAATGAAAATACCTATTTTATCATAAAAGTTAAATCTCTCCAAAGATGCTTTCTAAATTATTTGAATATTCTCTAAAAATATCATACTTCAAAGAATGGCAGCCATTTTTTTAACAGGAAATTTAAATATTAGACAATAAGGTCTTTTTCAAAATCTTGTAACAAATTGTTTATGAAAGTCTAATTTTATATTGGCCTCTCATTTAAGTTATTTATGAATATCTAATTTATATTGGTTTTTTATTCTGTGGGTCCCTTACTTGTTCTAAAGTTGATTGAAAGTAAAACTATTTAGAAAACAAAATGCATTAAGATGTAATAAAACAGAAGTGGAAAGTAAATTTACATCAGACTTGGAACTCCTCTCATTTTTAGAGATGGAAAGTAGCTCCTTATTAGAGAGTCCTTTCCTCTTCTCATTCCCACCTAATAAAAAGGCACAGAAATTTTGTCTTTTTTCCCCCTAAATATCAAAAAACATTTTTAGGTAGTGTAGAACAGAATACTGTGTTAGGCAATGTTTCTAGTTTTGCTGTTTGGTCCCCAGATTTATTCATTTTTCCAAAGTAAATATTAGGTAGTTGTTTACCACCTTAAAACCAATTAGAATGGCAAAAATTGGGGTGCCTGGGTGGCTCAGTGGGTTAAAGCCTCTGCCTTCGGCTCAGGTCATGATCTCGGGGTCCTGGGATCGAGCCCTGCATCGGGCTCTCTGCTCAGCGGGGAGCCTGCTTCCCCCTCTCTCTCTGCCTGCCTCTCTGCCTGCTTGTTATCTCTCTCTGTCAAATAAATAAATAAAATCTTTAAAAATAAAAAAGAATGACAAAAATTAACAAAACAGGAAACAACAAATTTTGGCGAGGATGTGGAGAAAGGGGAACCCTCTCTCACTGTTGGTGGGAATGCAAGCTGGTATAGCCACTCTGGAAAACAGTATAGTTTCCTCAAGATGTTAAAAATAGAGCTACTCTATGACCCAGCAATGTCACTACGAAGCATTTACCCCAAAGATACAGATGTCAGTGAAAAGAAGGGGGACATGCACCTCAATGTTCATAGCAGCAACGTCCACAATAGCCAAACTGTGGAAGGAGCTGAGATGTCCTTCAACAGATGAATGGATAAAGAATATGTGATACATATATACAATGAAATATTATTCAGCCATCAGAAAGGATGAATACTCACCATTTGCATTGACATTTATGGAACTGGGGGGATTATGCTAAGTGAAGTAAGTTAAGCAGAGAAAGACAATAAGTTAAGCAGAGAAGGACAATTATCATATGGTTTCACTCATATGTGGAACATAGGGAATAGCATGGAGGACCACAGGGGAAGGGAGGGAAAACTGGGAAGAAATCAGAGAGGGAACGAACCATGAGAGACTATGGACCCCGGGAAACAAACAGAGGGTTTCAGGGGGTGGGTTGGGAGAGGGGGTAACAGGGTGATGGGTATTAAGGAGGGTACATATTGCAATGTGCACTGGGTGTTATATGTAACTAATGAATCATTGAACACTACATCAAAAACTGATGATATATACTATACAGTGGCTAACTGAACATAATAAAAAAAATAAAATCTGTACTATATTTTTTGTTAATGTTAGTGTCAATATTTTTCAAGTTTCAGAGACAGGTACATGTGCATCTGAGGGCAAAGAGGAAAGGACTCATAGTAGTGCCATCTCATAAATCCTGGTTTCACATCTAGCACCTCTCCATCATTTGCGGTAGCATTGGTCCAAACGAATTACCTTGATTCATCTAGTACCATGAGCATACAGATTCTTAATGAGGATTATTTAGTGAAGAAGATAAAAACTGTGGAGTCAGGGAAGGGCAGCGTGCCCTGTCAGGGAAAAAAATAGAGAATGTTTAGCCAGTTGGTACTTGTCTGATTAAGCGGGATTATTCTAAAATGAGAAGTACATAGTAGGAACAGAAAGATGGACAAGAAGATAATGAGAGACATTTAGTAGCAATGGCAGATCTGTGTGGAGTTGACAGTATCTTGTATGCTCATGGTTAACAGAACACTTCAGATGATGTAAAAGAAGATGCTTTCCTCATGTTTAAGAGGAATGTTTCCAGATCACGCTTATTTGCATCTTGAACTTGATGACAATATACATAGCAACACATACTCAGCACAGTTTGCTAGAGACCACATTTATATTTTGCATGTAGAGGTGATTGTTGCATTAGACGTTGGTTTTAGATTTAATCCAGTCCCGATAACGAGTCACTTTGGTGTAAATTCCAGGCTTATTTTTTTTTCCACAGTCTATTCCCCAGCTTACAATTCCAATAAGATACCAGATGTTTCTATCACGTGCTATAACCAGAGGTCCTCCAGAATCACCCTGGAGAAGAAGAAACGTACATTGTCAATAAAATAAATGAAAGGGAGTAAAAAATACAAGTTAATGAGATTGTGAATGCCTACTAAATTAATTTTTTAAATCAAGGTATGTAAAATGAATTCTATTTTTACTTACCATTAGTATTGATGTAGCAGTAGAGTTTATTACTTATTATCTCTGTTTTTATCTTACTACCTCTGCTTATCGGTGTTAATGTCTTCATTTGGAAGGCAATGTGAATAAAGCTAAGGTTTCAGTTTTATCTTGTGTAGTTTTTAGTTTTGTTCTATCTAAATAGGAAGCACAAATTGAACCTAAGTCCAGGTATACAATTCTTACATGAATGATGACCTCAAGGCTCAACTATATGTCACCTCCATGAAGCATGTCCTGTTAACTAGATAAAATCACTTGCTTTGAATTTGAATTGCACCTTGTTCCATTCACACCAGTTGATGGGAAACTGTCCTGGATGTTATATGGTTGTATAGTAATAGGTTTAAGAGGAGAAATACAATGCAAAGGACACTCCAGGCAAATGTGCATTATTTATTACAGACAGGTTTTTGTTTCCAAATCAAGATTTAATCCCTAGCCCTCGTGAACTGGTTTGAAGTGTGTGAATCTTGAAGACTTACCTAATATCTTTAACCTAAGGTGTAGACAAATGATTTTTAAAATCTTTTAGCAATGAATTTTTCATTCAAATGAAACATTACATGGAAGCCCCTTATAGACTTATTTTATAAGAAAAATGATCCCGTTTGAAGCAGACCTGGGGTCCTATAGTCTTGTGCCTTTAGCTCCCTTCCCTTTTCTTTCCATGCTTCTTAGTACTGTTTAGGGCTCAATGGACAAAGTATGAAAACTCTGGTCTACTAAAAGTCATGCTTCTCAGCTCCTTTCCTGTAGGACCACATCTTAATTTAGGTCCTCAGTATTTTACTCTGCTACTGGTGAAGGAAGCAAGGGAGCATGGACCAACAGCAGAGAACATCTGTTCTTATACAGATTTATGTTCTTGCTCAAAAGTCATGTGATTCAGTTGTATTGTGGACCACTCTATTGTTTCTGCTTCTCCTCAGAAAGTAAAGTGAGTGGAGGGAGATCTTATATTCCAGAACATGTAGACAAATCCTAGGTTTTTATTCTTTTTGTTACTTGTGTGCTATATTATTAGATTGTAAATTCATATGGATTCAGTGTAGGTTTTTTAATATTTATGTTTCCTTCAGTAATTGCTACATTACCTTCCAATTTACAAAAAAAAAAATAATAACCCTGAATAAATAAGTGAATGAATGTTTATTATATCACATTACAGACAGCCAATGGCAGATCAATGGTGCCACCTTCACGTTTAGGAAAAAGCTGGTGTATGTGTCAAATTCTCAAACATTTCCTAATCCTTCAAGAATTGCTAAACTGTTGGATCCACGTCAAAATCTTTATTATTTTAGTTACTTATTTTTAGTCTTTTAAATAGCCTGACTTTAAAACTGATATTCTCCTTAAATGCTTGATGCTTAAAGTTTTGTATGGTTTGGGGAAAAGCTATTCATTTAATTAGTTTTTACATATAATTGATGAGGTAACACTTTAATATGAATTAATATAGATAAATATATTTTTTCCTAATAGTGCAATTCTATCTGAATGTACACTGCTAAAGATCAAAGGGTTAAGCACTGGTAGGATGTTTCTCTGTTGGCCATGGAGTTATCTGCAGACCTCATTCCATAGTGCCTTACAAGCAGTAGGGATTAGATACCTAATACGTTACCACTGTGACTTGAAGCAATGATTGTGTGGCTTTCTGGCTTGGTTTCCATTATCTACTTCCAGTTTTTTTCTCTAATTAAAGTTCTAATTTGCAACTGATGGTCATTTTTTACAAATGGTTCTGGACAATAAGAGGGTGTCAAACGAGGAGTATTTCTTATAGTTTTCCCATTCCCTCTTTTTACACTCCTTTCTCCTCCACAACTTAATTTTTTGGAGTCATATGAAGTGACATTGGTCTATAGTCAGTACAGTCACCTCTAGTCAACAAATTCATTTTTGTGGATTTGAGTCTATTCTTACCTCACAGGCATCTAGTTTTCCCGTTAAGAATCCAGCACATATCATTCCTGATGATACGGCACCACCATATACATTTACTTGATTACATATATCATTACTTATGATCTCTACTTCAACTTGTCTCAGAGTATTGGGAAAGGGACCTAGAGAAGAAAAAAAATTAATAGATGAAGAATTTTCACATTGTCGCTTATGATAGTTAATTGTTGTATCTTATAAAGGATGAATCGGTGATAAATGTCTTGAGGTTGACTCTGCGCTTAGTGATAGTGCTCAGGTTCAAATTCTATTTCTTACGTGTCTTCTATGTGCTAGGTACCATTCTTGGCACATTTACTTCCACTACCTTCCTTAATCCTTGCAATAACCAAAAAAGACAGATATGAACATTTTCTTTTTCAGATGAGAAAACCAAAGCTTACCCAGTTATGAGTCTTACTATGATCACATAGTTAAATGGGGAATAACGTTAGATTTAGACATTAAATTTAAATTAATTTAAATGAGAGCATTTCTCACCATCTAGGGTGATCTGTGATAGTTCTAGTCTACTTTGATCTTAAATGGCTACCCAAACTAATTCCAGGGTAAGTAACAAATACCAAGAGAAGAAATAGATTGTGTTTTATTAATGACCCATGCATTTATTGATTTGTTATATGAAAAGTACTATTTCATTGTGTCTTGTATGGTTTTAGTAATTGTGTTGTCCTCATTACCCCTTAACAGCTTTTATTTTATTTATTTATTCTTCTTTTTTTAAAATTTAAATTCAATTAGCCAATATATAGTATATCATTAATTTTTAGTGTAGTGTTCAATGATTCATGCATTAGTTGCATATAAGTGTAACAGCTTTTATTTTAAACACTGTATTAGTCCTTCATATAAAGATGGGTGCTCTGTTTACAACAGGTTGAAAGACAATTGAGAAGAGAAAAGAGGCCAGGGCTGTCAGTTTGACCAACTAGTCAGGGTAATTTTGTGCCAAAGGCTCTGGTCTTGGAGGCAGCACATAGGAGTTTGAACACTGCACAATTTATGTGCTACTTAGCCTTGTGCAAGTTATTTAATCTTAGTAACCATCATTTTACTCACCTGTAAAAGGAGAAAATGATACCTATCTCACAGGTTTATTGTGAGGGTTAGAAAATAATTGATGTAATCAGTTATGATAGTGCTTTGTTCCATATTCAGATTTCAGTCAATGGAAGCTATTGGAGTGAAACTGTAGAGTTCAGGATTACATATTTAAAACCTTCCTGGTACAAAGCTGAACTTCAATATTAATGATGACTGCTGAGTGCTAGAGCTTTTATGAGAAGATCTAGGTTTCTAGCTATTTTGTCACTAACTGTAAATAAATCCAATCCTCTATATTAACACTAGTAAATTCATTTACCTGGGATTGACCATCTTGCTGAAAAACTAAGCCTAAATCCTCTGCAGTCATTAAAGTTATCTAAGGTCTAGTGAATTTCTTCACCATTTTTAAGCATGAGAGGTCATTATATGACCATTTTCTCTTCATTTCTGATTCTCCTTTTTTTTTTTTAAGATTTTATTTTTATTTATTTGACAGAGAGAGAGAGATCACAAGCAGGCAGAGAGGCAGGCAGAGAGAGGGGGAAGCAGGCTCCCTGCTGAGCAGAGAGCCTGATGCGGGGCTTGATCCCAGGACCCTGAGATCATGACCTGAGCTGAAGGCAGAGGCTTAACCCACTGAGCCACCCAGGTGCCCCTAAATTCTTATCATTCTTTAATCTCAACTTTTAAAAATTCAGTTCAGGTGCTTAACAATATAATAAGCTATTTTACATTATCAACAATTCAAGGAAGAAATTATCCAGAATAGAAAGTTTCCATTTTACAAGCTGTCTGGTTCCAAGATTTCTAATTAGATATAATTGGATAAATTTTGGGAGGTGGGAGAAGAAAATCTTAGTCCTTGTCTCAGTTTCAAAATGCAGAGAAAACCATAATCCAATATTTAATACTTAACTTTTGACTGCTGTCTTACAAATTCATAATGTTATTCCTGAAAAGTATGCATCTTGTTGGAGTGAACAGATCAATGCTTAGTAATCTGCACACTATGGGGCATTGAATGCTTCATGATGAAGTCCCAAAGCACTCACAAACTACTACTCTGGGAGTGGGTAGTGTTAAGTCTAAAAGGGGTGAGAGGAAGTGTAACTGGTATTGCCCTAGTGATAGATGCTATACATTTCTACTCCAATTAGTAAGTGGCCTGTCGAATCCCAAAGGATTTGATTCCCCTTTGTACTCATCACCATTCCTTATAAAACAAGGAAGACTCCCCAGAGATGAGGAAAACAATTTTCAGATTGTAATGATAGTACACCAACCTGGACCCAATGTCAGAATTTTGAAGTACATATTGAAGGCAAGCAGATTTCTAAAAATGAAGCAACAAAGACTCAGTAGATAAAAGCTATACTTGGAATAAGTACATAAATAAGACTACAACTTTTTAACAAGAGTCTGGAACAAGAATCAGAAATTCAGATGCAGATTAAACTATACGTAAATTGTTCACCTAAGAGAGGTAGAAACTGGAGACTCACATCAGGATCTAAAGATCTATCTTTGCAGTTTATTGTGTGTTATTAAATGTAGTAAAATGTCATTCTTGTGAACTTTATAAATCCTGAGGCTCGAAAACTACTCCATAGTTACATGGATTGGAGGGGCTCCATTTAATATTTAGCATCATGCGTGCCATTTAAAATGATTGTGTAAGGCTGTTTTTGTTTAGTTGCATGACGCATTACAGAAGTTTATCATTATTACTGCTCACAAATCACATACTTTAAGACTGATGCAGCCATAGCAGAATCTTTGCATATGAAGACAGCAACAGAAAGAAGGGATGTGTAAAAATATGCTTGAATAATTTTTGAAAGGAAAGTTATAACTAATTTCCAAAGCAGCCTATAAAGAAGGCATTAAACATAGATGCTGTGTAATAGTTCTAGCCAAAGTTTCATAAGTCACCATATATAGATTTTTCTATGTGTTGTTTCGTGTTATTTTCCATCTTGGATATCTTGATTTCATCTCTTATTTCCAATATTGTAATTTTGAATTTTATTTTACATCTCCATTCAAATGGAAGATGGATTTGCATTTTTTGCTTAGTTTTTTTTAACTGAGATACTCACCGTTAGCTTTTAATGCTCCCCATCCAGTGACAAATACTGGACTCTTAGGCAAGACTTCAAAAGTAGCATCTGGGAGACAGACTCTGCCCACATCACTGGAAAACAGGACAGGGGTGGAGAGCTTCACCACAGCGATGTCGTCGTCGTGCTTATGGGCAGCGTAGTTTTCATGAGTGATGATTGATTGTATCTTTCTTCTCATCAGTGGAGGGCTGAGAGTTGTTCCAAAACTGGCCATCCAGAGTTTGGGGTTTTTGTAACTGATCACAGATTAAAAGGATTATGGTTGACTCATTTCTGATCTAAAGTTGTCCAGGACTCTGAATCAGTATGGGACATAAGGGTGGTAGAAGGGCAAATTGTTTAAGATGATAGTTGATGGGTCTTCCCACCTTATTTGAGGCTTCACTCCCCAAGACTGCTTTGTTTCATTTAGCTGATAAAAATGTCCCATTCTAAGGTAACTTAAATTACTTCCCTTGAGGGGGAGTTTCATTTTCTAAAGGGAACAAAATATTATTGCTATTTTTGATTATAAAAGTAATACAGATTAGGGATGCCTGGGTGGCTCAGTTGGTTAAGCGGCTGCCTTTGGCTTGGGTCATGATCCCAGGGTCCTGGGATCGAGTCCCACATCGGGCTCCTTGCTCGGCAGGGAGCCTGCTTCTCTCTCTGCCTCTGCCTGCCTCTCTGCCTGCTTGTGCTCTCTCTCTCTTTAACAACAACAAAAAAGTAATACAGATTTGTTGAACAGACTATAAATAAATAAAGATTAGACATATGTACATATCCACACACGTATACCCTCATATGCATTCAGTTATATAAATGTCTGTATAGCTATGGAGAGAGAAAAAGCGAGAGAGGGAAAGAAAAAGGAGAATGAAAGGTGTCATACTGGAGCTACACCTTACATATTGTTTTATTATACTTTCTTTTTAGTTAACATTTTACCCAGAATATTTTCCCATATTATATGAATTTCCCTAGAGTTATTATTATCTCTTTATTATCTCCATATATCCCATATGTTAAATCTTCAAAAAAGATGAAAAAGTGCAGCCCTAAAGATAGTCACGTGGGATAATCTGATGTAAATTTGTGGGTTCAGATACTATATTAGCAGAGTTTTTAAAAAATCTCAACGTATCTTAGGAAAACTGAGCGCGTTTAACTTTTGACAACATTGGTTTTTTCTTAAAGTTAGGAAAGTATATTCTGGAGAATATATTTTCAGTTGGAAATGAAGATTTCTCTAACTTTTCTACTCTTCTTTAGTAACTGTCCTTTGTTCCTAAGCCTGCTTCACAATCGTGAGTTCCAGTGGAAGATAAGATGCTCATAAAAGAATGAAAGCATGTGCCTTTGGCTCAGGTCATGATCTCGGGGTTCTGGGGGCCTTGGGGTCTGGGATGGAGCCCATGTCAGGCTCCTGCTCAGTGGGGAGTCTGCTCCTCCCTCTACTCATCTTTTCTCTCTCTCTTTCCCCCTCTCTCTCTCTCTCTCAAATAAATAAATAATCTTAAAAAAAAAAAGACTGAAAAGGTGAAGAGAATTATAGGAAATGAAGGTGAGAAAAGAAAGTGAAATTGGTGATTCTGTTGGTACAGACTGAGGACTTACATGTCAAAACAGTGAGCGGCAGTCAGGAGCCACTCCTCACTGATCAAAGAAGCTCCACAGAAATGGATGTTGTCCATTTGCAGGCTGGCTTGCCATGGCCAATCAGCTTTTTTTGCAGGATAACCATCAGCAATTCTTTCCATGGACGGAAACTCCCTTCCTCTTCCACAACCTGTCAAAGGAAATAAGATAGTTATTTATTAATATTTTATTTTATTTTACTTGTCTATTTTAGGTGACACACAATGTTACATTAGTTTTAGGTGTATTACATAGAGATTCAACTTCTCTAAACATTATGCTATGCTCACAACAAGTATAGCTATAGGATGGTTATTTATAACCAGAGTTATAAACAGGTGTGGGTGTGTTTGGCACATAGTTAAGGATGGAAACATTTATAGGTTTGCCTTGTCTTTAAAAAGTTAGTTGAAATTATATAACAAAATAGTGATTATTCACATTGAAAAAGGATTAACTTAAAAAAATAAACTATTTAATGTCCTCCCTGGTACATTTAAAGCAACTTCACCTTAAGGTTTGTTTTTTTCATATCTTTCTAGGTCATTTTCTTATGTATGGCAATTTATTCCAGTGATAGCTGACAAATTTTGTGTGTCAAATGTACACTATTTATTGCAGAAAAATACCGTTTGTACACTTAAAATACTTGTCTAATATTATAACAATTACCCTACTACAACTTAAGTGTCAAAGTTCACATATTAAGGTTAATAGGTGTCATTTAATTCTAAGCAAGATTTTCTACTTTAACAAAGTGAGCCAATTAAAAATAAATATGATAAAATGATAGGGAATTGTTAAAAGAAGTTGTCAATGAAACTCTCTGTAAGGAATAACAAGTTATTCCCATATAGACATTCCCAATTATTAGTAGTAATTTTTCCCCTTATGGAAAGTTAAGTCATGTATCCATTCAGAGATATTATATACTTTGGGGAAATAGTAAACATGGGGATAGAGTAACTCTAGCAGTATTTTTAGTTTTAGAATTTGATTTGCAAACATTGCAGTGATATTCTCAAACTTACAGCTGTTCAGAATGTGCTCTGCTTGTGCTTCATTCATATCTGGAAAAAAAAAGATGATTGCTCAGCAATGGAACAATTCTAATTTGAAAATACTATGCCTACATGACATGAATGTTTCTGGTTGGGATGAACTTAATTATTCAGGAATTTCTTAAAGGCAATAAATTAAATTCCTACAAAAAGGAGAGGCTGGATATAAATTAAACCCTTCTGACTATTTGTGAACTCTAGGAAAATCTTGGTTTATAATTTTAAAGTCATTAGCATAGAGAAGGATATTGTTTGTCATGAAGGAGGACTACATGTAATTAATTTAGCCATACCAACTTATTAAAATGCAGGTTATGCAGAAGAGGATCTAGGACTACTTTCATATATGTACTATTATATGGTGGATACTATTTCCTTCTGTCCTCATTCATACATTAGTGATAGAGTAAAGGCACTCAAAGCATCTTAGATGCCTGACATCTCCACAGAGGCTCCAACTGGAATGAAGATCCACTAGCGTACTAACAAATCCTCAATACATATTCGTCATTTTTATCATAAACTAAAACAGAAGAAAGCATGATCAGTGAATATTCCCAACATTATATGAATTATTCCTTATACCAGATAGTATAATAAGCAATCTCAATCCATGTTTTTGTTAAGATGAAAACCAGTGTAGAATTTTGGTAAGCTTGCAAATTAATGAATCTTTCAGTCAGACTCTAAAGAGGAACATTGTGTTCATCTCCCAGGAATTCTGCTTATATTTATTTCTATGTTTATTAGAATAAATCCCTTAGAATTAGGTTTTGCCAATAATAACAATTCTCTAGTGGCTTCCCTGATCTTTATAATAACCTCAAACTTCCTACCTACATGGTTCCTATTTATGTCTTTGTTGTCATGTTAAACTGTTCTTGCTTTCAGCCACTACTCAGTGGCCACCCTGGACTTTCTGTTTCTTGACTGTGCCAAGTTATTCCTACAGTCTTTATTCTAGTTGTCCCTCCTTCCATAAATGCTCTTCCCATGACCATTTTCATGGTTGATTCCTTGTCTCTCAGATCTTAGCTTAAAAATCTTCTCCTCAGAGAGAGACTTTCCGTGACAAATCAAAGTAGCCTCCCACTTTCTATTCTCTGTATGGAAATTCATATTATTTGATATCACTTTGTTTATTTCCTTGTTTAGTGGGCCATTATCTTTTTTATTCCAATTAAAATGTTCTATGAGGACAGGTAATTTAGTTCCTGGCACAAATAGGTTCTGCTGAGTTAATAATGAGCAGTAATGATAACTAATATTTTACTGACTCCTATATACCAGGGACTGTACCAAACACTGCTGTATCCTCACAAGAATATTATGAGGCGAAACTATTAAGGACATGATTTAAATACTTCTCAAGGTAAAAAACTTGTCCTACAATCATTATACTGTAAGGTCAATTATAGTCTAGTGTTACCTTCTGTAGTTTATGGATTAGTGACAGGGGTGGAATCATGTTTACTTCACAAACAACTTTAGCCTAGGCTCATTTCTATCAGCAGAAATTATTGATAAACTTCCATGGTGATGCTATGTCTTATATGTACACATTATCTAGTAGATGTGTGCCACCTGCAGGATAAAAGAAGGATAAATATCTCCAGTTTTAGAACAAGATTGTGTAGACTCACTTTTCTTGGCTCTTCTCCTATAAATACAACTAAATACCCTGAAAATTATCTAGCAGATAATAATAAAAGAACTCTGAAAGCTGGAAGGAGGAAGGCAAAATGTTTAGAGACTACAGTATTTTAAGGACAATGTGGTGAGTTTCCTAGTGTTATGTTCATCTCACATATACTCTGGACTGGAGACCAAGAAAGGCCTGCAATCTGGAACCATCAACAGGCATAAACAAACAAAAAAAATCCTAAGAATAGTCTGTTCTCTCCATCCAAATACAGGTAAAGAAGAAGCACAACAAAGGCCTAGTGAGGAGCCCAAACCTCCTGCTTCATAATACAGGGCTGGCTATCCATTTTGCCAGAAGCAGTGACAGCAAGAAGACTTTGACCATCCTCAACCCCACTTTCTAACCAGGAGATCAGCGTGCAGACTGGCACCCACGAGACAATATCAACCTTTATATACCCAGTGACATAAATAGGTTCAGGCCCACTGCACCTCTCCACAGGGGATGACCTAGGGATACAAAGCAGCCTAGAGAAACCTGTTTTACTCCCGTCTATGTTGCTGGCAGCGGAGGTTGAGAGGAAGCTCCAGAAGACTAGAATAGTACTGCAAGCACCCCGAAAACTAAATTGTTATTGAAACAATGAAAGTAGGTGAGAAGCTACACTCTAAACCTAAATAAGTGGACTACCTGCTAAAATAAAAGAATTAAATAGAATCAAGAGTCTCCTAATATAATAATCAAAAGGTTTGAATACAAACAAAAGTTACTTGCCATACCAAAACCCAGGAAAACCACAATCTGTATGAGAAAAGATGATCAATTGATGCCAATACTGAGGTGAATAAGATGTTGGAAGTATCTGATGTGGATTTTAAAGCAGATGCCAGAAAAATAATTTAGTAGTCAATTACAAATTCTCCCAAAACAAGTGAAAAAATAGAAAATCTAAGCAAAGAAATAGAAGTTATAAAAACCAAATGGAGGGTCGCCTGGGTGGCTCAGTTGGTTAAGCGTCCAACTCTTTATCTCAGCTCAGGTCTTGATCTCAGGATTGTGAGTTCAAGCCCCATGTTGGGCTCCACACTGGGCATGGAGCCTATTTAAAAAAAGGAAATTATAGGACTGAATAATAATAATAATAATAATACCCTGTTGGATGGACTTAATAATAGAGCGGAGATGGGGGATAGAATCACAGTAAATTCAAATGAAATTAAATAGCGTTTACCCAGAAGAACAGAGAGAAATGAGACTGAAAAAAATTAACAAAGCCTCTGAGATTTGTGGGATAATAACAAAAGATTTAACATTCATATTAGAGTTCCAGAAGGAGAAGAAAAAGAGTGTGAGACTGAAAAAGTGTTCTAGGAAATAATGGTTGGAAACTCCCCTGATTTAGCTAAGGACAGAGATGTATAGATTTAAGAAGCTGGGAAAATCTCAAATAGGAAAAACTCAAATCCACTCCAAGCCCATTATAATTAAGTTACTAAAAGCTAAAGACAATGAAAAAAATTCTTAACAGAAAAATGATACATTACCTATAAAGTAACACCAATTCAAATAACAGCAGTTTTCTCATCTGAAACCGTGGAGGACAAAAGGAAGTGGCATAGCATTTTTCAAGTTCTGAAAGAAAAAACTATCAACCATGAATCCTATATCCACTGAAACTGTATTTAGAAATAAAGGTATTCTAAGATAAAGGGAAATGAAAAGAATTTTAGTTTCTAAAAGACCTACTCTTGGATAGTGGCTAGAGAAAGCTCTCCAAACAAAAAACAAATGATAATAGAAGAAGGCTAGTACCTTCAGAAAGGAAAGAGACAGAATATGTAAAAACAGAAATATACATAATAGACTATTTTTCACTTCATAGGTTTCTTTAAACATATTATATGGTTGAAACAAAAGATGCAACACCATCTGATGTGCAGAATATATAGAGGGGAAATACTAACCTGATGTGGAAAATATATATAGAGAAAAATGTATCTAAAAAATGGGGAGGACAAAGAAACCAAAATGGGAGTAAAGTTTCTACACTTCATTTGAAATGGTATAATGTTGACACCAATAGGCTGTGGCGTTATGTGTGTGTATGTTAATACCTAGTGTAGCCACCAGTAGGCCATGGCGTTGTGTGTGTGTATATTAATACCTAGGGTAGCCACTAGAACAGTTATACAGAGTGATAAACTCAAAAACATTACAAATAAATCAAAATGGAACTTTAAACAAATGTTCATGCTACCCACAGGAATGGAGGAAAAAAGGAACAGAGGAACAAGAAACAGCACAAAAGAAAGCAAATAATAAAATGAAAGACTTAAGCTCTAACAACAATATTTAATATGCAAATAGTTTATATACATCAATTAAAAGAGAATGACAGAGTGTAATTAGGAAAACATGGCTCAACTATTTTTTTTACACTGAAATTTCTAAATTGAAAGTAAAATGATGGAAAAAGATCTTACAAATAAGAATCTAAAAAAAAAAAACCAGTAGTGGCTCTATTAATATCAGATAAAGTGGACTTCAGAGAAAAGAAAATTACTGGGTACATAAAGGGACATTACATAATGGTAAAGGATCAATCTACTAAGACTATGTAACAATTTTAAATGCATGTTTACAAATAGTAGAGTTTAAAATACATCAAACATAACTAAGAGAGTTGAAGAAAGGAATAGAAAAATTCACAATCATAGCTTGGGACTTCAGCATCCTCTAATATCAACAATTGATGTAATTACTAGACTGAAAGTCCACAAGGATATAGCATAAAACAACACCATCAACAACAATAGCTAACTGACATTTATAAAACACTCCACCCAACAATAACAAAAAGCACATTATAAACACCCACGGAACATTCATTAAAATAGACCATATCCTGTGTCATATTTAGAAGAATTGAAATCAGAATATGTTCTTTGTTCATAGTGGGGTCAAATTAGAAATCAATAACAGAAAGGGAAGGAGAAAAATCTCCAAATACTTGGGAATTAAAATAACAACAGACTACTAAATAATTCATGGATCCAAGAAGTCCCAAAGAAAATTAAAAATTACATAGAATTGAGTGAATATGGAAGTGCAGCATAGTAAGTATTGTGGGATGCAGATAAAGCATTATGGAGAGGGAAATTATAGCACTAAATGCTTATTTAGAAAAGAAAAATGATCTCAAATCAGTATTCTTGAGTTCCTAACTCAAAAAATAAACAAACAGAAAAAGAAAAGTAAGCCTAAAGTAAGGAAGAGGAAGGAAATAGTGAAGAAAAAAATCAATGAAGATAAAAATTTCAATCAAAATTAAAAACAAAAAAATAATATAGAAAAATCAATGAGACAAAAAGCACTGGATGTAAGAAAAAAAATTGACAGAATTGATAAACTTTTGGAAGATTGACAGAGATAAAAATAAAGAAGACACAAATCACCAATATCAGGAATTAATTGAGGGGATATCACAAAAGAGCCTGCATAAAGATGTGATGTGTATATACAATGGAATATTACTCAGCCATCAAAAGAATGAAATCTTGCTGTTTGCAATGACATGGGTGGAACTAAAGGGTATTATGCTAAGCAAAATAAGTCAGAATTTAAGTGGAATTTAAGAAAGAAAACAGACAAACATAGTGGAAGTGAAGGAAAATAAAATAAGATGAAAATTATGAGGGAGCCAAACCATAAAAGACACTGAACTCTAGGAAACAAACTGAGGGTTGCTGGAAGGGGAGATGAGGGAGGGGAAGAGATAATTGGGTAATGGGCATTAAGGAGGACACTTGATGTCATGAGCACAGGGTGTTATATGCCACTGATGAATCACTAAATTCTACTTCTGAAACTAATAAAAAAAAAAGTCACGAGGTTACCATACTGACTGCATAGAAGAATTTAAAATAAATATTCACATAAAAACTTGAAAAATAGTTAAGTAAGGAATACTTTGAGCAACGTTACCTTCATAAATTTGACAATTTGAAAGAGAAGGACAAATTCCTTAAAAACCATAAACTACCAAAACTCAGCAAAGATGATATAACCTGAATAGTCCTACTATTAAAGAAATTGAATATTTAATGAAAGATAAAAAAAAAAAGGAAAAAAAAACCTTAGGCCCGGCTTCACTGGAGATTTTGGCAAAGCATTCAAAGAATTAACACTACTTTTATACAATCCTTTCTAGAAATTATAAGAAAAGAGAGCATGTCCTAATTCATTTAATGTGGCCTGTATTATCCTGATAATAGAAACTAGATAAACAAGAAAACAGACTAGTATCTGTCATGAATTTAGATGCAAAATTCTCAACAAAATTTTAACCAATTGAATCCAACACTGTATATAGAGAATAATACAGTGATGAAGTGTATTTATTCCAGGTACGTAAGGATAGTTCAGTATTTGTAAGTCAATTAGTGTAATCTACCATATCAACAGGCTACAGAAAAAAAATATGATTATGTCAATTAATACAGAAAATGCATTCAATGAAATTTGGCACCTATAACACCACCACACTGACCTATTGCACTTACAATAAAAAAAATTGGGATATAACAAATATTGATGAGAATTGGGAGACATTAGAACCCTTATACATTGCTGGTGAGGATGTAAAATGATGCAGCTACTGTGGAAAACAGTTTATAGTTCTTTAACAAGTTAAACATAGAGTTACCATATTGCCTAGCAATTCCACTCCTAGGTATTTATCCAACACCATTGAAAACTGGTAATCAAATAAATACTATACAGCAATATTTATAGCAGTACTAGTGACAATAGACAAACAATGGAAACAGCATAAATGTCCATCACCTGATGACTAGGTAAATAAAATATAATATATCTATAAAGTGAAATATTATTCAGCCATGAAAAGAATGAAGTATTGATACATCATAAAATTGGATGAACTCTAAAAATATTATATGCTAAGTGAAAGAAGCCAGACACAAAAGTCACATATTATACTGTCCCCTCTATATGAAACATCCAGAGTAGATAAATCCAAAGAGACAGGAAATTAGTGGTTGTCGGCTGAGGGCTGGATGAAGGGAGAATAAGTGACTATTTAATTGGTATAGGAAATCCTTTGAGGTTATAAAAATGTTTTGAAACTAGGTAGAGGTGATGGTTGCCCAACATTATGAACTAAATGTCACCAAATTGTATACTTTAAAATGGTTAATGGTTATATGAATTTTACCTCAAAAAAAAAAAACTCAACATAGTAAAGATGTCAATTCTCTCCCAATTGATCAATAGATCTAGCAAAATTTCTATCAAAATCTGTTTTTTTGTAGACATAGGCAAGATTATTCTAAAATTTTATTTATTTATTTATTAAATATTTTATTTATTTAATTTATTTGACAGAGAGGGAGATCACAAGTAGGCAGAGAGGCAGGCAGAGAGAGAGGGGAAAGCAGGCTCCCTGCAGATCAGAGAGCCCGATGCGGGGCTCGATCCCAGGACCCTGAGATCATGACCTGAGCTGAAGGCAGAGGCTTAACCCACTGAGCCACTCAGGCACTCCTAAAATTTATTTATAAAGGAACTAGAGTATTTAAAATAATTTCGATAAAGAAGAATAAAGTGGGAGAATCATTCTTCCTATATTAAGCTTGCTATATAGCTGCAAAATCAGGAGTGTATGATCCTGGTGGAAGGATGGACACATCAATCAATGAAATAGAATGGAGAACCCAAAATAGATCCACACAAAAATGCCCAATTACTTTTTGACAAAGGAGCAAAAGTAATTCAGTAGGAGGTGGGCAGCCTTTCCAATAAACAGTGCTGGAGCAATTGAATATCTATTAACAACAAGAACAATGACAAAAAGCCTCACAGCTTATATAAAAATGAGCTCACAATAGATTTTATTTTATTTATTTTTTAATTTAATTTTATTTTTTTCTAAGATTTTATTTATTGGAGAGTGAGCCAGAGAAAGAGCATGAGCCAGGAGGAGAGGGAGAAGCAGGCTTCCCGCTAAGCAGGGAGCCCAATGCAGGGCTCGATCCAGGATCCCAGGATTGTGTCCCGAGCCAAAGGCAGACGCCTAACCATCTAAACCACCCAGGCACTCAGAAAACTATAGAACACTCATGAAATAAATTAAAATGACACAAAGAAATGGAAAAAGGTTCCATGCTCATGGAATGGAAGAACAAATATTGTTAAAATGTCTATGCTACCTAGGGCAATCTTTACATTCAGTGCAATCCCTATGAAAGTACTATCAACTTTTTTCACAGACCTGGAACAAATAATCCTAAAATTTGTATAAAACCAGAAAAGACCCTGAATAGCCAAAGAAATGTTGAAAAGAAAACCAAAGATGGTGGCATCACAATTCCGGACTTCAAGTTATATTACAAAGCTGTAATCATCAAAACAGTATGGTACTGGCACAAAAACAGACACATAGATCACTGGAACAGAGTAGAGAATCCAGAAATGGATCCTAAATGCTATATTTAACTGATCTTTGACAAAGCAGGAAAGAATATCTAATGGAAAAAAGACAATCTCTTCAGCGAATGGTGTTGGGAAAACTGAACAACCACATGCAGAAGAATGAAACTGGACCACTTCCATATACCATACACAAAGATAAACTCAAAATGGATGAAAGACCTAAATGTGAGATAGGAATCCATCAAAATCCTAGAGGAAAACACAGGCAGCAACGTCTGTGACCTCAGCCACAGAAACTTTTTGCTAGACACATCTCCAAAGGCAAGGGAAACAAAGGCAAAAATGATTATTGGGACTCCATCAAGATAAAAATCTTTTGCACAGCAAAGGAAACAGTTGACAAGAACAAAAGACAACTGACAGAATGGGAGAAGATATTTGCAAATGTCTTATCAGATAAAGGAGTAGTATCCAAAATCTATAAAAAATTTATCAAACTCAACACCCAAAAAAACCAAATAATCCAGTCAAGAAATGGGTAGAAAACATGAACAGACATATCTCCAAAGGAGACATAGAAATATCCAACAGACACATGAAAAAATGCTCCACATCACTCATCATCAGAAAAATACAAATCAGAAAAATACAATGAGATATCACCTCACACCAGTCAGAATGGCTAAAACTAACAAATCAGGAAATGACAGGTATTGATGAGGATGTGGAGAAAGGGGAGCCCTCCTACACTGTTGGTGGGAATACAGGCTGGTCCAGCCACTCTGGAAAACAGTATGGAGTTTCCTCAAAAAGTTGAAAATAGAGCTACCCTATGACCCAGCAATTGCATTACTGGGTATTTACTCCAAAGATACAAATGTAGTGACCCAAAGGGGCACCTGTACCCTAATGTTTATAACAGCAATATCCACAATATCCAAACTAAGGAAAGAACCCAGATATCCATTGACTGATGAATGGATAAGGAAGATGTGGTATGTCTATATATATGTGTGTGGTATATATATACTACATGCAATGGAGTACTACTCAGCCATCATCACAAAATGAAATTTTGCCATTTGCAATGATGTGGATGGAACTAGAGGCTATTATGCTAAGTGAAATAAGTTGATCAGAGAAAGACAATTATAATATGATCTCACTCATATGTGGAATTTAAGAAACAAAACTGAAGATCATAGGGAAAGGGAGGAAAAAATAAAACAAGATGAAATCAGAGAGGGAGACAAATCTGAAGAGACTCAATCATAGGAAACAAACTGAAGGTTGCTGGAGGGATGGTGGGTGGGGGGAAGGGGTAACTGGGTGATGGACTTTAAGGAGGGCATGTGCTGTAATGAGCACTGGGTATTATAAAGACTGATGAATCACTGAAATCTACCTGTGAAACTAATAATACGCTATATGTTAATTAATTGAATTTAAATTTAAAAAAATAAATCGAGCATCCTAGAGGAAAGTCTGAATTATCTTTCTTTTCTTTTTATATACTATTATAAAATGTTGTCATTTGAAGACCTAATCAGAGAGTGTGCAGTCCAAAAATGTAAGGGGAAAACAGTAAGTTATTACAGAGGTATATGAAGGTATTCCCTTCCTTTCCCTTCCATTCCCTTCCCTTGTCACGTGGAATTACTGGAGAGAATTCTGACTTCTATAAAATGAGAAGAAATGTTCACAAGGCTATAAATTTTAGGAAAAAATTCCCCTAATTATCGATGAGTATTTCTACAATTTTTTAAAAGATCTACATGGACAACTATTTAGCAAACTTGCACTTACTAACTCTGAAAGCTAAACTGAAAACTTCCCCTTGAGCTTTATTATGATCCTGTATAAATTACTTTTGAAAGATTATACCTAATATTTTCTGCACTGTTTCTTCTGTGTTAGGCTTAAGATATTTGCCAACTAACTCTTCCAATATTTGTGTTTTGGGGCCATGTGTGTTTTTTGGTTTTTCAGTTACCTTTTTCAAGACATGTTATCAATTCTCCAACTTCCTAGGATCAGGGTTGCTAAAGATATCTGAGAAAGTCCATAAAATAATACATTACATTAGTATGTTTATACTTGTCCTTTTCAAAGCATTTTTAAATTTTTCCAAAGGATAAGTTTCATAGTTGCTACTAATTTCATTTTGCAAAACGGGAACTAAGACAGTTTCAGCAACTTACCCCAAGCTGCACTACTGTGGTTATTGTTAAGACATGGGTCTCCTGAGTTCTAGTCTAGGGTTCTTCCCACTACCACCTTCAGACTTCCCCCTAGAATGCATTCCAGGCACTTTTCTTTTTACTGTATATACTGAAATTATTTCTCTTACCCTATGAGAATCAAGTTTTGTTTTTAAAATTTTTATGTATTTTTGTGTAGTTCTAAAGCTCTATACGGAAAGACGAATGATTCTAGTTTTCTCTGTGTTCTATGGTGTTTGTTAAATTTAAGATTACTTTTGTTTCCTGCCCACTTTCAAGAGAATGAGTTAGCTTACAGAGTTAAAGATAGAACATTTTATAAATACCAAGTTCTTGCTCTCTGCTGAGTTCTGTGCTAATCTTGGGGATGTGATTGTAACTACAGAAAATATATTCCCTGTATTCAAGGAATTGTCAGTCTTTTGCAGAAAAAGATGAAGTAAAAAATATACAAATTAATTTCAGAGTACCCTTGATAAGCACAGAAGTCTCAGGATAAATGATGAATCTGAGGAGACCATTCCATGGGAATGAGGAATGTCTTAACTCTAACTTGCTCTGATAGGCAAAAGAAGATCTGGTGATGGATAGTTTGCCACACCTGAATGGACCAATCCCTCATCCTGATCCAGAAACACTATGAAGGACCTAAGTGCCCTAATACCACAAAGTGGGGGTCAGGGTGGACAGATCCAGAAATGATAGAGTTTAGGTTTGTAACATTTGGCTTAATGGGAGCTCAAGATTAAATTAAATTATTTTTAAAATCAAAATTTCACACATACCTACTACATCCTTCAACAAAATGCTTTCTTCAGAAAGTCTTGTCTCTGCTATCTAAAGCACAGAGCATTGCAACCAGAGTCTTACTCTGTTCTATCTGCATGATTAACAGAATTGAATGTTGGGCATTACTCAAAGAAACTTCAAGTTCTTATCTTCAAGCTATTTTTTTTCTTTTTGACTTTCTCCAAATCTATAATGCAATTTTCTCTTCTGTTAGCATATTATAATATATCTGCTTTAGCCCTCTGGAACAGTTTTGGGGGAAAAAGTACCAAGGGAAAACTTATTAGTAACTGTAATTATCTGTCAGCCTTAGAGTCTCATTTCATAGCTTATACAAATTCTTATAAAATATGGCAACTTCAGGGTGCCTGGGTGTCTCAATGGGTTAAAGCCTCTGCCTTCAGCTCAGGTCATGATCTCAGGGTCCTGGGGTAGAGCCCCGCATCGGGCTCTCTGCTCAGCAGGGAGCCTGCTTCCTCCTCTCTCTCTGCCTGCTTGTGATCTCTCTGTCAAATAAATAAATAAAATCTTTAAAAAAAAAATATGGCAACTTCAAGGTTAATATATATAAGGCTAACAATAGCTTTGGAATTATAATGAGTTTTGTTTAATCTTATCAATATAAGATTAATATAATAAGATCAATATAATATCAATATAACAATATCAATAATATTTATCACCCAGTTCCTTATGCCTGTGTGGCAAATGACACAGTGCCTTTATGCCAGAGACAGGTAACATCAGCGTCTGGCATTTCTCTTCTTTTGTCTCCTTCGTACCCTGGGCCAGTCCTATCCTACATGCTGTAGGAAGGTTCATGGTAGTGTCAGAAAAAAAATGACGTGTCTCCTTTCACAGGAGCCAAATCATGTTTGTGCCCTACATTTGATTTCTTTGTTTATACCACTCTTACATTCTGGATTCTGATTGGAGAGAGTCGTGCAACAGAAAGAACCAGGCACTATAGATTACTATATCAGTAGCAGAGTGTAGGTTTTTATCTCATACATGTTTAATTAATTCAAAGAACTCCACCAAGATCTTTAAGAAAATATTATATTTGGGTTACCATATAATTTTTGCTTCATAATTATCTCCATACTAATCAAAGGAAGATAATCTTTGGTGTTGATTGTGTGGAGATTTGTTTATTATCAAGTAAATAAGAAATTTAAAAATGAAAAGCGGTTTCATTTTATGGTGAAATAAAGCTTTCTCTGTAGATGGGAAGATTGTTAAAATGATAAACTCTAACAAGGGAAGGAAAATGGGATTTCTTGCCTTTCAGATAAGGTAATGAAGTATCTATCTTCAAGAAGCTCTCATTTGATTTCAACTTCTGATGCAAAGTGTTGTCAGCTTGCCTTTTTACCGTGTCTGCATTGTTAGAAGCAAACTGAAACTTAAGCAATACATTTGTTTTCAAACCGTCATTACTTGACCTGAAAAAGAAAAACACCAGAATCAATGAGTGAGTAATAGCCATAATTATGATTACTTTATACTTTAGTATTTAAATATTAGTTATACCTTTAAGAAAATACAGCATAAATATTTTATATATTTTATTGTCGTGGATTTCCTTCCTTCCTGTATCATATAGGTGTTAATACTGAAATTATCCCCTGCTTGTAAAACTCGATCATATTCAGAGAAAGCTGAGTATCTAAGAGTTCTGTAATTGTTTTCTGGAAAAATACATAAAAAATGCTTGTTAAATCCATCAACTTTGTGTATGTGTGTATAAAGTAAGTAAAATAGAGAAGAGTATTCAAGGATTATAAGATTCTTTAGCTGAATGCAAAACTCTTTAAGAGGACAACCAGTAGAATCTGTTGTATCACTACCCAAGCTAAGAAATTCTCTCCTTATAGGTACTCTGTAAAGAAGGAATGACAACTAAATGTAATAATATTAAAATATTTTTACTCTTGGTAAATTTAAGATTTTTAGATCCTGTCCACAAATCAAACAATGAAAAATAACTAAGTAATACAAAGTTTCCTTTCATCATAAATATTAATTAGTTGTGATTACCTAAAGTCAACAACATGAGACTTGATGTAATGATGATTTAAACTGGATCTTCGAAATATATTCTCTATCTGAGAAAAAAAAAAAACCAACAGTGTAGAACTTTTTAAAACATCAATTCACACAAATTTCAACATATCACAACAACGCCTGTATAAAATCTGCAGTAATAGCATTTACTTCTGAGATTGTTTGCAAATATCTTTAGAAAGCTCATTTGGGCATAATCCTCTTGTCATAAAGGTCACCCCTAAAATTGGATGTTGTTACTTGAACAACTTGTCACATAATCAAGGTTGTCTTGTATATATCAAGAGTTGAATTAAGCTAGATATTTCAGTAGCCAATATAAAATATACATGGAGATGGAGGTGCGGAGACTAAATTTTTTTGAAAATCTGATGTGTATGGAATCGACAGCCATTATCACTCAAGCTCAGTTATCATCATCATGGCTGTGATTAAAGGATCAGTTTTGTAGGCTTTAGTGAAGCTTTTTAGGCCATGTTTCTATCCTGTGGTAGGTAAATGGAGGAGAGGAAGAGAATGTATATTTATCAGGAATGTACTTCCTTAAAAAGAAATACTTATCAAGAAAAATACATGAAATGATTACTTAGAATAAGACAAAACTATACATGCCACTTGTATGTCATTTTAGTTGAACAAATACTTTTCACTCAACTAATTTGATTTATCAATTTTTTTTTTCCTGGTAAAGTACCATGTCATGTCATATTACATAGTTTAGTGAACATATTTATTGAAAAATCGATAGTTATAAAAAGTGAATGACCATGTGTTTTCCTTCTGATTGTGAAGTGAAATTTGTTTTTTAAGGAAATAGTTTTTTATACACACGTACATTTATTTGACAAAACAAATACATGTTCATTATAAAAAGTTATAAAAAGCAAGCAATACAGCAAAGTAAAATGAAAATCATTAAAATCATTGCCAAATCACTGTATAGAGAACCTGCTGTTTACATTTTTGTTATGTACTTCCAGATTTTCTACATTCATTGATATATTTTTATTTATTTTTTTTATTTTTTTAAGATTTTATTTATTTATTTGACAGAGAGACAGAGAGATCACAAGTAGGCAGAGAGGCAGGCAGAGAGAGAGAGGGGGAAGCAGGTTCCCTGCTGAGCAAAGAGCCCGATGCGGGGCTTGATCCCAGAACCCTGAGATCATGACCTGAGCCGAAGGCAGAGGCTTTAACCCACTGAGCCACCCAGGCGCCCCTCATTGATATATTTTTATATATGAACTTTGTATATCTTATATGTAATTGTAAGTTTTCTGCCTGCCTCCTTCCATTTTCTTTCCAATTTCATCATTTTTTTGTTGTTGTTTCTTTTGAAATCACAGCTTTGTGAACTGTATATTATCCATGGCAATTGAATATATAAAGAATTTAGATTATTGAACTCCATGAGAAGTTTCTAAAATTCATTTTAGGAACTAGTTTTAATCATTTCTTCTAGGACAGTATTTCCTAGGACTGTAATTTATAATCTAAATCAGTAGTCAGCAAATTATAGCCTGTAGGGCAATCTAGACAGCCACTGTTTTTGTCTGGCCCACCATCTAAGAATGGTCTTCACGTTTTTTTAATAGTCAAAAAAATCAGAAGAAGAAGAATATTTGTGACATCTAAACATTTAGCAAAATTCTATTTTCAGTGTCCATAAATAAGTTTTATTGGACCATAGCCATGCTCATTTGTTGATGTATTGCCTATGGCTGCTTTTGTACTACAATGACAAATTTGAATAGTTTCAGAGACCACATAGCCTGCAAAGCTGAAAATACTTACTATATGGCATCTTAGAGAAAAAAATTGCCAACTTCTGGTCTAAATTATCGTCCTTTCCTTCTTTACGTTGCTTCCATTCATACTCTAGAGGAGAGGGCCAGTTCTAGTGAGTAGGCCATTTATTTACTAGTCATCACACTGAAGTGTATTTTTATGGTCCTCCCATGTGGTAGACACGGTTACAGACACCAGAAATATATGAATAAGTAGACTTAACCCCTCACAAATTCAGAGGGGCATACACATACAAAATAATAATGATGTAACAAGGTGATAAGTGCTTTAACAAAGGTGTATGAAAGTTCTGTGAGAGCACAGGAAATAGATGCTGACATTTATTCAGACATAATTTTTCATACTTTCTATTTACAACATAAACCGGTCTTCAGAATAATTCTGAGAGGTAGGAGAAATTATCCCTATTTTGTAGTTGAAGCTTTGAGGACTAAAGTAGCTTTTCCAAAGCTCATAAACTATCAAGAAGTAAAATTTGAATATGAATCTAGATGTTCTGACTTCAAAGCTTAGACTGTCTGTAACTCAGTATATTGCTTCCTACAACAAAATACACCCCGCCCTGATCAATTTTCTTTAATCAAAATTTCCTTCAGATGTATTTTTGAAAAGACACACCAAGCCCACTCAGTTCCACCCTTTAACTCATTTCATCAGCTCATTTGGTTGGGAAATGGATAAAGAACCTGGCAAGAATGATCTGTCATCTTTGGTCAGTGCTAGGCTCAGTAGAAGCTGAGTACACAACTGAAATCTTCAGTAGAAGAGCTTGTCTGTATGTTTCTGTAGTATATTTTCAGGAATAAAGGTTTCGTGTAAGCTGCCTAGTGGGAAATGTATCAGGGTCATACACACATTAGGTGCTTAATAAGTGATACATGGTAATGTTTGTGCCTAAATGATTGAGCTATGTTTCCAGAGAACTCTAATAATTTTGTTTTTTGTATTTGAGCTACTTAATCTTTCTGTTGGGCTCCTATTATTCAGTCTTTGGTGCAATTATTCTTTGCCCAATGTATTCTTCCAATTTTCCTGAGATACTGTTGGTTAGAGTTGCCAGAGTTCAAACAAAAATATGGTTAAGTTTTAATTTCAGATAAACAATGGATAATTTTTAGTATAGGCATGTTTAAAATGTTGAATGAAATACATTTTCAGTAGGATCTAAAATTAAAATTTAACTGAGAATTTTATATTTTATCTGCCATTCCTAACACAGATATAATTTAATATGTTCTCAACTTATCTCTTACTTTATTGTAACCTTCTTCTTCACCATAGTATTGTCAGAGTAGGAATGATGACAGACTTACTTCATTATTGACTTTTTGTTTCAGGTCTCTTCTCATTTTTGAGTGTTCAGCTGAAAACTCAGGATTATATTCAATACTGGGGATCTGGAAGGAGGTTTGATAGTAGTAAAATTTCTGATCTGGAAGGGAGAACAAAAATGGATGGTTTCAGGGCGCCTGGGTGGCTCAGTGGGTTAAAGCCTCTGCCTTTGGCTTGGGTCATGATCTCAGGGTCCTGGGATTGAGCCCCGCATCGGGCTCTCTGCTCAGCAGGGAGCCTGCTCCCCCCCCTTCTCTCTGCCTGCCTCTCTGCCTACTTGTGATCTCTCTCTCTGTCAAATAAATAAATAAATCTTTTTAAAAAATGGATGGTTTCTCTTTAGTTCATTTGAGTTGTATAAATATCAAAGTAGAAGGAATAACATGCAAAAAAAGTCCTATAATGATGAATTCTTGGAATTAAACATGTGATAGCTATGGCCAATACCTCCCTCTAACTTTTTTTTTTAACTAAAACTAGTATATAATATTATATTAATTTCAGGTGTATAACATAATAATTTGATATTTGTATATACTCCATATATGTGTATATATATGTGATATATATACATATATATCATATCTTCTTTATTTGTCCATAGGTGGACACAGGTTGTTTTTGCATTTTGGCTATTGTAAATAATGCTACAGTGAACTTGGGAGTGTATATATCTTTTCAAATTAGTGTTTTTCTTTTCTTCAGATAAATGCCCAGAAATAGTTAAGCTGACTCATTTGGTAGATCTATTCTTAATTTTTTGAGAAACTCCCATACTGTTTTTCATAGTGGCTGTACCAATTTATACTCTCACTAATGAGTGTACAAAGTTTCCCTTTTTCCACATCCTTGTCAATACTTGTTACTTTTCTTTTCTTTTTGATGCTAGCCACGCTAACAGGTATGAGGTGATACCTCATGGTGATTTTGATTTGTATTTCCCTGATGATGAGCAATGTTGAGCATCTTTTCATGTGCCTATTGGCCATCTGTATGTCTTCTTTGGAAAAATGTCTATTCAGGTCTTCTACCTATTCTTAAATTGGATTGTCTGGCTTTTTGCTATTGAGTTATTTGAGTTCTTTATATATTTTGGATATTAACCCCTTATTGTACATATGATTTGCAAGTATTTCTAACCCATTTTTAATATCACATGTTCTCATAGTCATGTGGTTGTCAGTCGTTTTCTGACAAAACTATTACCTGTTAGTGATAATTCATAAATTTAAGCTGTTAATTAGATCATGATAGAATGTAATATATTCTCACAAGTTAACCTTGAAGTCAGAATTGCTACTAAAATAATGTTTTTACTTTCAGTACATTAAATATTATTAAACCATATAATAACATAAGATGTATTATTCAAGAGATAATATTATGTGAGCCAGTTCAAATTTTAAGTGCTAGAATTAATTTTTATAAAGGATGATCATTTGTCAAATGTAGATATGTTTATACAAATTAATACTGCATTTTGCAAAGCTTGCATACATTTAAGCAAATTATTGTTGCAATGAAAATTACACTACAAAATATTAGAAAATACTAGGTTTTGAAATAAATTGAGTAGATCTTCAAATTTTTAAAAGAATACAATAAGATAGAGTCTTACCAAATGCCAAAAAATAAACAAGGAGACCGATGATTATCGCTAGAACCAACACAACAGCTGCGACAATAAGGGCTGTCATCCATGGTCTCAGTGAACTTGTCCTTCTACCCAATATTGCTGGCCTTTTGAGAGAGAGTTGTATATTAAAGTCAAACAGAACTTAAATACTAAAATCTTAGTTTTGCTTAGTTTCGATATAGAATGGTTTTTTTCCTAGAATTCATGTTTAGTCCATATTGCATTTGGTAACATCTGAATATATTGTTCTATAAAATAGAAAAATACTGTCAATGAAAAATATCACTGATTGACATTTGACTTTATATTTTGATTTTAAAAAGTCAGAATTATATAGCAGTTAACTACTGTTTAATATACTTCCCGGTTCATCATGCTAGTGTTCTGAAATATTTTTTCTTTGTAAATGGTCAAACAGCATATATTTGGTTCATGTGCTTCAAATCCAAAAAGCCTCAAAGAATGAGGGCTTCTGGGTCACTTCTCTCATTCCAGCATGAACCAACAGAGGCTCAGAGTGATTACTAAAACCTTGGATTGGTACACAGTCAATGATATGGTGATAGCAATGTAATGGGACAGATGGTAGCTGTATTTGTGGTGAACATAGCAGAATATATAAACTTAAGAAATTACTAAGTTGTACATGTGAAATAATATAACATTATATGTCAACTATACTTAAATAAAAATAATAATAAAGATAAAACCTCAAAATTGGATGTTGGGAGAGTTGGAACTGGGTTTGGGCTTTGGGACTTTTTTCAGAACTCTATACTTAATCCTATAATACCTATTTATAAAACAAGTAATCCATAATGCACATGAAAAGCATCTAAAACAGGATGGGTTGGAGAAAAGAAGATAGAACTCTAAAGAAGAAATAATAGGTAAACCAAAAAGAGATCATCAATATAATGAACAAACAAATAAATAGTGACAGCTCAGAGCTTTGGACCCAGGAACTTCATGGTGTGAGAATGACTGGTGTATTTGATGAATATCTATTTCATAGTGTTATAAGATTTCAGACCTATGATTTTTAATAGATGATGTTAGATAAGATAAGGCTGTATTTACTTGAGTAAATAATGAATCAATTTAAAGAAAAATATTAAGGCAATAATAATACTAGTAGTATATAAATATGGCAAAGCATGGAGGTTGTATGTAAATGACTGACATTTGGGAAACCTATGTAGAAGCAGAGAAATGTGACAAAATTCTGGCCCTATCCCAGAGTCAGAGCCCACAACCTAAAGACTAAATCCACACAATTACAGAGTTGAGGTAGGCTAGAATGAGACTGGCAAAGGTTGTCCAGGAGGACTTAATTCACAGGAGAACTGAGCAAGAATATGGTTCTGAAAGTTAGAGATACCATTTTGTTAAAATTATACATGAAAAAGCAGAAGAAAGAATTACCTTCTCTGGGTTGGTAGATGGCTGTGGTAAAGTAGAAAGTAGACCTCCACTAACTAATTGAAGATATCAACTGAGAGGGGCTATTTGGCATCAACAATCCGGAAAAAGTGGGGATACTTCTGTATTCTGGTATCTGGGCAAAGAAGCTACAGGCAATTTCTTCACCCCAGAACCATCAACCTGAGCTTTGATAAGTATCTCAGTCAGGTAGCACTAATTCTTAGTTCTGCTGAGTTTCTGGAAGGATCTAGAGTTACTCTGGCTTGCCACTCTTTGGTTGGTAGCAAGACAAGATTATTAAAATCTACAAACATCTGAAGTATCTTTAGAAGAGCTGGGGTCCTGCTGGGGCAAGGAAAGAGCTGATGAAAATATTTACCACCTTTACTAATAGATCATAGGCAATCATGAACTCATTCAATTAACATTTACCAAGTTTCTTCTGTGTGCCAAATACTTTCCGCTTGGGTTTCAAAAATGAGTAAGACGTAGTCTCCTATCTTTAAGAACATGTAATCTAGTGACACACTAAGTAACCAGTAAAATACAGTGATAAATGTCATGATGAAATTATGCCCAGTAAGTTATGAGAGATGAGTTGGTACAAATGGTTTTGCTTAGAGAACTTATCCTTTGAACTGGGTTTTGGAAGCTGAGGAGGAGGAATCAGCAAGAATGATGGGTATGACAAGAAGAGGGAACAGCATAAACAAAGACAAGGAGACAGGACATATGTGAGAAAGTAGAATTTATGAGTGAGAATAGAGGTAATCTAATTAATGCATGTGTTCATTAGCTAACTAAGTAAACATTTATTAAACATTGCTATGCACAAAACAGGAATATAATGAAGAATCTTCAATAGATCTTCCTCTCAAGGATCTTATAGTCTTATAGGGAAGGAACACAGTGTACACAAGTTGCTACTAGAGTTGTAGAGTATTTCTAAGAGAATTTCAGAGAAGGACTAATGATTTCTCTTTGGAGGAAATAATGGTTGAAAATGATAATTTTTTCAAGCTTGAAAATGCTGGGCCCATCTTCTCACTGTCTTCTCTTCTGAGTCAAATACGGGAAACCAGTCATAGAGAGGAAGTTTATTTCAAAACACAACTCTCATCATCAAAAGGGTGTGGTTTCCTGTTGAACTTCTGATACCAGAAACATTGTGACTGAATTACAGTCTTATGTATGGGTCACAGTTGAAAAATTGAGTACATTTTCTTTTTTTTTTTTAAAGATTTTATTTATTTGACAGAGAGAGATCACAGGTAGGCAGAGAGAGAGGAGGAAGCAGGCTCCCCACTGAGCAGAGATCCCGATGCGGGACTCTATCCCAGGACCCTGAGATCATGACCTGAGCCGAAGGCAGAGGCTTTAACCCACTGAGCCACCCAGGCGCCCCTTGAGTACATTTTCTTAAATATGTAGACATGCATAAAATATTTATTCCTAGATGTTTTAAAAAAAATAAAATATTTTTTTCTCACTGATTTTTTTCAATACTGATATAATTTTAATTTACACATTGATGAATTTCGATGGCTGATATCAATGGTTATTCCAGATTGGTGGAGCTTGAACTTCATAGGTACTTGGTAAATATTTGTCTACTAAATAAAATAATGTGTCATAAAAGAGGAGGTGGCCCTAAACTATTTGTAACACATAAACTATTTTTAGCAGAGAGTTTTGCAAGATGAATTTCTTCAAATATGGTAGGAGGAAAAACAAGCTTAAGCATTTACCCGAAATCAAGATACAGTTACAAATTTTGCACTTAATCTCTAAAGGACAATTTGCTCCTTCTCTTTCCTTTCTAGCTTCTCCCTCCCCCTAATCCTTCCAATTCAAAGAATTTAATTTTGGTCAGACTTATCCCAGACAGATGACTAAACAGGTTCACTATAGTGTAGGAAAAACCAGCCTTAGAGAAGCCTTTGACATTCAAACAAACAAACAAATAAATATAAGTGACCTCACCTTTGAGGTATTTATGCCAAAGCAAAGGGGAGCAGTGACAAAAGCTACTTATTCAGCAGGTCAATATAGAAAACCTTTCACAAAGAGTCAAAGCATTTTTGATCTCTCCCCTACCTTTGGTAACATTCAGAGTAGTTCAGTATCCAGACTCATGGGGAGGTATTTTCTGAACCAAAGCTCAGCAGAATGGAATGGACTCTTCTTGCTCTTCTCAGTGTCAGCATTCAATGTTGCAGTTTTTTACCAAAGTATATATTCAGGCCCTTCCCTTTAGATAGCTCCCCTAGCATCTATTATTTTTCCTGGAGCTTTTTAAATGCTTTATATAACCAAAATTTGTCCCTCAGTGATTCAAAGATGAGAGATAAAAGGATTTCTTTCTGCCACAGCCATGGCCACATAATTTGAAGGGTTCATGGTCTCTGAAAGAGGTTGTTCATAGTAGTTCAGAGAGTGGGTTCTGCAGCCAGCCTACCCGATTTCTTATCCCAGCTTCACTACTATGGGACCTTGGGCATTCAATCTCTATGTATCTCAGGTCCTTTTACCAAATGGGGGTAATAATACCCATCTTGTAGGATTATTGCAGAGACTAAATAAGTTAATATACATAAGAGCACTTAAAATAGTTACTAAAACATGGTGAAGACTTAAGAGTTTTGGTTATTTTTTTTATTGTCAGAAAAAGGATATCAAGGAGTTTGCACATAGATGAAATGGAGTGAGCTGGTGAAAAGTGTGTGTTGGATGGTAGATGTGCTGCTTATGAAGGAAAGAGGTAAGAACTGGTGCCCAGGACCTTGGAATCTAAGTGACAACACAGGCCAGTAACTATGCATAGACTGGGAAGCCTCTAGGGAGACTAGCAAAGCCCTGATGATTTCCATGCAGAATTCTGGCAGATAAGAGGGTCTAAGCTTGAGAGAAGGGGTACTACCAGAGCCTTCAAGAGAAATCCCAGGTTTCAGAGGTAGGCATTATCAGACTGTCACATTTGGAGCATCCGTAGGGAAAGAATTACAATAACGGGTATGAGAAAGTTTAAGACAAGATGGGTGAATCATTTGGCTGGGGTTTTAACCCATTGCCCGGGGAAGGCGGAGTAACTCTGGAAGAAAGCTGTCGTTATGCAAATATCAGGGGGTGATGGTATTATTATTCATAATAACAGTGGCTTAGCAGTGATGATGATGATGATTTTACTTGTACCGCCAGATATAATGAGACTTGCATAAAATCTGTGATGTGAGTAGAAATACTAACTAAAAGTTGTGTGAAAGATTAAGTGAAAAGACTTGTGCTTCCTTTTATGTTCCATGTTCTGACAAGCTGTGTGTCTTGTTTCTGTAACTCCACATTATGCAAATAAGAAAGACATAATGTTTCATAAACGAAAAGTTGGCTGATGTCATAATAAAATAACTGGTGTTTTAGTTGGTAAGAGTTCAAAGGGGGATAATCAAGTTCAGAGAGTGCTACTCTTCAAAGTTCTGCTCATTAATGCAAATTTACATGGTGAAGTTCTATGAGAAGCTATTCCTTGAAGGAAATTTTAGAGTTCCGAGGTAATTAAAACCTAATGAGGACCAAAAAGAATGTGTAAGCCATTGACCTGGGCTACTGAAGATAAAATGATTGGCCAGAGCAGCTCTGCACCCACTTTGGCCAATAGAGCTTTAGTTTTATTGGTACATTTTCCCGCTCTTACTAATATTTTTAATTAAGCATCATTTATCCTTAATCATCTCTTTTCCTATTGTGATTTAACAACAAATTTTGACCTCCACAAAAAAGCAGGGCTTGTTTTGAACATTGAAGCATGCACAGATGTATTGCTACAAAGCCTTTTTAATGAACAAGTTCTACTGTCACTATAATGACCAGTGGGAAATATATGATTACACTCATATGTGGAATTTAAGAAACAAAACAGATAAACATAGGGGAAGAGAAGGAAAAATGAAATAAGAGGAAAATAGAGAGGGAAGCAAACCATAAGAGACTCTTAAATATAGAGAATAAACTGAGGGTTGCTGGAAGAGAGGTAGGTGGAGGAATGGGCTAAATGGGTGATGGGTGTTATGGAGGGCACTTGTTGGGATGAACACTGGGTGTTATATGTAGGTGATAAATCACTAAATTCTACTCTGGAAACCAATACTATACTATATATTAACTAACTTGAATTTAAATAAAATAAACAAAAAACGTAAAATTTTAAATGTGAAAAGAAAATGAAGGAAAGCCGTTCTTGAATCAGAAAAAACTATACTAGTGAAAGAAGGGTGTGATACTGCTGGAGAAGTCACATGAGTGCCAAAAACGGAGGGTAATGATAGGTAGGAAACTTTGACAGGTTCAGTGAACAGTAACTGTCAGGAGTTTTGACATTTAATCAAAACATACTTTGAGCTGCTAGAGCCTTTTGGTGTCTTCCTTCCTGCCTTCCTTCCTTCTTTCCTTTGTTTCTTTAGCAGCTTTATTGAGATATAATTCATATACCATACAGTTCGCTCATTTAAGTGTACAATTCAGAGTTTTTTAATATATTCCCAAAGTTGTACAACATCACAACAGTCAGTTTTCAAACCTTTTATCACCCCAAACGGACACTCTGTACCCATTAATAGTCCCTCTCTATTTTTTCTTAACTCCCTGACTCTAGGCAGCCATCAATCTACTTTTGTCTCTACATATTTGTTTATTCTGGACATTTCACATAAACAGAATTATATAATACATGGTCTTTTGTATTTGTCTTCTTTCACTTAGCATAATATTTTCAAATATTATCAATGTGATAGCATGTATCACCCCATACTGTTTTCCATAGTGGGAGGTAAGACTTCATTTATTTTTATTGCCAAATAATATTCCATTTTATGATATGCTATATTTTATTTGTACATTTATCAGCTGATGGACACTTGAATTGTTCCTACATTTTGGCTGTTATGAATAATGCTGCTGTGAACATTCATGTTCAAAGTTTTGTGTGGACATGTGTTTTCATTTCTTTTTCATATAGAGCTAAGAGTGGAACTTCTGGGTCATATGATAACTCTATGCTTAACATTTAGAGGAACTACTAAACTTCTCCAAAGTGTTTACACAATTTTACATTCCTATCAACAATGTAAAAATGTTATAATTTCTCCACATCTTTATTAATCTTTTCTTTTTTCTCTTTTCCTTTCCACAGTGGCTTTTGTTTCTCTTTTCTTCCTTCTACTCATTTCTTCTGCTTCGTTCTTATTGTGTCACCCTCTTTCTACCTTAATCTGTTCATTTCTTTTGCATTCTTCCTTTACTTTTTTAAATCACATTTTTTAAAATCACATTTTTAAAAAGCAAATATATGTGTTAAAAGATTATCCACAATTTTCTAGATTACCCACTCTCTGAAACTGAAAATCATAGGACATCTCCGTCTGCACAACTGTTTCACAAAGCAGTCTACTTCTGACTTCTCTTTCCCATTTGGACCCTTCTTTTCATGTCCTTAACACCATCCTACTTCAAGCATTTGACGTATTTCATCTGGACAATCACAGTAGCCATTAGTAGATCTCTTTATCACTAGATAATTTCCCCTCAAATACATTCTACAATGTTGCTGCCAGAATTATCTTCCAATTATACAGTTCTAATAGTGTGATTCTCTCATTCAAAAACTCTCAAATATTTCTCATTATGCAGACCATAAACTCTTTGGATTAGTATTCATTCATTCCTCCAATCATTCATGGAGGAAATATGTAGGGAGATCTCATTATGTGCTAAGAACTGATTCTGCTGCTGGAAAAACTGTGGCAAACAAGACTGGCATGTTCCCTCCTTTTATGAAGCTTACAAGCTAATGGAAGGAGACCAAAAGTAAAACAAGCCAAAGAATAAGTTTCAACTCATGAAAACAAAGTGTGTTAGTGAATAGAGAGTGACTGGAAGCTTGGGGGAGAGGATGCTTAATTGAGTAGCAGGGAGTTGTCCTTGGAGAGATGCCATTTCAGCTGAGAGATGAATTGTGAAGAGGAAGTGAGAAGTGAATTGTGAAGCTTCTAGAAGAACTGGGTAAAGAGAACCAGGTGGCAGCAAGTTCCTAGAGCTGAGACAAGCATGAGCTTCCTGAGTTCCTGAAAGAAATCAGGCCAGGGTGCTGGATCATTGTGGGTCCAAGAAAGAGTAGAAAAAGTATAGCCAATAAAGTTACAATAAGGAGACAAGCAAGGATCAAATCATGGGGCCCCTGAAGGTGATGACAAAGTGTTGAGAATTCTAAGGGTTATGGGAACCCACTGGACAACTTTAAATATAGGTAGTGTCTTTCATTTAGTGTGTCTAACTTACTTTTGGGTTCTTACTTCCCTTCACATGAGCTATTCTGTTCCTTACATTCACCCATTTCTGTTTTATTCACAACACCCCCTCTGCCTCAAATAGTCTCTTTCCTCTGTGTTTCTAACTTCCTCTTTTTGCAGCTGCTGGCATTTCCATTTCTGGAAACCTTTCAGTGTGCTACTTGAATGCCTTTTCCCTCTTTTAAGGTCCAGTTCCTTTCACTGAAATCCTATTCCAGTTAGAAGCAACCTTGAAGTTTCCTCTACCTATTTCGCAATACAACAAAATTGGTCATGTTCTATTTCATGTTCTGGCTATCTGTGCCACTTTGTCCTTCTTGCTACCTCAGCTGCTCAGTCTCATACTATGCTCTATGTCTTGTCATTACCAATAGCATCAATTTTTCCATAATCTAAATTTTAATCATCCAACTCTGCAACTACCACCACTCTTTTTTCCAGCTCACTGCCTTAGTACCCCACTGGGACTTATAAACCACACATCCTACTATCTTTTCACTGTCTCCCATCACCCTCACATTAGCATTGCTCTCTTACTTGGCATAAAGTCATGGTCCCTAATTATACTAATTCCTGACATACACCCTCAGTCCTGTAGTTTTCTCTCTCTGTCATAATAATATAGCAAAACTCCAACCATGGTTAAAAACAAATTTCACCTACTTTGTGTTTATACAAATACAGCTGGGAAAAAAATGTTCAGTTTTGCTGATGAGTCTCATTTTAAACTGAAGAAACACTAACTTCAAGTTGGCCTCAGTGCTTCCTAGCCATCATACTTCCTTAGTTATTCTCTCTTTTCCTACTGTGAGAAATAGAGGATTATTTCATATCTTCTCTTCTCAAATCTTCAATACCTCCTCTTTCATCTTCACCCTCAGCTGATGGCCTTAAAACCATTTCACCATTTCAAAATAGAAAGAATCAGAAGATAGCATCCATTAACCCATCTGCCATCACCATCGTGCTTTTTTTTAATCTCTTATTTCTGTGCCCGTGTTCTCCACCTTTCTTCTACTTACAACAGTAATATTTTACACAGTGTTTGGCCCAATGTGGGCAATAAATTCTGGTTTATTCATTGAACTGACATTGCTCTGCTTTCTGCAGAGAAAATGAAATTTAAGTGAAGGGCATATGGAATGAGGAGTGAAAAGATTGGGTTCTAGTCTTGTCTTCCTACAATTTGTTGGAATCACTTTGAAAAGAGGTAAAGAATTAAGACATTTTCTAGGTAATTAAGAGGAAAATCTCCCACTTTCTCTTAATTGCCTAGATGGTTTTCTCAATATCCCACTCATCTGTTTAATCTGGTCTGTTTATGATCTGTCACATATTAAAAAGTTCTCTGGGTTCATGTCTCATGAGGAAGAAAGAAGCTGATAGTAGCTGATTTACTGGGTTGCATTTTAATGCATGCATCATGCACTAATATGGGTCAGGCTCTTAAGAAGATGTTTGTGAGGACAACACAGTGTTACACTATTTTATGCATTTTTACATGATATTCCACTTCTTCCAGCCAGTCCTGCATTTATTACATAATCTTCCACAGAAAATAGGCAATATTTTTCTCACATTACTTTTTTTTTTTAAGGTTGCTTTAGTCACAGCAACCTCACCAGCTCTCTGAAGAGAGGTTGGTTGCATGTGTGGGTTGGAAAAGAGCCCTGTTTGTTTTCAGACAAAATGCCTTTGTACTCACTAGTCACATAACCTCACCTCATTTATGAGAGCTTGAGTTTATTAATCTGGAAAATGCAGATGATCCCTACAGAGATATGAGAATGAAGAGAAAACAAGTGCTCACTTGATGTTAGCTATTGCTATCAGGCTTGAATGAAGAAGACTGGCTGACCCTACTGAACAAAATGGGATGGTTTGAAAAGTGTAAAAAAAAAAAAAAAAAAAGAAAAAAAAAGAAAAAAAAAAAAAGAAAAAAAAAAGTAAACATTCTACTCTGACCAGGCAGTCCAGTCACTGCATAGAAGTCGCACTCATTTGAGAGATTCCTGTTGATGTGGTAACCAAGTGTACAGATAGTTCTCTCGTCTCCAGTTTCCTATTACTCATCCTCACATTTCAGTGGCAAAATACCTGCCACAGGATGACTATATTACTTCAGTTAAATATAAATGCCATTTCTATATATCTGATAAGCTATCTTAATTGTTGGGAGTTATTTCTGTTTGTGTTTGATAAAATTTACACAGTGTAATCAGAGCCTCATGGGGGTGGTTCTAGAGACTCTTAGGGCCCCTGAGAAGATAGGGAGTGGTCCTTACTCAACGATGCCCCACCTTATTTCAAACAGGTTTGGGAGAACAAAGGGTGAAGTGGAAGGGTAGAAGGGTGAGGCGGAGGTCATCCTAACAATAATAATAATGATGATGATAATAGCTTTATTTATATAGCACTTTAGAGTTTTTAAAGAACTTTAGTATACCCTGTAACACTTGATCCACCCCACATCTATGTAAGGTTCACATGGTAAATATGATTTGCCCATTTTTCACTTGAGGCTATAAGGATTTACCCAAGAACTTAAAGGTACTAATTATTTGAGCCCACTTACGTTCCTTGTCTTCTACTTATGAGCATTTTCCTCCGTGGAACACAGGTCCTAATCCAAAATTACTACAGCAATGACCAATGGGGCATGTTAGAAAAATAGAAGCTTGGAAACAGGGAGGTAAATTTTGCTGAGCAGAACTGTACTAAAAAACAATTTTATTTTCAGCCTAATTGCAAGGATCTGGAAGAACCCCAAGAATCAGAAAAGTAGTACCTGACAGCAATTAAGAGCTTCTAGTACTTTGTGGAATAATCATGGCAACCATGGCCTTACAGTTGAGCCGGTCAGCAGACCATGTAGGAGAAGCATGCTTGAGTCACATGTCTCAAGATAGTGAGGTCACTGGCTGTCTGGGCTGTGAACTATAGAGCACCCCCAAAAGAGGGTGAGGACAGAAAATGATTATTCCTATTGGAGAGGCCTAAAATCCTTTGGGGAAGAGACAATTCACTTATAAGTGGGACACAATGAACCATTCTATTGGGTCTGTTCTCGGAAATCTGAGTAGGAATCTAAGTCAAAGAAGTATTATAAACCTCTAGAAAATCACCTGGTCATTTGTTATACAATGCATCTGACATTAGGATCATTATAAAATCCTACTAATATATTCTCAATGGCACCTTCATTGAGCCCATTAACAATGATAACCTTTTACCTTTGTAATCTTTTATAATTTTCATGCTATTTATCTCAAATATCAGTACAGTGGTAAAAACAGGTCTTGTGTATGGTCTAATGACACATAGCTATTAACTAGAAGAATTTTTATTCAGGTGTTCTGACCCTCAACTTAGTGTTTCTTCCATGCTATTTGCTCCAAACTGCTATTTATTTTGGAATGGAAGTATTTCAGTAATCTGGATTTTAATTTATTAGTTCTTCATAAAATAGAGAATATTTAGAGAGGGCAAGATTATTTTCCCAGAGAGTTGGCATTTGAGCTTGAATTGCAAGAAAGACAGAGGATTCCATTTGATAAACTTGAAAGAATTGGCAAATCCAGGTAGTTACTATCAAAGCAATATTTAATTGTAGTAATTATAAAAAGCAGCAATGAAACTTAAAAATAAAAAAAAATTCCCTGCCTTGTTTGTGATGTATTTTTATGAGTGCTGAAGAATATAAGTACCCTCCATAATAAACACACAAAATGAGGATTAGTTTTAAAAAGTAGGGCTTCTAATCTGTATTTTCTTGAAGATGTCAACCTGATAAAAAATAAAACGAAATACCTATTACATTAACCAAGAAAGCTTTCTGCTTTGTTAGTCTAATGATCCCAGTCTAAAATTGCCCTCTCCCACTTCAGTTCATTTACTAAAACTGAGGATCAAGACTGCATTTTAACTCAGTAATATGTCAATATCTAGGAAATTTGGAAGGTGTTTTTTCTTAGACAGCTAATAATAAACTGGGAAACAGCATACAGACTGTTCTGTGAATTTATGAAGTAAGATTAATTGTGGATGGATTAGGCAATAGTACATCCAGGTTACAAATTGTTCTTTCACAAGTCTATAAATAAAATAATTATTGCACACTACTTATTCCTACAGGGACATTTGAAATATTGTATTATGCCAACACTATTCAAAAAACTAAAAACAAAACAAAACAAAACAAAACAAATTGCGTTTTACTTAAATGCCACACCAGGAGGAGAACTCTCCTTTGAAAAATTTCCTTGCTTGAATAAATTTTGTCTTTTTCACCGTTTTAATTTATTTGATAATAACCATTGATAAAAAATTGATAACTTTGCTTATAAACTTCTTGGAGCTAAGAAAAATAGATAAATAAATTCCATATGATCTTGGCTGATTTTCGTTTTTTGCTTTCATATTTTTGGATGAGATATTCACAAAATGACATGCAGAACTAGATATCATCAAAGGAAACACAGTAATTTGACAACTTTTAAAAAAAAGGAGAGGGGAAAAGCTAATGATAGATCAAACCTTCTGTTTATCCATTTTTCATAAGTAAAATGAAAGTCAAATGGCAAATTGAGAGTTTATATGTTACAAATATGAAAAGGAGTAGATAGGTTAACTTATAAACATGAATAAAAACATTCAATATGCATTCTTTTTAATCTAGCAATTTTACTTTACCAGTTTACCATTTAAAAATGATTACTAAGTTTATATTAATGTCAGGTACTTCTAGTAACTGAGATTATAGCAGTGAACAAGCCAGGTACTGTATCAAATTCATTTTTGTATTTTTAGCACCTAGAATATGGCAGTGCTCAAGACTTTTCTCTGTTGAAATAATAGGAAAAAAGGAAGATCTGAGAAGAATCTTAAAGAAGACTAAGTAACATTTAAGATATGGGCAAGGAATGAAGAAGTTGGAAAACCACAGAGGGAAATAAAGAGGAAAGTAAAATGTGATATGATAATGAAAGATGGAGGATATTCTAGGAAGGATTGATTCATAGTGTCATGTGCTGTTGAGAATTCGAATACGATGAAAACTTAAGAAACTCATTGGGTTAAGCAGTAGTGAGTCACTAGTGACCACGACAGGAGAAGGAACAGAGTAGTGACATTATAAAGCAAATATTAGTGGATTTGAGGAAAAATTGGGAGTGAAAGGACAGAACAGCAGATATAAACTTTTTTCCCATGAATTTGACTATTGGTGGAAAGAGAGAGAAAAGTCAGCAAGACGTATGGGGTTGATGGAGGAATTTTTTTCCCTTGTGAACGGAACGGTTTTGAGTATGCTTACAATGGTGTTAACCAGTTAACAGAGATCCTGATGTTGGGAGGATATTTGAAGGATCCTGGATTCTAAACTTGGGTTCCTGCATATCAAATTGCCATTTGTGAAGGTCAAAAGTGGTCATGAACTGACATTTCATATGGTTAAACCTAGCAGATTAGAGAACTTGGACACACTGTAGGCATCCTCTTAGAGCATGAATAGATATAGATAGGTTTGTTGGTTTGATGTCAGGAAGTTGAAGGAATTTTCATCTAATTGATCAATCACATTAGTAGAAACATGAGAAGGCAGGTGGTAAGAATTGGAAATTTGAAAATGCTGGAGGAGATGGAGATAGTCATTGTGGAAAATGGAAGTACAGACTAAAGGGATGTAATAGGAATGTTGGTTAGAGCTCAGTCTTCAGATGAATTGCCACCTCTTGGAAATTTGTGAATTTTCTGTGCATTCCTCAGTGGTCTGGGGAAGTGTGAGTCATTGTTCAGACAGTCATAGTCTCTAGAATTTATCCAGGTATGAATGATGAAAAATACAGGACAATAGAATTTAATGGAGTTTGGCATCATTAAAAAATTTGTTGAGAGGCACCTGGGTGGCTCAGTTGGTTTAAGTGTCTGCCTTGGGCCCAGGTCATGATCCCAGATTCCTGAAGTGGAGCCCGCATTGCATCAAGCTCCCTGCTCAGCAAGGAGTCTGCTTATCCCCCTCCCTTTCTTCCTTCCTCCTCTCATGCTCTCTTGCATGCTTTCTCTCTCTCTCAAATAAATAAAATCTTTATAAAAAATTTGTTGAAACGATGAACATAAGGATCATAAGAAAAACAAAAAAGAACATGTATGTGTGTGATGGGGTGGCAACTGATGGGTACGAAGAATTCACAACTTATAGGGGCACCTGGCTGGCTCAGTCAGTAGAGCATGAATTCTTGATTTTGGGATTGTAAATTCGAGCACCACATTGGGTGTAGAGATTATTTAAAAAATAAAATCTTAAAAAAAAATTTACAGATTAGAAAAGCCAATGAATTAAAAAAAATACCCTTATGCATTAGAAGTAACTAAGACTTTAAGAAGGAAGGTTAGGATAGGGATTGTTGTCCAAAGTTATGATTCAGAAAGTGTAATTCCAAGTCATGACAAAGTCTAGGGTGTAGACATGAGAGTAGTATTTGAAGAGAATATTATAGAGATGGGATATCAAGGAAATAAATGACTAAGATGTTGCAGATCAAGCACAAGGCCCTGATGTTACCTAGGGTAGATGTGGGACTTGAAGCACAGAAAGATATTAGGAAGCAAGTTCCGGCCTTCAATAAAGAGGGGGCATAGTCATGGATCCATAAGGACCGCCATGCAGAAGGAAAGAGGACATAAGGTAAACTGTGAGCCTCAGAGGAACAAGCCAATTGGCAAGGGCATTTACGTGGGTGTGGAGAGCAATGATCCCAGGTGGCATCAGGGAGTCAGGAGGACATAGAATAAATCTTCAATAATAAGCCCTTAGTTGAGATGGTTGTAAAAAATAATGTGTCCTAAAGAAAGAACTAGATTTCAGTTTTCTAGGGATATAGAGAATATGCAAAGAGAAAGTTTACGATGTAGAGCAGTTTGTTAATCAAGGAATGCCATTCCAGAAATTGTGAAAGTGCCGAAGATAACTTACCCTAAGGAAACAATTGTGAATGTGTACAAAATTAGCCAGAAGGATGTTCATTATTACAGTATTGTTTACAACATATGTGTCCATTTTACCGAGATTGAAAAAAAAAAAGAAAATGTATAAATTAAAGATATCTAGAATGACATTTTCCTATAAAAATATTTAACCATAGAAAAATAGATGTTTGTATCTTGTTAAGTCTTATTTTTAAAAAATACATAAAAAAGAAAATACAAATGCATATCCATGTATAATGTGTGTGTGTTCTGATAAAACTTTAATTACATTTTTAAACTTGGAATTATGGTACTTCAGAGATACTAATCACTCCTACTCAGGGTAGGGGCCATCTGTTGTCTCATTTTTTTGTATCTTGTCCTAGTCCTACATTGACAGTGTTGAATTCCTAGAGGCCAAGGCACTATTACAGAAGATAAGGGAAGTCTGTCATTTAAATGACAACTTCGGTTTCCAAATTAAAAATCACCTAACAGTCTTTTAATGCCTATTGTTATAAAACCCAAACTTGATTTAATAATCAATGTGGGAAAGAACTTAAAATTCATCAATGGGTATTACTATATGAAAAGACTCTAAGTGTTTGCCAGAAGCAGTAAGGAAGACAGGGAGAAATGAGTGAAGGTGGTCAAAAGGTACAAACTTCCAGTTACAAAGTAAAGTCCTGGAGATGTAATGTACAGCAAAGCAACTATACTGCATATTTGGAAGGTGCTAAGAGAGTAGATCTTCTCATCACAAGAAAAAATTATAACTGTATGGTGGTGGATGTTAACTAGATTTATTGTGGTGATCATTTCATAATATAGACAAATATCAAATCATTATGTTGTATACCTGAAACTAAGGCAATACTATATGTCAATTATATCTCAATTAAAAAAAAAGAGACTAATATTTCTGTGCGAGACAGAGAGAAATGTAAAATTATTCAAAACCTCATTGTAGGAATAAGATAATCCAAGGAATCTATCTCATAGTTACTCAGTTTTAAGAAAGAAAACAATGACTAAAATTATAAATGCATTTACACCTATTTATATCACTTTATCTAATTTATATCACTAATACAGAGTGGCTTACTGGAAGAGTAAACAAAATATTTCTGTGTAAAAACTTTGAAAGAGATATGAAATCTAGTTAAGTCAAATGGAGAAGTTCCAAATAACCAATACCTGACGAGTTAGTTGGAAATTAGTCCCATATAAATTTGAAGAACAATTAAACAGTTCAATTAACATATTATGTGCCAAGAATTCTACCGGTACTAACACGTGCAACAAAGAATAGGTATATTTTCTTCACATTACTCACAGGAGACAAAAACTAATGAAGATTTATTGTATATTTCAAATGGAGAAAACTCAGACTTAACTACACTGAAACATGGATTATCAATGGGAAGAGTAGAGACAGTTTTTCAACACTGCACCCACCCATCCAAGTACCCTTGCTCCTTACTACAGCTGGGTGGCTCAAAACTAAGAAAAACCAAAACCATTATGGCAAAACTCTATAAAGCAGACATAGTGATTTATCTGAATAGGGATAGGGACAATAGAATTTCTAAGTATTTTGGACCTGGAGGAGAAAATTTTGACAATCTTGAGGATGGCAAGGAATAGGAATGGAGAGGTCTAGTTTCTTAGTCTGTTGATCAGAGGTAGGTCTTTTGCTTTTCCCAGATTTTTACTTTAGCCTGTTTTTCCTGTCTGCATCCCTTTGCGTCACTTTCATTTCTATCTTTACCTTTCTGACAGATTTCTTTTGCCTTTAACCAGATGTAATACAATTGACATTTGCATGAGCCTTAAAAGAAACTGAATTAAAACTGTATGTTTATTCATCACTATCCCTATGTCTCTGATGCCCCAAATGGTGACTGGTACGGTAATTCTTTTTTTTTTTTTTTTTCAGAGGGACAGAGAGTGGAGGGGGAGGGGCAAAGGGAGAAGGAGAGAGAGAACCTGAAGCAGGCTTCTTGCCCAGCATGGACGCAGACACAGGGCTCGATCTCAAGACCCTTAGATCATGACCTGAGCCAAAATCAAGAGTCAGACACTTAACTGACTGAGCCACCCAGGCACCCCAGTACATAGCAATTCTTGAGTAAATATAGGACTACTAAAGAAATTGAAGAGCAAAAAAAGAGAAAAAAATTAGGAGTAATTGAATTATCTTTATTATATGGAATCACCACTTTTTTCTCCTACAGAATGGAGACGCTTTTAAGTGAAAATAAAAATAATATTAATAATGATCATCATCCTACTTCTATTATATTCTATTTAAAAAGTAAATCCTAATATGTGCCAGTTTTAGAAATAAAATCATTTAAGTGTGAAAAGTCATTTTTCCCTTTGTTTTGTGTTGTCTTTTAACACCCTAAACCTATTAATGTGTGACTCTACAATGAGCAGGCAGAAGGGAACATTGTAGAGAATAAAATCGTTGGGGGATTGTGATCCAGAAATCCATGTGTGCTTAATTGAGTTTTATACACAATATCCAATTATTACCAACAAAGGATATAGTGCAACTCTAGTTAAGCATCATTAGAAAAGACATTTGTAATTCCCTCATTATCTTGAGCAATTTGTACTAGTTGACTCATATTTGTTCATAAAGAATGTTCAAAATAGAGAAAAATGCAGAATGGATCAGATGGGGAGTGGGAACTAAAAAATGTCTAAGATTTATTTTCTATAGACTTCATTCCAAATCTATTAAAATACAAAAATTTTATGATTATTTATTTGCTCTTACCTGGTTTTTATATTCTTATGTATAGATTGTTCTTATACTGTTCTTTAAAGTTTTATTTTAAAAAACAAAGTAATTCTCAAAGGACATTAAGATTCTTATTCATTTTTTGAAGTTTTAATGATGTTTATCAATTTCAAAATCAGGGTAAAATACAATACTTCCTATACAACTTGTCTATTTCCTCTCTCTTCAATGTGTCAATTAAATGCATACTTTAGAAAGATCACAAACAACATTATATATTGTAAAGTCTGGATAAGAGTGAGAAAACATTTTCTGCCTTGCCACATCCTTCCACTTCTACAAATTTACACAATGTTACCTCAGGCTCTCTGTTTTCCCTTCCTCTCTCTGTGATTATACCATTTTCATGTTAAAATTTCCAATGAAAATCCAACTTTTCAAGCTTTTTAAATCCTAAATATGAAATTGTTAGCATAGTTTCCTGAAATAAAAAGCATTAATATTACTACTACGATGTTATTTTCTTTAACAGTAAAGAAAAAAGAAGCCTATTAAATTCCCAATAATGATAATGTTCAGAATGAGAAATCACAACCTGAAACAACTCTTTCAAACATGAAATCAAGTTAAACTTACTGATACATCATACACTGCTGGGAATGCACACTCCTCCACCTCCGCGTTGCTTGTGCTTTCTCATCAAATGAGTAGCATCCTGGGCATTCCTTCAGATTTGTAAGCTGACTAAAGAAAGAATGTCTAAGGATTTAGAATAAACTAGTTTAACAAGTTGGGATGGGTAAATTTTAACCAATAGCAGGGTTTGAAGTGAAGAATCACTTGATAAGTCTTTGTTGCAGGAAGTAAGAATTTCCTGGTTCTGGCTAATGAAAATAAATGAGAAACAATATTGCATTCAAAACCTAAGCAACACCCCTGAAAACTTGGATTTGTCTCTCAAGAGGTGTCACTTTTTGTTCTGAGTCACTACAAGTCTCGTCTTTAGGCCCTGCCATTCATCTTGAAAGGCAAGTGTGAAACAAGATCAGAGGTTTCCATAAAATATTTGATGGCCCTTGACTTCTTTTTCTTAGTGCAATAGTACATGTAGTACTATATCTGGCCTAGTAGTCATTTTGGGTGCTCTAAAGGGGAATCCAGATTTAAAGTAAGAAAATGAAAATATATTTGTGCCAACTACCATGTTGAAGGGCTTCACCAACTGATTATCTTCTCTCCATATATTCTCCTTTGTAGCTACAGAGGCATCTACCTTCTTGGACTTTGAGTTTTCTTTTCCGTCCATCCAGTCCTTTTTTCCCCCATCATGTCTTTGCCTACACACCTAAAATTTCCTTTCCCTTCTTTTTAGCACAGTTCTCAATTCAGAATTTACCTGGCTGTGAGATTCAAATAATTTAGCTAGAATCTGTCCATACAGAGACCATAGACTTTGAAAGCCTACATTCTAAGATGACTCCTCCAGGATGATATCTTCTAATTTCCCTGGCTCTCACACTATCTGAATAGCCCCTGACCCATGCTTTCCCCTAGGCAGGCATCTAGTTTTCATTTTGCTTATTTTCAGATCTATAGATCCATTTCTCCTGTTGGAGGGTGAAAGATTTGAAGCCAGAAACTTTGATGTCTTTGAATGAATGCACTTACCAGAACCTGTGCAAACACTTTGACATTCAATACTTACTAAGTCTGTCTTTTAGTCAATTTGACAATCCACATTCACTGATATTTCCATCCCTCTTTTGTTTTGAAAAAAAGTTTTTGGCAAAACAAGAACATATGATAATTACAATCAATAAATGAACATATGGACGAAATATTCAAATTAGCTAATAAATAAAAGTTCTATATCTTTGTCAATTTTTCTATTAATGTGTAACAAATTACTATAAACTTAGCCACTTAAAACAATAGCCACTTACTATCTATTTTTATTCTGCATATCAGAAGTCCAGGCAAGCTCAGCTTTGCTCTCCGCTTACTATGTCAAAGGCTGAAAGCAAGGTGTGAGCTTAGCTGGGTTCCTTTGTGGAGGCTATGGTGAGAAATCATGTCCCAGCTCATTCAGGCTATTGGCAGAATTAAGTTCCTTGTAGAAAGACTAAGTTCCCTGTTTCTTCACTGCCTGTCAGCTGGGGCTGCCCTGCTTCTAGAGGCTACCTGCAATCCTTGATACATGGTTCTTTCCATCTTCAAGCCAGCAATAGTGCATCTTCTCATACTTAGATTCTATGACTTTTCAGCTATCAGGAAAAGAAAATCCTCTACTTCTAAAGGATTAGATTAGACTTATCTGGAAAATCTCCCTTTTTATTAATTCAAAGTCAACTGATTAGTAACCTTAATCATATCTACAAAATTCCTTTTGCCATGTAACGTAACATTATCATGGACATGATATCTCAATCTTAGTAGATTTTAGTGAAAATCTAACATCATATACTCTGGGGATACGGTCAGTTGGTACAACAATTTCAGAAAGAAAACTTGCTAAAATGATAAGGAGGGCAAAGTTTCTATGCAAAAGGATTTATTTGTGTATGCAACATCACAGTGCATTTAAAGCACTAGAAGTACCTTTTTAAAAACTAAACGGAAGAAACCAAGATAAGAGATTAAAATGTAAAATAGGAAGAGGATAATCATGAAAGTTTTGAACATCAAAAAAATTGATTTTGTTTTTACCCCATAGGTCGAAGGCTCTTAATTTCTTTTTATGCCATGTCCATCTTTGGAGGTCTGATAAAGACTATGGATCCCTTCTCATAATAATATTTTTTAGATACATAATAGAATACACAGAATTATAGAGAAACCAATATATAACAATATTGCTATTGAAAAATTTTAAAATTTATGATAGAGTAATAAATATGTTTTTCTGCTAACATATTAAATCACAGGACATAGCAATGTTGAATAACATAATTTCAAAATTGTGATGAGCATAAACATTTTGATATATATGTAATAATTGTTAAATGAAATAAAAATATCTATAATCTCTCTTGGTGACAAAGTCACTGATATAGCTTATGTTAATATTTTTATTTTTGTTTTTGGAGTTTTTTGGGCCTATTTTATAATAGAAAGAATAGTAAATTTCTGTTAAAAGTAAGTGAAAATAAAGTTAAGATTTTTTTCTATCCAAGTTTTGAGTCTATGTCCATATATCCCTGAATGCGTCCGATCTCATCTGTCCAAGTTTTGGGCTCTGTGTTAGGTATCTCTGCTGTAGTAGATGGAGAAATTAGAGGTATTTGAAATAGAATTGCAGGAGAATGGACTATAGGCATCAAGATTGAAGAAGGAAGATCATTTTAAGGTTCTTCCAAAAATCCAAATAGGAGATGATGGAAGTGGAATAGAAGTTAGAGTCACTTGGATTTATGATTTCAAAGAATTGAGGCTAGGTGTGGATCATCCACTTGGATGTTGAAACTGACCACAATGAAGACAGGAGTTAGAGAGAGAGGTCTATTTTGAACAGATACCTAGTACCTCAATCAATGTGGGGAATGATCAAGAGGTTGGCGGTAATTAGGAGGGGCAATCTGTGGTATAGCTAGAGGCATGAGCATATATACTAAAAATACTATACTTTTTTATACTAGTATGTAGCAGTAATTGTTGGAAGACTACACAAGTATTTGGAAGCTTTCAGTTATGTGTTGGAAGAATTTTTACCCTGAGAAAGTGGGTAGAAGAGAGATGTTAAACCAGGAGGGAAGAGAAAGAGCAGTATGAGGAAAAGGAAAAGAAACCACAGGCACAATGAGAAAGAAGCAAAGGTGGAAAGGATGGGTGATTAGAGTGCTCTTCATTTGGTGCAGTGTTAGAGGGTTCATAGAGGATGCCTTAGTTTATAGTTCATGACCCTCGTATAAAAGTTAGTTGGTAGCAAGATAACCTGTCAAGGTCTGTGTAGTATAGCTATTTGATGCAGCAACTCAAAGGTAGCCATTAAAAAATGATGATTATACCAAACCACATAGTCATTGAAAAATATATAATCTCAGATGAAAAAAACACATAATTTTATATATACTGTATGTCAACTTTTTTAGATATACATAAGAATATACACAAATATTGGAATATAAAAAATGTAGAAATAGTTAAGCTGATACCATCGTGTGCCCTCTATCTCTCAAAAAGTATTAATTATAATGTTCCTGAAGTATTTTTTTAAGGGAATATATCAATCATCCATTTCCTTTACTTTAAAAACTACTTTTATTCAGTAGGCCAACTATTTTCTCTTTTCTGAAACTTCTATCAAGTTGCTGGTGCTTAATATTTGTCTTTCCAAAGGTTTATTTTTTACTTTCAGATTCTATTTATTTGTTTTCTTCATGTTTAAATTCTCCTTTTCTTCATGGCATCTCAGTCTGTTCATTCAGCTTTCTAATTCTCTTTCCCTAAGGATTATCACTTGTAGGAAAAACACAAGTGGATTGAACACTTATCCCAAGAATTCGGTTATCTTCATGTAGCTCTAAACAGGAAAATACACGTTTGAGGTTTAGCAAAAGTGCCTGTTTTGAATACTGTGAAAGATTTCAAATGTGAAGTAAGCATTGCTAATAGAGTCATTCAAAATAGGGTCGGAAAGACACTGAGAAGCAGGTCTATGCATGTTTCCTCTTTCCATTTTTGAAACACCATGGATCTTTTACTTTTGTCAACTGCAACTTGTCGATTGCACCTGGCCCACCTTCTGGAACACATCCTTCTACTTTGGACTAAAACAGAGATAATCTAACATCTGTTAGTTAAATAGTCAATAAATGTGTTAGATTGTTTAACTCTGTCAGCATAATTCCTTCAAAACAAGTTATGTAACCTTGTGGTTTTTGCCTTTATAACTGCACTCCGCTGCTTGCTATCTGGAGCACGCTTTCATTTCTGTCCACTGTGTCTCCTGGATTGCATAAACACTTGTGGTTGCTTTACAATCTCTTCTTTTTAGTCGACAATACAATGAAAGGTGGTGATTAAAACCATTAAGAAGGAAGTCCTATGCATTTATGAAATTTCTCTTTCTGAAAACATTTGAAAAAGGGCATCTGAACATCTTTTACAGAGAATACCTAGGTTTTGGGTGTGGAAAGAGAAGAAAATCTGGCAGGATGATTTCCTTATCTATGAAACTATACTTTTAAATAAAAGGTGGGACATAGATTCTGACAATGGAACGAAATGTATAAAAATAGAACTTCACGGGAAATCTATGAAAATTGGCTAGCATTCTCTTTATTGCATAGCTTTGTTACTTAAAGAATTTTTAATAATCCAGAATATAGGCTAAAATATTACAATGCAGAGTTTTTAAAATATACTTTGTTAAATGCTTACTTTGGACTAATTTTGATATTTTCCACAGTCAACTACAGAATAACTTTTAAAATGTTCCCAGTAGAAAAAAAATGTTCCCAATAGATTGATTATACAGTTCTCCAACATATTATAGTAAGATATGCTTTGGATTATAATTATTCTTATTGTTTTAGATTTTATTGGTTTATTTTTTTGAGAGAGAGAGTACGCAATTGGGGGGAGGGAGAGGGACAAGCAGACTATGCCGAGGGGGGACTTGATCTCATGCAGTGGGGGACTTGATCTCATGACCCTGAGTCATGACCTGAACTGAAATCATAAGGCATGCAGGTGCCCCTGGATTATATTCATTCTTAAAGCTACCAAATAAAAAACAATTTCATTTGCCTATTTTTCTTTTTGCAATAAATTAACATTAATAATAATACACAGGAGTTGTATTATATATTATTTCTTTTCAAGAAAATGCTATATATAATTTCAACAAAACAACAGTATTTGCAAAATACACAAAGCAACAGTATTGATAAATGAAAATGGTAACACTGTATAAAAACTTAATGACAATCTTAGGGGAAGTTTGGCATCAACTGTGCTGATATCAGTACCCAGTAATATACTTTGCACTTTTCAAACAGGTTTTAAACATTCTCTGACTTTTGGATGTTATTATTCACAGGAAAGTTTCATAAACATCATGAGGTAGGTAAATTAATGTTCCATTTCACAGATCGAAGGCAGTAGGAAGCAAAGTTTTATTTCATTTTTTAATTGTATGATATGATTGCATTGCTCTCATTTCTTATTAACTGTAGTTAAAACTTTAAGGCAAGGGAAATATTGAAACCTGTAAAAGGATGTTTATTGTATTTACAAAAACAGCTTAACCAAAAATTTTAATTTGTTGCATTTTAATGGGCTTTCTGTAGTTTTATCTGTTTATCAAACAAACTTCCTAGTGTGGCAGTAAAAAGAGAAAAGAGAAAAACAGACGTTTTCTGTTTTAGTAGAATTCAAAATCTTTCGTTGTTTCTCATTTAAAAATAGTACAGATTTTTTAATTTATGCCATATTAAGGCTTTAAATTACTGCCAATTTAACTAGCTCTGCAGCCTTGCCTCATTAAAATTATCACCAGGTATAGTCAGATGTACTTTAAGTGGTGTTGTTTGTTGTAATTGTGAAACTGTTTTAATCCAGTGATACTTTGCGGAAAACCATGTGAATTTAACTTATCTCACTTTTTTTTTTTTTTTTGGCAAGGAGAGACACTGGATTGGCAACAATCAAATTCCAGTGACTTCTAGAGACTAGAAACTAGAGACTAGCCAAGGTTTATTTCATTTTCATGACTTCATGAGGGGATGGCTTAGATATATCCCCTCTCCCTCAATCAAACATATTAACAAAGTGACATATTTAATCAGTTTAAAAGGGTAGATTCCCATTAAGGTATTTTTGTTCTTGTTGTTGAATTATGAATTTCACTGAGAGTTGGTTAAACATTGCAAAAATTTTGGTCTAATCCTGCCCTAGCATTAAAAACTGATGCTTTAGTTTTCATGGCACCCCAATTCCATCAGGATTCTACAGGGATTATGTGCTGTATTATGTTTACTGTCAGCTTAATGGATTTAACCTGTCTTAAAGCAATGCATCAAACAACTTGTAGTTTCTGTGTTCGTTTGTTTGTTTTAAATATGCGAGTATTACTGTAAAATTTACAATACAGGAGGCAAAACCAGGTTTGTTTTTTTTTCAAGCACAGTATTTTTGCAAAATTCACAAGGCAATACTACTGATAAATAAAAACATCAACACTGTAAAAAAAAAAAAGCCCCTTTTTACAATCTAAATGTATTTGCACCATCATCTGTACTGGTAACAGTTTACAATAATATACTTTGCATTTTTTAGCAGGCTTTAAACATTCTTTGACTTTTCAATTTATCATTCAACCGGAAAGCCTCACAACAATGCTATGAGGTAGATCATTTAATGTCCCATTTGGTAGGTGGAAAACATGAGGTAAAAGGTATTGCATGATTCCTATAACACCACTCAACAGGTCAGATATCAAATGAAAAATAGGACATATAAATCATGTTTTAAAATCTACTTTTCAAAAAACAATGTACTTTACCATTTTTCAGATTTACTTATGGCTTTTTGTTTTTATTCTTCTCATTTGTGTTAAAATGTTATTGAACTGAATTGAACATTGAATTATTAAATCAGTGTACAGTTTCACAGGTACTTAGCAAAAAAGCTGTCAGTCTTATGAAATGTAAAAAAAGCACATATTCATTTTATAGAACTTACATAGTAGAAATTTATTTATTTTGTAGACAGATTTTTTCCTGTTTCCACTAAAGATTGTGTTTAGCTTTTATATTAAAAAGTCTGTCTTCAATCAAACACATCTTAAATTTGCTAAATATTCTCCAGAAAGCTTTGGATATTTCTCTCATAGGAAAGGAAGTGTAAACATTTAAGTTTTTATTCTGATCTTTCTATTGATATTTAGTTATTAGTAGTCATCAACTCAAAAATTTGGCGACATTTTCTTTTTAAAAGGAAAGTGTACATGGATGAAATTTTGTGTTAATTATATCTTAATATTAAGATGTAAATAACAGCTAGGAAATTTTTAAGGTTATATTTATCTTGTTTGCATATATTGCAGCTAAACTCACATACATATAAATTAACAAAACTTTGTCATTAAAAAAACAGGATAGGTTTTTCACTGATAAATCGGAACAAATCTAGCACTTGAGGTCTCACATCTGTTCCTTGAAGATGAATACAGCTGCATCTCTCTAGTCACAACCCTGGTGACAGATGACCGTGCACCTGCAGCTGTGTCTATGAGCAGACATAGTCCTAAATATACTGAGATATCAAAAACGATTTTGAAAATCTAGTAGATAACTTAGGGTTTTTTTTTTAATTCAAGCATTCTGAAATCAGTTACATGATTCTAAAGAAGGGACAGGTTTTAAAAAGTACATTGTTTTATGGAGTTCAAGGTACATTAATAATAATTCATAGTAACTAGTCCATATTGAGATACTGTGTACAGACACTGTTCCAAGCGCTTTACTTTTATGAATGCATTTAATCCTCATAACAACCGTATGAGGTAGGTATTATTTTTATTCCTATTGTAGAGATGAAAGTGCTAATGCACATTGATGTTAAGAAACCTGTGCAGAGACACACGGTTCATATGAGGCAGAGCCAATATTTAAATTTGGGCAGCCTGGTTCCAAAGCCTGTGCTCTCTACCACTAGACTCTGGGCTGTATGTAAGCCAAAGTCATTCACTCATTTGACAAATTAAATTAATTTATCTTAAAGCTCACGGAGGCTTCTCTTTCCTCCATATACAGGAAACATCCATGTAGTGCTTAATATATGTGAGGTACTGTTCTAAGTGCTTATACAAATTAATTCTCTCAACCTGATAAATATCTGCCCTGTCGGAGAACTAAAGACTTACAGAAGTACCAGTTACCATCTGCTGATATAGATATTTCTAAATAAATAATTGGATAGATCATTCCACCAAAAATCTGAGGAGTGTTTTCCCTGCTATTAATCTTTTGAAAGTAACTCTGCTAGCCTATGTCCCATCAGTTCTTTTTATCTTCCTCGTTCACATGGAAAAATGCTCCCAAGTTTCTTCTTTTTCCTTCTTTCCGGACTAACTTCAATTGATATATGGGTGGCAAGATGCTGTTAAAGAATAAATCAGAAATGTTTCTTAACAATACAACATGCATCCTGAAGCTAGTTCTTGCATATATAACAAAACAGTAAGTTCAGATATACTCGAACATGTTTTAAGTGGCAACTCTTCTTGTTAATGATAATCCTTTGTATTATTATTCACAAACCCAGGTTGGAGTTCAAGTTATATTGTAAATCCGTGCTTCTCCATTCTAGCCATTGAATGTCCAGCCATCAGTCCTAGAATGTTGAAGCTCTGAATTCTCAGGGAGTGTGATATTACGCAACAAGAGTTACAGGTGCTCCAGGTTATTATATAGTAAGTTTTTGGCAGCCTCAGCAGCTCCTCATATCCCGAAGAGTGAAAAATGTTCTTTGTCTTCCTTTGGGGGAAACCATTTATAAATACTGATCTTATTAATAAGTATCACAGTTTCTCTTGTGAGTGAGGAGTTGGTGTTATTGCCGTTTGCTGTGTCTTCCTCCCTCAGGGTAGAGAAAGAGTTCAGTCACTTGTATGCAAAGACCACCTTATGATATTAGACTGGTCTGAGTCAGAGGATTTCTTGACATCCAGAAAAAGCACTGATCCAAACCACATGACTATAAATAATATACAATATGCCGGCATTTCAGTTTCGTGTGCCATGGATAGAGTTCATGGACAATTCACACTAGATACCAGTCTTTGAGGCAATCCATTCTCGATACTGAGTCACTCTGGTGTAAACCCCAGGTTTTTTGGGAAGAGCACATGATTGTCCCCAACTTACTATACCAACTAAGTACCAGATGTCATGATTATCATAAACCAGTGGTCCACCAGAATCACCCTTGAAAAAAACCAAAAAGATATTTAAAATTATTAACTCTAATTTAATTTAGGAGAAAAGTCATTGCAATCATCTCTCTTTCACAGGAAAAAAAAAAAAAAAGGAAATTGGTACATGGTATAGGCAGCCAGACTACAGATAGATTATACAATGTTTCTCTGAATTGAGTTAAAAATTTTGTCCTAAACATTAAAGTGCATTGTTTCCTAGAAAAACTAAACCTCATTCATATGGAATGATTACATTATTTCTGGTTCAACATTCTTTGATTTTTTTTGTTAGTTTGATTAGATATTTCATGCATGGTTTAGTAAGTACGTATATAAAGTATTAAATATGAAGTTAGCATTTGCAAGAATAGGTGGAAAGTTTTGATGATCTCTGAATATTGTTAGCTAGACTCTATTTCATAGATCGATTCTTGGTCTCCTTGTCTTTCATGCCCCTAATTCTAATTTATACTTGCTTGCTTGCTTAATTTTATATAAGCCCTCTTAAATCTGTTTTGGAACAAGGACAATTAAGTAAATAAACAGATATACATGTAGAGGTTGAAAGTGTGGTCTTGGTAGTTGAACTGGCAAATTTCAGGACTAGCTCTATTAATTACTGGCTATGTGGCTTAGGATAAGATACTTAACTTCTCTGTGCCTCTTCTACCTCATTCATTTGTTCTTTTATCAACTACTTATTGAGTTCCAATTATGTGTCTGAGGCATTCTGAAGAGCATTCAGGATTCAATGATGACTGAAAGTGAATGGTCCCTATACTCATAAACTTGAAGTTTAGGTTATAAAAACATTAAACAAGCCCATGAATAAATGCAAAGTGACAACTATGATAAGTGCTATGGCAACATACACAGGGGAATGGGACTGGTCAGGGAGGTCAGGAAAGTTTTTCCTGATGAGATGTAATTGAGCTGATATCTAAATGATTTAACCATGAAAAGGAAGGTGGTGATATAACATGTTCTAGGCAGAGTGAATGGCACTGCAAATGCTTTGTAGTATGTAGGAGCCTGGTATACGCAAAAGTTTGGGGAATAAAAAAGGAGGACTGAAGAGAAGATAGTAAGGGTGCAAGTGGTATGTGATGAGGCTGGAGAGGTCAGGAGAACTAGCCCTTGAGGAACCTGTGGATCTTTCTTAGAAGTTACATTTTCTATCTTAAGACAGAAGGTAAGCCACTGAAGTGTTTTAAGGAGTTTGACATGATCAGATTAGCATCTTGTTAGAAATCATCCTGGCTTTCATTTGACTAATACAGTAAGGAGCATAAGGGTGAATATAAAAAAATTAGCTAGATGACTAATTCTTTTGGGGGGGGACGGTGAGGAAAAAAGTGGGGAAAGGGAAGCAAGAGATGACAGAGATATTTAAGGAGGTAAAATCCTTGGGATTAGGTAATCAATTGGGTAAGGGGTAGGAAAAGAAAGCTAGAGTGCCTTCTATCTCGGGCTTAACAGAGTTAAAGGAGATGTTGTTCCTAGAGACAAAGAAAGAGGATCAGGTGGGGAGGCAGAAGAGTAGAATCAAGTGTAACATTTTGAATTTGAGATACCTTTGAAATATGCAAGGGGAGTTGTCAAGTAGGAGTTGAATATGTAAGTCTGGAGATCAAAGGGGAGGTTGGGACTAAAAGTATAAATTTGTGAATCATCTGTGAAAGGATGGCATTTGAAGCTAAGGAAGAAAATCAGATCTTTTAGGGAGAAAGTATAGCATAAAAAGAAGAGCATCACAGAATAGATCAAAATTTAATGGCTAAGATTAAGAAAATGAACCTGAAAAGGAAGGAAAGAGAAAAAGCAGAGATGTAAGATGAAAATCATTACAAGCCAAGGAAACAAGAAAGAGGGAGAGGTAAGCATTATCCAATGGTGCTAAGAGGTAGAAAAAAATAGGACAAATAAACATTTATTGGAGATCATTGGAGGGGTCAGTGGAAACCTCAGGAAGAGCTATTTTGATGAAGTGATAGGGCAGAAACCATATTGAGATGGTTTGAAGGGAGGTGAGAAAATTGAGATAATGGACATTTCCCTAAATATTTTGTAGTAAAGAGATAAAATGTGGTGCTGGTTGAGGCAATATGGGTCAAGAAGAAGTTGGGTTTTTTTCCCACCTAACTTAAAAGAGATGAATAGAAAAGGATCTAGCTACAAGAGAAATGCTGACTATGAAAAGAGAGAAAATAATGCTAATGTAAACTTCCCCAAAAGGCCAAGAACCTGAGCAGAGAAGGGATCAGCCTTAGAAAATAGGTTACTTTTCTGTTGTGACCTAAGCTGAAGGTGGATGAAATGGGTTTAGATGAAATGGGTTCAGCTTGGTGCTGGGAAGATGGGGAAATTCTCTGCTTACAACTTCCATTTTTCTTTGAAAAGTGGAGAACAAAATCATCAGTTGAGAACAAAAAGGTAAAAAAAACCACACAAATTAAGGAAAGTGGAAAATGTTGGGAAAATTCAGAGAAAGGTGGATTTGGAAAAAACAAACAAAAATAGTAGGATTGTCACTTTTGTTGTCTAGAACCTACTACAGTAGAACCAATGTGTTTTTGTTGTATTTTTTCCAGGAGGATTTGATTTCATAGGTGCAGGCAGAGAGAAAGAGAGATTAAATAATTGAGTTCTTCCAGCTTTGGGACTTTGTCAGACAGAAACACTGAAAAGAGAGATCAAAAGAGAACTTGGAATGTTAGCAAAAGTGTTTGGAAAATGATTAATAGTGAAATCTAAGTTGGACAAATTGACAGTGGAAGGATTAATGGAAAATGATAAGGCAGAGAAGCAATGGTCTGTAGGTCCTTATGAACTTGAAGAAAAGTGATATTTCATTCAGCCAACAAATTTTTGTGCCAGGCACTGTGTTAAGTGTTGGTAATACAGTAGTAAATCAAACAGACACTCCCTCCCAAATCTGTGCCTTCATGAGGTTTATATTCTAGTTTAGTGGGAGAGACAATAAACCATCTAAATAAAATATATTGTATACTGGATGGTGATAAAAGCTAAAGGACAAAATAAAACAAAGAAAGGACTCAATCTACATATGTGTGGCATGTATGTTTGGGGGTGAGGACTGGTAGGTTGGGGTGTAACAGAGAGTGTGGCCTAGGGAGCAGGAATAGTTTGAAATGCAGGCTGGAAGGATTGAAGATAGTTATTAAATAAGAAGATTTGAGGAATTAGTATTTTTGGAGATGCAACAATTTTTGGTGACAAGGCTCAAGATGTGACCCTAGAAATGGTGACTGAGAAGAAGTGAAGATCGATGGGGGTTAGGAGGTCTAGGAACTAAAAGTCCAGCATTTCAATGGGTCAGTGTTAGTACTGCAGTCTTGGGATGGAGAGGAAACGTGTTTCAGGTGTCAAGGTGATTGAAGAGTGAGAGGGACAAAGAGAAAGACTTGGAGGCCAGGGGATGAAAACAAGATGCATGAGAGATGATGCCCAAGCTGAATAAAGTGGTCTTCAGAGGACAGGTTTCTCTGTCTTTTGTTTCCAATTTTGTTTAAAAAAATAACAGAATAGAAAAGTAATTGTTTGAACCAGAAATAGGGAGTAATAGACTTTAATCTCCTAATTTATAAAATAGGCATAACAGTACCTCTTCAATTTCACTATAGTAAATGAAATAATATATATAATGTGCTTAGCACTTGGCTTGGCCTACAGTAAACACTCAATACAAGAATTTTTAGTATTATGATTATTAAATAAACTAAATTCTTGGTGAAATAGATGACTTTTTTTTCTCTCTCCCAGGGGAAATATATGCCAAGTTTAGAAATAGCTAATGGAAATTTTCCTTTCCAAGTTTTGACCTTGACTTTGGACTTACTTTACATGCATCTACTTTTCCTTCCATGAATCCAGCACATAGCATTCCTGAAGTGATCAGGCCATCATATACATCCTTTCTATTACACACATCAGTGCTTATGGTTTCCACTCTGGCTTGCCGAAGTTTATTTTGTGTGGGTCCTATTAAACGAACAAACATACACATACAAACAAAAAATGTGTTCTTTGAATATAACTGTATCTAAAACATGGAAAACACATGTTTTATATTCCTAGGAACAAAAGCACAAAAACAAAAGATTACTAACATTAATTATAACTACTTATTGCCTAATTTATGTTCTGTATCATAAATGCCTAAATGCAAGGAACTATAACCATACATACCCCAATACTATATCATATTTGTGAATCTTCAAGTTATTAGAACCTCTACAACTGTATGTAATAGTGTGTGTATACACATTTTTTTTTCATGAGAAGAGGGTTCATCCCACTCATCTTGACAACTGGTACCCTTTTCTGTATAAGGAAATCAAGGTTCAGGGAAGTACATTTGTTTTCTGAGATAATCAAGCAGAAAGCAGTACATGAGCGGCACAGCACTATTTGCCCTATTCTAGGCTATAGTGCATTATTTAAGGGTGTCTTCAAGCATGGGAAGCAGAACCACTGCCCAAGATATGTCAGTAGTCTGATGCCAGTACAGAGCAAGGCTGGAGGTTATGAGAGGGAAAGGAAGTAGCTTAGAACTCCAGAATGAAGCTGTGGATGAGTAGTCCTAAACCTGTGATAAGGGCAGAGAACATGAGAGGAGACTTATAACAACATGTCACAAGGTCCAGTTGGACATGCATGGGACATTTGGGAAATTTTACATATAATAGAGTTTGGTTAAGTAAAGAAAAGCCAGGGGCATCTCGATGGCTTGGTCAGTTAAGTGTCTGTCTTCAGCTCAGGTCATGATCTCAGGGTCCTGGGATCCAGTCCTTCATCTGGCTCCCTGCTCAGCAGGGAGTCCACTTCTCCCTCTCCCTCTGCCCCTGCTCATGCTCTCTCTCTCTCAAATAAAATAAATAAAATCTTAAAAAAAAGAAAAGAAAAGAAAAGCCAGGTTAAGATATATTAGCATCTGTCTGTTACTTTCTTCAGGATGATCTTTGATAGAAACTTAAACATTTATTTCCCACTTTAAAACATTCTTAATCTCTCTCTTTAGAGTGGAATGAGCTAATAACTAAAAATCTTAAGTTCTGGTCTTTGATTTATAGAACTGGTATCTTTCAACCACCCAGGAGCTGAGACGGATGAAAATAAATATATGTTAAATTAACTAACCAAAATGAAAATTCTCAAAACATTCACAAAACACTTTTACGTTTATAATCATCACAAATCCTCATTAAAATGAGGAACTATTTAGACAAAAAAAAAAAAAAAAAGAGAGAGAGAGAGAGAGAGAAGAAGAAAGAAAAGAAAAAGGCTACATTGAGGTGCCTAGGTGGCTCAGCTGGTTAAGCGTCTGACTCAGGTTTCAGCTCAGGTCGTGGTCTCGAGGTTGTTAGATCAAACCCTGTGTTGGGCTCTGTGCTTAGTGTGGAATCTGCTTGAGATTCTCTCCCTCTCCTTTTCCCTCTCTCCTTCCCCTTCTGCCCCTCCTCCCACTCGCGTGCGTGCACTCTCTTTTCCTAAAATAAATAAATAAATAAATCTTTTTTAAAAAAGCTATCATTAAGATTGTGATCTGAAGTATATGCTAACTAGGAGTTTCTACGTCTGGGAAGTGTACAATTTAGAATCATTTACTCCCTCGTAGCCCCACAGTATTTTGTCTCTTCTTGTAGCACCTAAAATAGTCTGTTCTTTTCTTCTATATTAGCCTCTCACCTTTCTCACCACTGCTATAATTAATTGTGAGCTCAAGGAAAGAGACCTGATTCCTTTTCCTTTTTTAAACCACAGCTTCCAGTTCTACTCTGGGCCATACACATTGGAGGCATCAACACTATTTTTATGAAAAGTCTGAAAATGGATTCCTTAGGACAGCTCATTAGAGCTCAAGACAAATTTGTACTAAGTAGGTTTGTACAAACCTATATAGTTTGTATATAGCTTGTATATACAAACCTAATAGTACAAATTTGTAGTACTATACAGTACTATAGTTTGTATATAGCTTGTATATACAAACTATAGTACTGTATAGTACTACAAATTTGTACTATTAGGTTGAACTACTCACCATCATCTACAATGGATCCGAAACCTGTGACAAATACACTTGTTTTAGGTGGCAACTTTACAGATGAATCCGGAAGGCAAACTCTCTGGACTATATTTGAAAACTCAACTCGAGTAGTAAGCTGAGCCAAAGCAATGTCATTGTCATTTGTTTCTCTGTGGTAGTTTTCATGAAGGATAATTTTCCCCAGGCTTCGTTGCACTGCAGGTGGTGTTATCGTTGTACCAAAAGTAGCAATCCATTGACTTGGCTCTTTATTTCTGCAAAAAATTAAAGGGTCAGGTTTGTGATGTTTAAGTGCATCCTTTAAAAGAGACTGAGATTGTATTTCTCCCAACTATTGGGATTATGCTCCTGAAAAATCTCTTTGGTGAGAGAATTTGCAGTTGTTGTTCTTATGGTAAATAGAGTTTAAAATATTTAATGAGACAAGCGAGTGTATGAAAGCCTTCAAAAGTATTTCATCCTCTAAAATTAAAAAGAACACAGTAACCAAATGGAATTTTCATGCTTTTTTGGATTAATAATAGTAATGGATATTTTACAATGAATTGCCAATCTTTTAATTCTTTGTTTATTAAAAAGATTCTCTTTCTTCTATAATTTCAATGAAATGCATAGAAATTAATTTTGATTTGTTTTGGATAATATGGATACTAGGAGGCATTTTCCCCCTGTATCAGACACTCCATCCATTCTTACTTTTCAACTCACTAGTTGGCTCTAGTTTACTGTGTCTTACTGTGATCTTTGACACAAAGTGTAATCTTCCCTGCTTCACAAACCCTTATGTGTACGCAGGTTTGTTTCTCTGCCCTCTGCCCATACACTGTCCCGATATTCAAGAGCTAAGCAGATCTAACTCAATGTCTTTCAGTTAGAGGCTCTTCCCTACCCCGCCTCCCCTTCTCCGCCTTTTGATCTGGCCTGGTCAGTCTCCCTTAGTATTTTTTTTTTTAAGACTTTTATTTTATTTATTTGACAGAGAGGAGAGAGATCACAAGTAGGCAGAGAGTCAGGCAGAGCGAGAGGGGGAAGCAGGCTCCCTGCTGAGCAGAGAGCCCGATGCGAAACTCAATCCCAGGACCCTGAGATTATGACTTGAGCTGAAGGCAGAGGCTTTAACCCACTAAGCCACCCAGGCACCCCATCCCTTAGTATTTCTGAGGCTCTCTCTCTACACAGAAGCGTTTCTCTCCCACAAGCTTCTATTATAAGCAAATTCTATCTAGCTCTATTATCCCTTTACCTCCTCTTCTTCCCCAAAGCTCAGTTCCCTGTTTTTCTAATTATCTCTGTGAAGAATGACTAAAAAGATATAGAAACTTGAAATTGTCTATGTAAAGGAAAATTACTTACAAGGAAATCACACAGAGAAGAATTCATAAGGGGTTTCCTTGTTCATGTAAGATTACAGTGTTGGTGAATCATGAACTTCTAAGTGTATTGAAAAACCTGAAAGATCAGTGATTTTCAAAGTATTCTGCACTGCCTCAGGGATGAGCAGGCCTGGTGTGGGTAGGAGTGAGAGGAGGAGAAGGGGTGGGTGCCATAGGGACCTGGAGATGGGGAAGGCTGTTTTGCTTATTTATACTTTAAAGGAAGATTATATTTGATGCAGAAATCTTAGGGATGAAACATTCTTTTGAATACTGGAATTCTGGAAGATGTGAAGAAATACATGACTTCAATCCTTAAGGAGTCATAAACTAATTGAGTAGATCAAACAGAAATACCCTCTCTCTTCATGTATTGTCCTCCAGAAAGGGAACCTCATGGAATAGGCCCAATTTGGTCAATGCTTTATGGATAGAGACACCAAGACTCAGAAGTTAAATGGCTTACCCAGGTGAATGATACATCCTGTGGGTTAGTGTCAGAGAGAGACGGCCTGTGACTCCTGACATGTTGTCAGGAACTTTGTCCCCACCCACAGTGTGGCACAAAGACTGAGATCATTTTTCACGGACACACAGGTGCTAAGATTTGTCTTAAACGCAATTTTTAAAAATACACTATTTCCATAGAAAAAATACACTTACAAAAATTTCAAAATTATTTGGGTAATTATGATATTGTCTTCAAAGTACACTGTATTTTTCCTTTGCAACAGTATAATGCACTGTGCAATTACACAGAATTATATCACTGCCCAAATTGAGCCCTTCCTCTTCAAGATTACCACCTTTCCCAACTGTTTTGAATTATCACTATTGGCATAAAATATGCTCTATTTTTTATCACATTTTTTAAAAAAATCCTTCCTTTGGGTCCGCAACCACCGTTAACTATCAAATTTCTCTGCTCCCATTCATTTAAAAACTGCCTGAAAGTGGTATCGAAACTCACGGTATCCAAGTCTTTCTTCCATTCTCTCTTGAATTTATTCCCATCCCCGTCATACCACTAATACTGATTTCTCTTATGAAGGTCACCAGTTATCTCTACTTTATCACACTTAGCAGCGGATTCCTGTTAGGTCTGTTGTCACACAGAGACTGCCCTGGACCTGCTGAGATGTATACTTCAATTACTGTATCTTATATTCTTCACTAGATATTAATAAATTGACATTCTGGGTTTATTTATGTTTAATTTATGTAAATAGAGGTCAGTTATAAACTAAAATGGAGGACACTCTCCAAAACAAGTGTAAGGATTGGAGGACTATGTGAACCCCCAAAATCGGAAAGCCTTAAATTAGTGGAACTCAAGTTCCCCTAAGGAATAATGTTAGTTATTCTGAGGATTGTAAATGTATATAAGTGAATCCTTTTTCTCTTCTCTAGTGAGAGAGTGACAATCACCTTAAATTCCTTAGGTCTCATTACATCTCATTACATCTCATTACATCTCTATCCATAAAGAAAGGTGTAGCCATTTTGGAACAATTTGGATGTTACCCTTAGAAGAATGGTCAAGACTCTCCTCATATTACCAAGCATAGTTTTCTCTGAAAGGGAGTGTGAACAGTGCCACTGGCCAGGGCTTTATTGAGAGCTTTTGTCTTTTGAGAGTTTAAAAGAAACTTCAGGGAGGAAAGATGGTGTGTGCTTGACCTCCTGGGGCAACAGGGTGCCTGGGTAGATCGATGTATGTGAATTGACACAGCTGAGTCTTAAATGCTATAGCTGTGAAAGTCCAAGAAGCACACTCCTATCAGGTCGTATAGGACCAGTCTTCAATACGGTGGGGACAGTGGGACAGGTGACAGGTCCCTCTGGTTATCTACACACCTCTCTGGATCACACAGCCCACATGGGTTCTTGAAGGAAGAGCTCCAAGAGTGATACCCTTCATTTTTTCTTATTTTTAAAGTGATGGTGGATGTTGACAGAGGGAGTATAGAGAAATCAGTACTCAGGGGAAAAGAATGATAACAGAAGCAGCTGAGTTTTCTCCTTGCGCATGTGGAAGAGTTTATACTTGTTATGTGTGTAACAGTCAGTCTTTACACTAAAATAATTTATGATATAGTAGGAAAGATAACACTAGTGTCATGATAATATAGGAAAATATGTGCTAGGAACCATGAGAGTGATACAAACCAAACATCATAAATATTGAGAAAAGAGAGAGGGGAGCATATGAATGAGGTGTAGAGCAAGCCTAATGCATTCAGAGGACAGAACAGGATCCATTCTGAATGGAGTAGAGGGGAAACTGGTGAGCTGGACTCTTCCCAAGTGCTGAATTGGTGACAGTTGATGACTGGGCAAGGAAGACTCACAACAGCTCTGTGAACTTACCTGTGGAAGCAGTGAGCTGCTGTGAGCAGCCAGGTGTTACTGATGAGGCTGGCTCCGCACTGATGGCCTGCCCCTATGAGCTGGAGGCTGACCTGCCATGGCCACTCCCCTTCCAGAGCTGTTTCCCTCCCTTGGACAATCCTTTCAGTAGAGGTGGATGCTGGTAAAGGCATGTTTGAAGATGTCATCCTTATTCCACAGCCTGTCACAGAAATATATGTTAGCTTGTTTTCATGAAAAAGAGGAGAAAAATAATACATGTTGATTTGCATTAGGTGCAGATGCTTTGGTAGTCCATTGTGCCTGCCGTTTTTAACCCCTTCCTAGGACTCAGAGTCTGAGGCTATATTGGTAGTGCCTAATACTTATTTCCGTTCCCAACTTCCTCTTAAAATAGGCATAGAAGTAACACTAATATAAATAATATCTGCTAGTTTTGAGCCAGGACTTACATGTAGTGTTACATATATTTTCTCTAATTTTCACAACAACTGTCTATGTTAGGTGTCATCCTCATATTGTAGATGAAAAATCTGAGTCTATGGTATTTTTCAAAGGCAAAAGGAGAAAAATCACCACAACTTACGGAAAGATAAGAAAAAAGTTATAAATTCTGGTAAAAACTGCAATATCCAATGGGGTTTGAAAGGAACTTCTTGGACTACCGAAGCTCTAACCTGTGAACCAGAATTGTGTGGAGAATCCTGGTAAGCTTGACAAAGCCCTTGGCTCCCCACTATTGTGATTCCCCAGCCCAGGAAATAAAGCTGCACTGCACTTGTTCCTAGCCAAGCAGAAACTATAGTTTAAACCATCCCACTGTGACTCATAAACTCTTTTCTTCCTCTGTATGTATGCAGAAGCCACATTTCCTGGCACACAATCCTATTGAGAGATACAGAAAAGATGAGAAGTTCTATGAAAATGTAGTTACCCCATGAAGTGGTCTGAATGTGAACCCCTCAAATTTATGTTAAAATCCTAACCCTTCAAGGTCATTGTATTAGCAGGTGGAGACTTTGGGAGATGCTTAACTCACCAGGGTGGAGCCCCCAGGAATGGGATTAGTGCCTTATTAAAGAGTCTCCAGAGAGATCCCTAGCCCCTTCTGCTCATGGCATGATGATACTTGAAATCTGTGAGTTGGAAGAGGTGCCTCACTTGACCATGCTGGCATCCTGATCTGACACTTCCAGCCTCCAGAACTGTGAGCAATATATTTCTGCTGTTTCTAAACCACCCGGTCTATAATAGTTGGTTACAGCACCAAGAATGGACTGAGATGCCTCATGAAAGCAATTTAAACAGTGAAAGGAAGAGCACTGGCATCAGTGCTATAATTGGTGGTGCAAACTGGGAGGTTGATGTAGTTTTCATAAACTCTACATCTAAGATCAAAACTTAAGCCTGCATCCAACTGTATAGCACAGTTAGGATCCCCCAAATCAGATGATATATAAACTCAGAAGAGAGACACATCTCTGAAAGTTATTTTCTACAAAAAAATTTAGGATATATGTTTGGTATCAGCCAAGTTGTGCAAGAAAACATGATCTTAATGTAACAAAAGCAGCCAAACATAAGGGAGAAAATATGCAGTGAGGAGAGAACACATAACATAAGAGCTGTCTGTAATTAAATAAAATTCAAGAAATCATAGGCACATTATAGCAGATATAAAATCCACATAGAAGAAGAGAAAAAGTGACACTAGACAGCTGAGATAAGTGGTTTTGGGGAGTACAGAATGGGTAAGATCTTTCTGAATGCAGAGGAAAGTGGCCTGAACTGGAGCTAGAAATGATGATTCACATGGAGGGCAGAAAATGGAATTCAAATAAATCATCTGTGTTCCTGAGGAACAAAAGAAATAAAAAAAGAACAATTGGAATGAAAATCAATCATCAAATTTATAATGGAAGAACATTTTTCCAGAACAAGAAAAAAGTAGTATACAGATTGAAAACATTCATAATATCTAGTCAGAATTCAGTGAAAAATATTACATCTCACTCTCTTGGCAAAAACTTATAGGGAAAAGATTTCCTACATTCACCCCAGAACAAAAAAGGCAACCTATGTAAGAATAAAAAATGCAACAGTCTTAGATTTCTTCTCTACAACAAAACACTAGTAGAAAATGGAGTAATGTGTATAGAATTTAAAGGGGAAAGTGTATGACCCAAGAAGAAGTTGAGATAAAGGAAATGGAAGGGGTAAGACAGAAAATGTACATGCCAGATATTTCAGCAAGAATGCAAGAAAACTGAGATATTTTAACAGAAGAAAACCTAACTAGTTACCACTTTAAAACGTTCTCTTGAATTATTAAATTATTAAAATACAATGTTAGAAAGATAGTTACAAAACTTATAATATCAAGAATACTATATAATTTTTTTTTTAACTACATCCTGCAAGTCATAAAACTTGAAATTGTAGGGGCATCTAGGCGGCTCACTTGGCTGAGCTACTGACTCTTGATTTTAGCTCAGGTCATGATCTCAGAGTCCTAGGATCAAGCCCTGCATCAAGATCCATGCTCAATGGAGAGTCTGCTGGAGATTCTCTCTCTCACCCTCTCTCTGCCTCTCCCCACTGTGCTCTCTCTCTCTCTCTCTCTGTGTCTTGCTAAAATAAATGTAAAAGCTAAAAAAACCTTGATGTTGTATTTGGTATAAATTTTTAAATTTAAATGTTTTAAATATTAAAAATAAGCAGTAATAAAAATACCAAGTATTTGGTTTACAAAAACATAAGATGAGCAAAAAAGGCTTTATAAATTCTACTTCTAACTTTTCTGTGGCTTTTATTCATTATCTTTGTTATGAAATGGATAGTTAATTATAGGTTTTGGAACTTACGGCTGTTGAGAAGATTCCTCATCTTTTTACTGTCAATAGCTGGAATAAAGAAAACATTGAATTAGTTGGTAGAAGAATATGTTTATGTTTTTATGTGATTTTGTTCAAATGGTCACTATAAGAAATGCTTATTATCCAAAGCATCCAAATTTCAAAAGGGTATGAGATTTTTCATAGCCAAGTAATATATACATAATTCTGATTTGATTTGGTCCAAAATGTATAATTTTACTTTAAAATGAAAAGAAAGCATTTTGTTGTTTTCTGATTTTTGCTATGATATCTGAAAAAAAAAATTGAAAATTAGGAAAGAATGGTAAAGATAAATGTCCCTCATTGCCTTCATTGGGAGCTCCAGTATAACTTGAGGATGCAACCTCCAATTCCCATCACAACTGGTGTTCACTATATTAGATGTACCAGCCAATGTGTGTTAGGCATATAACTGATGGCCAGTGTTGAAAGGGCAGCTCCAGGGAACTAAGGGCATCGTAGGTCCCTCACAGCCCAATTTCTAGCCCTGGTCTACAAAGGATAGGAATTCACTCAGTGCAAGTTGATGGCCGCCTCTCACTGCGGATTCTTCCTTAAGGTGAATGTTGTAGAAGGTTGCAGCTCAGGCAGCAGGCACCAGAGGCGCGAAGAAGCTCTTTGGCATACAGCCAGTCCTGGAACCCCACCCATACCACCTTATGCCTCCCTTCTTTGACATCTCTTTTCCCTTTAAGCTTCTCCTCGTGTTCATTTTAGTTTTTTGTTGTTGTTGTTGTTGTTTTTTTGTTTTTTTTTTGGTTTGGTGTTTTGTTCTACTTTGGAATATAATTAACATTTAAGGTAGGTACCATACTCCATTATTTCTAATTATTTCATGAAAGTTGTCATTAATATGTATGAGGATTCTATCTCAAAATGGATTTTAAGGATTTTCCTGATTTCTAACAACAGAGAAATTACCTTTTTTTCTTAAATTCATGGATGCTTGAGGGGAAAAGACTTTCCAGTCCAAAGGGCAAGTCTTATTTCTTGGTAATAGATCAGAAATAGATGTCTTTGAAGCACTTAATCAGAACAGTGAACCCAAATGGAACACCTATTGTGTGTGAGACTTATGCTAGTGTTTGGGGGGAGGGGTAAGGAACTAAAAAGGTACAGTACCTGATCTTGAGACTTAACATTTGAAACACATTATTATGCCTCTCAGCTTGGATTCCAACTAGCTGTGAGGTAGTTTAATTAACATTTTGATGTCATTTTCTTCTACTTTTGGGGAAAACCAAACTTTTCCGATTTTTTTTTTTTTTGTGAGGAATAAATGAGGAAATGAATGAAAGATCATTTTAAATTGGAAATAATCTAGAGAACCTCTTCATAGGTCATGTCAATGGTTTGTCCTTCAGGGGTAAACCTTCATAAAGATGTTTGTTTCCCTGATATTGTAGAAGATAACCCCTGGAACAGACTTGTAAAGACCTCTGGAAGTCAGAACCCCTGTGCTTTAGTTTTGACCCTAAGGCTTGCTAATCCCATGTCTTACATTTTCCTTGAGTCTCAGCTTCCTTAAATTGGCAGAAAATAATACTTAGCCTCTCATGCTTTTGAAAAGATCCAACATGGTATAAGGGAAAAAACTTAGAAATCTTAGTGAAAGCCCTAATCAAATATGAAGATAAATTCCTAAAATTAAACTTTGCCTAATAGTGAATTTTTGTTTTAGTTTTATTCTACACTGATATGTGTATATCAGTGGTGAAGTCTTAAAATGGAAGACATTGACCTGAATTCTTATGAAAAATAGAGAGGATTACAAGGGCACCACAAAGATAGTAAAAGGACTTACATGTGAGTGTAAAGGATGGTTTGTTTATAGTCAAAGGTAACTCTTTTGTCTTCAGACTTTGATATAAAATCCTTTCAATTTTTTTCTTGATTTGCTCAGCACTATCAGTAGATGGGTATCGAAACATGAGGACCATAAGAATTTTCATGCCGTGTTCATCTGGACTGAAGAGCAAAAAAGCAGATAAAGCCACCTCTCTAGTCATTAACTACTTCTACCTATTAAGGTTCACACTAAATTTTAAAAAACAATGGGTGAAATATGTGTATATCAGATTTCTAAATTATCTCTAGAAATATTGGCTCAGATACGTAGCTGAAAAAAATTATTCTTGCTCTTTACTTAGCTCATAGTCTGCTGGGGGGTGGGAGAGGAGGAGACGTTCATGAAATCATGCTTTATATACACTTAAACAATTTGGTTTTCAAGACATTCTGAGACATCATAACCAACATCATTTTTCAGCAGTGGTATGGCAGAGACAATGCTCTGTGTTCATGAAACCCAGTTACCCTTGTCTCCTGAGCACAGAAGTAGATTTCATTTCCTGGCCTCCTTTGGAGTTTATTGGAACTCTAGTGAATTCTGGACAATGGAATGTGGGCAGAAATGATGTACCCCACCTCCAGCCTGGCCCCTGACATCTCCCACACTACTCTCCATGCTTTCACTCTTCCTGTATTTGCCAACCAGATGCCGAAGATCCAGTAGGCAATTCCATTCTACATCTCTCCCAGCACCCACGTCCCTCCTGCCACTTTTGACTCTTTGGACTATGCCATGGAAATGAAGTAAATCTTTATTGTTTTAAGCCATTTATTTTGGGGGATTTGATGGTCAGTTAATATGTGTTTGATAAGTGGATAATTGGAGAAAACACTTATTAAAGGAAATCTTTTGATAAAGGGAGCACGTATTGTACTATAATGTATAGGTCTAGAAAGCCTCCAGTTGCCCTTTGAGGATGATTTTAACCTTAAAACACATAAAGAATTGAAGAAGGAAGGAAGGAGGGAGGGAGAAAGTAAAGCAAGGAAGGAACAAAAGTAGAGAGGGGGAGAGAAGAAAAGGCAGGGGCTCCCTAACCACATGTATATTTACTCTACCATCAAGAAGTGAAGCAGACAAATAAGTATTACAAATACTTATATTTGTATATTGATTGATAGCCACAGAAAATTTTAAAACTTTTCATCAAAATAGGTAGAAAATAAGATACATTATTCCAGCAAGTGCCAAGCATTTTGGACATCATATAAAAAGTATATTTGAGATGGATTTTAATAAATATTGAGTCTCTTACAATAAATATATGTTCAATTTATGCATATTGCATTTTATCAGAACATAAAAATGAAAAGGTATTAGAAATAATAGTAATCCAGTGGCATTAAAGAAAAACCTTATTGCAGAGAAAGTCATCGTCCGTTGTTGTTGGATAGACTTAGAATCAGGATAATCAAAAAGAGCTGGTCTAAATTCCTCTTAGCCCTGAGCTGAAGGAGTAGGTAAGTCACCAGTGCCATTAGTCCCCTTCCAACGCCTAATAACTGACATTGCCTCTTGACATAGAGAGGACTTTACATCTTCCTATTGTAAGTAGGAAATGTCTATGCAGTATAAGCTGGACTGCTCAGGATTTATGAAATCTCTATCTTCCTGCAAAGATTTGCTTGGAGGAGCTGGGCAGTCAAGTTGATGGGGTACTTCTTAAGGGTACAGGTTTGAAGTTGCAAACTAAGTTTACATACCTCAGTTTGATAACATGAGATTTGATAAACCGACCCCCTCCAGAAGATCGTCGAAATATCCTAAACATCTAGTTAGAAAAATTAAACAAGAGAAGTATTAGTAAAAAAAAAAAAAAAAAAAAAAAGTTACTCCTAGAGAGTTGAGGCAAAGACAATTTGGTTTATTCCCAGATTGGAACTGGTTTATCATAGTGGTAAGACTAAAAGAAGTTCTAATCTTGCAGAAACGAATAACCTTAACAAAATTCTGCAATTTTGTTACGCCTCTGTAGAACAGGATAACAATATCTACCTCATAGACTTGTTTTAAAGAGTAAATGAAATCATGTTTATCACACATTTCACACCTTGCCTGGTGTACAGTAAACTATTGATAATGTTCATTTTGATTATTGTCAAATTATTTTAAGTATCTATGCTATTTTTAAAGGAAGCATCCTCACTTTTAATTAATAATTTAATTTAATTTATCTTTTTGAGAGGGAGGGAGAGAGTGGGCATGTGCAGGGAGGGGAGGGGCAAAGGGAGAGGGAGAGAGAGATAATCCCAAGTAGTCTCCACACGCAGTGAGGAGCCTGATGCGGGGATGGATTTCATGACCCTGAGATCACAACCTGAGCTGAAATCAAGAATTGGACACTCCACCGACTGAGCCACTCAGGTGCCCTGACATCCTCACTTTTAAGAAAGCCCACCCTAAATTTGTCTTATTCCCAGATATGGAAACTAGCCCACTATTTGTATCAACTCATTGCTTTCTTAAATGATTATCCCATTACTAAAGCATTTGACACAATAAGTAACAATACGTGTCCTTTGACTCTGACACCCTCACTTGTTAGTCACCTTTGTGTCACAGGCAGGCTTTCACAACTGGTACCATCTTTGGGCATAAGTTTCACCACACTCCATACCATTAGCATTTTATTACTCAGCTTTTCCAGCCTGAGCCATTGAAGGCTTTAGATGCTCAGTGAGCTGATTTCCTGGAACCTAATTCTCAGAAGACTGTTGAGGCGGTGCCTCACAATAAAAAGCACTGGACTGAGTCAGAAATCAGAAATTACAAGTCCACATAAGTTTACATAAGGCCCATCTCCCGGTAAATCTTACCGCCTCCCCAATACTACATTCTCTGGGAAAGGGGAATATTGCCTCCCCTCCCTCTGACTCCTTTAAACTAGTAACAATGCTCAGTAGATATTATCAACTAAATACTGAATCTTCCTCCCTTCCTCCAATTCCACTGCTATGTTCTGAATTCAGCTCCTTCAAAACTCGTGCCTGGGCCTCTGCAGTATCCCCTACTGACAGGTTTCTGTGATTCTGCTCTGTCTTCTCTCCTCTCAGTTGTTCCCCCACAATACTACCAACCAGGGTGATATTCCTGAAGTGCAAATCCGAGTATGTTATAGTCCTGCTTCAAGCCCAATGTCTCCCTCAGTGTGAGCTCCACAATCTTATGCCTTCATTAACCCTTGTCCCACCTCTATCTTCAAAGCCTATTTTCTTATCTACTGAATGACTTGCTCTTTCCCAATCCCACTAGACTGGTTCACACCTTTATGGCTTTGCACATTCATTTCCTCTTTCTACAATGCACTTCTTTCCTCTGGCAATTGCTTTAATGACAATTCTGTTACCATCCAGACACTCTAAGGACAAATAAATTATCTTTGACTTGCCCTCCTCAAAGTTCAACACTCCTTTATTTGGGCCACCC
>CM052899.1:128672387-128712767 GCA_028534135.1 Potos flavus | reverse complement strand
TTTTTTTTTTTTTAGAGATTATTCTGTTTAAAATAAGAGAATCTAAGCTAAAATGGGGGAAAAGTTCACCTTAAAATCAGATTTCACTTGGAGTCCTTGGTTTGAACTCCAGCATCAAAAAACAAAATGACATGTTTGAAATAATACTTGTGACTCTGACTAATAGTACATCCAGTCACTATCTTCCACAAGCTTGGGCTTACACCGTCCCTCTGGCTGGGAACTGCATGCAGATTAAGTCCTCATGAAAAATCAGTAGTTACTGGATGGCAGCTAGGGAATCCCTTCCCAGGTCCACCCATGAAAATAAGTCAGGCAAGTTCTGCAGATTTTTTGCTACTGTCAGGGGAATATGTAACAACAGAGGGTGAATACACCAATAAAACAAATCCCTGTCCCTTTCTCTCCAAGAAAACTTCCTGCTAGTTCAAAGAGATTTTTCCTTCCTCTGAACTCCTAAAATACTTTTCATTCACATCATATATATCTGACAAATATATTCTGTACTGTGACAGCTCTCATATTGCCATATTGTCTTGTTGTCTAAGCTATCTACTTTATATTCTTTTCCATGCACAGACTTTCATACATAAACTATATTATAAGCTCCAATAAGTCAATAAGAGAAAGACAATTATCATATGGTTTAACTCATGAAGAATATAAGAAAAGTGCAGAGGATCATAGGGAAATTGAGGGAGAAATGGAATAGAAAGAAATCAGAGAGGGAGACAAACCATGAGAGACACAACTACAGGAAAGAAACTGAGGGTTACTGGAGGGGAGGTGGGTGGGGGGATGGGGTAACTGTAACTGGGTCAGGCATTAAGGAGGGCACGTAATGTGATGAGCACTGGGTATTATAGGCAACTGATGAATTCTTGAACTCTACATCTGAAACTAATGATGTTCTGTATGTCGGCTAACTGAATTTAAATAAAAAAAAAAAACTCCAATAAGGAAGAGACTGTACTATTTAGACCTTGGCATCCGTCATAGTCTCGCACGAAATGGGTGTACAATAACATTTTCATTAACTAATTGATTCTGGCTTCCATAACTGTGAGAGAATAAATTCCTATTGTTTTCAGCCACTAGTTTATGGTAATTTGGTACAGCAACACTAGGGAACTACTATAAAAGGTATCAACACTTATTGTCAAACTATAGAGGTTAAAACATTGTAGTATTGACACAGTGGAAAACAAGATGATCAACAGAACAGATTAAAAAGCAGAGCAACATCTTGATTCACACATGGAAACTTGACTTATGGCAGAGATGGCATGGCAGATCAGACAAGAAAAGACAGACTGCTCAATCAGTGGTGCTAAGAGAAATGTTTATTTATTTAAGGGGGAAAATGAAATTAAATCCCTAAGTCAAATACATATGCAAATATCAATTCTATGTAGAATAAAGAAGGCTTAAATGCAAAAAGGAAAAATGATTTTTTTTTAAGACAGTGATATCAGGATCAGAAAGGATTTCTTTTTTTTTTTTTTTTTTTTACACATAATGTATTATTTGCTTTAAGGGTACAGGTCTGTGAATCATCAGTCTTACACAGTTCACAGCACTCACCATAGCACATACCCTCCCCAATGTCCATAAGCCAGACACCCTATCCCCTCCCCCATCCCCCCAAGCAACCCTTAGTTTGTTTCCTGAGATTAAGAGTCTCTTAAGGTTTGTCTCCCTCCCTGGTCCTATCTTATTTCATTTTTTCCTTCCCTGCCCACCACGATCCCCTGCCCTGCCTCTCAAATTCCTCATATCAGAGAGATCATATGATAATTGTCTTTTTCTGATTGACTTATATCACTTAGCATAATGCCTTCTAGTTCCATCCACGTTGTTGCAAATGGCAAGATTTTGGGGGTTTTTTTGGTGACTGTATAGTATTCCATTGTATATATGTACCACATATTCTTTATCTATTCATCTGTTGATGGACATCTAGGTTCTTTCCATAGTTTGGCTATTGTGGACATTGCTGGTATAAACATTCGGGTGCCTGTGCCCCTTCAGATCACTACAAATATGTCTTTAGGGTAAATATCCAGTAGTGTGATTGCAGGGTCTTAGGGTAGCTCTATTTTCAACTTTTTGAGGAACCTCCATACTGTTTTCCAGAGTGGCTACACCAGCTTGCATTCCCACCAACAATGTAGGAGGGTTCCCCCAGAAAGGATTTCTTATACAAACACAAAGAACACTAATAATAAAAGAAAAGAATGATGTATTTAACTATACTGAAATTCACAACACTGTTTATTAAAATATAAAGAAAATGAAAAGCCAAGCCACAAAATGGAAAAAGATTCATTTCCCAAAATGAAGGATTTATTTCCCCAAAAATGTTTCTCTTTTTCCCAAAAAATATTTCTAAGAATAAATTAAAAGACAAAAATACAAGAGGAAATGGGCATATTACACTGTATGTAAGTAAAAAGACAAAAAAAAAAAGAAATGGGCAAAAAATCATGAGTAACTATTTATAAAGGACAAATGGTTGATATCCACTGATGAACATTATTAATAATAGGGAAAATGCAAATTAAATTCACAATGAATTACTATTATACATACATACCAGTGTCGCAAAAGTCAATTTTGTAGAAAATTTTCATGAGAAGGTAGGGCAACATGAATTCACTCCCTGCTGGTGGTGGTGCAAATGTCTACAAACCCCCTGGAAAACCATTGATTAGAATCTGCTAAAGTTGAGTCTGAGCAAAACCTATGACCCAGCAAACCACCTGCTTGGTTTATGACCTGGGAAGGCTCTTGCACTTGCACTAGGAGTACATGCATTAATCTGCAAGGATGTTAATTAGCTGATTGTTCATAATTATAAAAGTGAAAATAGCTGAAATATTTGTCCACCTTAGAATGAATTAATAAATAGTAGTATATTCTTTCTAGGATATTCTACACAGAAGTGAAAATAAATGATGTAGCTATAGCTACATGCAACAAAATGGAAAAATCTCAAAGACATAATGTTGAATGAAATAATGAAGTCACAGAAAGAAATAATATGATTATATTTACATAAATTTCAAAAGAGGCAAAATTGCATAATATGCTATTTGAATATGCATACCTTGGTGATAAAACCACAGAATGATTAAATCCAAATTCAAAATAGTTTTTAACTCTGAAGAAGAGAGGGAAATGGACATATAGCAGTTTCCTAGGTACTGGTAAGGTTCTATTTCTGAAATTTGGTGGTGGGTTCTTGGATATTCACTTTAAAATGTTTTACACACTTTCTAAAGTATAATGATATCCCAACAAAAATGAATGAAAGAAAAACTACCAAATACCGAGACACATCATTACGAAATTTCAGAAAACAAAAAGTAGGGTACAGAAGTTTCTAGAGAAAGAAGAGATTACTTAAAAAGTAATTTCTCATCAGCTACAGTGATAGAGTAATAAAAATGAAGCAAGGCCTCGGATCGTCTGAAGGGAAGTTTTTTCAATTTAGAGGTTTACATTCAAACTGTTACCTCTGTTACCTAAGCAGACTATAGAAATAAAGGATTTTTCAACATAAAATAATTCAGAAATGTTACCTCCCCTGAACTTTTTTCTTAAGGAATGTGCTTGAGGACATAACCCACCATATCAAGGAAAATATGATGCAAGAAGCAATGGCTCTCACACACTAGAGCAATCCTGTTTGGACCCAGGTTACCTCTCTGAAGTGGACCTAGAAAGCAACCAGTTCAAACTGAAGCTGAAAGCATAAAGTTTTGAGAAAGAAGAATTAAGGATATAAAGAAATAGTGAGACTTTGAACATATCTGAGGATATAGTAAAATGGTGGAGGACTTAAAAGAAATGAGTGAGTTCTATTCAAAATTGCTTTTGGGAACATTCTTGTGTGGCAACATAATTGTAAAAAACTCTGTTTTGTTAAATGACAAACACTATTTAAATAGCTATGGAAATGAAAATACTGAAATATATGTAATATACTGAAATATATGAAATATACTGAAAATAAATGAAAATATTGAAAATTCACTGGTTTTCAATATTTGGAATCAACCTATATAAAGATTAACTAAATAAAATGAAGTACTTTCCTACATTGTTAATAAGTCAGAGAAAGGAAAGTACACTGAGTGAAGGGTTAAAGTGTTAAAGTCATCTTTTAATAGAGCTAATCATAAATAATTATACTAATTCAGTCTTCTTTCTATAGAACTATTCCTTCTTGTTCCAGAATAACTCTGATAAGCTCTAAGGAGTACACTCTAGGCTAATACGCTGGGTTTTGCTAAACAAATCTATGGTCTCCACAAACATGGTTTTCATGGGACAAAAAATGGAAGACTATTCTATCTGACTTTCTGCTATGATAGGTAAAGATTTAGCTTGTCTAATATACTTTGAAAATTAGAAATGCCTTGATAAATGCATAGTTTTCAAGGGAAACCATGAGAGGTATAACTAGATTTGAGATTGATATCAAAAATTTTAGATGCGGGCACCTGGGTGGCTCATTCAGTTAACCATCTTCCTTTTGATTTTGGCTCAGGTCATGATCTCAGCGTTGTGAGATCCAGCCTGCACTGAACTCCATGCTGGGCCTGGAGCCGACTTACAATTCTCTCTCTCTCTCTGCCCCTCTCTGCCCCAATCTCTCTTTCTCTCTCTTTCAAAAAAAAAAATTACAGGTGCATATCTTGTATGTGATGCTTTACATGCTTTTAGAAACATAATTAAGAAAATGATAAGGCAAACATGGAAATTATATATTCTTATGTTAAAAAAGTTGAAGGAAAATGGACCAGGACAGAAAATCAAGAATTAAAAATAGGAAGAACATCTGTTTCAACCAACGCTTTTCTTGGTTGCTAATTAGTAGCCTATTCTAATCTACATATGTTTAATGGTATATAACATTATTCTAAATATTTTACATATGTTAAGTTATTTAATTCCTCACAACTATATGGCTTAGATATTATCCTCGTTTTACAGAAGAAGAGATTGACGCATGGAGAAACTAAGTTCTTATAGCAACCACACTTATAGAACCACACTTATAGAAAACCACATTCATGAACTTTTAAAATTTCTATTAGGCTTACCATTCTCTCAATCTGATGACTCCTTTCTATAAACTCTCTTGAGCTTTTCATTCCATAATTTTCTTTGTATTTTACATTTGTGATTTTAAAAGAGGCAAGGTAATAGAATGACTTATCATCTGAAAGATAAACATAACAAAAGATCTATGCTTAAATATAATCAGTTTCTAGTCCCCCAACCCCCAGAAATAGGTTTTCTATAGTGCAGTTTATTTCTTCTTGGTACAAAAGTTATTGTGGACATCTTTCAAACCTTTTGTAATTGTATCATTGTATGCAGCTAAAATAGAAAATTCAGGCCTCCAAGAACACTTTCAGAATATTTCTTTTACAGTGTTTATGCATATCAAAATTTTCATACAATTGGACATGCAAGATAGAAAATTAATATTGAAAGCAATTGCTGAAAGTCATGTAAAAATTATCAATTTCCTCAAAGAACTATAACATAGGTATATCTTAGGTAAGCTGTGTTATGAAGATATATTGAACAGGCTATCAGTTTTTTCTATGCTACTAATAGATATTAGTATTTATTGTTTTCACTTTTTGGCAGTCACTTCTCAATTCTCTGCAGTCTACTCTTGACATACCACTGAAACTTCCATTGTCAAGAACAGTCATAATATTGAATAGCCACCTTTTTTAGAGTCTTTTTATTTTTCTTTTTTTAAAAATCTTGCTGATTTTGCAGCCTTAATCATATTCCCTAAAACCCCATTTTTGGCTTTGTGGAGCCATATTCTAACTTTCTTCCTCCCTGACCACACCTTTTCAGTGACCTTGGAGAACTCTATTTCTACTGCTATCCTTAGCCACCCACTGTTCTATCCTTGCTCTGGTGGTGTAAATAACCCTTTCTGGGTGAGCCTAGCAGTGATGCCCTCAACCACCAACTATTTGTTGATGTTAAAAGATCAACTAGGTTGGTGTACCTGGGTGGCTTAGTTGGTTAAGCACCTGCTTTCAGCTCAGGTCATGATCCCGGGGTCCTGCGATCAGGCGCCCTCTCAGTAGGGAGTTCGCTTGTCCTTCTTCCTCTACTCATGCTCACCCTCTCTCTCTCTCAAATAAATAAAATGTTGAAAAAAAATCATAACTGGGTCACATTTACATTTTCAAGAGTTTATTTGAGCAAATAGTGACTCCAGTTGGGCAACACCAAACCAAAAGTGATTAGGAGCCCTCCACCAACAGGAGTGAGGGGAGATTTGTATAGAGAAGATGCAGAAGCAAAGCAAGGAAATTATTTGATTGGCTATAGCTTACGCAGTTGCCTTATATTGGTTTTGGAGGGGAAAAAAAGCATATGAAACTCAGCACATGATGTGCTTTGTCTTTAAAGATTAAGCTTTTCATTCTTCTTTCTCATTTTAAAGCTATATCACTTTTAAAATATTTTATTTATTTATTTGAGAGGGCAAGAGAGAGAGAGAGAGCACTAGCGGGGGGGGGGGCAGGGGGCAGAAGAAGAGGGAGAAGCAGACTCCCAGCTGAACAGTGAGCTTGATCCTAGAGTCATGACTGAACCAAAGGCAGATACTTAACTGACCGAGCCACCCAGGTGCCCCAAAACTATATCACTTTTAGATATGTCTATCCATGTAATAATGTTTACTATTGGTTGAAAATATGTAACACTGAACTCAATACTGGAACAAACAATAATTTAACATCAATAAGAGATTAGTAATTAAAATTTTCATATCATGCAAATAGCATTTTTTATACAAGAAAGAATTTCAAGATATTAAGTCATAGAGCACTTAGGCAATAGAAATGTGACCTGGATACTTACCCTCAACAACAAAATGAGTAACAATACCAATTGCAATTCCTATGATTGCTACAATTGCCACTGTGAAAAGAGCTAGACGTATAGGATCCCAAAATTGCTGTCTTCTTTGATATTCAACCCGTGGGTAATCAGCTTCTGAAAATTCAACTGGTCTGTGATATAGAAACAAATAATAAGACTATAAGAAAGTCATTATGGTTCCACTTTATGCCCACTTGTTATGTTCCTCTAAGAAAACAGTTTATACTGCTAACTAATAATAGGATACTTAGATCTTGAAAAGAACACAAGGTTTTAATTTGTATACACTTTCCCAATACCCCAGTCTCAGTATAAATTTTGGTTAAAGTTCTAAAGATATGACATTCAAGTGAGATATATTCCTACGGCATTTTTTCTGACATATCAGCAATTTGAAATTTGAATGGTGAAACATAAAGACTCACTTATTAAAAAGGTAATTTATAAATAACATTTTCATATTTTAATAAGGGAGTTTCTAGCAATAGATTTATACAATAATCTCATCAATTCTACTTGATTAACAATTTAAAAACTTAATATGAATACTTTTTTAATGACCTTAAGAATTTTCTTAATGATTTCTTTTAAAAGTAGTAACATTACTTTTGAAGACCTGATCATTGTTCTTTGTATTTTATTAGCACCTCCCAATGAAATCACAAATTGTAAATTGTACTTGATAAGACTCTAGTCCCCAAGAAGACTATTACCACTTGACTTTTACCTATCCCTACTCATGTACTACCTCCCCACTCAAAATATCTTAAGTTATTAAGATTATCAATCTCCAACTTGAAAGTTGGCATTTATTAACTTTATTTTCCAAATCCCTGAATAACATTCAATATTTAATATCATGCAAGTGAGATATTTTTATGTTTTTATATTTTTAATCTTATTTAACAATATTTATTGTAAACTTTATTCATTAAATGAGATAATAGAATTCTTAGAATAGTACCTACCACACTACAGCAATGTTTCAGGAGCAGTTCTAGATGCCTAGAGATATAAAGATTTTAAGATATACTCTTTGCCTATTGGAAACTCACTCTTTTACAAGAGGATACAGATGTGGGAACAAGTATTAATATATAGTGTGAAATGTGCCAAAATAAAACTTGGTGCAAGAATAGAAAGCAATTAACGTATTGGAGGTCTGTGTCAGGTTATTTTATCAAGAAGGTGACATGATTAAGCTTTGAGTGTTTAAAGTTCTCCAGGCATAAAAAAGGAGAAAAGAACAGAAAAAAATTACATGTGCAAAAAAAGGGGGGCTGCTAAGGATGTGAAACAGTATTTATTACTAATATAGTAGTATATTATTTTTATTTTATTCACTTGGAATATGTTCTGAAACCCCCAGTAGATGCCTGGAATTGTGAATAGTGCCAAACCTTGTTTTTTCCTATACATACATATCTATGAAAAAGTTTAATTTATAAATAAGACATAGTAAGAGATTGACAATAATAATAAAATAAAGCAATTATAACAATATACTGTAATAAAAGTTATGTATATATGGTCTCTCTTTCAAAACATCTTACTGTACTGTGCTCATTCTTCTTCTTGTGATGAGAAATGAAAAATGCCTATGTGATGAAATGAAGTGAGATGAATGACATAAGCACTGTGACTAGCATTAGGCTATCTACTTCTGACAAGTCAGAAGAAGGATCATCTGCTTCAGGTTGACCATAGGTAACTGAAACCACAGAAAGTGAAATCTCGAATAAACAGGAGGTGTGGGGGGTGCTACTGTAATTAGTACTGGGAGTGAAAATATAAAATACTGCTTTTGCCCTTAAAGAATTTGTGGTCTCCAAAGTATGTGCATGATTGCATGTTTTCTCAGCACTATTGTACTAGAAAGAGGATATGCTAAGGCTGGTGGACTGATTGGGTTATGAGGAGTCCCACAACTCGAAGTAAAAAGTTTGACTCTGCAGAAGATGGGGAGCCAATAAAAGTTTTAATCAGACTGAGAATTTAGGGTAATCACAGGATGAGGATTAGAACAGGAGTGCAGACAGGAAGACCAGTTTAAAGGTTATTTTGAAGGTACAGGAGAAAGATGGTGAGGATGGTGAGGACTTGAGCCAAGGCCGAAGCAGTGGGGGAGGGGGGAGAAGAGATGGATTTAAGTCCAGTTCTTGACTTTTGTTTCTGATTACTTAGTTGTGGGATAAGGAAAGGATTAATGGCTCCCTTGTTTTGATGTCCAGGTAAATGATTGTGCCTCCTGGCAAGATGAGAAAGATTAAACGAAAAGACAGTGATTTCAATTCAGACATCAATGTTGTTAATAATGACCAATGTGCTGTCCTTACACTCGGGTCTGAGCCAAATGGAAAGTACCCATTTTATGCCCTTTTCTCTTTGACTTATTTTATTTTAGTTGTGTCTCTGACACCTGTTTGCATGACTCTAATAAAAGCAACTGTTAAGGTTGGCACCACGCAGCCCAGAATAAACAAAAATTTATTAGTATCCCCATATACAGTACCTCCTTCCTCACCCTAACTGAAGTCTCCAAATACAAAATCTATGGTATTAAGCATTCTTGATTATTTAGTTTGTGGATATTTTGGTTGTCGCATTTTTTCCCTCACTTCCTTTTTTCCTAAGTTTTGTCAATTTGGTTGTTTTTATTTGAGCCCTTCAAGATGCAAGAAATGACAAGAATCAAATTCTGTCAAATTTGGGGGGTTATAGACACACAGTAAGTCATGATAACATTGCATCATGGTAAAGAAGATTTTTTTATTCCTGACATATTCCTTTGAATACATGAAAGATGAATGAAAAGAACACGGTCCAGATCCTAGATCCGAAAAATTATTTGCATACAAAAGCTAAAGAATTCTGAGAAGCAACTGTTGGTTCCAGTTTAAGATGACGACCCTGGAGGATCCTGAGTTTATTTTCTCTCACTGACACACAGAACCTACAGCTACATATGGAATGGACTCTGAAAAAACCTGAAAACTACTTGAGTGACTATGGCACTTCAGAAAGTGAGAAGGAAACCTTATGGAAATGGATAGGAGAAGCTGAGATATAATCTCATCATAAACCCCACTCCTGGCATGGCCATCCACAACTGGGAGGGAACACAAAACCTGGAGCTTTTTCCTGGGAAGCAAAGGGTTTGAATCCCACATTGAGCACCCCAACTTTTAAAACCCGAGAGAGGAGTTCCCAAAGCATCTATCTTTGAAAACCAGCCAGGCTCACCTTCGCAAGACTCATGAGTTTGTAGCAAACAGATAATGGCTTTGAAAGAGCTCCCCGGGAACTCCTCTGCTCCAAAGCCCAGCTCTCTCATTCTTATGATTTAACTCAGGTAGATACAGCAGACTAAGTATATTATCCCAGACCAAAACAATGTACATAAAAAAGTCCAGTCTTATACCTTTCTTTCCAGACAGTCTTTCAAATGCTCTGATGAAGAGAACAGACATAACCTCTAATAAAGCCCCCCTCCAACATGCCATTTGTGTAGATGACCAATTAAGTCTCTGAGTTATGTCTTCTTTTAGAGGCAGGTTCTTTGATGATAAGCACAGTAATCATACCTAAATAAATAGGTGAGAAAGCTTGCCTCCTCTCAATAACTAGTTGTAATAAGTTCTAAGATTATTATATCAAAGATGGCTCACTATTGGACATACAAGACTTAACGAAGAGTTCAGTCTTGAACTTTTAGGAAGTTTATTTAAGCAACAGAAATTGAGTTGCTTTTCCCCACTTTCTTTTAAAGAACTTTTCTTAAAATAGAGGGTTTTATAACAGATAAATTGTGGTTCTAACTAGCATAGTTTAAGCAGAAGTATGCAGAAGGAAGTAGGCAACCATTATTATATATTTGCACATTAAATGGCATGTGCGTCTTTTATGTTAAACCATAAAATGAAAATAGTCTATTTGTGCCTAAATTATTCTTATTCCAGAATTCTCAAAGTTAATCCATTTGTATCCTTTTAAAGAGTTAAACTGAAATATATGTAAGTGGGGACACTGGGTGACTCAGTTGGTTAAGTACCTGCCTTTGGCTCAGGTCATGATCCCAGGATCCTAGGATAGGGTTCCATGTCTCCCTCTCCCTTTGCCTGCAGCTACCCCTGCTTGTGCTCTCTCTCTCCCTATCTGTCAGATAAATAAATAAATAAAATCTTTTTTAAAAAAAGAAATATATGTAAGCGTATATGGTTCAGGTAGACTGTACCAGTCACAAGACAACACTCACATGGTAAGAGATATCCCCAAGCTAGAGTAAAACTTCCTTAGTCACCAAGCACAGCTACTAGATATTATTGAGATGGAATAATTAAAAGAGTCAAATGGCAAAAGGTTAATTTTTAAGTTCATAATTGGGATTTATTTTCTGCTTGTCATTTTGCTTGATAGAACTTAAGCCACTGATTTGAGATACTTTGCAACATATGTTTTGGTACAGTACCCTGTCTCTTTTTAAACTTTAATCTGTTTCAGTTAATTCACTTATGAAATTGGGATTTGAACCAGTTCATTACTGAAATACATTGATGTTGCTTTTCCCATTTCCAGACTTCATATTACAGTTGGTGTGTGTGTGTGTACGCTTGATTCTCTAAGGCTATATCACTGGAAAGCATTTATGCTATTATTGAATAATTATTTGTTGGTTTAGCATTGGTGTTGCTATTGGTGTTAACATTGATAGATTAATTCTCAGCTTCTCCAATTACTAATTGTAATCTGCTTTTCAGGTCACACACATATATATGTAATATGTATTTAACAATAACTAATAGAGATATTACATAAATGAAATGTCTCTATTATTTATATTATAGTATTTTATTTGTTGATGCAGAAGCAAAGCTTGGTCTATGCCTTGTAAACTTATCTATGTTCTCTGAACTCCACATAGACTAGACATTTTTCCAGTACTTTTTATCTCCCATAGTCTTACTATGTGACTATTGAGTTCATGGTTAAAGGTTGCAGAGTTACATTATCACATTACCATAATAATTACAATTAGTTTATTGATGTAAAATATGTCAAGTACTTTAAGACAAAACTCTGCTAGTATTGAATTTGGAACATACCCAGAGCCACATGATGCATGATCTGGTCAGTAGGATTGTTATATGTCCTGTTGGTATACTTAACTCAATTCTACTTAAGAAACTTTTATTATGTGCCTAATATAGTCCTAGCAGTTGGGATACAAGAATTCAAAAACAAATACACTTTGTATTCAAGGGGCTTATGGTAGAGTAGAAAGGTATAAAATAATAAAATGAATATGGTGTCATAGGAAAAAGAACAGATTTACCAACTACAGTGATAAATAAACATGGCGGATTGAATAATAAAGGTTGTTTAGGAAAGGGACAGAAAAGCATACAGGAAAGACTTCTTAGAAGATGTGATGACTGATCAGGGCCCTTGAAGGTCAAGGGCATTCTCCAGCATGTGCTAGTGGTTAAATACATCCTACTCCTGTTTACTCCTTGCTTGCAAGCAGAACAACTTCTTATTATCATAAAAGCACCTTTTTAAACAGGAGTATGACCACAGAATTTATTGGGAAGTCAAAGAAAACTCACCAATGAATAGTATTTTCACCACCACTCTAATAAAAAATTGATAAAATCAACAAAAGAAAATGATTCATGCATTTTGGGTAGAAGATGAGAAGTAAGAAGAGTTTAAGAGATTTTGGAAAACCATGTTAATGACTTAAACAGTCTAATTTAGTTCAGGTGACGGTAGTGCGGTTCTTTTGGGAAATCTCTTTTTATGGGAAGACTTGCCAATACTAGAAAATGTGAATCGAAACATTGGCAAAATGGTGGTTAGTAAAGGAGAGGAGCTCATTGTATTGTTGCAGCATTTAAAATAATACAGTCATCTATGATGGACTTGTGGGCTGCTTCCATAATTTGGCTATTGTAAGCAATGCTACAATAAACATAGGGGTGCATATACCTTTTTGAATTAGTGTTTTTGTTTTCTTTGGGTGAATGAATACTCAATAGTGGAGTTACTGTATCATATGGTATTTCTATTTTTAATTTTTTGAGGAATATCCCCACTCTTTTCCACAGCATCTGCACCAATTTACATTTCTTCCGGTAGTGCATGGGGGTTCCTTTTTGACACATCTTGCCAACACTTATTATTTCTTGTCTTTTTTTTTTCTTGTCTTTTTTATTTTAGCCATTCTGACAGGTATAGGGTGATATCTCATTGTAGTTTTGATTTGCATTTCCATGATGAGTAGTGATGTTGAGCGTCTTTCACGTGTCTATTTGTATGTCTTTGGAAGAATGTCTCTTTAGCTCCTCTGCCCATTTTTAAATCAAATGGTGGGGCTTTTTTTGGTATTTAGTTGTATAAATTTTTTATTTATTTTATATTTTAAACTCTTATCAGATATATCATCAGTGGATAAGGAAGATATGGTGTGTGTGTGTGTGTGTGTATGTGTGTATGTGTAATGGAATATAAAAAAGAATGAGATCATGCCATTTGTGACAACATGGATGGACCTAAATGAAATAAGTCAGACTGGGAAAGACAAATACCATATGACTTCACTTTGTTTCACAAAACAAATGGATAAACAGATAAACGATAAGCAGAATCAGATCTATAAATATAGAGAACCACTGAAAGTTGCCAGGAGGGAGGCAGGTAGGGGCAAGTGGGTTAAGGGGACTGGGAGATAGAGGTCTCCAGTTATGGAATGATAAGTCATGGGAATAAAAGGCACTACATTGGGAATATAGTCAATGATACTGTTGTAACAGTGTTTCATGGTGACAGATGATAGCTACACTTGTGGTGAGCATAGCATGACATATACAGAAGTTGACTCACTATACTGTACACCTGAAATTACTGTAACATTGTATGTCAACTACACTTAAGTAAAAAAATTATAATCAATCAATGAGTAATACAGTCATTTAAGTAGTGATGACACATATTTTCATGATGAGGCAAAATTTGCTTTAGACTTGATAAGAACTTTAAAGACTAGGAACACAAACGAAAGGACTCTGGCAAGAAATGCCCTTGGTTTTGTTCAAAAGGCCCATGAGGGTATATCCTAAAAATGTGATAGTAAATCACTAAAGCAGCGTGAAGCACTAGCAAAGTGGTGGGAAACTAGGGGAATTTCAAGTATGAGTTACTCATCAAAATTGGGTTCTCTATCAGCTAGATATGACTGGTTAGGCAGGTAATGGAGAAGGGCAAAGTTTCAGAGTGTGGGCAGTAATCAGATAGCACCCTGCTCCTTTATTGTACTGTGTAATAATTCTATACATTGCAGGGGGATGGGTATGTTAATCCCATTAAATCCTATTTACATAATGTAATAGGATACAAAACCATATAGGACATTCTAGGATATTGGTGATAATTTCTTGGACTTTCCAAAACTTCCTTTAAAAATTTTTTTTAGACTTATGATTTCTAGATCCAGCATAGGATCTATCCCCCTTTATAGCTTATCTTCAAATCATGATTGCCATCTTCTAAGCACCCAAAGGCAACCTCCTCCCATGCTATATTAGCAAGGTCAGCTCCACCTCTATGAAAGCAGCTATATGAACAACAATATTTGGTAATTTAATTCTTACAAATATGGGAAACATTTCCATAGTTTTTGTATGTCTTTCAAAAACACACCAGGCTCTTCAAAATCTTTTATTTTCTGGATGACTAAAAAAATTGCATTAGAGTGATCAAATCTTCTTCCTGAAAAAGATTTTATGGTTATTACGATTGCCAAACACACTGTTAATAAGACACCTTTGATTTAATTCATTCAGTCAACATATGTTCATTCGGCATCTACTTGTTTCAGGCACTATTTTAGGTAGTAGGGATATAGCAGGACAAAAATATATTCTCTGCTCTCATGTCTCCTGGTGAGGAAGACAGACAGTGAACAATACAAAATCTATATATACATGTAAAGTGTCAGGTAAGGAATAGAGAATGAATGGGGGTGGGGTGGGATTAAGGCAATCAGAGGAGACGTCTCTGCAAAGATGACATCCAAGCAGACACAGCAAAGTGAAGATGGAGTCATGCAAGTGTTTGAGGGAAAAGTACTATAAACAAAGGGAACAGTAAGTATGAGTGCCCTGAAGTGGGAGCAGATCTGGTATATTGACAGACGAGTGAGAAGGTCAGTGTGACCAGGATGCAGTGAGCAAGCAGAAGAGAGAAGCTGAGGTCAGAGAGAGTTATATAACAGTTCATAACCTAGTGAGCCACCATAAGGACTCTTTTATGTTACCCTGAGTGAGAACGGAAATGATTATAGAGTTTTGATCAGTGGGATGGACTGGTCTTCTTAAAAGGATCACTCTGTAGAGAATGGACTGTGGTAGAGGAAGAAGGTAGCATAAAGGGTAAAAGTAGGGAAACTTGCTAGGGGACCACTGCAGAAGTTCAGGTGGGAGATGATGGTGGCTTGGACTAGGATGCTAGCAGTGAGGAGATCAAAATATATAATTGGATTCAGAATATATTTTGAAGGCCTTGCTGACAGACTTTGCTGATGAATTGGTGCAGAATGTGAAAGAAAGTGTTAAGGAGGATTCCACCATGTTTAGCCTGAGCAGGGGAAAGAAACATTTCGAAGGTGCTGAAAACCCTTTCTCAAATTGATGCTTCATGGAACTCTACTGTATAACACTGATTTAAAACAGAGCTGTTCTGGAACAGAGAGGATATACGGAACTCTACCAGTATGTAATCTCCTCACTGAGACACATTCGCAAGAATCAACTGCTAAATTTCACATTGACATACAAACTCTTAACATAAGCCTGAAGATTCTCCGTGATGGAACCCTCAACAGATGGATCTGTCACACACCCCTTAATCAACTCTCTCACGTTCAATTCTCCAGCCTTTACCAATCATGCACCCAAGGAGCACTTTTTCAAGTGGCACTTCTATAAAGTCTTTTCAACATAGGAAACTCCTGAGCAGGCTTTGACCTGTAAGGAATCAGCAGACAAGTGGTAGACATAGACTTGAACCATTTGTCTTTCTGTCACAAGGCCTCAGAAGAGGTAGGCAAAGTTGGGATCTAGAGAATATAATCTTGATAGAGAGACCTGCTTCCTCTGAAACTGGTTGCAGATACAAATGTATTTGTGAGTATGGGGGTAGGGATAAGAAGACTACTTTCTTGATTTTACCCAGGAACATACAGATTCTCAGAATTCATAGTTAAATATAACTTATCATTAATCCACTTCACTTACCAATGCTAAAGTCCCCTTTATCATATCACTACTCTAGCCCAACCTGTTCTTAAAGCCCTTTCTTCTTAACTTCTTTGAGGAAGCTCCTCTCACCGTTAAGTAACCAGATGATGGTTTTTAGGAATGCATTCCTAAACATTGCATCTATGTAACTAGTTATATTTCCTTAGAAGGATCTAATCCTTCTGTCACATGTAATTCATTCAACAGGTTCTTATTGAGCACCTACTATATGCCCAGCACCATTATAGGCACTGGTATTTGCTGATTAACAAACCTAACTCCCTGTTGTCACATAAATTAAAATCAGGTGAACACTTCCAGTTTCTTCCACGAGTTGCCCAAATCAGAGGATTAAATCTCCTTACTGCTAGGGAAGATAGGAATGTGTTGAGAAAGTATTTCCCAAACATCTTTTAAGAATTAAAAAAATATTAATAGGAACAATATTATAGGTGAATATAAATGACGAAAGCACAGATCCCTGAAAACTTTATAAATATGCTTTTTTTTCATTCAGAATTTAAGGCTTTGACTTAGATTAAAATCAACCAAGTAAGTGATGCCTCTCAAAATTAGAAACAGAACCAGGAATTTATGTTGAATAAGGTTAGTTTGACTCAATAACACAAAGAGAAGGGGAATGAGTTGGCTAAGGGTTTAAGTAACAAAAGAGAAGTTATTTTGTGAGGATTATATAAACATCCTTTAACAGAGTATGACCAATATTATTCAAATCTTTTTTATCACTTTCATGTAACTTTCTCATTGGGCATTATCTCTGTGTTTGTTCTTAATGTCACTAAATGTTACAAAGAAACCCTGTACAATTAATTTGAAGTGGATGAAGTGAATCTATCAGACAGTCGATGCCATCAGAATGAGAATTTAAATATCTGATTATTCTTGGTACTAAAGAAATATAAATAAATAAGTTTAAGGTAAATGATGTACACTCCTCCATGTGCAACATACATATTTATGTGCTAATCAGGTGTTCTCACAGCAGAAACCCCGAGGGAAAATTCTTTTTGTGTCTTACACATGTCTTAACGCATTTGTATTCAACCTGAAGCACAGATACACATTAGATATTTTGTTTGGGAACAGTTCTCTCTACTTCTTGCCAAATGCCTTCATTTCTGGTAATGCCCATGGTTAGTAATAACTCTTTAATGACATGGGTTAACTGAGGTTAACAGCTTTCCTTAAAACACACACATAGTGATGCACACATGTTATTGGAGAGAAACAGCAACAGAAAACAATATAATATTCATTTTAAATGCAATTTTCAATGCACAAAGGAACTTGTGAAAGACAGACCACTTCTCTCTAGTATTCGGCCATGGATACAGGGCAGAGTTAAATCACAACAATGGCCTATCTTTCACTGTGGTCCGCTCTTTGGTCAGTTAAAAAGCATAAAGTTTGTTTTGAGTGATTTGAGTTGAGATAAAATATAGTGCTTAGAAGCACCCTCTGGAGCCTGTTACCTCTATGGCCCCATTTTAATACTTACTAGCTGTGTGACTTTAGCAAGATACTTAACTTTTCTGTGCTTCAGTTTTGTTTTTTTTTAATCAGCAAAATGGGTATTATAGTATCTACTTCCTTAAAAAAATACTATCTACTTCATAAGTTTCTTGTGAAAATAAAACAAGACTATATGTAAAATGCCATGAGTGCTATAAATATTTTTGCAATCATTAAAATGCTATTAGCTTGCTGATTTTCATTTTTTAAAAAGATACCTTTTCTAGGTATAATTGAATCCAGGTGTCTTTCCTGCCTTTTAATATGGTCATTTAATTTTGGTTCTCACTCCAGTAGAATGTTTTTCTGTATTCTTACCTGACTTTCTTGCTTTGAAAAATAAAATGATTCTAGTAGGAGTCTAAGGATGGGACTGGAGAGTAACAATACTTCAACCATTTTTCAAAGACAGTATAAAGTCCCCTCAAAAGAACGATGGTCATCATACATTTTGATCCCATTTTTTCTTCCTTGCCTTATTTAGTTTGAATAGCTCAACAAGTAGAGGTGGTTTTTATATAAATTCTGTACTATACTAGATGTGATACTGTATATTAATTAAACCTCAGTACTGTATTTCTAGAACACAGGTATTTTCCCTTTCTTTACCTTGCTTGCCTAGTCTACATTTTATAGTTGAAGCTTATACATCTACTATCACAATTTCCTTCATCTCAGTTAAGTATTTCTGAGATTATTCCTTCTATCACATTGAATCTCTAATAAACACATTCTCTTTCCAAAAAATTTAGGAATACTCTTAGGAGAATTCAGACATTTTTGCCTGCTGTATTGAGAGACAATGAAACAGATTGCTTAATACTTGCAGATAGTAGATAACTTTTTGATAATCTTTTGTCAAAGAGGTTGCTGCCTGGGTTCTCCTCTAGGATTCTTGAGGTGTCCTATCTCACATTTAGGGAAGCAGATTTGTGTGTTTTCTGCTTTGCAACATCTACCCTCTGTCAATCATGATGTTGGGCAGCTGATACATTTTATCTCAAATTTGTCTAATAATTTACCATGTAGTTATTAATAGTCTTCTTAATGAAGAATTAACTAAAGCTTAGATTAATTTGGACAACATAATTTTGGCAAAAACAGGGATAAGAATTTGAATTCAGGACTATGATTCCAACTCTCAAATTGTTTCTGTAATCTACACATCTACCTTTGATAATTAAACCCATAAATAATTAAACCCAGAGATTTGGTTTAAGTTCTGCCTCACTATGTTCTTACTGAACAATCAGAATGAAATCTTTGTTTTCACTTTTGCACTCTGGCAATTTATCCAACACTCTGTGAACAGAGATATTTGAAAAGTACTTTTCTGATGGTGTTTCTTCTGTTTACATGTCTTCTCTGGCTGCCTATTGTCTACTAAATTGAGAATAAAATGATAAAAATGATTATGTGTATAATTACATTCTCAAATATTTTATAATTCAAGCTGTCATATGTCCTCATTATTCTGGCTTTGTAATAGTTTACCCTGAATCATTAAAAAGTTTTAAGTCTGTATCTTTGCATTGAAAAGTGTTTTTTTTTTTTGTTTCTTTTGTTTTTTTGCTGGCAGAAAAATAGACACATAGATCAATGGAACAGAATAGGAAACCAGAAATGGACCCACAACTGTTATGCTCAACTAATCTTCAACAAAGCAGGAAAGAATATCTAATGGGAAAAAGATAGTCTCTTCAACAAATGGTATTGGGAAAACTGGACAGCAACATGCAGAAGAATGAAAGTGGGCCACTTTCTTACATCATACACAAGAATAAATTTAAAATGGAGGAAAGACCTAAATATGAGACAAAACACCTCAAAATCCTAGAGGAGAACACAGGCAGCAACCTCTTTGATACCGGCAATAGCAACTTCTTACTAGACATGTATCTGAAGGCAAGAGAAACAAAAGCAAACATGAAATAGAGGAGTCCAAGATGGTGGAGGAGTAGGAGACCTTGGTTTCCTCTAGTCCCAGGAACTCAGCTAGATAGCTATCAAATCATTCTGAACTCCTGTGAACTCAACCAGAGATCTAAGAATAGCTGCAACGCTACAAATAGAAAAACGACCACTTTCTGCAAGGTAGGAGGTGTGGAGAACTGAATATTAGGTGATATATGGGAAGTTAAACTGCAGGGGAAGAGAGTCTCTGTAAGCCAGCTACTGGAAAGCAATTAACAGTGGAGTGCAAAATCAGAACTTTTAGAAGTCGGCCCTGGTGAGCGATGTCCCTGCCTGAAAGGCACTCAAGTGGCAAAGCAGGGTGGATTCGTAGGTGGGACAGTGTGGTCTCAGGATCCCCAGGCTCAGAGAAAGAAGGGGGGGAGTGCTGAATGAGGCAGAAGTCCCAGATGCTGGAGCAGGGAAGCCGGTTGCAATCAGCAAGCCCAAGAGTGAGCTCTCAGCTCAGGGTTGCCATAAACCATGAACAACAGCATGGTCAGGCAACTGCTTTCTGAGTAGAGGCCTTGCAAACAGTAGAACCACAGTGAGACTCTCCTTCCTACTCTGGGAGGAGTGGCAAGAGTGCACATTGCAGGACTTTGTAGGCTTTAGAGACCTGAAACAAGGTAACATGCCTGAGATAGAAACACTTGGTCACAGACTGGGTGAGCATGGAGTGAGGATGGAGATCAGGAAGACAGAAATGACTGACTGCTTTTCTCTGAGAGTGCACTGCGGAGTGGGGCCCTGAGGTTTTGGCTCCAGGGCTGGGAGGCTGCCATTCTCATTCTCATTCTCTAAAGCGTCATGGAAAGCCTTCAGGGAACAAAAGCCACATAGAGCAACCCAGAGTAGATTACTTAGCCTGGTCCCCTGGCAAGGGAGATGCAATTCCACCTGGGCAAAAACACTTGAGAATCAGCACAACAGGCCCGTCCCCCAGATCAGCAAGAACATTCAGCCAAGACCAAGTTTACTGATCAATGAGAACTGCTGAACTCCAGAGCTAGGGGAATACAGTGCATAGAATTCATGGTTTTTGCCCCGTGATTCTTTACTCTTTCAACTTTAATTCTTTTCTTTCCTTTTTCAAACAATTTCTTATTTTATCGACTCTTTTTAAAGTCATTTTAATTTTCATTTTTACAGTTACATTCTATCTTTTCATTGTATTTAATTTTATTTTTGTATATACATGTTTTCCTTTACAGTTTTGGGATGTAATTTCTTCTAACAAACAGACCAAAATACACCCAGGATATAGTATATTGCTCTGTTCTATTCACCTGTCTGTTTCTATTCCTTCTTTTTTTCTTTTTTGTCTTTTAATTTTCATTTTTACAGTCATATTCTATTCTTTCATTACATTTAACTTTATTTTTGTTTATATATATTTTTCTTTCTTTACAATTTTGGGATCTAGTTTTCTAACAAACAGACCAAAATACACACAGGATCCAGTTTACTGCTCTGTTTTTTTCACCTGTCTGATTCTTTTTTTTTTCTTCTTTTTTTCAGTTTCGGGTCTCTTTTGATATGTTTAGTGTATATTTCTCTGGGCTCGTTGTTGCCATTTTAGTATTTTGATCTCTCATTCATCTATTCTCCTCTGGATAGAGTGACAGGACTGAAAAACTCACCTCAAAAGAGAGCAAGAGGCAGTACTGACTGCCAGGGAATTAATCAGTATGGATATAGTAAGATGTCAGAACTAGAGTACAGAATAATGATTATAAACATACCAGCTGGGCTTGAAAAAAGCATAGGAGACACTAGAGAATCCCTTTCTGGAGAAATAAAAGAATGAAAATCTAATCAAGTTGGAATCAAAAAGGCAATTAATGAGATACAAAAACATAGAAACTCTAACTGCTGGGATAAATGAAGCAGAAGAGAAAATTAGTGATATAGAAGACAAAATGATGTTGAAAAAAGCTGAGAAAAAGAGATAAACAACTACTGGATCATGAGGGGAGAATTTGAGGGCTAAGTGATACCATAAAGTGAAACAATGTTAGAATAATTGGGATCCCAGAAGAAGAGGAAAGGGGGGGGGTAGATGGTATATTTGAGCAACTTATAGCGAGAATGTCCCTAATCTGGGGAAGGAAACAGGCATTCAAGTCCAGGAGGCACAGAGAACCCCCTCAAAATCAATGTAAATAGATCAACACCTCAACATATAAAAATTAAACTTGTAAATCTCAGAGACGAAGAGAAAATCCTGAAAGCAGCTCAGGACAAGAGGTCCATAACCTATAAGGGTAGAAACATTAGACTAACAGCAGACCTATCGACAGAGACCTGTCAAGCCAGAAACAATTGGCATGATATATTCAGCATGCTAAATGAGAAAAATATGGAGCCAAGAATACTTTACCCAGCAAGGGTTTCATTCAAAATAGAAGGAGAGCTACAAAGCTTCCAGGACAAACAGAAACTAAAAGGATTTGTGATCCCTAAGTCAGACCTGTAAGTAATATTAAAGGGGATCCTTTAAGTGAAGAGAGAGTCCAAAAGTAACATAGACCCAAAAGGAACAGAGACAATCTACAGAAACAGTGACATTACTGGTAATACAATAGCACTATATCATATCCTTCAATAGTTACTCTGAATGTAAATGGGCTAACTGCCCCAATCAAAAGACACAGGGGATCAGATTGGTTAAAAAAGCAACACCCATCAATACGCTGTCTGCAAGACACATTTTAGACCCCAAAACACCTCCAGAATTATAGTGAGGGGGTGGAAATCATTTATTATGTTAATTGACATCAAAAGAAAGCTGGGGTGGCAATCCTTATATCAGACAAATTAGATTATAAACCAAAGACTGTAATAAGAGATGAGGGAGGACATTATATCATAATTAAAGGGTATATCCAACAAGATTTAACAATTGTAAGTGTTTGTGCCCCTAACATGGGAGTAGCCAATTCTATAAGCCAATTAATAACAAAATTAAAGAAACACATTAGTAACAATACAATAATAGCAGGGGACATAACACCCCACTCACTGCAATGGACAGATCATCTAAGCAGATCAACAAGGAAACAAGGACTTTGAATGACACACTGGACCAGATGGACTTCCCAGATATATACAGAGCATTCCATCCTACAGCAATAGAATACACATTCTCCAGTTCATATTCTCCAGAATAGATCACATACTGGGTCACAAATCAGGTTTTACCTAGTACCAAAAGATTGGGATCATTCCCTGCATATTTTCAGACCACAATGCTTTGAAACTGGAACTCAATCATAAGAGGAAATATGGAAAGAACTCAAATACATGGAGTCTAAAGAACATCCCACTAAAGAATGAAGGGGTCAACCAGGACATTAAAGAATAATTAAAAAATTCATAGAAACAAATGAAAATGAAAACAAACTGTTCAAAACCTTTGAGATACGGCAAAGGCAGTCCTAAGAGAGAAGTATATAGCAATACAAGCCTTTTTTAAGAAACAAGAAAGATCTCAAATACACAAGCTAAACTTACACCTAAAGGAGCTGGAGAAAGGACAGCAAATAAATTTTAAACCCAGTAGGAGAAAAGAAGTAATAAAGATCAGAGTAGAAATCAATGAAATCAAAATCAAAAGAATGGAACAGATCAATGAAACTAGGAGCTGGTTCTTTGAAAGAATTAATAAGATCGATAAACCCCTGGCCAGATTTATCAAAAAGAAAGAAGAAAGGACCCAAATAAATAAGATCATGAATGAAAGAGGAGAGATTGCAACCAACATCAAGGAAATACAAATAATTATAAGAACATATTATGAGCAACTATATGCCAACAGATTGGGCAATATGGAAGAAATGGATATATTAAATTACCAAAATGAAACAGGAAGAAATAGAAAACCTGAACAGATCCATAACCAGCAAGGAAATTGAAGCATTAATCAAAATCTCCAAACAAACAAGGAGTCCACGGTTGGACGGCTTCCCAGGGGAATTCTACCAAACATTTAAAGAATAACTAATACCTATTCTTCTGAATCTGTGTCAAAAGATAGAATGGAAGGAAAACTTTCCAAATCTTTTTATGAGGCCAGTATTACCTTGATCCTCAAACCAGACAAAGACCCCACCAAAAAGAAGAATTACAGAAAAATCTCCCTGATGAACTTGGATGCAAAACTTCTCATGAAGATACTGGCCAATAGGATCCAACAGTACATTAAAAGGATTATTCACCATGACCAAGTGGGATTTATTCTTGGGCTGCAAAGGTGGTTCGATATCCTCAAATCAAACAATGTGATACACTACATAAATAAAAGAAAGGGCAAGAACCATATTATCCTCTCAATAGATGCAGAAAAAGCATTTGACAAAGTACAGTATCCTTTTTTGATTAAAACCTTTCACATCGTAGGGATAAAGGGAACACACCTCAATATCATAAAAGCCATATATAAAGCCATATCATAAAAAGCCCACAGCGAATATCATTCTCAATGAGCAAAAACTTAGAGCTTTTCCCCTAAAGTCAGGAACACGGCAGGGATGACCACTCTTCCCACTGTTGTTCAACATAGAACTAGAAGTCCTAGCCTCAGCAATTAGCCAACAAAAAGAAACAAAAGTCATTCAAATTTGCAGAGAAGAAGTCAAACTCTCACTCTTTGCAGATGACATGATTCACTATGTGGAAAACCCAAAAGACTCTTTTCCAAAATTGCTAGAACTCATAGAGGAATTCAACAGTGTGGTGGGATATACAATCAATGTACAAAAATCAGTTGCATTTCTATACACTAACAATGAGACAGAAGAAAGAGAAATTAAGGAGTTGATCTCATTTACAACTGCACTAAAACCCCTAAGATACCTAGGAATAAACATAACCAAAGAGGCAAAATATCTGTACTCAGAAAACTATAACACACTCATGAAAGAAATTGAGGAAGACATAAAGAAATGGAAAAAAGTTCCATGCTCATGGACTGGAAGAAAAAATATTGTTAAAGTGTCTATGCTACCTAGAACAATCTACACATTCAATGCAATCCCTATCAAATGTGTGGATTAAACTGGAGGGTATTATGCTGAGTGAAGTAAGTCCATCAGAGAAAGATAACTATCATGGTTTTACTCATATGTGGAATGTTAGAAACAGTGCAGAGGATCATAGGGGAAGGGGAGGGAAATGGAATGGAAAGAAATTAGAGAGGGAAGCAAACTATGAGAGACTCTTAACTATAGGAAAAAAAACTGAGGGGAGGTGGTGGGGAGATTGGACAATTGGGTGATGGGCATTAAGGAGGGTAAGTGATGTGATAAGCACTGGATGTTATATGCAACTGACGAATTTTATTGAACTCTACATCTGAAACTAATGATGTACTATGTGTTGGCTAGTTGAATTTAAATTAAAAAAATAAAAATAATTAAAAAATAGAGGTGCCTGGGTGGTTCAGTGAGTTAAAGCCTCTGCCTTCGGCTCAGGTCATGATCTCAGGGTTCTGGGATTGAGCCCTGCATCAGGCTCTCTGCTCAGCAGCTAGCCTGCTTCCCCCTCTCTCTCTGCCTGCCTCTCTGCCTACTTGTGATGTCTCTCTTTCTCTGTCAAATAAATAAATAAAATCTTTAAAAAATAATAATAATAAAAAATAAAATAATAATTTGAAAATAAAGCTACACTACAACCCAGCAATTGCACTACTAGGTATCTACCTCAAAGATACAAATGTAGTGATCCAAAGGAGCACCTCACCCTAATGTTTATAGTAGCAATGTCCACAGTGGCCAAACTATGGAAAGATTTCAGATGTCCATTGACAGATGAATGGATAAAGAAGATGTGGTATATATATACAATGGAATATTACTCAGCCATCAAAAAAAAAAAAGAAATCTTGCCATTTGCAATGACATGATGGAACTAGAGGGTATTATGCTAAGCAAAATAAGTCAATCAGAGAAAGACAATTATCATATGTTCTCACTCATATGTGGAATTTAAGAAACAAAACAGAGTATCGTAGGGCAAGGAAGGGAAAAATAAAACAAGACAAAACCAGAAAGGGAGACTCTTATCACAGGAAACAAACTGAGGGTTGTCAGAGGGGAGGGGAGGTGGTAGGTGGGGGGAAGGAGTAACTGTGTGAGGGACATTAAGGAGGGCACAAGATGTAATGAGCGCTGGACGTTATATAAGACTGGTGAATCGCTGAACTCTACCTCTGAAACTAATAATAGATTATATGTTAATTATTCAATTTAAATTAAAAAATATGCTAAAAATAAAATAAATGTATGTAGAAAGATTTAAAAAAAGCAAACACGAACTATTGGGACTTCATCAAGATAAAAAGCTTCTGCACAATGAAGGAAACAATCAACAAAACTAAAAGGCAACCTATGGAATGGGAGAAGATATTTGCAAACAACATATCTGATAAAGCGTTAGTATCCAAAATTTATAAAGAACTTACCAACACAACACCAGAAAAACAAATAATCCAATCATGAAATGGGCAGAAGATATGAATAGAGATTTTTCCAAAGAAGACATAGAAATGGTAACAGATAGACACATTAAAATATGCTCAAAATCATTCCTCACCAGGGAAGTGCAAATCAAAACCACCTCACACCTGTCAGAATGGCTAAAATTAACAACCCAGGAAACAACAGATGTTGTTGGCAAGGATTTGTAGAAAGGGAAACCCTCTTACACTGTTGGTGGGAATGCAAAGTGGTGCAGCCACTCTGGAAAACAGTATGGAGGTGCCTCAAAATTTTAAAAATACAACTACCCTACAATCCAGCAATTGCACTACTAGGTATTTACCCAAAGGATACAAAATGCTGATTTGAAGAGGCACATTCACCCTGATGTTTATAGCAACATTATCAACAGTAGCTAAATTGTGGAAAGAGCCCAAATCCATTGACCGATGAATGGATAAAGAAGAAATGGTATATATATATACAATGCAATATTACTCAGCCACAAAAAAGAATGATATCTTGCCATTTGCAATGATGTGGATGGAGCTAGAGTATCATGCTAGGTGAAATAAGTAAGTCAGAGAAACAAATACTATTATGATTTCACTCATATGTGGAATTTAAGAAACAAAATGGATGAAAATAATGAAAGGAAGAAAAAAAAGAGAGAGGTAAACCATAAGAGACTATTAACAATAAAGAACAAACTGAGAGTTGCTGGAGGGGAGATGAGTGGAGGTTGGGTTAATGGGTGATGGGCATTTATGAGGACATTGGTGGGATGAGCACTAGGTGTTATATGTGGGTGATGAATTACTAAATTCTACTCCTAAAATCAATATTACAGTATATGTTAAATAACTAAAATTTTTTTAAAAAACTTGAAACAAAAAAGGAAAAGTTCTTTTGCTTGAAATTCCCTTCCTCAGACATCTATTTGTCTTATGCCTTGATTTCATTCAGTGACCATTTGAAAATTATTTCAGAGAGGATTTCTGATTAATTTAAAATAGCCCATGTCATTTTCTATCCCTTTATTCTTCTTTGTTGTTTTTGTTGTATTTATCATTATTCAAATTATGATATATATTTACTTATTTTTGTCTCTTCCATTAAAATATATTAACTTAATTCCAGATACATGGTAGCTTTCAAGTAACTATCTGATGAATAAATGAACTTAACATTTAACTTAACATTTGCCTTCCTAAAAACGATTGTTGCTGTTTCAGTATTTTATTATACAAACCTCTATCGAATTGAGTTACAAATTTATATCAAAGGTGTATTCAGTTGTTTTCATTATTTTTCAGATATACATATAGCTAAACAAGAGACGCAGATGCGTAGCGTAAATTTCTCAGGGGAAGAAGTCATGTCTCATATTGATTTAATATAACATTCCATTTTTTTCTTGTTCACTGCAGTAAATCCGCATCTAAGGGAAATAAATGCCCTTCTAAATTCAACCAGAAAGATTCTGACTCTAAAAATTTAATTATTTTTAAACATTTGTTATTATTATTATTATTATTATTATTTTTATAGAAAAAGAGTGTGGTGGGGGAGGAACAGGGGGAGAGGGAAAGAGAGAATCTTAAGCAGGCTCCACACCCACTGTGAAGCCCGATGCAGGGCTCAATCTCATGACCTGAGGTGAAATCAAGTCAGTTGCTTATTCAACTAAGCTACCCAAGAGCCCCTTTAAAAATTTAACTGGAAACAGTTTATGGAGTACCTGCATCACAACCTTTAGTTGGTATTGGAATGATCCCAAGGAGAGATAGTCATGACACATGGAACACTTTTCTTCATAGAGAATTTCCTATCATAGCTTTGTCACCATTAATTTGTATTTAAATATTTAAAAATCTAGTGTAAAGGGTAGAAAGGATTACTAATAAAACTCTTCCATCAATGAGCATTTTAGTATAATTTTTGTTATAAGTTAATAGTTTTAGTTTTACTTGATGGAACTACAGATAGAAATAGGTTAGTCACAGTAATATTAACATTGAAAACTCATCCTTTCAAAACCTGTTTGATAGGCTTGTAATAACAAAATAATGTCATTTCAGTCTCTTTTAGATATGCCTCCATTTCATTATTAAAAACAGAGTCATAGCAGTGTAATGACCAAATGTTCTGGTAGCTTCTTATATTTAAAAGAAATTTATTTACTTGAAAATTAAATATGTAACAAGCACACACGCATTTGCACATTGACCAGTAATCTACCAAACAAGTTTTTAATGCTAACAATGTTCCATTAGTATTCATTCACCATTCTTTTTTACTGAACAAGTAGTAACCTACTATGTGGTATAAGCCTAAGGATATGTCAGTAAGTGAAACAGGTAGTCTCAACCTCATGAAGCTTACAGTAAATGTTCTAGTACAGTCAGAAAAATAAATGAGTAAAAACCATATAGCATATCAGATGGTAATAATTCCTATGGGGGAAAAATAAAGCGACTTGTGCATAATAGTGAACTAGGTTGCAGGAGTAAAACATTTAATAGAGTGGTTAAGGAAACTCTCACTATGAAGCTGGCGTTTGAGCAAGACCATATTAAAGTGAAGAAATATGACATGCACATGGTAGGGAAAGGTTCTCTTAGGCAGAGGCCACATCTTGTGCAATGACTCTAAATTAGGAATGGGCCTGGTGCGCTTAAGAAATAGCAAGTGGTAGACATAAAAAAAACTTTATTATTTTTAATTGCTTTAAAAGATAATTGATTGTATAAAGCAAAATTAGTAACAACATATTATGAGCTTCATACACTGTGGGATTTAGAATATGAGAAAAAATAAAATGTTTTCCAGAAATAGCCCAAGGGATGGGAGAAAGAAACTGGAACAATACAGCATAAACTTCTTATACCAGGTGAAGTGGTATAATATTATTTGAAAATAAATTGTAGTAATATAAAGATGTATATTGTAAATCATAAAGAGGTACTTAAAACTCTTGAGAAAGAGTTATACCTAATAGTAGAGATAAAGTGTATAGTAGAGATAAAATGGAAAAAAATAAATCATTGACTAATCCAAAAGAAGGCAGAAAAGTGTAAAGGGGGAAAAAGAACAGATGAAACAAATACAAAGCAATTAGCAAAATGGTTAGATTTAAATATATCATGATGAGCACTGGAGGTTGTATATAAGTGATGAATCACTAAATTCTACTCCTGAAGCTAGTATTACACTATATGTTAACTAACTTGAATTTAAATTAAAACTTAAAACAAAATACCTACCTACATACATACAACCATATCATTAATGACACTAAATGTAAATTATTTTAAAAACTCCAATTAAAAGGCAAAAATTACCAGATTGGTTATAGAAATAACGCCCAAGTATATTCTGTCTCCAAAAAAACCTGACTATACTTACAAAGGTATAAGTTAAAAGTAAAAGGATAGAAAAGTTATGTATTATACAAAACTAGTCAAAAGAAAGCTATAGTGACTCTATTAATATTTGACAAAACTGGACCACAAATCAAGGGAATTACCAAGAACTAAAGATGATGCATAATAATAAAGGGGGTCATTTCACCAACATAACAATGATAGAACAATCTAAATGTATGTGTAACTAATAACAGAGCTTCAAAGTACCCGAAGCAGATACTATTATAATTCAGAGCAGAAATAGACAAATCCACATTGATAGTTTGAAACATTAACACTCCTTAGTAACTGATAGAATTGATCCACTGAAAAAGGAAACAAAATATCTAGGAACATTATCAACTATCATGCCCCAGTTGACATTATTAGATCGCTCTACCCAACAACACCATAATATATACTGTTTTCCACTGCCTATGGAACATTTACCAAGAAAAAACACAATCTGGTTCACACCCCAACAAATTAAAAATAAATTAAATCTTAACAGGAGAATTAACCTACAGACTGATAACAGAAAGATATCTGGAAAATCCCCCAAATATTGGAAAATTAAATACAACCTTCTAAGTGACTGACTTATGGATTAAAAAGTCACAATTAGAAATATTTTGAAAGAAAAATTATCTACTGTATAAAAATTTGTGGGATACACCTAAGACAATGTTTAAGAGAAAATTTTATAGCTTATTTATTTATTTATTCATTTTTTAAAAGATTGTATTTACTTATTTGTCAGAGAGAGAGAGAGCACACAAGCAAGGGGAATGGCAGGCAGAGGGAGAAGCTGCTCAGCGAGGAGCCAGATGTGGGACTTGATCCCAGAACTCTGGGGTCATGACCTGAGCCTAAGGTAGATGCTTAACTGACTGAGCCACCTAGGTGTCCCAAAATTTTATAGTTTTAAATTCTTTTATTATAAAATAAGAAAACGATAATCTGGCCTCTACCTTAAGACACTAGAAAAAAGTAGCACAAAGTAAACCAAGAAAAAGTAGAAGAAAGGAAATAATGAAGATAAGAGCAAAACTAATGAAATTAAAAATAGAAAAACAGTAGAGCAATCAATAATCACCAAAAACTTAAAATGACCCAAACATCCATCAACTACTGAATGGATAAAGAAATTGTAGTATAGCCATGCAATGTACTCCTCCTCAGCCATAAAAGCCAACATGTTGTTATACATGCAACAAGAAGGACAAATCTCTCAATGGTTTTATGATAGATACAAAAAACTAAGAAAGAAGTTAGATACGAAAGACTAAATATTGTTTGATTCCAACTATATGACTTCTGAAAAAGGCAAACTTTTAGGAACAAAAATCAGACCAGTGATCACTGTAGAAACTGGAGCAGGAATAGAAGATTGACTATCAATGAGCACAGGGAACTTTTTAAGGTAATGGATATTGTCTATATCTTGATTCTATACATTTGTCAAAACTCACAGAACTGTACAATTAGAAGACTAAATTTACTATAAAGGAAAATTAGGAAGAAAATTCCCATGAATATAAAAGGTAAATCAATCATCTGGAACACCAGGTATAATTATAGTGATTGCACTCAAGGAAAGTGCTAATGAACACAGCAGAGATCCAAAGAAAGGAGACTAAAATGATCAAGGGGCCCCTAGAATTGCCATATGAGCTTAGAGTAGAAATACTAGACTCTAACTGGAAAGAGTAAGACTGAGCAGTGTCAGTATCAAAATCTTGCTTAACAAATCCCAAAAAGAAAGTGTTAAAAAGAGTGATCATCCTTTTAAAATAGAATTAAGCAAAATAGAAATTAAGACTTCTGAAAATAATACATTTATGAAACTCCTTGCAAGAGGTTGTGCTGATAGGAAACATGGTGGAGAAAAAGAGAATTTGTACATGTTTATAAATATTGAAACCACAGGGGCACCTCAGTGGTGCAGTCATTTAAACAGCTGGATCTTAGTTTTGGCTCAGGCTGTGATCTCAGAGTCCTGAGATCAAATCCTGCTTCAGGCTCCATGCTCAGCATAGAGTTTGCTTCAGATTCTCTCTCCCTCTCTCTCTGCCCCTTCCACTCAAGCTCTCTCTCTCTAAAATGAATAAATAAATCTTTAAAAAATATATATTGAAACTATATAGGGCAACTAGAAAATGTCGTAGTGTATTTAATCCCTGGTGTTGATAACAGGAAAGCAATGCAGATTATTACATGATACATCATCTCCTGAGGTTGTCATTGGCAACACATTATTAGGCTGGATGGGTCCTTATGAGTGAAGTTCCACGGCCTTAAGGACTTTCAACAAAAAATGGTTTATTTAGACGTAAGAAATGAGGAACTCCTTTTCTTCTGTAACAAATATCTTGGTGGAGTCAATGCATCTGTGACAAGTATTCTTGGAAAATCCTGTGTATATTTTGCTTGCTATTTTTTCATGTTAAGACTCTCTTAGTAAGTCTTAGTCCTTACTTAGTAAGATTACCCTCCTTTGTTGTAAGATTATTACTAGGTGAAAGGTTCAGCAAGGCTTAGGCCATTCCATCTCCACATGTTAAATTATAACAAGGTGGGGGGAGAAAAATCATAAAAAACACACTTCATTTAAACTTTGCCTTATGGCATAAGAATTCTTCAGTGCTTATAATTTTGAAATGTCTGTTCTAGAGAGTAGAGGAAACCTATCACTTTCCCAAATGGAGAATGGAAGTTTGTAACTATGAATCTTTATTTTTCAATTTTCTGGAGTATCAGAAGGTATCTCTTAAAGATCCCTTGAAGTTACTCTCAAGGGAAAAGTATTCACATCATGTTCACAGACTGAACAGTCCAATTTCTTTTCATATTCTTCAGTTAACATGGCAGTAGGTAAAGGTTCCTTCTCAAAATTTTAAACAAATATTTATCATAATGAAAAGAGAAAGATCTCACCAAAAAAGAAATCTGAGTACCTAATACAGGTAATATTCAATGATTATTTAATGCTATCCTTAATAGAAAGTTGGATGTCTTCACTGAAAAGCCTTTCCAGTTCATGTTTGCTTCCTAGAGTTCTCAATCTTCGATTCACTGAACTATAAAAAGAACTACTAATTACCATTGATGTGTTCTTAAAACACATCCGTAGATTTATTTCACCCCCACATAATTAGTGTTAGCTAGTCTTGATCATTCCATACTCCTGGCCAATGGTTGTTCAAGAGTGGACAGGTCAATTCACTTCTGGCCAATGATATGAGGTGGGGGGAGTTGATTGGGGGATTGCAAGGAAAGATTTCCTTTCTTTTAAAATGAGTCAAACTCAGGGGTACCTGGGTGGCTTCATCCATTAAGTATCTGCCTTCAGCTCAGGTCATGATACCAGGGTCCCGTGATCAAGCCTCATGTCAGGCTTTCTGCTCAGCTGGGAGCCTTCTTCTCCCTCCCCCCCCCTGCACTCCTCTTGTTCATGCTCTCTCTCTCTCAAATAAATAAATAAAATCTTTAAAAATGGCTCCTTTTCTTATCCTCTGGACACTATGTGTCAGTGTGACTCATGGGACTGCTACAGCCACCTTGCAAGTCTTCAGAAAAGCCAACCTGGGGACAAAGCTGATTCACTAAAAAGAGCATAGGGGAGAGAGAGAAAGAACCAGGCTCTCATCTAATGCAGTTGAGCTGCAATAACAAGTAGGATTAAGACCAGTCCTGCTTTTAGAAATACTGTTATATTAAATAATTTTTCCTCTTGTGTAAGCCAGTTTGAGGCTGGGTTTTTAATTAATTGTAATTGAAAGCACCTAAACTAATACACATTTTTAAATGCTAATTCCACAGCCTTAAGTATCTTCCAGGAATATGGAAAGGGTTTTTTTTCCCCCCAAAATTAAAGATTCAGTTCAAGCCCTATCATAACTTTGATATAGTTTTGATAGTTCAGACACAAGCTTTTGTATTACATGCATACAAAAATATTGAAAAAGAAAATTCTATAACCCAAATGTTTATATTTTATGCAGTTCGGATGCATCCATTACAAATGCTTGATATGTCAATTACAAATATTTCTAGCAATTCTCTGAAATCAGGTCTTCAGGATTTTCCTTCATAAAGAATTTTAATATTTATATATTCATTCAAAAAAATAGTTATTGAAAATTTTTACTGGTTGAGGGTAGAATGGTTAACCAGACATATTCATAGAGTTTGCAGCCCAGAGGGAAATGCAGACATTAAAAAATATTATAGGAATATGTATATAATTACTGTAATGAAAACCGCTAAGGGAAATGCAAGGTGCTCTTCTATGCATATAACATGAAAATTTTACCTAGTGTAGGGGATTAAAGAAGGTTCACCTGAGGACATTTAAACTAAAACCTGAAGGATTATCTAATTAGGTAGTTAGATGTGCTAATCAGGCAGAGGAAGCAGCACATGTTGGGTGAGTTGAAGTTTGACAAATTCAAATACTGAAATAAGACCACTGTGAATGAAACACTGTGAGTGTGAAAGAGAACAACCCAAAGTCGCTGCAAAAAGATAAACAAAATAATTCCACAAACATTTTTGTGTATGAGTATACAAAATTAGCTCTATAAATCTGGGCAATATTCTATAAAGTTCATTAATGAATAATGAGAAAAATATACAAAGTTCATCACATTACTCTGAATATTTTAAAAATTTAGTCATTGTAAAAATATGAGAAAAACAGCATTAACATGGATACCATAGACAAAAGGTATGCAAATTATAGAAATACTACCTGTAATCATTATATATAAACATCCTGGCATATTATTAACATTCTTCTGTTCTTTCTACCTATATTTTATATTATTACTTTATATTATTCTATTAGTCTCTTCAGCCATTGATTACATGGTAATTTATTTTTGCTTGTGTGTGTAAGATTTTTCTCCAAAATTGTGAACTCCTAAAGAGTAGAAGTTTCTCTTCTGCTTTCATATTTCCAAAAGGCCCTTGCATGGCAGTTATTTAGAAACTCCGGTTGACTTAGAAGATTTCAACTATGACTGAGTTACAATGAACTTCAGATTTACAACTTGCTAGTATTTCCTGAAGATAAAGAGGACATAAATCAACATTTGACACACAGCACTTAGGAACAAGCATAATAACTTCCCAGAATCAAATCAAGAATCCCTGGTATGAAGTTTTATTCTGTTCCCTGAGGCTGCAGAAAAATAATAAGCCATCTCATCTAATATTAAGGAGAACAACAAGACTTTCCCATTAAATTTTTGAACTTCAGATCAGGTAATAGGCAAGGCATTTACTTTTTTCCTCAAGTATGACCCAGGAATCCTCTTTTTAAATATTGACCTGAAAGAAATTGAAAAAAATGCTAAATTACTAGGAAGTGCATATCACCTCCCCTGCTGTATAACACATCCAGCTGACTGGATCTATACTGGCTCTATACCGTCCATGTCAATTCTGTTTTTTTGTTTAATGAAATAGCCTAACGGCCTCTCAATAACTTTTCTTTTTAACTCAATTCCATTTCTTCCAACCAAAATAATTTTACTCATCCCTCATCCAGCACAGCATAATATGTTTCCTGAGATATCACATTCTGCTACTTGTGACCAAGTTTGGGAGAATATCTTTTTTTTTTTTTAAGAATGAGGGAAGAGAAAAGAAGCAGAGGGAGAGGGAGAGAGAGAATCTTAAGCAGGTTCTATTCTCCACGCAGAGCCCCATGTTGAGCTCAGTCTTACAACCCCGAGATCATGACCTGAGCCTGAAACAAGAGTCAGATACTCAACTGACTGAGCCACCGAGGCACCCCTGAGAGAACATCTTAAGGGACAGAATTAAAATGGTGTTAGTGATTGAAAAGCTAAGCATACACTCTCCTGACAAATATTTTGTATATTTGTTGATGTAAAACATTTTTGGTATGCCAATCTTAAAATCTTAAAAAATCTCCAATATTTTGTTTATGATTCAAAGACTAAATAGTTATATGGAGTGCTATTATTTACAATAAATTTGAGCTTGCTATATACTTTATTTTATATATACATTTACATAGTATATAAAAATTTATTTAATATATATGCTATGTAAATATGCTATATAAAACATTATATATATAGCTACTATGTAAATATACCTTGCTACATACATATGTATCTGTGTGTGTGTGTGTATATATATATATATCAGATACCAAACAGAATGTGCTATTGCTATGTAGTTTCTAGCAAAATGAATAATTAAATACATAAATATGTATTTTTAAGATGCAGTTACTTTCAGGATGCCTGGGTGGCCCAGTGGGTTAAAGCCTCTGCCTTTGGCTCAGGTCATGATCTCAAGGTCCTGGGATCGAGCCCCACATCGGGTTCTCTGCTCAGCAGGGAGCCTGCTTCCCCCCCTCTCTCTGCCTGGCTCTCTCCCTACTTGTGATCTCTCTCTCTCTGTCAAATAAATAAATAAAATCTTTTAAATAAATAAATAAATAAATAAATAAATAAATAAATAAATAAATAATAAAACGCAGTTACTTTCAATAAACAGCCAGTGTTCCTAACTTAGATTCCTGTATGACTGACTGGTATAAAGGTTTGTATTTCAGTGCTATTTTGCAATCCTGTTCAGTGGGAGGAGGTATGATTAAGATATAAATGTCCTAGATAAAGGAGGTCAACAATGTTCTCATTTGCAATTAATATAATCTGCATATTAAATAAACAAAATTAACATGTCCCAGAATCTTTCTGTCACATTTCTGAAGGGCCATGTGTGAAAGAGTAGGTTGGAATGCTAGATTGGATACAGAGAAGTTTAAGAGCTTCTCATTCTCATTTTCCCCTCAACTGCTCAATTGCCTTATCATTGATGAATTAACTAAAATATCATGCAATCCAAATGCTATTTCATTAGACTTATACTTTTTTCAAATAGCCATTTTTTATTTTTTGAAGGTCTGAGGATATATTAAGTGGTCCACTGATAATTAATTAATTGCTATAATAAAATCATCTAGTTCCCAGTAGTTTAAAGAAAAACCATGTAGCTGTGGAATCACATAAAATCATTAGATTTTAACTTCTGAATTTTTTTCTTTTTTTTAACTTCTGAACTTTATTTGTTTATTTTTTTTAAAGATTTTATTTATTTATTTGACAGAGAGAGAGAGAGAGAGAGACAGTGAGAGAGGGAACACAAGCAGGAGGAGTGGGAGATGGAGAAGCAGGCTTCCTGTTGAGCAGGGAGCCCGTTGATGGTCCTGATCCCAGGGTCCTGGGATCAGGACCAGAGCCGAAGGCAGATGCTTAACACTCAGGTGCCCTTAACTTCTGAACTTTTAAAGAAATCTTACAAACTGTATATATAGTTTAAACAGTGTAAATATTAAATTTTGTCTATGTAAGAATACTTCAGATTCCATTATTGAATTTCATAATCTGATAGATTCTACTTCTATTTCTATGAATAGATCAACAGAAATTTACTTCTATATTTGCATGAACATCCATTAATCAACTTATTATAGTATTACATCTGGCTACACATAAAACTCTAAAAAGGAACTATAGCCAGAGGGGAACTTGGGTAGCTCAGTCGGTTAAGCATCTGCCTTTGGCTCAAGTCATGATCCCAGGGTCCTGGGATCGAGTTCTGCATGGAGATCCTTGCTCAGTGGGAAGCCTGTTTCTCCCTCTGCCTGCTTCTTCCTCTGCCTTCTTCTCCCCCTGCTTGTGCTCACTGTCTCTCTCTCTCTCTCTCTGATAAACAAATAAATAAAATCTTTAAAAAAAAAGAGGAATTACAACCAGAAAAAACTTATTTCATAGCCATATGAATAGTAATAGCCGTATTTCTTAAGTATATGGCAGGATTTAGAATTCAGTTCCCATATATTTTCTCCTACACTATTAAACAGTTAAGTACTAAAAATGCAACATTAGTATATGAATCAAAGAAAATGCAATTCTGGTAGGTAGATTCCATTCTAAATGTTTATTTCATTTATGTTAATGAATAGGTAACACATAATTAAAGCAAATAATCCAGTTCTAGGCACCTAGAACAACTCCTAATACGTTAGCCTTGCATCAAAGTACATTTTACTTAAAATTTATTAAATCATTTCCAGAAAGACAGTCATGAATATAGTATCCTTTATCCTCATTAGTTTAGAGATATGCAAGTTCTCCCTGAGTTCCTGATCCACTTTTAAACAAATTTTTTTGAGGGAATGTAGGTTGATCCTTGAACCTGAATTCCAGTTTAAAAATATCACACATAGGGGTATGTAGCTTAGTTTATTCTCATTGGGTACTAAGAATATAGTCAGTTGGCTTTACTATGTTCCCTGATAATAAACTGCAACTCTACTCAGTCATGCAAATTTCCAACTAATGGAGAGCCCTGAGAGAGTCAGGACAAATCACACAATGCAAATAGATCTACACAACACTACTAAAAAATTTATTCAAAAGCCAGAAGTTTATGACCAAAGCCATTCTCAGTTAATAAGCTGTATCCTTCCATGTTGCCACAGTTTCATTTTAAGTAATGTTTAACATTTTTTAAAAGCTGTTAGTAAGAGAAAGATGACAGCTAACCAGTTAAATAAATAACAGTAAAGAAAAATGAATGGTTTTGCCAATTTTAAAGAAGTAGTAAATACTGACTAAATTCTTGCTGCTCTTGTTGGGTCAATGGGCAAGGAACACAGGAGCAGTCCTAAACAAGAAATAGTTGCCCCAATCATGAAAGGTCAGGATTCTAAGTTTATTTTTTCCTTGAAAGAGGACAAATTTCTTAAGTTGACTACTGATAGTGCAAAAACATGAAGGTACTTGTCTTAACTATTTAATCTGATAATATCCCAAGTACCCAATCACAATATCCCATGAGTTAATATGTTTTTAAAAGTGACATGATGTATAAGCAATAGAAAAGTAAATTCATCCTTCCTCTATCTTGCCAGTAGCAGAAATGGTGGCCAGCAACACTAAAGCAACTGAAGTTTGAGATTGGAAATGAAGGTATAATCAAGGGCTAGTAACCATTAAGAAGAAAGATGATTATGGAAGGATGAATGATAATAGGGAGGAGAAGGCAGGTAGTAGGGCCATAATGGGACAGGAAATGCCTCACTGACTTAGAAGAGAGGAGAGCTAAAGTGATAACACTGACGTAGTTTCGAGCTGGTATCTATGCTATTATGTCCAACCCTGTCTGTAACAGGTCTCTACAATTCATTCATGTCTACACATACGACCAAAATCATGAGTTCAGTGTGAAAGATGAGAGTAACATAACTGACCTGATTTTTTAATTTATTTAATTTATTTATTTGAGGGAGAGAGAAAGAGAGAGAGAGCATGGGCAGGGGGAGAGGCAGAGGGAGAAGCAGACTCCCAACTGAGCATGGAGCCTGAGATGTGGCCTGATCCTAGGATCCCAGGATTATGACCTGAGCAGAAGGCAGACGCCCAACTGACTGAGCCAACGAGGGACCCCTAACTGACCTGATTTTTAAATTACTTTTTAAAATTTTATCAGGATGAAGCCATAGATTTTTACTTTGTATATCTTCTCTTATGATTTGACACTGCCACATTGTACTAAAGGTATCATTCATTTTAGGTCCTTTTGCTTATTCAGGTTTGTTTGACTGATTATGAAAAGAAATAGTGCAGAGACTCTGTTAATAGGTGTAAAAGGAGGAGATACAAGAGTTAAGGCAATTGTTTGATACCTTATAGATCAAATAATTAACTGGATTTTTTCCCCCTTTCTGCTTACAGTAGTTTATAGACACACCCTACAATCTGTTTGGCACTGGACTTTTTTTTTTTCTATTTTCAGGTGTTAATTTTTGTCAATTTGCTCTACCTTATCTCACCTTTTGAGATGTGTGTTCAAGGTTGTTTGACATTCTTATATCTAAGCCATCCAGTGTTTTTTAGATAGAATGAAGGATTTTTCAAATGTTGTCTTGATAGTTTCCTTAAATCGTGTAATTTTAAAGTTGCATCAGTCATTTCATATATACATGAATATATATGTGTGTGTATATGTATATATATATTTTTCTAGGATAAATAAAATAAGACCTGGAAGAAATTTGATTAGTTTGAACCATATGAAATTTTTGATACTCAGTCATTTTTAACCTATAAAAGGAGCAATTTCATATGGTTCCCACTATTAGATCACACTACTGTATATTTTCTATAGTTATATTTTAAAATAATTTACTTTTATTTTATATGAAATTCCTAAGCTGTGGGTTGCTATCTTTACCCAATGATAATGTTACATAAATTACTGAATGCTTCAAAGTAGCCTGTTCTCAAATGTTGAGCAGTAAAAAACAATTAATTATAAAATCTTAAAAACATGAGAGACATTTAAATACATTTTACTACTGGCAACTAAAGGGAATCAGTTAAAAGTCAAAGTTTAGTCATATACACTATTGGAAGAAAATATAATGTACAGAATCCAAAACAGCAAATATCTCTCATTTGTCTTTGAATTGGCTTCTCAACTTGAATTTCGAATGTGAATGTTCCTGAAAAGTTAAGGATTCAAATGTTTCATAAATAATGAAACCATATAATGAATATATGATTCAAGAGCATGAAAAATTTCTTGCTATTTTTCCCTAAATATCCATCCATTACCCTAACACACCTAACCCCACAGTACTCCAAAGACACAATATCCTTTTTAAAGACTACTGCAAATAACTGGACACAGCAATACAGAAGTATTTTCTTGGTCAAGGTACTGTTTTGTTTT
>CM052899.1:128655092-128671887 GCA_028534135.1 Potos flavus | reverse complement strand
AAAAAAAACATGATCAGGCTGGGGGTTCAGTTGACAGTGGCACTGGCATTTGTTGTTTTGGCTTTCATCATATTTTGATATACTGCAATTTCACATAGGTGAATTGTTTATGAATAAAACTATCTAGTTTTAGATAAATTCTCTTCATAAAATGGAAAAGGTTGAGTATAGGTAATAAAGAAACAAACAGAAGTTTGACCTATTGAGAAGTGTTAGCTCTTTCAGAGAAGCATGGGAGAAAGTGCATGCTCTTGTTTCTAATATCTTTAAATAATATAATACATCCAGCCTCTTTCTAAAATGTAATTCTTTATTAAAGTATGACTAAAGTCTCTTTGGATTAATATCTACTATTCTAGTCTCTTTTGTCTCTCCATACCACTGCCATTGTTTTGGTGTGTATCATTCCTAGATGTTAAAACATGAGCTATGAATATGATCTAATATTTTCTGGTACACACTTTCAAAAAATAATTAGGTGTTTCTCATTTGGAATTAAGTAGACTGAGATAGTCTCATCTTCATCAAATGATACTGGATCTGAGTAAGATGGATGAATGTATTCTACATTCTTGGGTATTAGCTATATATGTCAGTGACCTTGATGGAAAGGAAAAAATGTGTCAAACTGATCAACACCCTGTGAGCTCCCCCAGCAGGGTTAAATGCAAAGAGACTGTTTTGTAACACATGTGCTAAATAAGCATTTATTTTTCTTCATAATTTTTTAATTGAAAAGTCCTTTAAGACCTCAAGTAGGAGGTTTCTATAAGCTCCTCCAGATCTTTTTTTTTTTAAACAAATTTCTCTTTCATGAATCAATTAATCCTCATGGCTCTATAAGACTCTCCTCTATTCAGACAATTCCTCAATCTGTATACCCACTTTACTCCCTCATTAAAGTTGTAGTCCTATAGATGCCTATTGAGTTTTTATTTCACTGTCTTATCATAACTATATTTAATCATATATTTTAAGAATATTTTCTTGACCACTTACTCAGTGCCAGGCATCTTTAAAAACAGTTTCTTGACCATCTACTATGTGCCAGGCATTGTGCCTATCATATGGCTAAGGCTAAATTGGTAACGTGACACCACCCTGCCCTTGGAGAATTTTACAGTCTAGTCGATTATCTCAAAGTTAACAAATTTTTGTGACTCCAAGCTTCTATGTTATTGTCAGTGGCACCACCCAATGTCTTAATCACCTACACTCAAAATTTGAAAGGTATCTTTGACTCAGTACTCACTTTAATTCTCTGTATCTAGCCAATGATTTTGGTAATTATTCCCTTAAATTATTTCTTTGGTCCATATATTCCTCTCTCATCCTGAACTAGCTCAGACTATTTTAACAGCTTCCCAGCTGAATTCTATGACTCTTGCTCTTTTCTCCTTCCATTTCACCTTCATGCTCATTAAAGACTAATTATCCATAAGCATGACTTTCATCATGTGATTATTTTAAAAAGCTTATAATGGCTTCCATATTTTCTACCTCATCAAGAATGTGCTCAATGAAATTCTAAAATCCTCTAAGAATCAAATTCATCCCAACTCTTCTCCCATGATACATTGCATCATGAACTTTAAGCCTAATTAAACTTTGTCATTCTTAAAACATGTAATATTCATTCTGACTTTGTAATTTCTGTTATTACAGCCTCCTTCCCATTAGAGTGTTCTCCCTATTATTTTCTCTCACTTAAGTATGACACTTTGTAAAAGCGCAACCCAATTACCACTTCCTTAATGAAATCTTTGACAGTTTAGGGTAACACAAAGTGCAATTCCTGGGGTGCCTGCATGGTTCAGTCAGTTAAGCATCTGCTTTTGGCTCAGGTCATGATCTCAGGGTCCTGAGATGGAGCCCCACATCTGGCTCCCTGCTCAGCAGGGATTCTGCTTTGCCCTCTGTCCTTCCACTTTGGCTGTGTGTGTGTGTTCTCTCTCTCAAATAAGTAAAATCTTAAAAAAAAAAAAAAAAAAGAATAAAATAAAGTGCAGTTCCTGGGTACTGACTGCTTTGATTCAAATTCTTGTCCTGCCACTGATTCTGTGACCTTGGTTAAGTCATTTAATCTCTCTGTGCCTCAATTGCTTCACTTGTTAAGAGAAAGATGAAAATCGCATTTATCTTTCAGAATAGTTGTGCATAGCAAATGAAATAATGAATGTAGATGACCTGGAACATAATCTAACAAGAGTAGTTACTCAATAAACATTACATCACTCTCATAATCAATAATTTAGTAATAGTGGTATATTGTTCCAGAACTCTTAGCTTCTCCACTAGTACACTTCTCAAACACTTATAATGTATGACACAGTTTTGTGTTTTTGCTATTATGTATTTTAGTTTTGTCTGTTCAACTTTATTTGAAATCCAAAAGACCAGAAAGTGGATCTTTTCCTTCTGAGATATCTTCTTGTATCCAATATAGACCAATAGTAGATGGCCAATTAACACTCACTGGCTAATTTATCTTATTCCAATTCCATACAATTAGTACTTATTTTTTATATAATTTCTGGAAATTGGAAATATGATCTTTTTCTCTCTTTTTAATTTTGGAAGTAAAAAAACTGCATAAAAATTGCACTGTTAGCTCTTCAGAACTCATTATGAGCTCCATCTTTCTTGGCTGCTAAGCAAAAGAAATCTTCTAATAAATTATACTTAAGAGAAATATAGGATAGCCATTTCCTCTAAACATTTTCCTTCCTTTATTGGTGGCTGATTTTAGGTCTTGCAGTGGCTTATATCTTACTCATAAATGGCTTATAGTCTTCATTGATAACTTGATAATAGAGATTGATTTGGAATTTCCATTGCTGCTCTGAAGCAGTGTCACCCCATGTCTGAAGTCAGGGGTTATAGAAGCAGTCTATTCTGCATGCAGGAAAATAGAAGGGTACTGTTTCTGTAAAGAATTTAAAAACAAAAGGAAACTGACTAAAGTCGGTGTGGTCTATTGTGAATTAAGCTGATATGTACATTTGTGTACAAGTTTGAGGGTGGATATATGTTTTCATTTCTCTGGTAAATAGCTAAGACTGGAATGGTTGATTTGTATTGTAAGTGTATATGTAACTTTATCAGAAACTGCCAAATCATTTCTCAAATTGGTTGTACAATTTTATATTCCCACCAGGAATTATGGGCATTCCATTGTTTCCAAATGTCCACCAACAGATGAATGGAGAATTGTATACCAGGCAACAGACTGCTGTTTAGCAACAAGAAGGGAACTACTGATACCCTCAACATCATGGAAATAATCTCAGAAACACTATAGTGAGTGAAAAAAGTCAGACACAAAAAGTACTTACTGAATGATTACATTTATATGAAACAGTAGGAAAGGCAAATCTAATTGATAGTGATAGAAAGCACATCATTGGGCGTATGTGGCACAGAGCCAAACATGTAAGGATTAAGTGGGAAGGGCTGATGGAGATAATCTATATGTTGATTGCGGTAGTGTGACACAATTATATAACTTTCTGAACACTCATTGAATTTTATGTAAGTTATATTTTGATGAAGTAGATCTTTAAAATTGTTTATGTGGTTTAGGGCATGAACTCCAATTTTGTGTAAGTCAGTGTACTTAAAAGAAATGCAATAAAGAATGGTCTTCGTTCGGAAAAAAAAAAGTTGGTGTGGTCATTATTGTCACCATGCACCAGCAATTCTAAACAACGACATTGATAAAATATTCGTCCTTGCTGGGGGGTGGACTAGTCCCACTTATTCTCCACCCCCAACCTACCTCCTATATCATGCTCTAAAGTTATCCTTGTGGGTAGTAGATTTTTCCTGGTCAGTATTGAGAGTTCTGACACATCTTGGTGCAGGTTTTTTTCCCTTCAAATTTTTATTATATTCTACAGTAAAAATACATTTTATATCACAGCATCATACACATATAGATACATATATATGTTTCACGAAACAGTCTTTTGTACTAATGGGTAATAGCACTGATTTTGAAAAATATCACTCTAATTTGATCCATAGCCATCCAAACCAAAACTACAAAGACTGTTCTAGAATGAATTAAGTAGTTCCCTTGGGGTCCCATGAACTGTTGGAAATTAGATTTCTGATATTGAAAGGTGAAAATAGAAATGAAGGAGCTGATTTACTTTCTTTGGCCTTAATCATTGTTATATAATTTCCAAAAATGTACTATAGACAGCTAAAATTTTATGAAATATATTTAGGTAAAGATTTTAAAGGGGGTGATTTATTCTGAGTCCTACATAAATAACCAATCGGTTATTTTATACCAAGTGAGAAAGTGACCTTAAATCTGTTTCCATAAGGATTGTAGGGATTGATTACAGATTAATATGCATACTTTTTCTAGCTAATTTTAATATAGGCTATCATTTCTCCTGAGCTATGGTTTTTCCCATTGTTAAAATGAGGGATTTCAATATTATTTAACAGTTTTCTATATGCTCATGATAACATGATATGCCAGGAATTGTAAAAGGACATTTAACTATTGAAAGGCTGGTAGGTAAACTACTCTTTGCAGACAACGTGATTTTCTAGATAGAAAATCTAATTGAATTTAAATTGAAAAAAAGAAAATCCAAGTTAGTTAAGGATTAATCAACTAAACTAATAAAAGAATCCAAAGTGATTTGATTCAAAAAGTAAATACAGCAAGCAATAACTTTATCAGTATTAACCAGTTGTAAATAATAAAATATGGGGTGCCTTGGTGGCTCAGCTGGTTAAGTGGCTGCCTTCGGCTCGGGTTATGATCCCAGGCTCCTGGGATCGAGCCCTGCATGGGTCTCCCTGCTCAGTGGAGAGCCTGCTTCTCCCTCTCGCTCTGCCTGCCGCTCTGCCTACTTGTGCTCTCTCTCTCTCTGTCAATAAATAAATAAATAAATAAATAAATAAATAATAATAATAATAAATATTTTCACAAAAGCAAAAGTGATGCAATATAACCAGTAATAGCCTTAAGAAATGTGCAATAACCACATACATAAAGCTATACACATTTTAAGGAGAAGAAAAAACACTACAAAGATATGCAGAAAAAAATTACAAAAGGCTAAATGGATGATTTTTATATGTGAAAACTTAACACGCCAACTATTGAGTAAATGGAATATTTTTTAAAATGTGAAAATTCATATTAGATTTGAAGATGGGGAAGAGGAGTACAGAAGACAAAGAAGAAAATGGGCAGAAAACCAAAAAAAATAAATAAATAAAATAAAATGGAGAAGAAACAGAAAATTCTGAAGATTTTAATGTTTAAATGTTCCTTTAGGTATAAACCACAGGATATTCTCAGATTGTGCCTCTTCTCATGCTTTTTATCTATAATCTTTCAGAGGCTTCCATTTAGCAATTTTACCCAAAAATAACAGTAAAAAATGCATGGTTTTTCCAAAGCAGATATGGTAGCCACTAGGACAGTACTACCTGGAAAATTAGGCTAATGTTCCAAATTTGATTTTCAGCATTGAATCTCTCCATGTTTAATTTAATACCTCAAAACATTAACTTAATAAAATCAAGCACTCTTAGTGGACTGAAGGAGTGGATGAAAGTTTCAAAGATCACCAGCTTATAGAATTAGAGTAACATTATAAGCCAATATTTTGCATTCAAGATTAAAGATTTCACATATCAGAAGGTAGAGAATAAATAGCAGTATACTGAAAAGAATATTTGACTAGGAAACCAGATTCCAGTTCCAGAATTAGTCACATACTGACCTTGTATGTTATTTACTTCTCTCTGAACTTCTATTTTTGTTTCTGCCAAAAGAAATTTTGGACTACGCCAGCCCATGTCTTTTTTTTTTTTTTTAAGATTTTATTTATTTATTTGACAGAGAGAGATCACAAGGAGGCAGAGAGGCAAGCAGAGAGAGAGGGGGAAGCAGGCTCCCTGCTGACAGAGAGCCCAATGCAGGGCTCGATCCCAGAACCCTGAAATCATGACCTGAGCCAAAGGCAGAGGCTTTAACCCACTGAGCCACCCAGGGCCCCCCCCACCATGTCTTTTTCTATTCTAAAATAATTATACTTCCATGATTTTAATCCCATGACCTATGACAAACCTGAGACCATTTGTAGAAGGGTCAAAGTTCTGATCATAAAAAATATATCTTGTTCAAGATCCTCAGTGTGATTATGGAATTGATTATGTTAGGTGCTGGGGGCCAGGAGATAAGCATTAATTAAACAAACAAAATATATCACCCAGAATACTAGCATTATACATTTTAAAGCTTCTGATCTGCACAGTCATCAGATGCATAATCACTATGTTAAATATGTCATGGACTGAGTCATCGGAGGAAAAAGAATAGATAGCATTTTTTTTTGTAGGCTTATATATTTTTAAAATCTAGCTTTGAAGCTAATGAATTAGTGCCCTATCATTACATAGGTCTGTTATGCTTCACTTCTCCCTTGCAAAGAATTAAATTGGTGGTCCTCAAACATTTTGGTCTCAGGACCACCCCACAACCTTAAAAATTACTGAAGACCTTAAACATAGTTTATGCAGACTATCTATCTATAATTATTATATTAGAAATTAAAACTAAGAAATTTAAAATATTTATTTAAAATAAAAATAAGCCATTTAAAAATATCATTTTTATTTTTAAAAACTTTAGTTCTAAAAAAATGTGAATCTTGTTTTATGTCTATTTGTTCTTGGATTCACTGTATTGTTGTGTGTTGTTTTGACTGAAGTATTTTAGGAAAATTCTCTCTCACACAGAGACGTAATTGGAAAGAAACAGTATTTTGATAGACTATCAAATAATTATGAATATTCTTTGATTTTACACCAAACATGAAAGAGGTGAGTTGTTGCCATATAGAATCTGAGACCATACCAATTAAATTTTTGTACTTTGTTATGTTAAAATCCATCAGTCTTTGTCACACTTGATGGGATCTTTAAATGTGTATGATTTTGTAATATCATGCATTGGGTTTTTATAAAGTACTGATTCACTTAATTCACATAATCACCCATATCTTCCAAGTGTTAACATATTTCATTATATAATATCAAGAAACCCTTATTTCTTAATATCAACGCCAACCTCATTATAAAAAGTAAGTATATTGGAAAGCTGTAAAAGTTACAGGGGTTATGCAAGTTTTTAAAAATTCTAATTTTCACTTGTGAGTTTAAATTTTATCACAAACAACAAATGATTAGTTGTTTTCTTTGAAGTGACAAACTTACTTTATTAATTTTTTATAAGCTACCTGCCAAAAAAACTAAATCTAAATAAATGGTGCTACATGTTAAATAGTAGCTTTTTCAGCTTTTTTCAAATATCTAAGAACTTTCCTCAAGACCATTGCACTTCAGTTTGCAGCAGAAATGTTTATGCATGGCTTTCATTTTGTCACCAGGAATATTAATAAAGGTCTGTACACAATGGTCAAGCTTTAATAAAGTTAATATATTTTACTGCTTCACCAATAACATTCTTAAGTGAAACTGGAATTCTTTTTTTTCCAGAATGCTTGAAAGCAAAAAATGTAATGGCAGTGGGGTGCAGTTTGGTTCCACTGCCTTGATTCACACTAAGGTGCAGCAGTTTTAATCATCATTGCTTTTGCTTCAATCAATACAAATATCAACATGGTAAAACCACTAATGATACTTTAATTTTGATGTCAACAGCCCATAAGAGTCTCAGGGATTTCCCAGGAGTCTTTAGTACACACTGAACTAAAGTTTTCAAACAAATAAATGCCATTATAAACCTCCCAAGATATTTTTTAAGTTGACTGTCAGTACAATTTTATGCAATAAATTGAAGTGCCTAATCATTCAAGTTTCAAGTAGAGAGAATAAAATATGAACAAGACAGATTTAGAATGTGAGCATAAGAAGTAAATTTTTAAAAATCATGTCATAGTAAACTATAATAGGGCATAAGGAGGACAGCAAATGGACTTTAAAATATGTGTTTAATTCTTTTAACCATTGCTTGCATACCTTGTAGTTTATAGTCTTGAAGTGGTTCCGTCATGAGACAGTTTCTACTTCTTTGACTAGCAGCGGTTGGAAATGGTCCAAAATGCAACTCTGGAATCTTTTCTCTGACATCTAAAATACATGAAAGATAATGTAGAGCTAACCTCCTTCTCCCAGAACTTAACCTTTAAATCTGAGTCATACAAAGCCCCAGTTTCAAAAGGGCTCTTGCCAATTTGAAACTAGTCACATGCCATCTTTTTTAGCCAATCATAGGGCCATGCTAAAAACAACAGCTGGTCAATTGAGACATCATTCTAACACACCCATAATCACCACTATCATTTCCGCTGACTCTCTACCAGAGAGTTCTGAGGATAGCACATAATCCTATCAAATCCTACAGCTCCCAACATGTAGAAAGAAAAAATTATGTTCACTCTATACAAAGGTTACCCAGTTTGACCCAAGGCTCACAGTAAGTCAGAAGTTAAAATATTGATGAGAGAATTTGGATATGGGATCTTTATTTCAAGAAATACTTTTTCTTATTCATATTCTTTTATGCAGCTGAAGGAAATGAATAGGAAATAACCTCTACAATCATCATTTTTAGAGTGTTCTTTGCCAGTACATAAAATGGCTTTGTGACTACTAAATATCTACCAGTGAAACATTACAGTATGGAACTACTATTTATGCAGCTCCTACTTCTGTAAGGCATGCTTTTAGGCACAAAAGCTTTGAAAGGTTTGGCAGACATTATTATTACATAAACTATAAATTATAGTACTTCTGGTGTTTGATTAAAATATCTAATTCAAAAGGTTGGTGAAAAAATACCCAAGAAAAAAATCTGTAGCTACTTTTTGGCTTTAAAATATTCCTAATTAACAAAGGAAATATGTTCCAGCTATCCTATGCTCTTAGTGTACCTGTGGCAGTAGTAGATTATATCTAATACTTGAAACATGAATCAACTAGGAGTTACATGACTCCTCAACAACTGCTAATTACAGGGCAATGACTGAGAAACTACTTGCTGAATCCTCTACTCTTTCCAATCGGTCAATATTGCAAGTTCTCAGGGCTCAGCCTTCAGATATTTCTCTACCACATTTACTCTCTGACTTTCATGGACTTCGTTTGTGTCAAATACACTCTCGAATGTTTATGATTCCCAAACTCACATTTCCAGTCCTGACCCCTTCTCTGAACTCCAGATTGGCATATCCAAATCTCTGCTCAATAAATTCACTTGTGTTTCACCAGGCATCTTATTTTTAAGGTGTCCTAACCTTAATTAGTTCACCCTAACCTTCCTGACTGCTTCTTCCCACTCAATTTCAATCTCAGTAAATTGCACCGCTCCTCATCCAGTTGGTCATGACAAGAACCTTGAAGCCATCCTAGACTCCTTTCCACACCCAATCCATTGGAATATCCTAGTCTCTGTCTTCAAAATTCAGATCTGACCACTTGTCACCATCTTCACCTATACCACACTAATCAATAACCTGATCATCAGTCATCTGAAATATTGCATTTCCTCCAAAGCATCACTGCTTCCATGATTAGCCCCGTTCAGCAGTCTATCCTGTATACAACAATTAGAGTGACCTCATTGAAATACTAGTCAGATTATGTTGCAGCCTTGCATTAACCCCTCAAATGCCTTTTCAGCACAGTTATAATAACATTCGGTTTTATCTTGTCATACAAAACCATATTTAATCGTGCCCTACTACTTCTCTGTTCTTTCCAACCTCATTTTCACTTTTCACTCAGTTCCAGCTATGTTGTCCTCAGCCTTTGCAGTTTCTATACTCTCCCCTTTGAAACTTTTCCTGGAGATACAAGTCTCACTCCTTCATTTCTTTCACATCTCCACTCAAATGTTACCTCATCAAAGGTGCTTCTCTGACCATGTTCTCTAAAATAGTGGCTCCATCACTCTGTATCCTCAACCTCTGATTACTTGTTTTTCTTATCATTTATAGCTTGTTATCTCTGTCTCTGTCTACATGTATATCACATACATATATGCATGTACATACATATATAATAATTTATCAGTTTATTAGTAGAGTGAAAACATGGCTTATTGACTCTTTAATGCTTACAACAGTGCTTGGCACATAGCTGTAAATATTGTTGAAGTCACAAATGAATCAAGTACTCATTCCTCAGGACTTCGTACATAAACAATATATATAATATCTAATTTTTGAGATATCTTCACTAGCTGTACCTGATGGCCAGTTCTTTAATAATAAAGTGCTAGAAATTAATGCTGGAACCACCATGCATAATACCTATAAATTATATATATATATATATATATATATATATATACACATATGTGTATATATACACATATGTATACACACACATTCACTCTTTCTAGTTATATGTGTATATACTATTTCTAGAAATACACACACACACACTCACACACAGACCAGCCAAATGAGAACAAGTAAAGCCTATTTATTCAGAGTTTCTATAGGAAGGGAGTCAGAAATTATCATTTATTTGTGTTTGGTAGACTCAAAGGCAGGCAGAGCAGGGGGAAACTGTAGAAGGGTTAAATAAAAGTAAGGCATCCTATTTGGGATAAGGTGCATATTTAGCTTTCTGTGATTGGTCCTATGTTGAAAGTAGAGGAAAATATTAAAGAAGTTCTCAGCTATTAATCATATTATTAATCAAGTCCTGGTCATCTGGGGCCAATTGCTTATTCGGCCTCTTGGACTGGTCATTGCAGATAGTGAGTTGGCTTTCTCGGCTTGTTGCTGAAGGTAATGGGTCAGAGTTTATATAATCTGACCATTGCTTACTTGTATATTCAGCCTATAAACAGGTAAGTTTTAATAAGATACATATAATTCATTATATATTTTTAAAATATTTTTATAATAATATTTTTAAATAGTATCCTTCAACATTTTTGTCGTCTTTTAAGTGTCTGTAGTTAAAGAACATCTCCAGGTATTGCTGCTATTGATAAACATCTAGAACAAATAGGCTCATTTAGCAATGGTAGTTAAAATTCTGTGTCCAAGAATTTCTTATTTGAAAATGGCAGAGTATTACCTAAAATACCTATAACGATAACAATAAGATGAAACACATATTCCATAGGATCTTATAAGGATATAATTGAGTGAAACAACATTAGAAGAAATAATAGCCAAGAATTTCTAAGAACTGAAGACATAAATCTTCATATTGGAGAACCTAAAAAATTGAAAGCGGGATAAAGTGCTTTTAAAAGTTCTCATCTATAGAATATTTTGGTAAAACTTAAGAATGCCAAAATATTAAAGAACTTATAAAACTCAACACCCAAAAATGAATAATCTAATTTAAAAATGGGAAGACATGAATAGACATTTTTCCAAAGAAGACATACAGATGGCTAATAGACACATGAAAAGATGCTCAGCATCACTGATCATCAGGAAAACAAATCAAAATTACAATGCGATATCCCCTCACACCTGTCAAAATGGCTAAAACTCACAGTATAAGAAATAACGGGTGTTGGCAAGGATGTGGAGAAACAGCCTTCATGTTTTTTTTTTTTTTTTATTCTCCTAATTCAAGGGAATGCTCTTGCACTGTTGGTAGGAATGCAAACTGGTACAGCCAGGCTGGAAAACAGAATGGAGATTCCTCAAAAAGTTAAAAATAGTACTATTCTATCATCCAGCAATTACATTACTAGAATACCAAATATACCAAAGAATACAAAATACAGATTCAAAGGGATATATGCACCCCATACTTATGGCAGCATTATCTTCAATAGCTAAACTATGGAAAGAGCCCAAATGTCTACTGACTGATGAATGGATAATGAAGAGGTAGTATATGTACGCAATGGAATACTACTCAGCCAAAAAGGGATGAAATCTTGCCATTCGCAATGACATGGATGGAGCCAGAGAGTATTATGCTATGGTGAAATAAGTCAGTCAGAGAAAGACAAATACCATATGGTTTCACTCAGATGTGGAATTTAAGAAACAAAACAGAGGAGCAAAGGGAAAAAAAGAGAGAGTAAGGCAAACCAGGAAACAGACTCATATAACTATAGAGAACAAACTGATGGTCACCAGAGGCGAGGTGGGTAGGGGGATGGGTGAAATAGGTGATGGGGATGAAGGAGCGTACTTGCTGTGATAAATACCAGGTGATGTATGGAATTGTTGAATCACTCTATTGTACACCTGAAACAAATACTACACTATACATTAACTAATTGAAATTTAAAAATTAAAAATAAATAAAAATAAGAATTAAAAAGAATAAAAAATAGAACTACCCTAGGATCCAGTAATCACACTACTGGGTATTACCCAAAGAATACAAAAACACTAATTCAAAGGGATACATGCACCCCTATGTTTATAGCAACATTATTTACAATAGCCAAAATATGGAAGCAGGCCATGTGTCTATCGATTGATGAACAGATAAAGAAGATGTGATATATATACAATGGAATATTATTCAGCCTTAGAAAAGAATGAAATCTTGCCATTTGCAATGACATGGATGGAGCTAGACAGTGTAATGCTAAGTGAAATAAGTCAGTCAGAGAAAGACAAATACCATATGATTTCACTCATATGTGGAATATAAGAAACAAAACAAATGAGAAAGGGGGAAAAAGAGAGACAAATCAAGAAACAGACAATTATAGAGAACAAATTGATGATTGCCAGAAGGGAGGTGGGAGATGGGATGGGTTAATTAGATGTTGGGATTAAGGAGGGCACTTGTTGTGATGAGCACTAGGTGATGTACGGAATTGTTGAATTACTATATTGCACTCCTGGAACTAATAATGACACTATAGATTAACTAACTGAAATTAAAATAAAAAATTTAAAAAAATCCAAATAACTGGTGTTATGTAACTGGTAGAAAACACTGGCATACATACCTGCATGTGAGATAAATATTTGAGGAAAAAAGGATGTGACAAAATATAGTTCCAGAGCAGTTCCTAATTTAACCAAGATTTGCTGATTTCCTGTTGCTGTACTGAGCATTTTCAGTACTTTTCTTCCTTAATCCTAACAATGCTATGAAGTGTACACTATTATTCCCATTAATCTGGAAAAAAAACTAAGATCAGGGAGATTGAGTAAATTTCTCAAGCCACCATATAACTAACAGAATTGGAATTGGGATACAATTTTTCTCATTGGATAGTTGGTGACCCTAAAATCCCCTACCATTAGGCTATTTTCCTGACGTCAAGTCCTAATCACCATATTAAAGAAGATCATCAAAGGCTTTAATCTGTAAAAAACAGAATCTTTGTGGACTCCGTTATAGTTATTTGATTGAGAGGCCGAAGAGAAACAGAAAAGAAAATCATATTTACTGGGAAAGTAAAGGAAGTTGAAAGTAAAGGAAGTTGCCCCTAGGAGAATCGTGACAAATTTCCTGATTCTGACTTCTGCACTTCATAGGCATGGTGGGTGAAAGGGAGTTATACATGCAACTATTGAAGTCATTAGCACTGAAAATATCTTACTCGATTTGCAAGAGGTCGAGTTTAAGATTTTTTAGGGACAGACATATCAGAAATAATTCTGATGTAGCAATAGGTGAGTATCTGCAAAAACAGGTTGTCCCATGTGTAATTGTTTGTTTGCTAACTATTATAATTTATATTAATCATACTATTCATTCATGATTAACATCCAGAGAAAATTTGTTAACACACTGTTTAAAGAATAACAGCCAGTCATGAGAGAAGAAAGGAGAATAGTATGACCACTATTTCCATTCCTGTTATAGGAAGAAAATGAAGTGGACCCTATCAAATTCTTGGGAGATAAAAGTTCAGACACACAAAATACTTTAGGGGAGCTGTTAACTTTTGCCCTATAATTAATGATAATCTGATATGTGTGTGCAAATGTCAGAATAAAGGTCAGGGAACCCAATAAATATGACAGGGCATCAAGTAATGTAACACTTATATTAAAAATTCAGATATCTCCTGACATAATACTATATATTGAGTACTTTGGATCATACTAAATTTCATACTAAATATCATATGATACTAATATCATATGATACTATCATATGATACTAAATATCATACTAAATTTCATACTAAATATCAAATGTTCAGTATATCCTTTGATGACCTGCTTGCTTTATACATAAACACAGATCTTGTTTCTTCTGTACTGAGCATTTAAGCAATCTTATGACACGTGTTCATTGTCTTATGACGACTGAGGTTGCAGGAGTTCAAAATGTATTGTCACTTGGGTGACTCAGCTTCCAAGTGACAATACATATTACCTAATTTTAAATATCAGGTTAGAGGTTTAACCTGTCTTGGGTTAGAGGAGGCTCTGATTAATGTCTATATCATTTGAGCACTGAAACAAATAGCTATGCTATGTACTTATATCTCAAAAGCAGTGTTCTTTCACATGTTTAAGCTGCATACTTCTAGAACAAAGACTTATTTCTCTCTTACATGTTTCATAATTTGGGACAATTCTTCTGTGGCACCTCTTTTATTAATAAGAAATTCTCATTCCAGGCAAAGAGCTAATGATAACTATAAAGAGGAAGTGAAGGGTCTTCGGTGCTATTTTAATTTGAATTATTTACTGAAAGTGAATGCATATAACATAATCAATTAATTTGCCTTGTGGTATGTGCTTGAAACTAGTACTTTGTAGATGTGTTTATTTATTCAGCAAATATTTACCTAAAGCCCACCATGTAGAGATATGTTCTAGATGTTGGAGTGATAGTAGTGAATACAACAGAGTTCTTGCCTTTATGGGAGCTTATAGTCAAAGAGAGGAGACAGAGTAAACAAATAAATGCATAATGTAACTGCAGGTCGCTTTCGGTGCTATGAAGCGAGTCAAAGCAGAATAAGGGCTATAGAATAAAGAAGGCATGGGCACTACTTTAAGTAGTAGAACAAGGAAAAGTCTGTCTGAGGACGTGAGATTTAAGTTGAGACCTGAATAATTGTATTCTTGGATAAACGTTTAAGTACTTACTAATTCAATGACAACTTTCAATAAATTTGTATTTTATAAATTTCAGCAGCATCCATACATATCTGAAAGTGGTCAAGTAATATATACAGTTAGTTTAAGAGCACTGTTTGGGGCACTAACAGATTTAAGGATTCCATATGATAACTACACAACTTACTTCTTCACTTAGGGCTCCAAAGAGGGGTACCACTTCTCTAGATCAATCCCATATGCCCAAACTTATTCCTCTCCCTCTTAATATGCATTTCTTTTCTAATGCTTTCAAATGTGTCATGTTCATTGCTTAGTTCAAGTTCAATATTCTCTTCCCCTGAAATGCCAGCCTTTTCCTCACACTCTGTACCTATCCAAATTCTCCCCTCCCACCAAGGCCTAGCTTCTGTAACAATAGATCACCACTCTCTGTGGGGGGATGGTGGTTTACAATATGCTAGGTGCTGTGTTAAATGCCTTATATTCATTATGTTATGTATAAACCTTGGTACTATTGTCATTTCTACTTTGTAGACAAAGACAGGAGGGCCTGGGAAATTTAAGAAACTTGGCAGAGTTCATACAGCTGGGCAGTGGCAGGGACAGAATTCCAACGTAAGTTTAATGACTGCAATGTCAGTGCTTTAAACCACTACTCCAGTGTGCCTCTACTGTGCTCAGTGTGCTGTTTGGCTTTAAACTTGGTGAATATGGCATAATATATAAGAACAGTAATGCCATTAAATAAATGAATGGGCAGAGAAAGGAGAACACATATGTGAGTCAGACGATGAAGTGTGCTGATGTTAAGTTTATGGGGCCTTGAACTGTTTGGAGTGGTCAAAGAGGCAACTGGAAATTTGAAACAGTCTTCAGGTCTAAACCTGAAAATTATTACTGCTGTCCTGTGTTTGAATTTGCTGTGTATTTACACTTTCCCTCCACTAGATCATGTGGTTTTTAGAGCAGAATCCATTCGTCAATATGTATGTCTTTATTTATCATGAAACTTGATATTGTCATTTGCAAGAATGTTCTTGGCACCTCCCTTTAAAATGGAATTTAATCTATGCTCTTCCTCAAACCATATTTAACCTCTCCTAGATGTGTGTGATGGCACCCTTATAAAAACTGTGTCCTCTGGGCTGTTAGGGGTCTCCATTTATTTGATATTTGGTACAAATTGATAAGGACATGCACAAATCATCTCTATTTATATTTTTTGATGACCAGAGAAAAGGACTGGAAGGGAAGTTTTTACTCTGTCTTCTCCTGCCTCCTCATGGGACTATACTTTGCCCATTTATGAAAGTTGTCAAGTAACTATCAAAAGTTTGACATATATGGAAATTATGTGAAGCTGGCTACTTGGGTTGTAGTGCCCTCTGCTGGGAGAAGTGATAGAACAGAGGTGTTCTTTAATAAGCCCAGATTTCAGACGTAAAATTTGAAAGCTTATTTATTCCTTAAGCAAATATATTTGAGATACTATATAGAAAAATAATTCAAAATAATATATTTATTTAAATACCAGGCTATTTTAGAGAATTTAAAGTATAATTCGGCTTATAAAAATTGGATTAACACAAATTTTAATAACACATCTGTGGAAAGCAAATGCATATACCTGTTTTCTTTTCCCTCTTCTACCCACTTAAGGAAAAAATTTAGCTCTTCAATACCAGACTGAATTTTTGATCATTGTACTGTAAAGAATCTCTTGCTTACTATCTAAGCCCTCCAGCTCTATTTCTACTTCTTTTTGA
>CM052899.1:128629501-128654592 GCA_028534135.1 Potos flavus | reverse complement strand
AGACCAAACTTTGCAATGGTAGGTTATTAGACTTTACCATAAGTAGTAAAAAAATACATCTTGAAACTATTCAACTTTCTTTTTAATTCAGTGTTCACAGTACATCCTTTAGTTCTTTATTTAGATTGCTAAATATTTCTACCTATTATGATAATCAGGCTGCCATGGATATTTCCCAGTGTAAACTAATAAATTGACAAGATACAAACTTTTTATTATAACTGCATGGGGCACTCTTCCAAGAGCCAGTGGATAAACTAAACATTTTATGTCTAAGATATTTAAAACTAAGAAACCACACCCTAGAACAAGGAATTGAGTATTAATTTAATTCTATGCAGCAATCCTAATGGCCACAGAGATGGGTTCACTATGCTGAGGTCACTGTGAAATCAGTCATTGAGCTCTGTTGGTATCTCGTGAAATGAAAACAATCTCTTGGGGATGAGATATCCATAAGGCACACCTGCACCTTATGATTAACATTCCCGTTTCTCTAAGTGGTTCAAATAACAATATGAATTGAGAAAGATGGATAAGGGACAGAAAGAAAGAATTGTTTTACCACTTTTCCATGACTTAGAACTTATTTCTGTAAAGAAAACTTACAATGTACACACAACACACACGCGTTTTTATTTTTGTACAGAGAGTGTTCTGGAGTGCAGTAACAGAGCTTAAGCATAAATTATGGGAACACTTCTATTTAAATTTGACACAGTAAAAGCACCTCTTTTACATTCTCCTTCCTCTAAGTTTTTAAAAAGACCAAAGCACAAGGGTAAAGAACTCATTTCCAAGGAAATAAAAGAAAACCACAACTCCAGACTAGAAACTATGAAGCCAATATTTCCCCAAATGTGAAATACACACTATGGTGAAGAATGATACAGATCAGAGACACATTTCCTCACAAACTGAGTCAAATGAAGATCTTTCTAAAAGTTCTCAATGCTTCTATAATTAGAGTAATGAGACTTCAGGGTCTGGAAAGAAGACAAGGAATATTTCCATAGAGTCTTATTTTGACCCTGCACAATGACAGCAACGAAAATTGAAACCATACTAATGTGCCATTTTTTTGGTATGTGTTCTAATCCGCCAGCTGAGGCAACATGCTAGAGGTGAGTTGGGATGAATATGGGAGGGAAATCAGGATTACTATATCATAATTCAGAACATCTGTAAATTAAGGAGCTTTCCTCAAGGCTACCCCAGCTTCTTGTGTTAAAAACTGAAGATAAGTGTTTCATAGGGTTAAAAAAAATAGACCGGATAAAAGAATATTTGAGGTAAATCAAAATATAAGCTGCAAACTCCCTACGGCCCACTGCCCAGATTCACTTCCCACAGTATTCTTTAGAAAATATCTAGTTATTATGATTACAAACCAGAATGAAGTGTTATAAATGTTGACAATATAAAAAGAATAATATTGCTAATAAACCACTGGGAAGTTGGGAGAAAAATGAGAAGTATAGGTATATGCTGATTTTCTTGTCTTTATCTTAATATTTTAATTATAAAGTCATATAATACCATTATATAATACTTTTTCTGACTATCAATTATGTATCTGTGCATTCATGTCTCTATATTGTACACATTCTTATGCTTGTGTATATTCAAAAGATGTCTGCAATAGATGTTTGGTAAATGCATGTTTCTGGGATCTTGGGTCATTGATGGCCATTTTAAAGGAAGATAGATAATTTACTGTTTGCAATTATCTTTGTCTTTGGTAGAAATGGAAATAAAGTTTACAACAAACCGAAATAAATAAAAATGTATTCTTTACCAACCTACTGCCAGAAAATGAACCAGGAGACCAATAGTTATTCCCAGGATTGCCAACACTCCAAACACAATGAGGACAATCATCCATAGTGGCAAAGATGGACGGGAAGCTGTGACTGGTCTGCAAGTAAAGGATAAAAATATAAAAGGTATGTCAGAAATTCAGAAATAAATCACGGTCATTCTAAATCTTTATTTCTTTCTTCTTGCTCACTCCCAGAAGCTCAATTTAGGCATCATAGTAGCAAAAGGAAAGGAAAGGAAGAAAGGAAGAAAACGAAGGAAAGAAAGGAAGGAAGGAGGAGGGGGAGGAAGAGAAAGAAAGAAAGAAGTTTAAAATTGAACCTCTCTGAATCTGTGCTATGAAATTATTTTTCAGGAGTATGATGGTGTCTAGTTCCCTCCCACCAGTGATAGAGTTAGTATCAATAAGTGAAGTCCTTGCCAGATTGGGGAGGAGTGAGGGAGGAAAACAGAAATGTCTTAGAAGTTCTTTATGCCAAAGCCTATCATAATTTTTGAAGTATGATCAGGATTCTGTTTTATTTTTTATGTCCTTATATACAAAGAACACACACAAATATGAAGTACTATATTGGGTAAGAGCAGTGTCCATCTTTCTTACCAGCTTATTTATGGCTGTAGTTCAAAGAGATCTTTTGTAGAGAAGCATACTGTGTTCAACCTACAGTAAGTATTTTCACCATGTTTCATTTAGACAACAAATAGGTATTGCCTAAATTGAAATAGGGATTTGGGGTAACTTTCCAGATAAAGAGGAATGAGAAGACAGTTTAGGAAGAGAGAAAAATAAGCAGTGCTCAAAGAATGGCCGGCAATTCAATTTTCTTGCAAGCAAACCATGTGTCATGGATTAGCCAAAGATGAAACTGGACAGTATAATGGCTAATTTTAAGTGTCAGCTTTGGCTGGGCTGTATTGCCAAGTTGTTTGGTCAAACACAAGTCTACGGGTTGCTGTGAAGTAGTCTGTAGCTGTAATAAACGTTTATAATCAGTTGACTTTAAGATATATGTGGGTGGGCCTCAACCAATCAGTTGAAGGACTTAAGAGCTAAAACTGAGCTTTTCATGACAAGAAAAAAATTCTGCCTTGGGAGTAGCAATCCTGCCTGAGTTTCCAGCCTTATCAACCTTACAATTGTGTGAATCAATTCCTTAAAATAAAATCTCTCTATCTTAGATACATAGATCCCATGGTTATATATCTATATATTTATATGCCTAGCTAGCTAGCTATCCACTGAGAGAGACAAGGAGAGAAAGAGAGAGGGGAGGAGGAAGAGGAAATAGATAGAGAAAGAGATAACCTATTGTTTCTATTTTCCCTGGAAAATCCTCATACAGAGGCAACAACAAGGGCTTTGTTGTCACACAAATGTGTTTATATTTTGTCCTAAATATTGAGGCTCCTCCAAGTGTGATTGGAGGACAGCCTTTATCAAAATCACCTGGAAGTGCTTATTACATATGCAGATAAATAGTGAATTCAAACTCCTGAAAGGGTCTGAGAATTTGCAGTTTAACACTCTTAGTGATACAGAGTTTTGCTAAACTATATGCTATCTTCACAACAAAATTGAAAAACTTTAATCTAGCCAGGCCTATCACCAGGGTTTTCAGATTAGAAGTGGCACTGAAGGGGTGTCTGGGTGGTTCATTCGGTGAACCATCTGCCTTCAGGTCATGATCCCAGGGTCCTGGGATGGAGCCCCGCATTGGGCTCCCTGTTCTGCAGTGGGAGTCCGCTTCTCCCTCTCCCTCTGCCCCTGCCCACTGTTCGCGCTTGAACGCTCTCCCTCTGTCTCTCTAGCGTGTTCTCTCTCAAATAAATAAATGAAATCTTAAAAAAGAGAAAGAAGTGGCATTGGAGGGGAGTATGTATGATGTATTGGATCTCAGATAAAAATAAATTGGGTTGATGCTTTCAGAAAAACAAGATTTGTGTCTGATTTTTTTTTAATACATCCCCTGTTGATTTTTTTCCCCATTCTCTTTGAAAACTATTTCATACTTCTTTTTTCCAGCACCTTTTACACTATCCTCAATCTGAGCTGACCACCTTACTTCATGGTCCACTGAGAAAATTAAAGGGGTCAGAAGAGAATATTTACAACTCCATCATTACATTTGTAAACTTTTCATCTGTACCCCACACTCTGCTTTTTCCTCATGTTTCTGTGCCCCCGTCTTAAGGCAACCTCTCCATCACCTCATCTCATTCTCCAACCTGCTTCTAATCTATGTTCCAGTCATTTCAAACTACTCAGAGTTCCATGGACAACCAAACTCTTTCATACCTCCATGTCCTTGCACACTCTGGTTCTTCTGTCTAAAATGTTCGCCTCAAGTCTACCCAGTGAGCTCGCATTCAGACTTCATTACTCAACTCTGTCATCTCCTCTTTGTTGAGATCTTCCATGGCTCAGCCTAATATGGATCTACACTGAGAGTATTTTGTATTTTTACATGGCAGTCTTTCACCTCCAATCACCTCTAAAAGATGTTATGGTCTGGCCCATGTCATTAATTATTGTTGATGTTGTTATTGTTTTATACCTAGGCCATACTGTGGGGTCTAGTACATTATAGATAGTGTTTGTTGAAGTAGTGAATAAATGAAGACAAGGGATATTGAGGACAATTAGATTATGAAGGATAAATAGATCAGAGGGATACAAATTATGGAAAGCCTTCAGTGCTAATCAAAAGAGTTTTCGACTTTATCTGGTGGAAATGACTGACGTGAGTATATGCAGTGCTTAGGGAGATGAATCTGCAGCCTGCATAATGATAGTTTAAAGAAGGGAGAAAAATAAAAGAGGAGGACCAATGAGCACAGAGGCTAATATAATCAATGGGAATGGAGTGATGGCATCCTGGATTGTGGTATTAAGAAAAGAAACAAAGTGATGAATTTGAGAACATTTACAGTAGAATATTTGTCAGAACGTGGTAATTAATTAGCTGTCATGGTAAAGGATAGGAATATGTCAAAGATGACACAAGATTTTATCTCGAGAAGTAAAAAAGAGTCAAATGAAGTCTAGGAGACGTAACTCGGGCGGGGGGGGAATGTTAAATATGTTATATCTGGAATTTAAGAGACCCTTAAATTTCCAGTACACAAATGGAGATGTCAGATTGTTAGTTAACCGAGGCACCATAGTTGGGGTTAACTTAGGAGTTGTCCAAAAACAGGGAACAAACAAAGCTGTGAAACTGGATTAGTAAATTTAGTGCTTGTTATATAAAATATAGTACAAAATTGACATTTCTCTTCCTGAGGCAAACATTTGTTTCCATTCTAACTACAACTAATTTATCTCAATTTTTTCATGCCTTACTCAATTTTCACAGTCTTATTGTTCGACATCACTCAAAAGACTTTAAATTGTCAGCATATGTTTCTTAACTATAAAAATTTGAATCTTGTCCACCTTTCAGGGATGGGTAAGCACTTACCTCATCTCCTAGGCATTCAGCTCCACCAAGACGACTTTGTTGTCTGCTTGGTTCTTTGCTCCACACCCTTTCCTTACTTTTCTTCTCCCATAAATTGTCATTGATTACTTTTCTTTTCTTAGAAGCCTCTTAACTGGGGATATATTTATATATTTCTTGTTTTGTCCAGTTTCATTTTTAAATTTTTACCTTAGGACAGGACTTCATACAGATTTGGGAAAATTTTTTTCTTTTGTCTTTACAATTTGTTTTAGGGCCGGTGTTCTTAGAAGAACAGAAATAAATCTGAATCTATCAAAATGCGACCAAATAAGGTATCTTAGAATTGATCCAGACACTATGGCTTGAAAGAAGACTGAAATAACTTCCTAATTTTCATTTGTCTTTCATTGAAAATGCTGTAGAATTTTATAGTTATATTCCCTATCCTCTTTTTCCATTTTGATTATTGATTGTCACCAGCTCAGATGCTTCTCTCAGATGCAGCTACCATTAACTGATAACCTAAGGATCTTACACACCATGACACAGATTAAATATCTGTTTAAAAATGATAGGCTTTCCACACAGAAAAATCACTCAACTATTTACCCAATATTTCTGGTACTCCATACTATAAATTCTTCTGAAAAATCACATAAGGGGGATTACTAGAAGAGGATATAGAATATCTGTATCTTGCCATAAGAAATAAATAAAAACAAAAAACAACAACAAACTCCTGGCCATAAAATCTCAATGCCACCTTGGCAAGGATCTAAAACACCACTTTCTCCTGAGAATTTTTCCATTCTGTCCTAGAGAACTACTCTAACAAAACAATTGAAATTGATAAAATAAGGCATTGAAATCTTTACTTCTACTTCTAGTGTACCTTTTTTTCCTCTTGGCCATTCATTATTCAGCCACCCCTATGCAACCACAAGGTTGACTAAGGTCTCCTCAAAAGCACCTGCAGAAACAACCATGTTTCCAAATCCCTCCAAGGCTCTGGGCAAATTAATGCCTCAGTCTGTGAAGTTAACCACTAAATTATGGCTTGAACCTTTCCTAGGTAACTACGAGTACTTGGAAACAATGGATTAATCCTTCGAAATCTTTCAGGTGAAGACTTTACACAAGTGTTAAAATGTTGAAGGAGAAAAAGATGCCCTATTTAAAAAAAAAAAAAAAGAGTACATCCATCCAGCATAAAAGTGATGTCTGTCTTATAAGCGAAACAACAACAAAATAATCATCTGTTTACTTTCCACTTATTAAATGTGCATGATCACCCTTTCCTTTACTGATAGATCAGAAATGTGGCTAATAAGAAAACATCGGGGTTATAAATAATATGACATCTCTAATAAAGAATTTGTACAACAGTAAATTATTTACTTTAGTTCAAAAAAATGTTTAGTATATTCCATCACAGTGAATATGCTCTTTCTAGTCACATTTTTACGTGAATAGTGATATTGTAAATTATGTATGTGTGTGCGTATGTCTTAAAGGGCTAAAAAATTGACATCTTTAATGCAAATTTTTAGAGAAATATTTATGTAAAGCATGCATTTATATTTTATAGTTATCTGAACATTAAATATTTCATAACTAGGTTCACTTTATTTTGTGTATTTTGATGAAAATCTCTTGTAGGCTGAAACTATTTTTTTAAAATGGCATTAGGGGTGCCTGGGTGGCTCAGTCAGTTACGTATCTGCCTTTGGCTCAGGTCATGATCCCAGGGTCCTGGAATGGGGCCCCGCTCCAGGTTCCCTGCTCAGTGAGGAGTCTGCTTCTCTCTCTCCCACTGCCCCACCCCCTGCTTGTGCTTCTCTCTCTTTGTATCAATTACATAAATAAAACCTTCAAAAATATAAGTAAATAAAATGGCATTAATAATCACTATTCACTTAACATAATAATTATCTAGTTAGATACTTTGAAAATAAATAGCACATGTCCATACCTGATTTTCTTCTAGTTCGTGAACATTTCACAGATAAAAATGCATGGTTTATAAATGATTCTATAAAGAACATCTATAAAGCAATGATACTGTGAGATTCAAGACAGTATTTATGAAAGCAGTTTAGAAAGCACAAGATACTAAACAAATACAAAGGAGTCATCATCATCACCACCAATAAGAATTTAACATTTAATTTATGAGAGAATTTTTCCCTTTGCTTCCTCCTTTGTACTTTACAACAGTCACACAGTCATTTTTCATTCACAGGTTGTTATGCTGCTTGTCACCCTTCTGAAGCATTCTCCAAAGCATGACATAAAACTACAGATCCAGACACAAAAGCACATGTGTTACTGGGGTGTCTCTGTGCAGAAAATCCAAAATGCTGTAGAAAAAATTACAAATCCCCCTCTAAATTCAGTTATTTTACTGCAACCCTTGAGTGGGAGTCATATTGGGGAAACAGTTAATTCCAATTATTTCTAATTAGAATTTTAGGCAAGCAAATGTCCACTTACCTATACATAATGTGCTGATATAATTTAGGCTGTTGGTGTTAATAAGATAAAGGAAACTTCTGCACTTCTTTTGTCCTGGTCAGTGGTTCTCAGGTAAATGTGCTAACCACAATGATACTTGGGATTTTAAGGGTTGGGTGCAATAGCAGAAAGCAGCTAAAAGGAAACTCGTTTAACAAGTGTTGATGACATCTATGGATCTGTGGTTTAAAGGAAGAAATGAAAATTCCCTTTGAGTTAAATACTTAGAAAAAGAAGAGACATAACTTTGATTGGTTGCCTGCGAGGTCCACCCAGGAAATATCACCGCAGACTGGTGAATCAGTGCTCTGACTCAGATCCCACCCAGCCCTTTCATGGAGTAGAAGTCCTCCTCAGTGAAACCAACTCTATCCACCAGAGCAGTCTCTGACAAATGACTTAAATATACGTTATTTTTTTAATATGAAAATTCTGCTACAGCATTACTCATTTGAAATGTGCTTAGTCTAAAAATTCTCACTGGGACTGTATACATAGTATTGTAAAAATGGATTTACACTATATGTAATTAACTGCATTTAAATTAAAAAAACAAAAAAATGAAGTGTTAAACTATGTTAATATATTACCTACTTAAAAATGCACTTGCATTTAAAAAAAATAGATATGTCATCATACTTGGGGAAAAAAAAAAGAAATGGCTTTACAGGTGGAAATAGGTTTTAGTGTAAGAAATACCAGTTCTCTTTTGGTAATTGTTCATAGGAAATGGAACTAATTAATCTAGTCAAGAGTTGTTTTACTAAATGACTATGAATTAAGTTTTTGGGTGACATCAAATTCTCATAAAAACAAAAAAATCAGGAAGTCACTAAGATATTTTGGATACAAATATCTAGATCTTTTGCACCATCTTTCTTATCTTTAACTATCTATTCACTCCATTCATTCATTTAATAAATATTTGTTGTAAACTTCCTGAAATTTACATATTGTTCCTAGTAGTGAAAATACAACAAGGAACATAATAAAGTCCCTGCCTTCACGGAGCTTACACTTTAATGAGAAAAACAGGCAAACACTCAAGAAAATAGTAAATGCATAACTTCATATGAGACATGTCATAAAGAAAATGAAGCAGAGTAATTGGGTAGAGAGTAGTGTGTGTGTTGGGAGCGTAGAGGGTGGCTATCTTCAGGGTGGTCAGGAAAGGCCTCTCAGAGGAGGAGGCTGTTGAATAGAGAAATGGATTGTAATTTTAATTAGCATGACCCATCTTCCTAAAACAGATATTCATGACATTTCTCTATTTAAAATCTTCAAAACTTTCAATTGCTTTGAGAATAAAATATAAACTTCTCTGGTTGATATTCAAGCTCTTTAGGATGTCATCTCTTTTTATTTATGTTGTTCCACGGTAGTTTGGTGAAACAAAGGGCATGATATAATCTGAACTTCAGCTTTCTTTCTTTTTTTTTTTAAGATTTTATTTATTTGACAGAGAGAGACATAGCGAGAGAGGGAACACAAGCATGGGAGGTGAGAAAGGGAGAAGCAGGCTTCCCGCTGAGCAGGGAGCTTGATTCGGGGCTCGATCCCAGAACCCTGGGATCATGACCTGAGCCAAAGGCAGATGCTTAACAACTGAGCCACCCAGCCAGCCCATGAACTTCAGCTTTCTTATAGGTAAAAATGCAAGCTAATGATGTCATACTAGTAAGGTGCTGTAACAGTTGAGGCCATGTATACCAAGTGCTTGGCACAATATCCCAGACATGGTATTATCTTAATGATGACTTTGTCTAAGAATGACTTTAGTTGAGCCATTTCTCACAGTTCCATTCCTTGAATGGCAAGTGCTTTCCTACATCCATGCTTTTATTCATGCTGTTTAATACTCTCAGGATTGTCATTTCTACCGTTTAAAGTTTATTCATGCTTCATGGTCCAAATTAATTGCCACTTTCTTCATGAAGCTTTCCCTGTAAAGCATTCTCTTTGATCTCTTTTTTCTGGTTTCTAATATTTACTGTCATTAGTACTTTTATAAATTATAAAACTAGTAATTTTAGATTGAATTATCTGCTATGTTGTATTGATTTCTATTTAAATATGTCCTGCGGATGGTAAGATTTGGTAAGCAGGTGGGGAAATGGGCTCCCATATGTTGATGGTAGGAGTTAGAATTGAGGCAGAAACTTTAGAGGGAGCATCTATTTAATTTTATACCTATATCCCCTGAAATCAACAGTTTCACTTCTGGGTATCCACCTAGATTTCTATCCTGGTATAGGTAATTAAACAGAAATATATGAGGATGCTTATTACAAAGTTTGCAATAGCCAAAAAAATGGAAACAAATTATTAATTGGTAGAGGAATGGTTAAATAAACCATGGCATATCAATATTCTGAAATGTTATTCAGGTGTTAAATGAGGTTATAGTAAATATGGTAGATTGACTTACTCATGTTTCATTCTAAGGTCCCTTTTTCTGCTGCAGAGATTGGAAAACTAAAAATGACATCTCCCAGACTCCTTTGCAGTTAGAATTCTGGCTGCAGTTTCAGTTCTGTCAGCTAGATGCACCCTGAAAATAGTATGGAGGTTCCTCAAGATGTTAAAAATAGAGCTACCCTACGACCCAGCAATTGTACCACTGAGTATTTACACCAAAGATACAGATGTAGTGAAAAGAAGGGGCACCTGTACCCCAGTGTTTATAGCAGCAATGTAAAGAGCCGAAATGTCCTTCAGCAGATGAATGGATAAAGAAGATGTGGTTTATATATACAGTGGAACATTACTCAGCCATCAGAAAAGATGAATATCTACCATTTATGTTGACATGGAAGGAACTGGAGGATATTGTGCTAGGTGAAATAAGTTAATCAGAGAAAGACAATTATATGATTTCACTTCTATGTGGAACATAAGGAATAGTTCAGAGGATAACAGGGGAAGCGAGGGAAAAATGGAAGGGGAAGAAATCAGAGAGGGAGACAAACCATATGAGACTCTCGACTCCGGGAAACAAACTGAGGGTTGCTGGAGGGGAGGTGGATGGGGGCGGATGGGGTAACTGGGTGATGGGCATTAAGGAGGGAACATGATGTGATGAGCACTGGGTGTTATATGCGACTAATGAATCATTGAACATTATACCAAAAACTAATGATGTAAAAGAAAAAAAAGAAACAGAAGAGAGAAGTAATTCAGATGTCTTCTAAGGCAGAAATGAGGCCACTTGTGGATTTATGCTGGTAAAAATTCATGGATATATGATGTTTCCTGTAGCAGAATGTCACTGTCCATTCTTCATCTTTCTGGGAGCCAAGAAACAATCTTAGAGTAGGCAGAGACCCGACCAGCTCGTGGGTGTCAGGAGGCTGCAGTGATGTCATCAATGCTTGTACTCTTTTCTTTTCCTTCCTTCCTTCCTTCCTTCCTTCTTTCCTTCCTTCCTTCTTTCCTTCTTTTCTTCTTTCTTCCCTTCCTTCCGTCCTGCCTGCCTGCTTTTTTCCCCTATATTAATGAGATTAATGAGTTGGTATAAGACAAATATACACATATCTGCTATTTCTGTTAAGAAACAGAATTTGTCTGCCACACTGAAATCTCCCCCAATACCCTATCACAGCCTTGACCTCCCACCTTCCCCCAAAAGTAACCTCTATCCTGAATTTTTTCTTTCTTTTTTTTATTTGAAGTATAATTAAAATACAGTGTTATATTTATTTCAGGTGTACAATATAGTGATTAAAAATTCTACACATTACTCAGTGCTCATCAAGATAAGTGTACTCTTGATCCCCTTTGTCTATTTCAACCTTTTCCCACCCACCTCCCCTCTTGCAATCACCAGGTTGTTCTTTGAATTTAAGAATCTTTTTTGTTTGTTTGTTTTGTTTCTTAAATTCCACATATGAGTGAAATCATATGGTATTTCTCTTTCTCTGACTGACTTATTTCACTTAGTATAATACCCTCTGGCTCTATCTATGTTGTTGCAAATGGCAAGATCTCATTCTTTTTTGTAGCTGAGTAATATTCCATTATATATTTTTTATTGTATCTTCTTCTTTATCCATTCATCTACAGAGGGACACTTGGGTTGCATCCACATCTTGGTTATTGTAAATAATGATGCAATAAACACAGGGGTTCATATATCTTTTTGAATTAGTGTTTTTGTATTCTTTGGGTAAATACTCAGTAGTGGTATTACTGGATCATACAATAATTTATTTTTAAATTTTTTAGGAACTTCCATACTGTTTTCCACAATAGATGCACCAATTTGCATTCCCACCAGCAGTGCATGAAAGTGCCTTTTTCTCCACGTCCTCGCCAACACTTGTTATTTCTTATGTTTTTGATTCTAGACATTCTGACAGGTGTAAGATAATATTTCATTGTGGTTTTTATTTAAATTTCTCTAACTATTAGTAAGTTGGGCATCATTTCATGTGTTTGTTGGCCATCTGTCTGTCTTTTCAGATTCTCTGCCCATTTTTAAATTGGATCTTTATTTTTTTGGTGTTGAGTTGTATAAGTTCTTTATATATTTTGGATATTAATCCCTTACCAGATATATCATTTGCAAATATCTTCTCCCATTCAGTAGGTTGCCTTTTCATTTTGTTGATTATTTCCTTTGCTGTGCAGAAGACCCTAAATAGCTAAATCAAATTTGAGAAAAAAGAATGGGACTGGAGGTATCATAATCCCAGATTTCGAGATATACTACAAAGCTGTGGCAATCAAGACATTATGGTACTGGCACAAAAGCAGACACATAGTTCAATGGAACAGAATAGAGAGCCCAGAAATAAAGCCATGATTACATTGTCAATTAATTTACAACAAAGGAGGCAAAAATATGCAATGGGGTAATGACTGTCTCTTCTCTTTTCTGGCTCTTTTCAGTGAAAGCATTCCTTAAATGCTTTAATATGAAAGTTTGTTTTGCTAAACAAAATAGAGGCTTATGAGTCAAAAGATCTAATTTTCATCTGCTGATAGTTTGGAGATATTTCTATTACGAATACAATCCTCAGGGTACCTGGGTGGCTCAGTCAGTTAAGCGTCTGACTCTTGGGTTCAGTTCAGGTCATGATCTCATGTGTTGTGGGATTGAGCCCCAAGTCTGGGCTCCACACTCAGTGTGGAGTCTGCTTGAGATTCAATCCCTCTCTCTCTCTGCCCCTCCCCTCACTCACAAGCACTCACAAACTCTTTCTCTCTCTCTCTCTGAAATAAAAAAAAAACCTTAAAATAAATAAATTAATTAATTAATTAATAGCAAATAAATAAATACAATCCTTGTAAAAGGAAGTCATTTTAATAGTTCTTTATTAAGGCCAAAGCTAGTTGGTTAATTTGAGGCTGGATAAAAGATGAAAACCCTAACTCTACCCCATCAGTGCTAGGATAATCACTCATTTAGTTCCAATCGATTTTCCCCCCATACAGACTGAGATCTATGGTTTATGGGCTGAATGTTTGTGCCTCCTCAAAATTCACATGTTGAAATTCTAATCCCTGATATTATGGTATTTAGAGACGGAGCCCTTACACCAGACACCAGATCTGTTGGCCCCTGAATCTTGGACTTCCTAATCCCAGAACTGTAAGAAATAAATGTATGTTGTTTAAGCCACTAAGGCTATGGTAATTTTTTAGCATCCTAAGCTGACTAAGACATCATGCTCATAAGGCTGGGGAGGAAAGAAAGAAGTTCACAGATATCTGGCTTCTGAATTAAGTATCTACAAGACAAAGAGACAGCCAATAATACCTCTTACATCTCTTATCAGTGGAATTATACTAACTAAGCTTATGCCTTTTTTTCTCTACTTTGAGTTGCCTTATAAAAGGATTCCTTCTGTTATCCTAGTTAAGCTTCTGCAAGGAAAAGGGTGAATGTGCATTCATTTCTTGCCAGGACAAGTGCAACAGCTTTCTAATCTTTGTGCTTTTCATTATGTACTTTCACTCCCAACTCCAGCCCATTCTCTTCATCAAAGTTAAAGCAATCTTCTCAAAGTGTGATATTACGTCATCTCGCTCACACCTCTGCTTAGAAAACTCAAGGGCCCCCCATTGCAGTTAAAATAAAATCCAAGGTTTTTACAAAGTCTTATTTGACTTGATCATCAGCCACCTCTTCATATACTCCTTTCTACCATCCTCACTTACCTGCCAGGCTTCAGTCATGTTTGCTTTGTTTCCACCCACGCGTACACCTCATTTATTTCTCTCAAGGACTTACACTTGCTCCTTTAGGATTTCTCTTTCTCCCAGGTGTTTTGTATGTTCTGCCTCTTCATTATTTAGGTACAGTTCAAATGTTACTGTCTTGGAAAAGTTATTCAGACTGTCCAGTCTCAAGTACCCCTCATCTTCCCCACGGTTTTCTATCCTGTTACTTTTTGTTTTCTTCATTACATGTATCACAACCCAGAATTCTCTACCTTATATGTTTATTGACCATATTTGTCCACTAAATGCAGCATCTTTGAAAGAAGATACTATGTCTATACCTGATAGTTCCTGGAACACTCTAGGTGCTCAATAAATATGTGTGACCTGCCTGAGAAAGGAGTGGGGAGAGAAAAACACCATCTTGTCCCACCTGGCTATGGATTGGCTTGACATCATGCATATTACTTGAATCATACTTTATAATAAAGAAAGAATGAAAGAGTAACATCACAAATAATTGAAGAAGTTTTTTTTTAGTTTATTTTAGTTGCTTTTGAAAATATTAGCTACCTTTTTTTTATTTTAGGAAATTACAAAAGGTAAATAATTTGCAGAGACTACAAAGTCAGCCTTCCATACATTTGTTTGTACATGCACTGTAAGGAGACTTATTACAACAGCTGTCACACAGTTCCGTGCCCTCGAAGACCTCATGTTATTTTTGCTATAAGTGAAGACAAACAAATGACAAAAAGATGACATGAATAAAATGTTATATAAATAATTGCAACCTAAAAATTATTTTTATATTCCTGACTAATTTTAGATCTAAAGTCTACCAGGGGAAGTTCACATGAAGGTCACAACTGAAGAGTGACTTTAAGCAAATAATTTTTCCTGTCTTTACTATAAATTGAGAAACATTCTAGCTCATATCCTCCTCCACTCCAAGATCATACAATTATACGAAGTACACAAACTATCTCACATATAAATAAAAAATGGATGTATAGTATTTATTTATCTGACAAAATGCAATAATAATTTATAGAATGAAAAATAATTTATTTGATAGACCCAGCATATATGTTCTCATACTAACAAAATGTGAATTTTTTTTAGATTTTGAAAAATAAATTAAGGTAAATTCTGAATATAAGGGTAAGATAAATCAGAACTAGACTATAATTTGGCTAATTGAATTTAAATTTAAAAATTCCAAAAAAAAAAAGAACTAGGCTATTAATAAAAATATTTTGGCTATCTTTTTTTTTTTTCCTTCCTTTTTCCTATATTATTTGAACAGATAAGTAAATGAATGGATAGTGTTTTAGATATAATAAAATATTTATAAAGACCTTTATGTATTTGAATGTAAGAAAAGGATTTATATTAACAATCAAAAGAGAAAGACTTGAAGCAACAGATAAGAATACCCTTCAGTTGTCTTTATGTTCCAATCCAAAGTTACTTTTCTTTCAGAGTCCAGTCTTGGAAGTAATCCAATCGCGATAAGCAGTCACTCGTGTATAAACACCTGGCTTATTCTTTTTAGCACATCCATTACCCCAGCTTACTATTCCAACAAGGTGCCAGATATTTCTAGAGTCCGGGTAAGCTAGTGGTCCACCAGAATCATTCTAGAAGAAGATAGGAAGACATGTTTCTTGCTCCATCAAAGAATTTCCTTTTACTGCTTCTCTGGATTTATCAAAAGCCCCTGGGCACTGAAAATAGTCCACCCTCTTTTGGGCTCAGAACTGTAGAACTTGGGTTTATTCAAAACCCGGGGCAACTACAAACCAGAATATATTGCCTATAGCTGCCATATGTCGGATTGGACAGAGCAGACTTTATATGAGTTCAGCCTTGACTATGGAGAAAATGTTGCAGCTGTTGCATAATGAACCCTGAGGAATGGGGGAAGTGTGCACATGCTAGACCTTCTGCTGCATCTTTGGATAAGGAAGAGGCAGCATTCTAGTGTGTGGATTGCCCAGAAAATAGGGCCAAATTTATTTTATTACCAGGTAAGTATTGTCCTTGGTATGGATTCCTAGACTGAAAACTCCATGACAGCAGGGATTTTGTTCACCAGCACATCCCCAGCATCTAGCCTGGTGTCTGATACATAACTGGGATCAATAAATATCCATTATGTGGATCAAAATAAGCTACTCTATGGAAATCATTAATACACACACAAAAATTTTGTATTGATAAAAACTCCCACTTAATTAGTACTTTCGGAGAAAATGATTTGATATGTCTACACATACCTGACAGGCATCAGCTTTTCCTGACATAAATCCAGCACATAGCATTTTATCCGTTACTGTGCCGGATAATGCATGTGGAGCATTACAAACTTTGTTGTCAATAATCTTCACAGAGGCTTGCTGAAGTATTACTGGAAGGGGTCCTAAAGGTAATAAATTCTGCGTATTATGCGGATCTTAACTTTGATTGTGGAGACAATGAACATCTATAGAATAGAGTAGATTCTTTTGGTCAGCAAAAGCCAGGCCAGTCCCAGCGTAGATTGGTCCCTTTCTGGTGTTTACTGTAGCTGGCTACTTCACACATAACTCCAACTTTTCCAATTCTTATTCCCAGAGGAATTTTAGAAATCGAAGACATTTTGGCCCCACCACTTGGTTTCTTTTTGATATATTTACTGACTGATTAATGGCATGAGAGAGTGATTGATTAATTGAATAATTGTTTAAGTAATATTCCCACTAAGCTATTATCTTTTTACAGAAAAACTTACCATTCATATAAAGTGTTCCCCATCCTGTAACTACAACACTGGCATTTTCTGAGAGCTTCATTTTGGCTTCAGGAAGACAAATCTTATGAACATACTTTGTAAAAGAGACTTCTTCAGCAAGCTGCACAAGGGCAATATCATTATAAACCCCAGCCCTGCTATAATTTTCATGAAAAATAATGTTTTGGACTTTCTGTGTCATATATGGTTTATTTACTACTGTTCCAAAGTTGACAATCCAATCGTCTGAATTATTTTTCCTGAAAGACACAATTAAATTAAAATACATGCAGTTTTTGAGCAACAACAGTGTTCATAGTGGTTATTACCTCATAACTGTAAGGCATGAGGCTCCCAACCAACACGAGAAAACACCACATTTTTATTTTTAAGGATGTCTTTGACATGGAGATATTGCAAATAAAGTAATGCTAAGGACTATTAGAGCTGTTAGATTTCTGCAAATCCTCCTAACTAGAGCCGCTGATGTCTTCTGCTACTAAAACCTCACCCAGTTTCTGGTCATTTGACTTGGGTTAAGAGTCATATGAGCAGCCTCAGTGGATGGGGCCCAGAATCACTCTTATTGCCAAATCCTGGATTCCAAGAACCTGTGGCAGGCTCTGGACATCCTTGTACATAAAAAATTGTCACTTGTTCTTACCCAATCACCCTATTATGTTTATCAAGTCAGTGCATTTTGGCTTCTAATTTAAATTTTCTGATCATTTCTCCAGTTCTTCACTGAAACGCTTTCTCAGTTTAAGACCTAAACTGTTTAACTTTTCTCACCTTCCCTCAAAAGATCAGTTGCTGTTTTTGTTTTTGTTTTGTTTTGTTTTGTTTTTAATTTTCAAAAACTTGATGTAATGGTAACACTCTTCAATTCTTCTCCCGTCCTTAAACCTTCAGTGACTGCCCACACTCAATGTGTTTCTTAAACTCTACTCCCTTACAATCAATTCAGGCTCCGCCTCCTGAGATTTATTTTAAAAGGTCTAGTGTGATGCTGAAGGATCCACACTTTTAACAAGTCCCCTGGGTGGTCTCCTATCTGTGGACTACTTTTTGAAAATTGCTTCAGAGACAAATCCTGCAACCATGCTTTATGAAAGAGACTTTCTCAGGAAGTAAGCATCTTGTCAATTAGAAATGTGCCCAATCAATACAACAAATTTTCCAGAGTGTATTTTCTAATGTTTCTTTTAACAAACCTTCTCTACTTCAAATTGCTGTTTTTGTTTGCTGCCTACAGAATACAGCCTGTGTTGTTCCACCTCAACACATCTGAAGAAGGTGGTTTTCCAAATCCAAAAGGCATATTGTTCTTTCCTATCTACCCACCCCATCAATCAAATCTTTTATCTGTAGGGTCCAGGTGAATCTTACATCTTCATCCATCTTCAACTGGATATTCTCACCTTCTTCATCAAATTTTCACAGAACTTATTGTCTTCTTGTAAGTGTGGCATCTACTATACTATGCCAATTAATACCTTTAATATATCACATTTAAATATTTTCAGTTAGATAGTAAACACCTGGAGGACAAGACAAATAAGCACATAGTAACTGGAATCAGACATACCTGGCATCACATTCAATTTCTGTTAATTTAGTAGCTGTAAGAACTTTGCCAAGTTATGTCACCATTTCGTTCAGACCTAGTTTCCTCATCTTTTTTTTTTTTAAAGATTTTATTTATTTATTTGACAGAAAGAGACAGCCAGAGAGGGAACACAACCAGGAGGAGTGGGAGAGGGAGAAGCAAGCTCCCCGCTGAGCAAGGAGCCCGATGCGGGGCTCGAGACCAGGACCCTGGGATCATGACCTGAGCTGAACGCAGACGCTTAATGACTGAGCCACCCAGGCACCCCTCCTCATCTTTAAATAGATTAAATTATACCTTCCATACAGAATTATTGTTATGATTAAGTAAAATGATGTAAATAAAGCACTTAATGTCAGGCAAAAGTAGCTATTTGCAAAATGCGAATTACTTCTATTCACCTTTTCCTCTTCGACAAATTAATTTTGTCAAAGGTTTATGTTTAAAGGTTTATTTATTTTAGAGAGAGAGAGTGAATGTGCATTAAGCACAGTGGGGGGACAAAGGGAGAGAGAAATTTAAGCAGACTCTGTGCTGAGCCGTGGAGCCTGATACAGGGCTCCATCCCACCCTGAGATCACAACCTGAACAGAAACCGAGAGTTGGCTGCTCAACCAACTGTGCCACCCACGCGCTCCTCCTCTTTGACAAATTTAAGTTCTTCTGCTGGCCTTCAGTTATCCAGGTAATTATACATTTCATTTGGCTTTGGTGAATGTTCACACATTTAGGTCAGTCCCCGCAGATGACCCAAGATAGGCCTGCACCCAGAATCCTACAGTTAGTCAGACTTTTGCACTTACTTAGCAAAGCAGTGAGCTGCAGATAATAGCCACCGGCTGCTGATCAGAGATGCCCCACAATAATGTTGACCTTTCCATTGCATGCTGGCTTTCCATGGCCATGCCCCCACCAGGGCATTCTTCCCATTCACAATTCGGTTGCCTGGTATGATACTGTTGGCTGATCTTCCACAACCTGAAGAAAAGATTTATTTGCATAAGAGCAGCTATCTTTGATTATGCTTGACAAGAAATACATCTTAAAGCATTACTTGAAACCCTTCAGTGATAGTCCAGCAGCTACTAAGCAATTCTGTGTCTTTCCTGGAATGTACTGGGATCATGGTACCCAACTCCATCTTGGTTTGGGTGACTTTTACTTATCCTCTTTTGCACTCTTGACCATCTTTTGATGACTTTTATTTTATCTATTTGTTATAATTCTCGTCTCTCCCAGTAGATTGCAAATTTCTTGAAGGTGGAGACTTTATTTCATTATGTCCATATCTTATACAGCATATGAAATGGTATCTATAAAGCCCCATGTGGATAATAGATACACCATAAATATCCATTGAGTGAATGAATGCATGGATGTATCTTGTGTGCAACATGATACTCTAAAGAGAATTCATTTAAAAGACTAGAACTATTTTTTATCTTATAATAAATGTATTTGATATAGCCTACTTTTATATTTTCTTATTATCCTAAGTTGTCTTTTTCCCCTTCAATCTTTTTTATTTTAACTTACTCAGATATGATATTTTTCACTCATAATTCCATTCTTTGAAATCAGTTCTCATTTCATCCTTCGGACAACTCCTTACAAATGTTAAAATTCATAGGCCAGTTTTTTTAAAAAAAAGTCCATATATATATCTGGTATATCCAATAATTTAGAAAGATTACTTAATGGATTTCTAAATGATATATTTCAAAACACTTTTTAGAATAATGATAGGGAAATACTTGTGAATGTGTTAGATTTATTATAGTTTCTAAACTTACAGTTGTTGGTAAGCATTTTAACATTAGTCTTGCTGATTTCTGAAATTAAAAAAAAACATAAAATTAATAAAATATAATCAAGCAATTATCTTCAATCCAGGAACATACATGCCAACTTTCCTAGCCCAATTACACTCAATTACACAAACTATTCAGACTAGTTTACATATCAGTTATCAACCCTTCTCCCTCCTACTTACTATATTTTGACCATCTCTACCAAGTAGTATAGGAAAGGGGAAAAGGAAATAAAAAACAAAGCTCTCAATTTTGTGATAGTTGCAGTAAAATGTTTACTGAGGTGAGAAGCTGACATTCTCACTAAAAGAGGGACTGGGAATTAATTACCTTTGGATTTTTTTTCCTTATGATAATTCTCATCTCCCTGAACTGCTCAGAGTTATCTACAAAGAAAAAAATTCTAATTAAAATTGTATTTCATTGGGCCTATCCTCTTTAGAGTCATCTCATTTCTATGACTGAATTATGAAATTTTGTGAATTTAACTTAAATTCAAGTCTCTTTTCTATTGGGAAGAGACTTTGTTTATTATTATTATTTTAAAGATTTACCCATTTATTAGAGAGAGAGAGAAACAGTGTAAGCAGGGGGAGAGGCAGAGGGAAAGGAGGAGGATCTCGGGTGAACTCCCTGCTGAGCATGGAGCCCCATGAAGGGCTTGATCTCACAACACTGAGACCATGACCTAAGCCAAAACCAAGATCAGTTGCTTAACCAACTGAACCACCCAGGTGCCCCTAGGGAGAGACTCTAGAGACAAAAAGAGCATGGAACCACAATAAGACCCACCAACAAGTGCTGACTAAACCCCTAGGACATAGAGGGGCAGCCTTCTTTCCCAAAAGCTACCCACAGAGCAATTGTGTTGTTCTTTTAAGAAGCTTTACCTCAAACTCACTTGGTCCACTGGTGACAGATATTGTGAGGCAAAGGAGCTATATAACTGGCAGTTGTCAGCCTTGGTAGCCTTCAAGGACACTAGGATCAACTCTCAGTCTGGAAGAACCACAAAACTGAGCTCTGAACTACATGCTTATCACCTAACAGGACTTTAACAATCCAAATGAGAGTTTCAAGAGCTTTTCAGGATCTTCAAGATCTTTACAGACTTCACTTTCTACACGTACTAGGGCGAAATCATTTTCATCCCTTGTTTTCTAGGAAATTATTCCAGACAATTTTTTTCTCTGTTAGTATCATTCCCATTCTTCCACAAGAAGCAGTGAGAACTCCTTATCTCCAACTTCCTTTTTATGCAGCAGTCTCCACACTGAATGATCAAGTAAGCCCTAAATCTGTTTCCTATAATGAGATCCTGACAAGAGTAGAGGGGAGGAATAGTGCTTCAACTAGGGCCCTTCATTTCCTTTTTCTTACATAAATGTGAAACCTTCCAAGCTCGAGTACATGCCCACACTTTAGCCCTCCTTCCTATCACTCTTCAAAGATTTTTATGGCACTGCCCCTTTCATGACAACTCATTGGTAGGAGTACCAGAATTTGAGAAATATATTTTTTTTCCCAAAGCAAATTCCTGAAACTCACTTTTTTCTAGAACTTTTTTTTTTTCAAATAGTTTAAAAACCTAAGTAATAGAAAAATAATGGGAATAAGCAAAATACCTATGAGGCTCATGGAAATAGGGACCGCATTCCAGAATGCCATGTTGTCTTTCAATATCTGATGTAAGATAACTTCAATTTCAGTCTTCATGCTATCCCTCTTCGCTGGAGGAAATTTGAATGCCAGCTGTAACTGTACACTTGAGCCATTGGGATCAGAACTAGAAACAACAGAAATGTTCTAGTGTGCTGTTTCTTGATTTTTGTAAACATTTTGTGAACACATTGAATTTCCTATATTTTGTCATATTTCCTTTACATATATTAAAGAGCAATACACAGATATTGTCTCAGTATGTATGAAGGGTGAAGGTCTCTAAAAATCTTCTAACTGGTTTGCAGGTACTGGTCATGAAAGATGTGAACTACAAACTAGAAATCAGAATATTCCAAACACATGTGAGAAACTGAGTATTGGTCAACGAATGATTGATTTAAGATTTTATTAAAACAGTAAAAACCATGTCCTTGTGCAGATTTTTCTAATAACTTTAGAAAAATAGATAAATGCAGGACCAGGAAACATTTGAAAGATAACTCCTAACATATATTCAGGAGCCAGTACTAAGCTTCTCCCTTTAATTTCTTATACATCTCTACCCCAATATATCTGTACCATGAGAATGCTCAGAAAGATAACTCTAAAGCATGAAGAGAATATCCATTATATATATATTCATTACATTCTTTTTATTAATTAGGAAAGGAGATTAATTCATTTGGGGAGACTTTCAAACCAAGTCACAATTTTTAAAAATACCCACAAGTTCTATTTTCAATAGAAAGTTTTTTTTTCCCCAAATACTTTTATTTTATTTTTTCAGTGTTACAAGATTCATTGTTTATGTACCACACCCAGTGCTCCATGCAATACGTGAAATTTTTGTTTGTAAGTACGTTAGTTGGTTGGTTTTTTTTGGCCAGCTGGATTTTTTCATTTTGTTTTGGAAGTTCAGAATTTCCCCAAAATGGATATTGGCAATTACCAAAATACAAGTATCCTCTTGCTTTATCACTTATCCCCTGTGCTCCATGATACCCTCCTCCCTGAAACCCTCTTGACCATCAGCATACTCAAGCATACTTCAAAGTCCTATTTAGACAAAAAGAAGATTATTTTAGGAAAGGTATGGCCAGATAGATGCGAATGGGAGAAGAGGAAGCTAGTAGGTAAGTAGCAAAACAATCAGGTGGGACTCTTTTCACAGAGTTACAATTATCTTTCATCATAGTAGTCAGTTAGGACTGGCTGCTACCAAAGCCTTATAATTACCCTTCAAGTGTGGAGATTACAGATTTGTAAAGAACAGTTCCTATTCCGAACAGAAATTTGTTAATTGCAATAACATTTTAATTTATGAGTCTTTCTTTCTTTCTCTCTTTCTCTCTTTCTTTCTTTCTTTCTTTCTTTCTTTCTTTCTTTCTTTCTTTCTTTCTCTTTCTCTTTCTCTCTCTCTCTCTCTCTCTCTCTTTCTCTTTTTTCTATTGTTGTTATTTAAAACCATGGCTGATGTGACATATCATCTACCTCCCTTTCCATGAGATCCTGTTTGAATTTGCACTCACAGAATTCTGATGACCTGAGAGTTGATATATTCTTTATATATACTCGAATTTTGAAAAGCCTTGGACATCTGCCAAGAGAAAGAAACAAAGTAGCCACCATATCTGTTTCAATCAAATTTATTATGAAATTATTAAAAGAAATCTCTGACTTACCTTAATCTCTATATTTTTGCTCAGATCTGTGCTGGCTTGTGAAGCTCCATTTTCACAACTATCATTGTATGTAACTCCAGAAATATGAAAATCACCTTGGTAATAGAAAATCTTTCCTGTGAAACAAAGAAATACTCAAAGAATTTTAAAATAACAAGTAGCCTCAAATCCCTCCATATCTTTGTCTCAAAATTAATATTTGACCCAGATTTTTAAATAATCAGAGGGAAGGAGAAAGAAAGAGGAAAGCAATGAAAGGGAGTGCATATCCACTCATTCTAGAATTGGCACTTTCATGAAGTGATCCTCTTCCTTTCTTCATATGATAATAGAAGTCACTGCCCCATTGAAGCCAGGAATATCCTCAGTATCCACCTCAAAACAGCAATCCAGGCAGGCACTAACAATCCACCTGAGTGTGCACTGAAGATGAAACCTATTTTTCATATATAATCTAAATTCTCAGCCAAGTGATTACCCAATTACTCTTTCTAAGCATTTCTGATACAGGAAATATTACAAACATTCCCCTTCACTTTCTGGATGATCTACACCCTCTTATAATTTTTCTTCTGCCTCATTGGTTATCAGTCTGCTTTCTATTCCTTGTAGTCATTCCTTGAGGAATTCCCACTGCCCTTCTACTTCCCTCCTATGGTGGCTGGTGTTTGGTGAGCATCACAAAGTCTCACATTCTCCATTCCTTCCTGTACCCAGATGTAAACTGCTTCATCTAATATATTAGGCTACTGCAATTTAAAACAGGACAAGCCTAGAGGTAGTTCTTCCACATTATGCACGTACTTTTAAAAATAGGAACTAGCCATTTGCAAGGATGTGGATGGAACTAGAGGGCATTATGCTAAGTGAAATAAGTCAATTAGAGAAAGAATTATCAGATGATCTCACTGATATGTGGAATTTAAGAAACAAAACAAGGCTTTTAGGGGAAGAGAGGAAAAAATAAAACAAGATGAAACCAGAGAGGGAGACAAAGCATAAGAGACTCTTAATCATAGGAAACAAACTGAGGGTTGCTGGAGTGGAGGGGGGTGGGAGGATGGGATAACTGGGTGATGGACATTAAGGAGGGCACATGATATAATGAGCACTAGGTATTATATAAGACTGATGAATCACAGACTTGTACCTCTGATACCAAAACATTATATGTTAATTAATTAAATAAAAAATTTTAAAAATAAGATAAATAAAAATTGGAACTAATATGAAATAGCACCCTGTTTTGGTTAAGCAATTAGCTATTCATATATTTTGAGAACAACAGTACTTTTGATCCACCTTAAAAAGTACCGGGGGCCTGGACAGCTCAGTCAGTTAAGTGGCTGCTTTAGGCTTGGGTCCTGATCCAGGGGGTTTTGAGATGGAGCCCCGCTCCCTGCTCAGCCGGGAGTCTGCTTTTTTCCTCTCCTTCTGCCTGCAGCTCCCCCTTCTTATGCTCTCTCACACTCTCTCTTAAAAAAAAAAAAGTACCACAGAATCCCTAAGGAATGCTAATACTAGGCTTTGAAAAATATGATCTCTGAGCTGAAATAATTCATCATCCTGGAAGTCAGGAATATCATTTCAATCTAAAATATGAGAAAC
>CM052899.1:128515225-128629001 GCA_028534135.1 Potos flavus | reverse complement strand
TCATACACCTACATCATCAAGTCATCTGCAGATAAGAATAGAATTACTACCTCTTTTTCATGGCTTATATTTTTTATTTTGTTTTGGTTGATTGGTTAACTGATTCATTGTTTTAGCCTTGTGTCCTAAAACTCTAGTATATTTCTGAAAAAAAATGACGATAGCAGGCATCCTTCCTTTGTTCTCAATTTCAAAGGAGAGGTTTTCAGTGTTTCACTATTCAATAGGATGTTAGCTGTCACTTTATCAGATTAAGGAAGTTATCTTCTCTTTTTAGTTTGATGTATTTTATAATAAATGAACTTCGAATTTGATCAAAGGATTTTTTTTGCATAATTGAGATAATCATAACTTTTTTCTACCTTTATTTGATTAACGTTGTTAAGTCACACTGATTGATACTTAAATATTAAATCAACTCTGTATTTCTGGAATAATCTCAACTCGATTATAATTTATTATGCATTTTATGTATCATTAGGTTTCATGTGCTAGTTTAAGATTTTTGCATCCATGCTTCTGAGAGAGGATGGCACATTTTTTTCTGTCTTTTAATATCATTGTTAAGTTTTGTAATCAAAGTTATGTCGGCCTTATTAAACAAGATGGGAAATAACTATCTTATTCCAAATAAATTTTAAAATTTATATGAAGTAAAAAATTCCTAGAAAAAAAGACACAAGTTGCCAAAACTGACATAATCACCACTATAAGAATTGCTACCTGCCTTTTCAAATATACTACATTTTGGATTTTGCATAAACTTGAAATAAACTTTCCATTTTACCAGCTCACTGAGATTCAGGAATTTATCTCTTGAAATAGCTAATAATAGAAATATCATCTGTAACAAATACAAATATTATATAATATTTACTGTCAACTTAAATTTTTAAAACAAAATTTAAAGATTTGAAAGTATATTTGATATCAATCATCTCATATGCATCTCTTCTTCCTTTTGATTTGCTTCTAGTTTCAGAAATAGAAACTCTGGACTAGTATGGTTCTCCAACTTTCCATAGATGAAGAGCATGGCTGCTGAAAAAGGATAAATCTTTCTCCCATTTTGAACAAATCCTAAAATTTTAGTACTCATGCCATTTTTCTCTTCTCAGCCCTATAATCACAAAAGAGCTGTCAGTTCTTAAAGGAAAAGCACAGATGTCATGTTATAGTTACGGTCTTGTTGAATCATCATTCTCTAAATGACTAAGTTATAGAATGTACATTTGTTCTAAGAACACTCCTGCAGACATCATGTAGCTTCACGTCAACCATGAAGTATCAATGTCAGCTTGGATAAGAATTATTCAAATGCTTTGCGGCAACTGGAATTATCCACCCCATGATGGTACTTCCTCTTCCTGGGTAAATATTTCCCCAGAAGCTTTATCTTATTATTTGAATCTATATCCATTTATTTTCAAAGTCCTTCAAAACTGTCTTAAGGCTTTCTACTAAATCTTCTACAAAAACTCTGGCCCACAGTAATTTTATTATTTTTTTGTGATGAAATTTCACATACCTCATAGCAACTAATTATTAATTACTATTCTATTTGTGCCATATCTATTTCCCAAAGTTGATTATAAAGTCCTGAAGTGTAGGGCTTATATCTTACACTAATTTTTCATACATTCCAGATTTTTTTAAAAAAAGAGAGTGAGAGAGAGCATGGGCAGAGGGTCAGATGGAGAGGGAGAGAATCTTAAGCTTGCTCCACACTGAGCATGGAGCCTGATGGGGGGCTTGATCTTACAATCCTGAGATCATGACCTGAGCTGAAATCAAGAGTCCAACACTGAACTGACTGAGCCACCCGGGTATCCCAATTCCAGATTCTCAATAAACACTTACAAGTTTTCTAATTCTTATGACGTGGAACAGAAAGCAAGCACCTCTTGTCCTTTCTTTCTATTGCTTGTTTATTCCTACATAGTATTTGGTTCTTCTTAATACTATTTTCTTTTGCATTTGCAATAATATTTTGGGTTAGCTTAGCTGGTGAACTAACAGAGACCTTTTTAATTACAGCAAAATTAGAAGCTCAGTTTTACCAATAAAGCCAATATGATCAAACTGTAGGGAATTGTTTCATATTTATCAAACTCATGAGACATACTTTTCTGTCCAAGATATCATTTAGTTAACTTAGAATGGGAGCTACCCTGTTCCTTATGTAATAAATCCATAACTAGGAAACTAGCTACATATTCTCAAGGAAACTATGTAACCTAGTCAATAGGCCTGTTACTCAATAAGCAAAGTATATATATCAAAACCAAACATTCCAATACTTGACTGCCTACTTCCTGTAAGTCCTCTAGAGTAAAACATTTCTTGTTCATTGGTAATTTTTGTTGCTGAAAATACAATTTGATTATATAATCTGTTCCTACGGAGGAAAATTGAGGGGAAATTGACATGCCTTGCCAGCCCTTGTAATATAGTGAACTGAAGCTCAACATTACTGAGAAGGTAAGAGACCAAACTGCTGTTCAATGAGTTTCAGTCTTATAAGATGAATTACCAAGAGTACTTACAAGTGAAACAGTAGAAGTGTTATAACTAGTGTCCGTGGAATTTTGATATATCATACAATGAGAGAAGTATAAAAACAGAGATAATGCAATTTATTTTGTACCTGAGAAAAGTTGATATTTAAAATCATTTGTCCCTGAGTCCGACATCAGTTTTAGGTTCAAAAAAATCCAGAATATATTATTGAAGCATGGCTTGGGCAAATCTAAAAATTGGAAACAATCATTACTTAAAGCCTATGTGTTGTCAGATTAACCTTATATCCCCTTAAGATTAGAAGATTAAGGCAGTGTGATAAAGTTATACAGAAGTACTGCTATTATCATCATCTTAATAATTATTATTATCATCATTCATATAACAAAAATAATTGCTGTCACTTATTGAAGATATGCCAGCCAGCCTTGTATCATCACTTCCAACGTTTTTATATGTACCATTTCATATTAAAATTTTCAACAATTCTATAAGTACTGACATTTTCATTTTACAAGTGAAGAAATTGAACTTCACAGAGTTTAGGGGTGCCTAGGTCGCTCAGTCAGTTAAGCATCTGCCTTCGGCTTAGGTCATGATCTCAGGGTTCTGGGATCAATCCCCACATCAGGCTCTGCACTCAGTGAGGAGTCTGCTTCTCCCTCTCTCTCTGCCCCTCCCCCCTCACTCATGTGCTTGCTCTCTCTCTCTCTCTACCTCAAATAAATTAATAAAATCTTTAAAAAATAGTTTTGAACTTCACAGAGTTTAAATTACTTGTCAAAGATTACATACATAGAGTAAAATCAAGACTAATTTTTCTTAAATAAATGGGACTGGAATTTCCAGTAATAATGAACTAAGCAATTTAGACCAGCACTTCTGATAATCATAGTAAGAAAGATGAATAAAATATATAATTAAAATTCCTTTGAAGAGATCATAGAGCTAATAAGAAAATGAAGAATTCCAGGACCAAGATCTAATTTGAAGATAAACCCAAAGAAGTTAGCCTCTTATTTGGAGCTGCTATTTTTGAAAAAGGATGCTGGGAGTCTTAAAAGCTGAAGAGAGCATCTGACAGTATCAAGGAAACAAGGTCAAAAATGGAATCCAGGATCTGCTATGGGTAGAACGATTGGTAAACTTCCCCATGATTGGAGTTGAACTTTTGAAAGGCAACATCCTGTGTAAATATATGCGTTATCCCTAAAATTGGATATCTTTTTGGAAAAAAATAGTATTCCTACTTTAGGGAGATTGTAAATCTTAATGTAAAGGGTAAAATAATAATCCTCCAGAGGGTAATTTAGGAAAAGATCTTTATGATCTTGAAGAAAGCAAAGTCTTTACACAGAGAGTACACAAAAAGTATTAACCATAACAGAAAAAAATGGTAAATTAAATCATATTTAGAACTCCTATTTATCAAAAGACCCATTAAGAATGTGAAAGGCAAACCACAGAACAGAAAATACCTTTGCAATACATTTTTCTGACAAAAAAGTTATATGAAGAATAGATAAAGCACTACTATAAGTCAATTTTTTAAGAAGGCAGACATCCCAATAGAAAAAGAAACTTAAATAGATCCACTTCAGAAAAAAAATAAGATATGTAAATGTCCATAATCATGGAAAGACATTCAACTTCATTAGTCCTCGGGGAAATGGAAATTAAAACCACTATATATTGATCATTTGGCTTAAGTTAAAAAAAATGTAATAATACCAAGGTTTGGTGGGGAAGAGAAGCTACTAAATCACTGCTGGTGGAAGAGTAAATTGGTGTAACCACTTTGGGAATTGGCTTGGCAATTTCTACTAAAGCAGAATTTGTGCATGCCTTTTAATCCAGCAATTTCACTCATATTCTAAACCCACCACAAATGGTATTTGCATGTGCACTAAAACCATGTACAAGAACATTCCCAGCAACACTATTCACCATAGCTCCAATGTGTAAATAACTCAAGTGTCCATGAACAATAGAATGACTACATACTTGTGGTATTTTTATACAATAAAATATTCTACAGTACTTCAAGTAAAAGAAGTTTAGATACATGTAGAAACACAGACAATTCTCACAAGTGAAAGAATCAGACACAAAATAATATGTCCATTTCTATCCATTTCTGTAATATTCAAACACTTAGATCTAAATTATAAAGTTAGAAGTCCAGGATAGTGTTTGCTTTTTGGAGAAAAAGGCACATTGCTTGGGGAAAATTTTTTTGGAGGAGGTAGGTGGGATGTAGCTTCTAGATGCTGGCAGTGCACTATTTCCTGATTAGGTGGTAATTACATGAGTGTTGGCTTAGGACAATTCATTGATCTGTACATTTGTCTTTAGTATTCTTTACTACGTGTGTTATACTCCACAGCAAATTTCTGGAAAAAGAATAATATGTAAGTTATTAAAAAAGAAAGCAAAATAAAGAGCCTGTTAAGTATATGTACTAAAAATTTACTATACTGCACAACACCTTATAAGGTACTGTGGAGGTAGATATAAAAGAGAAAAAAATTCACCTGCCACCTAAAGAAATTACATATGATAAAAGAAATCAAATTTGTTTTATTTTATTTTATTTTATTTATTTTTTAATGTTTTTTTAGTTTAATTTTTTATTAACATATAATGTATTATTTGCCCCAGGGTACACGTCTGTGAATCGTCAGGCTTACACATTTCATAGTACATACCCTCCCCAATGTCCATAACCCTGCCACCCTATCCCTACCCCTCCTACCCCCCAGCCACCTTCAGTTTGTTTTGTGGGTTTAGGAATCTCTTATGGTTTATCTCCTTCCTAATCCCATCTTGTTTCATTTCCCTCCCCCACCCCCCACAACCCCCCCGCCCTGCCTCTCAAATTCTTCATATCAGAGAGATCATATGATAATTGTCTTTCTCTGATCGACTTATTTCGCTCAGCATAATACCCTCTAGTTCCATCCACGTCGTTGCAAATGGCAAGATTTCATTTCTCTTGATGGCTGCATAGTATTCCATTGTATATATATTCAAATATGTTTTTAACACATGTAAATATTGTCATTATAATAACTAAATGACTTTTTCCATGAAAACTGACATGTCTAAGGGATAACATATTCCAATACACTTTTCAAATGGAGTTTTCTTTTTTTTTTAAGATTTTATTTATTTATTTGACAGAGAGAGATCACAGGTAGGCAGAGAGGCAGACAGAGAGAGAGGAAGAAGCAGACTCCCCGCTGAGCAGAGAGCCCAATGCAGGGCTCGATCCCAGGACCCTGAGATCATGACCGGAGCCGAAGGCAGAGGCTTAACCCACTGAGCCACCCAGGCGCCCCTCAAATGGAGTTTTCATAAAAAGAAATGAGTATTCATTATTTCCTTATTAACAAAAGATAAAATTTTAAACACACTGCTGGTGGCCAAACCTCTAGTCTCAATCTTTATAGCTGTAAATATATTTATGTGATAACTTTGGTTTTGTTCATATAATTAAACATTTTAAATTTCTCCTTAGTAGTAAGTACTTCCCAAGTATTACAGAAAGAAATACTCAAATTATAGATACATACATTTTATTATGGGTTGCAATATATTTTCAGCTTTCTGAAAATGCCAGTATTTTGTATTACTTCACAAGTTTTGCTTGTTTTTTTTTTTTTTTTTGAAGAGTGCATTCACAAATGGCAGTTGAGTTCTCTTCTTTTATAATTTTTTTAAAAATATGGATATCCTAATTGTGCTCCCAGAATTACTTCACCTGAATAGGCAGATTTTCATTCCTGGTTTGAACTCTGATTTCTATCTGGAGTCTTACTTACATATTTCTCTTGGGAAAAAAGTCCATTTTTAAATGGCACACTGAGTGCAATTTATTTAGTACTGTCCTCATATTTATTTTTAAATATAGGATTACTTTTTGTAGGCACTGTGCCTAATTTAAATAATAAAAATAAGACAAAACTAATAAATTCATATGGTATACGTAACTAATAACAATTACAAAAGAAACTATTCTTTCCTACATTATTCTGATAAGGATTCAACTCAGTTTTTCTGGATATTTCCCTCATTTGGTTCTTATAGTCTTGGAGAGCCTCCCACCTTCTTTCTCCTTAACCCAATTCTCACAGACCTTTCACCACAAATTGCCTTGGAGGCCATCAGGTTTAATCCCTTCTTGCCTTTTATCCCTGTTCACATCACTCATCTCAGGAACTTCTTAATTCCCAGCTCAGGCTTGTTCCATTCTCTAATATGAGTCCTTCTCATTCTTTTCTCCAACTCGCTAAATAGCTTTCTAAGGTGTTCTTTGGAAGTCTCAGTATGAATTCTGCAAAATCTTCATGTCCCGAATCTTTTCCCCAAACATCATCTTCTTGCTCTAACTGGATCCTGACTTTCCTCCAGCATAAAGATTTCTTTGCCACCATTTAAAGTGGTGGCTATTCTTTCTCCCCAACCCCTTTCACCACTGTCCAAATGGGTGAAGAGGATATTTCCTTGCTCATCATTGCTGATTCCAAATCATCATCCCTCTTTGCTCCTTGAACTTAAATTGTATGCTACTGTAACTCCATGTGGGATGTATTGAGGATTCATACGGAAGGTGTAGTAGGCTTAATAATGTCCACCAATAGATATCAGGCCCTAATTCCTGGAACCTGGAAATGTTACCTTATAAGGAAAGAGTCTTTGCAGTTGTGAGTAAGTTAAGGATCTTGACATGAAGAGATTATCCTTGATGATCGAAGTGGGCTGCAAATTAAACTGCAAGTGTCCCTTATAAGAGAAAGGCAGAGGCCCCTCTTCTCCACACAGAAGAGGAGAAAGATACATGAAGATGGAGACAGAAATTGGGGTGATGTGACCACAAGCAAAGACTGCATGGCAGTCACAAGAAACTGGAAAAGGAAGGGAGTGGATACTGCCCTAGAGCCTCTGAAGAAAGGCTAATGTGGCTTTTAGCATTAAGAGTAGAGGACAATGACCTGAGATAAAGCTGAGAGATAGTCAGGGACTAGATCCTGTTAGACCTGGCATGCCATGTTAGGATTTCTTCATCCTAAAGCCAAGGTACAGTTATTGGATATTTTAAGCAGGGGAATGATCTAATCAATTTTGTGTTTTAAGGATATCACCCTGCCTAGAGAAGGGCTATTGTGTGGAGGGCAGCAAGAAAGGATGTAGAGAGCTCAGTTACAAAGTATTTTTGAAATTCAGGTAGGTTCCTGGGTCATGAGGGCAGAACCCTCATGAATGAGATTAATACCTTTTCATAAAAAAGACCCTGAAGACCTCCCTTGCATCTTCCACCATGTAATGCCATAATGAGAAGATGGAAGTCTATGAACCAGGAATCAAGTTCCCGTAAGGTACTAAACTTGCTGGCACCTTGATCTTGGACTTCCTAGTATCCAGAGCTGTCAAAAATAAATATCTGTTGTTTACAGGCTACCTAGTCTATGGCATTCTGTTATAGCAGCCCAAAGGGACTACAACAATTGGTCAATGAGCAAGGAAGGAGTTGGTTTCAAAGCCCTAGAGTCTTTGCTTTCATTAGGACATGTTAGAGAGGCCAGTATATGTCTAAGGAGATATGTCAGCTTCAGAGGTCTATATGGCATTGATTGAAAGCCTTGTTTCAACTTCTCCCCTTCCCAGTACTGCTTACCTCACTGTCTTAGAGATGTTATTTCAGTGAGCCCTATCCAATAAACACATATACACAAGTCTCTGTCATAGAGAATTTTCTGGGAAGTTATGAGAGAGAATCTCTAGCTTTTAAAAGAATTTAATTCATTTATACTTATTATGATTACTCATATATCTAAGCTTGTTTCTGCCATTTTTATGGTTTTGTTATGCTTAATTTGCTTTTATTATTTCTGCTTTATAATGGATGAAGCATATTTATTTAGTTTTCATAATTTCTTAGGTGCCTTAGAAATTACATCTTATTTCAATTTATGTAATGATTACCTAAAAGTTTCTAGTAAAAATTTAAACATATTTCTCTATCATTCCCTAGACTGAAGAGTATGTATAAAAGAAGAATTTTAAAACCCTTTTTGAACTAAAATAATCTGAAATTTTAATTTTGGAATTCTTTTTTGTTTGCATGTTATACAAGAAAATTATTGGAAGTTAACCAGGTTTTCCTAGTATCTTTTAATAATCTCTCTTTCTCTGATCCTAGACAGTTTTTGTAGTGTTCATTTACAACAACAAAAAAAGCCTATATATTTTTCTTACCACTTGAATGCCAACTTTGGATCTCTACTCATGCCACAAGTAAATTTTAGAAGCTAAATGTAAATAAAAAGTAAAATGATAAAAATAATAGAAAAGAATGTAGAAAACTTTGCACATTTTTTAATGTAAAAAACTTGCTAAGCAAGACACAAAGCCTAAAAGTAATAAAGGAAAATAACTGAGTTTGACAACCTAAGAGAGTGAAACTGCAATATGATAAATATCATTTATAAAGTTAAAAGAAAAATGACAGACTGAGGGAAAAAAAACCTTACTGCATATGTAAAGGAAAAAGGATTATTTGGGTGCCTGGGTGGTATAGTTGGTTAAGTGTGGGGCTCTTGGTTTGAGCTCAGGTGGTGATCTCAGGGTCATGATATCAAGCCCTGCATCAGGCTCCATGGTCAGCACAGTGTCAGCATGAGATTCTCTCTTTCCCTCTTTCCTTGACCCCTCCCACCTGTGCTCTCTTGCTCTCTCTCTCTCTGGGAAAAGGAAGGAAGGAAGGAAAAAAGGATGGAAGGAAGGAAGGGAGGGAGGAAGGGAGGAAGGAAGAAAATGAAAGAATGGAAATGAATGAATGATAGAAAGAAAAGAAAGAGAGAGAAAGGAAGGAAGGAAGAAAAAGGAAGGAAGGAAGGAAGGAAGGAAAGTAAGGAAGGAAGAAGGAAAGAAAAGAAATGAAGGAAGGAAGGAGGGAAGGAAGGAAAGAAGAAAAGGAAGAAAGGAGGAAAGAAAGATTACTTCCATAATATATAAAGAGATTCAACACATCAATATGAAAAAGGCAAATAACCTAGTAGAAAAAAAAAAACAGTAAGCACTATAAACAGACAATTCACAGAAGTACATTGAACAGTAAAACTTTGGGAAATTATTTTGCCTTAATTGAGTTGAAAATGCTTAATAGTTAATGAAATGCAAATTAGAACAATTAGGACATTATTTTTATTCATCAGATGGGGGATTGAAAATATCAAGTTGAAGAATGCGAGGAAAGTAGTAGGTTGTTACAATCTATATGGGATTGTATTACAGTATATATCAAAACTCAGCAGTAACATTTCTAGATAACAATCCTATTTAAATATTTTCAAATATGCATAAAAATGTATTATAGGTATTATGGCAGAGACTAATAGCTACCCAGTAAAATCCTTTTCTCTTTCTAGCTGTGTACTTTCCAGCCACTGTTTATTTAAATGTGAATGTGTGATTGATTTACTCTCCAGTGGCATGTGAGCCGAACTGATGTGTACTGTACTTCTGGTGCAGGGCTTTTAAGAAAAGCAAGTGTGCCTCCTCCATGATCACTTTCTTCTGCCGGCTGAATACAAAATGACAAGTGTCCCTAATGGATGGTGGAGCTCCATGATGGAAGCATCCTGGGTCCCTGAAACACTTTTTGAATAAAACCACTTGGTAATCTGAAACACCTGCGTTGGAAAATCATGTGAGAAAGACATAAAATTCTACTATGCTTGAGCCATTATACATTTTTGCTTTGAATGTTATAACAGTTTTGTGTTATTTAGCAAATACAACATGTTCCCTGCAGCATTCTGTTAATTAGAGGAAACCAGAAAGAGCTAAAGCTGTCTATCAATATAGGAGTTGTTAAATGAATTATAGCAAATCTAAGTAATGTTTTCAGCACATATAAGAATGAAATTGCTAAAAGTTGAAATTTTATGTTGGATATCTAACAATTTCCTTATAAATCATTAACAAATTATTTTTAAAGTGTCATTTTTTAATAAGTATGAAAAACAGATGAAGTAATTCTCAAAAAAACCCCACACACAATGAAGCACTATTTTTAAGAGTTATTTTAATTCTTGCTTACCACCTTTTTTTGGCACTTACAAAGCAAACATTACAGACATTCCCCATTGATCCTCATTGAAAATCAATTGAAGATTAAAAAAATAGCCACACGAACTTCATCTACTTAAAAAAAACACATACCTTTGTTCAGGAAATAATAAAAAAGTCTTAAAGACATTGTGCCAATTGTTCTATTTTTTAAATTATAGCAGTTGCTAGTGCATTTCTACACATAAGTAACATGAGAAAACCACATAGTCCTTTTTGTCAAGTTTGTGATCCAAGAATGCCTTTCTCAAAGACCTGAGAGCCGTATCTTTGAAATGTAAATATCATAAGAGGTGACACTCCCATCTCCCAGTTTCTGTGGGAGAATAGGAGCCTAACTTCAGTGGCACCTTACTCCTATTTACAAAACAACATCCTGTCACAAAGATATAAAAAGTTTCATTTTTCTCCGGATAAAGCCAATTAGCTAACACGGATGGTCACCTCAATTACCAAGTAAAGTTAGAACGACCCATGTCTGACAAATAGAACTTTCCAACTCCAAACAAAATCCAAGAGAATTCTAGAATCTGCTTCTTATTGTCAAGCCTTAACATCAGTAGTAAATAGTGAAGACTACCCTTCTCTCAATTTTCTGTCAATACTGTCTTCTCTTCCCAATTTACAGGCAGCAGTTTTACCCTCCTCCATATTCTCTTCAGACATAAGTTTCACCATATATAGATGCTGCTGGAAGCGTGAGATTTCAACAAATAATATATTTCCTATTTAAATCCTGGAAACTTTTATTTCATTATTCCCATGCTTCATATGGTTTAGAAATCTAAGAAATAGAAATTGAATTAGAAAAATAATTAACTACCTAAAATATTAAGAGAAGAAGGATCTGCATTTATGGATGTTATGTGGTCTTTTTGCATCTACTGTAAAATAGCTTCTGTGTTTCTCCTCAGTCTGGTTCCTTTTGCAGGAAGAAACCTGAAAATCAAGAGTATCTATTCATTTACACCACCAGAAGTGCTAGAATTAATAAGAGAAATATTCTAGTGCTGATAAAGGCATCATTGCTGTGCGTGCTTTCTTATACAAGTTGTTTCTTTGAAAATGTTTTGTGAATTTCTTGAATGTCACAAAATTAAATTATTAAATTTTATGTTTGCATAAAAGGATATTAATAGCCCTATTATTAATATAGTGCCTTATATTATTAATATAGTGTATTAGAGTGTATGATTGGCTCTACAAAGTTTCAAAGTGGCCAGTAGGGATATAGGAGGACAATGCAGCAGAAGTGGTGGTAAATATAGAATTTGTGCACAAAGGAGGTTAGATTTGACAACTGGTGTGTGTTTGCATAGTAGACTCTATAAGATTGAGGAAAAAATGGGAAGCTACAAGCATTTTAGTGTTATACTAACTTCTTTTGTGTGTGAACTATTTGCTTCCCTACCTCTAGAGGCTAGGTTGCCAACAGAATTGATTTTACTGCCATGAAGACACTTTACTGGGTTTGTGGCTATTGGGGTTCTACTCTATATCTTGTTCCCATTCTGTCTTGCATCATGTAGCTGCCTGATAGGATGACAATTTATATCAGGAAAAAAAAAAAAGATAATGTGTTCCACCAGGTAATGCATGCATGTTTTAATAGTAAAATATAAGCATTGATATTTGAACTTCTTTTAAAATGTATTAGTGAGTCATTCTTTAAAAAAAATCAAGTTGAAAGATAACTGATGACAGATCTTTCAAAACCCCTCCAATATATGATTTCTGCCAAATCTGCCTGTAAGCCCATGTTCATCAAAGAGTGATCCACCAGCAAAAGATTATTTAAAATGCACATTCCTAGGCACCCCCAGCCCAACCGTATGGGTTTGGGGATGGGGCCCAAGGCAAGTTGTTGACAAATATGCCTGGTAAGTGTATAGACACCAAAGTGTGAAAAACATTGCTCTAAGAGTATTCAAGTGAGTTATAACAATAACAGCAACAACAAAAAAACCCCAGGAGCTAAAGAAATTACTGTATTTCCTTTAAAATTCTAAAGGGTTTTAATCCTGAAAGGATGAGACCAGTGGTTTTGACATGTACTAAAACTAGTGAAAGAATTATTAGTATACCCTTGGGTACCCAGCCGCCAGATTTTTTAAGAATCCAAATAAGGTCTGTAGTTTAACTAACAATATTGGATTAATGTTATTTCCGGTTCTTGGTAGTTGCCCTATGGTTATACAAAATATTTGCATTAGACATGGTGGGACAGGTAATGTAAGAGAACACTTTTTGTTATTTTTGCAACTTCCTGTAAGTCAAAAATTAATTTGAAATAAAATGTTTTTTTTTAAGCCACCAAAGCCTTTGAATAATCCTCAGTAAATCTTATTGCAGAATTAATAAATAAGCCCAGTATTTTGAACTACTGTGGCTGTACTGTCGAGCTTAAAAATAAAATAACTGGTTATCTTACCAGCAAAATTAGTTTATTAGGAAATAGTAGAGATATTGCAATTCAGGATAAGCCAACTATGGCACACTTTAGGCAAGTCTGAAGAAATAAAGGGAAGGCTTTTCTAGGTTCATCCATTTCTATCATACCTAATTCATAGTATAACGGAGCTATAGTGATAGCTCTCTTCCTAGGGTAGGTCATCCTTCTGAATTCTTTTTAGGCAGTTGAGGGGGGAAGTAAAGAGCTCTTCCTGAATCTGCTGGGTTTTGGTGGCTTTTAATCCAAAATAATCTTCATGCCAAGATGGCCCATCTTGGGGCCACCTGCTCCCCTTAGGAGACCAAATATATATTAATTCGTATAAATCATAATATCACAATTGGATTAAGAATATATTATTAAAATTAATTCCACATGTTTCTTGTTACTTTTAAAAATACATCTATTAGAAAATTAAAACACATGTGTTGCTTACATTATATTTCTGTTAGATAGCACTGATCTAGAGATGATAGTCACTTTTATTATTTTGGCTTTTTTTTATTGAACCTTATAGAATGTAATGAGAACTTTGAAATTTATTCTAAGTTTGGCGAAAAGCCATTATAAGCTTTCAAACAGAAAGTGATGTGATCAAACTTATATTTCAAAAGACTCCAAGTGGTTGCCATGTGAAGCAAGAAACTAAATGTCAGGGCTCAGTAGGAGCAAGAGACAGAAAACTAAAAGGCTGTTGTGGTTGTCCAGGTGAGAAAAATGGCTATTGGGACTGCAGAGGTAGTAAGAAATTGTTGAAGTCTGGTATGTTTTGAAAGTAGACCTGGTAGGATCCACTGATGGATTAAATGTGGTGGGAAGTTTGGGGCCTGAGCAATTGGGTGCATAGTGATGCCACTGAGATGGTAACACTCAGAAAAAATATGGAATGGAAGTTGGAAATCAAGACCTCATTCTCAGACATGTTCCACTGGAGAGGGCTTTTAGGTCTATGGGGAGCTGTTGAATGGGAAATTGCTTATATGAGACTGGAGTTCATTGAAAAGGTTGTAGCTGGAAATACAAATTTTGGCAATTGAGAAAACTGGAGACCAATCATTGTCACTGAATGCGCAGACAAGTTGATTATTCCAATTGCTGTCTAAAGAGGGTAAGCTGAAAATACAGGTTTCCAGTTACCAAATGAATAAGTCACAGGGATGAAAGGTACAGCATGGAAACACAGTCAATGGTATTGCAATAGTCCATGTAGTGAGAGATGGTAGCTACACTCATGGTATGCAGAGCATGATGTGTAAACTTGTCAAATCACTATGTTGTACACCTGAAACTAATGTAGCATTTTGTGGCAACAATGTTTCAGTAAACAAGCGAACAAAAATAAGCTGCAGGTTAACTGATGTGCCTTGACAACCATGAACAGGAAACTAATTATAAATAGCAGAAGCTCAAATGGAATGAAAGATTTTAGGAAGCTACTCTGCTATTATAAATGCTTTCATGTTTATTTTTCCAGAATGAACTCTATCCCACAATAGTAAGAACAATTGAAAATGATTACTGAACTAATGAAGCTAAAGTCTCTGGAATTTTGGAGCTTCAGAGAATAAAAAAAGTAGCAAATGATAGTCTTTTCAAAAGGAAGCAGATGATTAATTTACAAACAATTGACAAGTGAGGTTGAGTTTGGGCAAAATCTAGAGAATGTTATTATACTAAAATATTTTTAGATGTGGGATGTGAGAGAAAGAGAGGAGTCAAGAGGTTTAGAGCCCGAACAACTGGAAGAATGGCATTGACTGAGGTGAGGAAGATAGTAGGTATCACATGTTTGGAGACAAGACACATTGTGTTTGAAAGGATTACTAGATATCTTAATGAAGATATAATAGGCAATTGGACATAAGAATTTGGATTTGAGGGGCGCCTGGGTGGCTCAGTGGGTTAAAGCCTCTGCCTTCAGCTCAGGTCATGATATCAGAGTCCTGGGATCGAGACCCGCATTGGGCTCTCTGCTCGGCAGGGAGCCCACTTCCCCCTCTCTCTCTGCCTGCCTCTCTGCCTACTTGTGATCTCTCTCTGTCAAATAAATAAATAAAATCTTTAAAAAAAAAAAGAATTTGGATTTGAGGAGAGAGGTCTGGGGTAGAGATAAAAATCTGGAAATGTCATCATATAGATGGTATTTAAGACCATGAAACTGGGGGCGTCTGGGTGGCTCAGTCACCTGAGCCTTTGGCTCAGGTCATGATCCCGGGGTCCTGGGATCGAGCCCCACATGGGGCTCCCTGATCAGCAGGGAGTCTGCTTCTCCCTCTCCCTCTGCCACTCCCCCTGCTTGTGCGTGCTCTCTAGGTCAAATAAATGAATAAAATCTTAAAAACAAAAAGCAAACAAACAAAACAAAAAAACCCAAAAAACAAAACATGCAGCTGAATGAGCTCACCAAGGAAGAGTAACAAGGTCTTAGCCCTGGAGTTAGCCAACATTAGGAAGTCGAGGATGAGGATGGCAACCAGAAAATGAGACTCACCTGTGAGTACAAAGTCTGAGAGTAGTAGGAAATCGGAAATATGCAGTACCCTGAAAGAAAAAGGTTTAGGAAGGAGGAAGCAGAGATCAACTGTGCCAAATGCTATTGATGAGACATTTAAGATGAGAACTCTACCATTAGATTTAGCAACATGGAGACTATCAATGTCCTTGCAAAGAGCAGTTTTAGTGAAATTTTGCAGCCAAAGTGTGAAATGTGCTTAAGGAATAACAGAAGAACAGGTATAGGAGACAGCAAATATTGACCGATTTCTTCAAAAAGATTTCCTGCAAAGTCTTGGAGCAGCAACTGGTGGAGAAAGGGGAGTCAAGATAATTTTTGGGTGTATGTGTGTTTGTTGTTTGTGTGTTTAAGATCAAGGAAGTAACAAAAAGAAAATGACTAAGTAGGAAAGGGAGGGAAGAGTTGCTGGAGCAAATTACTTACGTAGGTGAGAGAAGATGGGATCTGGTGTATAGGTGGAGGGATTGGCTTTCAGTCAGAGCTCCTGGGGCAACAGGTAGGAAGGCCAAATGTGCAAGAGTAGCTGCTGACATGTGAATAGAGGTGGTGAAGGGTTTCTTCAGAATGCTTCAATTTCAGTGAAGGAGGTGAGAAGCAAGATCATCCGTGGAGAATGGGGATGGAGAAGGAGTCATTAGGGGAACTGAGGAGAGGAAAAGATGAGAAATAGACATTTTTAAGAGAATGGGAGGGTGAACAGAGAAGGGTCATTTGATGTTGGGGAAGCACTGAGAGTCTACTAGAGGTTTGTGATCCTGAATTTGAAGTTAGACCTGTCAGTGTGGTTTTTTATTTTTTTCTAAACATGTTCAATGGCATGGTATAGGAAGAGTAGGTGGAGATTTGGATTTTATCAGGGTTGTGGTAAAAAGCAAGTGTCATATGGCAGTGAAGCAAGAGAGAAATACAGGAGTCAAAGGTGTGTGTGGGGCAGTAATTATAGTGATGGACTGTAGTATTTATTTAAGCTGGCTACACCTGTGCCAAAGAGGTATTGATTAATGCATCAATGTCAACTAAGGAATATCTCCTACTTGCATGTCACGGGTCTCTGTCTTTTACTCTACCCTGAGAGTTGTACACTAAAAACTTTATTAGGACAAAAAAATTATAGTCATGGTTATTAAAATGGAGACCAACAAATATTTATGAAGTATTTCCTTATACTGGAATCCATTCCACAAGTATAGTGTAGAAATTGATACAGATGTGTCAGAAAACCGTTAAGGACATTATGTATCAGGAAATAAGCAGGCACAAAGATAGGATCATCATATAATCCATACCTTTTATTCTGTATTTGATTGTGTACCATGTGGGTACAAGTGTGGAGAGCAAGATTATTTATCAAGCAATATGAGATACTTGGAGGTAATGTGGTAAAGCCCAGAATTATAAAAATTATAGCATAATACATTCATGAAGGCAATACTATTATTTTTTCTACCCAAAGTAATTCATTTTTTAAAATTTCTTATGTATTGCTATGTTTGCTTACTTTTATTACTACCTTCATTCTTTATTTAATAAATTTTTATTGAGTATATACCATAAATAATATACTTTCCTATGAACTGTGAACTTTATAAAAATGAATTGGTCACGGTCCCTACCTCAGGGACTGATGAATTGTTGAAATCAGATCTATTCACACATATCTAAAAGCCATGGGGAGAGAATGTATGTACAGAGAGATTTAAAAAGATGGTAAGAAGCCAGCTGCAAAGAATTTGGCAGTTTCTTAAAAAACTAAACATGTGCTTACCAAATGACCATTAATGCACTCTCAGCTATTAATCCCAGAGGAATGAATGTTCACAAAAAACCTATACACTGACACACAAATATTATAGTAGCTTTATTCACGATAGTCAAAAATTGTACACAACTCAAATGCCCTTCAGTGAGTGAATGGTTAAACAAATTGTGGTACATTCCTACCATGGAATAGTACTCAGCAATAAAAGAACGAACCATTGACACATATGACTTGGATTGATGTCAATGGAATTATGTTGAGTGAAAAAGCTAACCTCTAAAGGTTTCATACTGTATGATTCCATTTATATATCATTCTTGAATAGACAAAATTATAAAGATACAGAACAGATTAGTGGTACCAGGAGTTAGAGACTGAGGACAGGGATAGGGAGGAAGCCAGGTGGCTCTGGGTGGCTCAAGATCAAACTATGCTATATCTTTAAATACACACAGACACATATAATTGCATGTTTTTAAAACCGGTGAAATCTGAATAAGATTGATGGATTAAAGGATTATCTCAATGTCAACTTCCTGGTTGTGGTATTTATACTATAGCTAAGCAAGATGTTTATCATTGTGAGAAACTAGGTAAAGGATACACAGGACCTGTCTGTATTATATTTTACAACTGTATATAAACCTATGTTTTTCTGGAAAAAAGGTTTAAAGTTGTTTTTTTTTTTTTTAGGATGGTAAGGAATTTCAGAAAAAAGGATGTTGTATCCACTTGAGGGAGTCAAGGAAGGCTTCAAGGAAAAATCATCATTAAACAAGAAACCGGCTCATTCTGTTAATCTAATTATCTCTTCATTTCAAAAATATTTATTCAAACTATTATGATCAAGTACCAATTGTTTAAAACAAGATTAGAGTTTAATTACAATAGTTATAATAGATACCATTTCTTCAGCACCTACTATGTTCTAAGAACTGTGCTAAGCACTTTCCAACAGTATCTCATTTTAATCCCTACAATCAATCATCTAAGGTAAATATTATTATTCCTGTCTTATAAGTGGGTATATTAAGGTTTAGAGTGTTCAATCAGCTGGCTTAAGATACACAGTTAATATAAAATCTGAATTACTTCTTAAAATCAATGAGTAAGCAATAATAAAGCTATGTTCTCTGCATAATAAAAAAATAAATCAATACTTATCGAAAGCCTATTACATACAGAGCTTTTTACTAGATACTGTGGGAGGAAGGATTAAAGATATAGAAAGAACTCCCTACCTCTTATACAATTAATAAATATTATTACAGTCATGACTTCTTAGCTTTCTCCAATGAGATAGTTAAAATAGACATGTTCAAGAATGCTGACGCTCTTTACGTTATCTTTCAAAAGAAGTTATTTTAAAAATATGATATACTGTATTATCTATTTCTCTGTGCACATTAAGTTTGAACTATTGCCCATATTTTCACTGTGACCCAACCTCTGTTTCTCAAATTTTTTGTAAAAGAAAGTATCAAAAATATTTCTCTGAGGACTGTGATGCCATTTTCAAATTAAACTTCTAAAATTTCTCCTTAATTTAAGTCTCTTCAAGTTTGTTTGCAGAAGAAATTACTCAATCACATATTAAATTTTTAGTTTGGAAACTCACCTCCAGAAATCTAGAAAATATTAATCATGATGTAAATTAATATGTATTCATTTTTAAGTGAGTTCCAAAAGAGGAATTGTACTTTTTTTTTTTTATAAGACCCTAATACAGAATTTCTACTACGGTTTTTATTACTTCAAGATCCAGACATCTTTTTCCCTAGATCTTCCTACAGCTTACAGGTGCCACCTAGAGGCCCAACTGCAGAATGTACTGAAACAGGGGAATCCATTTGGAATGAACACAGAGAGTGATTTCATTTGAAATGTACTTAAATCTTTGCTTAAAATTCCCCACTTGCATCAATTTTGTTTTTTTCAAAATATGTATTAAATTAAACAAAAATAATTTTTTCAAAATATTTCACACTGTCAATTCATGTCAGTTTCCATTTTATTTTAGCCAAGCACCTAAATCTTACCCGTTTATATGCCAATATTATCTGGGTCAGTAAAAGTCAAATTTTTCCTATTAATTTTGGTTTTCAAAGTGGTTACGATCCAATACAGAACTTGGATGAGTAGCTGTATACGAGGAGGCAAGGGTAATGGAAAAATTTAGTGAAATCTCATGTTAACATAGCATATATAATGGCATGAATTGTAACTAACTTCATAATGGCCTAGATCACTTGCATGCTGTGTCTCTAACTGCTCAGTAGTTATTTACCAAAACTAAAATTATGAATGTGGTTGATATTTGGCTTTTACTCCTCAGTTTTGTCTGCAAGCAGTTAGTAATTCAGTGCTATACTAGACATAGCAGGGAGGCAGCTTCCAGGATAAATTCCTATGATATCTTCCCATCTAAGCTCAGAGTAGTCTAAGAGGTCAGTGCTCCAATCCTGGGCCAGAAATTCAGCAGCAGGCAAAGACTTGCCATCATTTCAAAATGGAGTTCTGGCCTCCATTTGCATGACTATATCTACACCCTAACACCTGAACTTATTCCCTTCAAGGCTTTGTATTTGAAAAAACTTTAAACACAAATACAGAAGCACTTGGTGATAATCCTATTTCTTTCAATAGTTTGGACTGATTCTCTCTCCTCATTCTCTTCTATTCAACAAGAAAAAATCTAAACACGTAAGGTATACTGGTTGTTCTCAAATGAATTTTCGTAGCCTCAGATTTTAAATAATTTGTAATACATTGACTAGTATTATTTTCCCATCTTCACCTTCTTCATGAACTATCATAATATCAAGCAAATGGATGATATTATTATTATATATTGATATCCTCAACAGTGCAATATTAAATAAATATTATTTGCTTTAACTTTGAACAAGTACATTATATAGAGTTTATATAGTTATTGTAGGCCACAGGAAAACAAAATCATCCCCAAATTTATCTCTGTAGTTGTTAGCTAGAAATGAAAATAAAACTCTATCTTGGTTTCTATGTATTTCCTTAATTGCCATTCTTTTTCCATCATTAAGTATTTGGTGTTCTGGGGTCTGTTTGCTTGACCTGTCGTAATGAATGTGATCATTTTCATCATTCCATTAAGAAAAAAAAACTCCTACTAATTTTTTGTACATAAAAAAATGTAGTTCTTTCCTTTTTACATTTCCTTTCACTCTGTCCTGCACCTTGAAAGTGGAGATTTATTAAGATGAGAGAATCTGGGGAAATGAAAGAAGGAATCACTTCAAATTGTGTATATGCATAAGAAATTTATGTCAACAAGCCAAAATTTTGATGACAAAACTAGAAAACAAATGAATGCAAACTGGGACAGAATCTATGTGCAGAAACAGGATGCTCAGTGTGGAGCAGAGCTAGGAAAGAAATATATGCATCAAGCAGTTTAGTTAGATGGGTCAGATCCAGGTGACCTGCAAGACTTCTTCTGGGATTCTGTATCTCTGAGAAGGGCCCATACACAAAAAATATGTTTCATTCTACTAGGGTTTTCTCTCTTAGATACCAGTTTTGGAACGGATCCAGTCCCGGAAAGCAGTCACTCTGGTGTAAACACCGGGCTTATTAGGCTGTGCACATTCATCTCCCCAGCTCACTATTCCAGCAAGATACCAGATATCTCTAGCATCTGGACTAACCAGTGGTCCTCCGGAGTCACCCTACAGGAGAAGGGGGAGATTAGTAATTAATAATTCAGTTCATTACAGCAGTATTCTTTATTTTTCTAACTTGAGTTTAATGAAAGCGGCAGTTTTCAAAAGATTTCAGTGTGTGCTCAAATGCAGAAGTGATCCTCCCCCCCCACCCCACCGTGTCAGTAATTCACATAAGGAAAAGGTCCAATACCTAGGGTATTGGCTTACATTCAGGGGTCAGTACACTGAGATTAAAGGCACCATCTTTGTGGAGAACAGTACTCTTATCTGGTATATCTGAGAAGGTAATTCTTCATATCCCTTATCAGTGTGACATGGCTCCCAAAAGAAGGGTGAAGAGTCTATTACTGATAAAAGCACAGACACTAGAGTCAGACACCTGAGTTTAAATCTCAAGTCTGGTTCTTCCAGCTAGCTAAGACGTTTAATTTACGTATTTAATGCTCCTAATAATACCTACCTCAGGTGATAATTTTGAAGATTATATAAGACAGTAAGTATAAAGTGCTTAGCATAGAGCCTGGCATAAAACAGAACTTAATAAATACATATTTAAAACCAGAAATTCCAATTGTCTATGCATTGTGAACTCTAGAGGGCTGTTTCTTTACACAGGTCATAAAAACAAAGTACAGGCTGATTTTTCCTCAAACTCCTGAGGTCTCTAATACTGACCACCCATTAAGTGTTCAGCACTCTATGGAGCTCTTAATTAATGACATATTATCTCATTAATTCGTGTAATTCTGACAACAAAATGTGGAGTGAGGTTTTATTTTCTCCATGTTAGCAATAAGGAAACCAAAACTCACAGAAATTAAGTGATTTGCCTGATGGCACATGCTATTCAGGGGCAGAAATGAATTTGAATCCAGAGCAATCTAACTCAGAAGTCCAGATTTCTTCTCCTGCATTGTATTAACTTCCTTGTGCATTTTATTTTGTTCATGTAAAAATATTAACTAATACTAATGGTAACTGAATTTGTAATATGTCTATAATTTTTAAATCAGTTAACAGTGTTTACCTATACCCTTGAAGTCATAGGAGATGTCAAAAGACTGTAAATACATGGGACTTGCCCTCAGGTAGCATACAAATAAATCATTTTGGTAAATGAAACCCAAGCCTATATGAAAGCGCAGATTAGGATGAAGAAATAGAAGATTCCAGAGATCACAAAATTTAAATCTATTTAAGAGAAAAGTGCAAATGAGTCCAAGAATTAAGTAATTAAAGAAAAAGGATAGCAGAATAACTAACAGCCTTACAAGGTGTATCAGGTGATGTCCACCAACAAGTATCAAATAGGAAAAGACAGTCTGTCCTGCTTAAACTAGTTAGCTTACACATGATTAGAGAATGGGGCAGTTAAATCATTATAAGATAGAGATCATGATGGTTTATATGTGTTTTGTCTTAGGCAGGGAAACCAGAGTAGTGAGAGTAGAATTAAGATCTTCAGAAGAGGAAAAAGCTCTCAACTGAGCTATTGAACAGGCAGAGGTCCTTGGGGCTCTACTTTTTTTTTTTTTTTTTTTTAATATAAGATTGTATTTATTTGAGAGAGCGAATGAGAGACAACACAAGCTGGGGGAGGGGCAGATGGAGAGGGAGGAACAGACTCCCCCTGAGTAGGGAGCCTTGAGGCTCTACTTTAAGAAAATATTTAGAAAGTGCCTGTGCCCTGGATCCCCCTGCCAGAGAAGCACACCACAGCTTCCCTCCCTTCATGGATCTTGGCAGGTTGCACTTTCTCCTCTGCTCAGGGCTACCCTCTCTTGTGCACTGTTGTGGCCCCGGCAAGCTGGTACTTCCACTCTGTCGTTTCTATGCATTTTTAACAAACCCTAAGTAACCAGCCACTCTGGGCATTCTGCCTGCCCACACTGTCCAAGTTATTTTTCAAGATACAATTTTGCTGCTGTTGTTAATTCTCTGGGTACAAAGTTGCATAGCCTTTCAGGGGTCTGTTGTTCTGTCTCTAGCCCTATTTTTCCACAAATCCTGTTCTTTTCAATGAGTGGTTTAGTGAGAAACAGGAAGTTTAATCAGGATTACATATCATAACAGAAACTTTGAAACTAGAAGCCAAACCAGGAAGCCAATTTAGTGGTTAAGATATGAAGTAATGAAGGAATAGACTAATAGTGGTTAAACAGAAAGAAGGGGGACAGAGATACATTTGGAAGACATGGTAAAGAGAAAAAATATCTCCAAAGACTTAATTGATTAGATGTGAAGAAGATCTAAAAGTAAAAGAAGACTTCAACAATAATGGAACCCAGTAACATAAACGAGAAACTCGAAAATGGAAAAACAGATACAGACATACCTCATTTTATTATGCTTCCTTCATTGTGGTTTACAGACACTATTTTTTACAAATAGAAGGTTTGTGGCAATCCTTTGTCGAGTAACTCTACCAGAGCCATTTTTCCATTTTGTGTCTCTATGTCACAGTTTGGCAATTCTCATAATATTTTCTAACTTTTTCATTATTATATTTATTATGGTGATCTGTCATCAGTGATCTTTGATATTACTATTGTAATTGTTTTGGGGCTCTATGAACTGTGCCCATATAAGAGGGGAAACTTAATAAATGGGTGTGTTCTGACTGCTCTACCAACCAGCCATTCCCCCATCTCTTTCCCTCTCTTCAGGCCTCCCTATTCCCCAAAACACAACAATATTGAAATTAGGTCAATTAATAACCCTACAATAACCTCTAAATGTTCAAGTGAAAGGAAAGTTGTGTTTCTCACTCTAACCAAAAGCTAGAAATAATTAACCTTAGTGAGGAAGCGTGTCAAAAACCGAGACAGGCTGAAAGCTAGGCCTCTTGCATCAAACAGCCAAGTTATGAATGCAAAGGAAAAGTTCTTGAAGGAAACGGAAACAGCTACCCCAGTGAACACATGAATGATAAGAAAACAAAACAGACTTACTGCTGATATAGAGAGAGCTTTAGTGGTCTGGATAGAAGAAACAAGTCATAACATTACCTTAAGCCATAACCTAATCCAGAGCAAGGCTCTAACTCTCTTCAATTCTGTGAAGCCTGCATGAGCTCAGGAAGCTACAGAAGGAAAGGTCAAAGATGGCAGAGATTGGTTCGTGAGGTTTAAGGAAAGGAGTTGTCAGCATAACCTCAAAGTAGAAGGTGACAAAGCAGCTGTCAATGTAGAAGTTGCACCAAGTTATCCAGAAGATGTAGCTAAGATAATTCATGAAGATGGCTTCACTAAACGATAGATTTTCTATTTTTTGAGGATTATATTTATTTATTTGACAGAGAAAAAGTCTGAGAGAGCACAAGCAGGGGAAGCGGCAGAGGGAGAGGGAAAAGCATACTCCCTGGTGAGCAGGACCCCTCTGATGCTGGGCTCGATCCCAGGACCCTGGGATCATAACCTGAGCTGAAGGCAGATGCTTAACCAACTGAGCCACCCAGGTGCCCCACAACAGATTTTCAATGCAGGTGAAACAGCCTTCTGTTGGAAGAAGATCCTGTCTAAGACTTTCATAGCTAAAGAGGAGAAGTCAACCTGGCTTCAAAGCTTCAAGGACAGGCTGAAGCTCTCTTGTTAGGAGCTTATGCAGCTGGTGACTTTAAGCTGAAGCCAATGTTCACATACCATTCTGAAAAATCTTAGGAACCTTAAGAATTATGATAGATCTACTCTTCCTGTGTTCTAGAAAGAGCAAGGCCCAGATGACAGCACATCTGTTTAAAACGTGCTTTACAAAATATTTTAACCTCACTGTTGAGAATGACTGCTCAGAAATAAAGGATTTCTTTCAAAATATTACTGCTCATTGGTAGTACATCTTGTTCCCCAAGAGCTCTGACAGAGATGTACAGCATGATTAATGTTGTGTTCATGTCTGCTAACATATGGGTCAAGGAGTAATTTTTACTTTCAAGTTTTATTATTTAAGAAACACATTTTGTAAGGCTATAGCTGCCATAGATAGTGATTCCTTTAAAGTAAATTGAAAATCTTCAGGAAAGAAATCACCATCCTAGGTATCTTTAAGAACATTTGTGATTCATGGGAAGAGGTCAAAATATCAACGTTAAATGGAATTTGGAATAAGTTGATTTCGACCCTTATGGATAAATTTGGGGTTTGAGACTTCAGTGGATGAAGTCACAGCAGATGTGGTACAAATAGCAGAATAACTAGAATTAGAAGTGGAGCCTGAAGATGGGAGCCCAAAGATGAATTGCTGCAATCTCACCATAAAACTTTAATGGACAAGGAATTGCCTCTTATGGATGAACAAAGAAAGTGGTTTCTTGAGATGGAATCTACTTCCAGTGAAAATGTTGTGAAGATTGTTGAAATTACAACAAAAGATTTAGAATATAAACTTAGTTGGCAAAGCAGTGGTAGAATTTGAGATGATTGACTCCAATCTGAAAGTTCTTTGGTGGATACAGTGCTATCAAACAGCATTGCATGCTATAGAGAAATCATTCGTGAGAGGAAAAGTCTATCTATGTGGCAAACTTCTTTATTGTCTTATTTTGAGAAATTGACTCAGCCACCCCAACCTTCAGCAACCTCCACCTTGATCAGTCAGCAGCCATCAACACTAAGGCAATATTCTCCAGCAGCAAAAAAATTACAACTCACTGAAAGCGCAGATGATGATTAGCAACTTTTAGCAATAAAATATTTTTAAATTACAGTATGTGCATTGGTTATTTATACACAATGTTATTGCATACTTAACAGACAACAGTGTAGTGTAAAAATAACTTTTATATGCACTGAGAAACCAAAAAATTCATTTGATTTGCTTTATTGTGGTAGTCTGGAATGGAAACCACAATATCTTTAAGGTATATCTATAATGTTTCATAATGCCTGTTGAGTTTGAGATGGCACATATACAAGCTTTAGTCTTATACTAAAAACTTAAAACTTATAAATGAAAATGGTTTTGGAGTAGGTGGAAATGTGAGACTGAATTGGGCAAGAGGTTAATTCTGATTATGTAGATTTGGAAGTCATTAAAGGGACAACTGAGTTCAGAGAAAAGATAGTTTCTTTCAGTGAGTATATAGAGAAGAGAGAAGAATTTCACCTAAGACCTGAGTCTCGATGGATAGTGAGTCTTAAAAAGGGGGAGAGAAAGAGACACCTGAATAAGGAACCAGAAATGAGAGAGGAAATCAGCATTTTTCAGGATCATAGAACTCACAGAAGAATCTATCTTAAGAAAGAGGAGGTAGCCAAATGGTGCTGAGGTGAGAAAGAGTAGGAGATCCAAGTAAAGATTTTTGCATATGACATTATTGATGATTTTTGAGATTTTAAGGTATATGGAACTTGTCAAGTGTCAAAAATTGTGGACACTGGACATAAATTGGGGGAAAAAACTGGTGGTTTTCAGAGGTAGGAAAGCAGGAAAGCAGGATTTTATAATCACAGAGTGAAACTTTGTTCCTTCTCTTTAATTCCTCAAATTGATAAGGAACAGTCACATCTAATACCACCATGTAAGTGGCATTGTAGAGTAGGGGACATATTTACAGATGAGGTTATATGACATCTGGGATTTACTTCAAAATAGATCTGAAAAAATAGGGTGGGGAAGCAAGAGTTGAGACGATTCTGATAAGATATATAGGGATGAAGTAAAATTGGCCATGAGTTGATAATTGTTGAAGCTAGGTGATGAGTATATAGGGGTTCATTATATAGCTCTCTCTACTTATGCATACATTTGAAATTTTCTGTAATGAAAAATTTAGAATACTAAAGGGTCATACAGCTCTTCCTTCCAGACTTTCAGGAAGGAAGTTACCATAAATAGAAGCTGAGATATTTGAATGAAGATCATAAATGATGGTCACAAATGCAAAATCATAAGTTTTGGTAATGTTAGAGGCAAGTAAGATAAAAGAGATTAAGACAAGAGAAGATTTGGAATATCTAAACTATGATTCTATGACTGTCAAGAAGCCAAATAAAACACAATTGATTCTTGCTATTCACAGCAGTTATTTTTTATGAAGTTGCCACAAACCCTGAATTAGTGAATACTGAATCACTGCTCCTGGGGGAAATAAAGGGTTTGATTTTCATGAGCCTCTGGTCCTATTTTCATCTACTGATCAACACATAACCATATTTTATGTATGTTTCTGCTTAAAGACACGTTATTTAAAATCTATTATTAATTCATTAATGTTGAATTCATAGCCAACAGCACTGTAACTCATGCCTGTATGACACTTACCTAACACACATATTTTCTCCATATGCCACATCACAGCCTTCTTGTACCTTACTTCAACACTACACTTGGGGACCATTTTAAGCAGCAAAGTCACCAACCAAAAGCACAAAAATGAGAAAAATGTGGCATTAAATAGACCAAAAAAGGGACACAAGTTTATGGTATGAAAGCTGAAACAAGAAGGCAGTGCATCTCCTTTTTGACCTCAGGTGGGAACATGCACATTGGGTGACTCAAATTTTTTGCTACTCAGTCTATGTTCATGAATGATCACAAAAGTGCCTTGATAATTGATTTGGGGTTTACAAACAAATTTTAGCAAATATATGAATTCATAAATACAGAATCTGCAAATAATGAAGATTATGGGTATATTTTCAAGTGAATCTTTTATTAAATTGTTTTCATTTTAGCATTTTATTCACAGGATCAACTTGAATTTTCTGTAGAATTTTGTAATGGGATCGATCTATATTGACCCATGTCTTCCTCCAGAAATAATCAGGGCCTCAGAGCAGACAAAGGAAACACAATGCGTTAAGTCTAATCTTGAGTGTTTACCAGGAATGTGGAGAAAGGTCAGCTGGATAAAAGAGTTTAATGTAGCAAATTGAACAATGCTGAATTGACTGACCAAGAGGTAAAAGTTGGGAAAGGACAATGGTAAAGTCAGTCATGGATTAAAGAAAGTAAAGTCAATGAAAGAAAAAAAAAAAAAGTTGTAGTGTGTATGTGAGAGAGAAAAAAAAATGAAAAGTTGAAAAGAAAATTCTCCGAAATAAATAATATACCACTGTATGGATATAGATTGCAAAACATGCAGAATAACATGTAATTTCAAAAACAAATTTGAAACTTAGAGGAGTGCACATTAAACATAAGATCTGTCAAATCACAAAATTAAAATTGTAGGAGTATTTATAAATGTACCCAAAGAATCTGTGTTGGCCTTGATTCTATCAGCATATGACTCTATGAAGTCATAGAGGTCATAGCTGTAATAGCAGGCAAAGTCACATTGACAGTGCTAGCCTATGTACTGGAAAGCAAAAGTAGGGTTCAAAATGATGTCTATGCTCTGGACCAAGATAGAATAGAATTACTTATTTTTTTACCCAAACTAAATTTAAAAGATAATAATTAATTAATTTTTTAAAAACTGGACTTTAGAAATAAATATAAAAAACTCTGAAAGGTAGAAGAAGCCAGGTGAGTTAGGAACCTTAGGACTCAAGGAATAATAAAACAGTGAGCTCCCTGAATTTACATTTTTGCTCCACTTACCCTGAACATAGAGCTTAAAAAAATGTCAATTAGCAACCTGCTAACAGATATGGATGAAAAAGAAGCCCCAAGAAAAGCTTTCTTTCTCCAGTCAAAGAAACTAAAAGGGGGCAACTTATGGAGGACAAAAAAACTTTTATTTTTATTTATATACTTTTTAAAAGATTTTATTTATTTATCTGACAGAGAGAGACACAGTGAGAGAGGGAATACAAGCACAGGGAGTGGGAGAGGGAGAAGCAGGCTCCCTGCTGAGCAGGGAGTCAGATCCCAGGACCCTGGGATCATGACCTGAGCCAAAGGCAGATGCTTAATGACTGAGCCACCCAGGTGTCCCTGGAGGACAAAAAACCTTTAGACAATACCTGCTGTACTCCAGCCAAACACACAAAAACTGTGGTCCTATTGTAACCCCCATCAGCAAAGGTAAAGTGGGGAGCCTAGACTTCTATCCCTACCGGGCTATAAGAAGGCCCCCTCCTCCACCAGAGAAGGCTGAGTTGGAAACCAAACTTTGATTTCTGCCAAGTGATAATGAAACTCTTCTCTCTCTTTCCTATGGTGACCAGCAGGAGAGCATAGACTACCAGTGGAAATGGTAGTCTGTGGTGAAATGGAGAGCATAGACTACCCAGTGGAAATGAGGCCTACCTTTTTCACTAAGTTAGGGTAATGTCTGAGGAGACTTAGTGGAAAGTCAGGGGTTTCCCCACTGCCAACAGTAATGAGGCCACCACCCCATGATGTCTCTGGAGGCCACAAAGAGAGCAGTAACAAAGTTCTCCCAGCCAAAGTGGTATCAGAGGAAGCTTAATACAGAGCCTAAAATTCCACCTCCATCCAGAAGTAACAAAGCTCTTCTCCCCTACTTGGATGTCAAAGGAGGATGAGTAGGAAATGAGGTAGCACCTACCTACTCTATCCAGTATTATGTCAGAGGAAGCATGCTAAAACAGAAGAATTTAAATAAGATCCAGAGTTTTATAATACTCAAAATATCCAAGATATACCTGGAAATCACTTAGCATATCAAGAACCAGGAAAATCTCAACTTGAATGAGAAAAGACAATCAACAGATACACTGAGATGAGACAGATATTGGAATTTTCTGACAAAGATTTTAAAGCAGCCGTTACAAAAATGTCTTAATGAGCAATTACCACAATGCTTGAAACAAATTAAAAATATGAAGTTTCAGCAAAGAAATAGCAGATATATGGAAGGATCAAATGGATATATTAGAGCTGAAAAATGCAATAATAAAAAAACTGATTGGATGGGCTCGACAGGATAGAGATGACAGAAGAGAGAATCAGTGATCTTGAAGACAGAATGATAGAAATTACCCAATCTGAGTAATAGAATCAGGAATGGGGGGTAATAAAGCTCGGGAACCTCTGAGACTCTGACAAAAGAACTAATATCCTATTATTAGACTCCCAGAAGGATACAAAAAAGAAAATGGGGCTAGGAAAGTATTCAAAGAAATAATGGTTGAAAATTTCCCAAATTTGTCAACAGATATAAATCTGCACATCCAAAAAGCTTAGTAAAGATATTTTATTTATTGCTAAAAATTAAAAAATAAATAAATAAAATAAATAAATAAACAAACAAACAAATAAACAAATAAGCTGAATAAACCCCAAACAGGATAACCCAAAGAAATCCATGCCAAGACACAATCAAACTTCTGATAACTAAAGACAAAGAAAAATCTTGAACACAACAATACAGAAATGGAAGTTCATCTGTAAGGAAAAAACAATTCTAGTAATAGCACATTTCTCACCAGAAATCACAGAGGCCATGATCTAAATGCTGAAAGAAAAAAACTGTCAATCCCAAATTCTATATCTGACAAAATTATGCTTCGGGAATGAATAAGAAATAAATAATTTTGCAGACAGAAAATCTGAGGGAATTTGTCATTAGCAGATCTACACTAAAAAAAAAAAAAAAAAAAAGGCTAAAGGAAGTTTCTAAAACAAAAAAAGAATGGTAAAAAAAATCTTAGAAAACCAGGAAGGAATAAAGAAAAAATTATGAATAAACAGACTTTCCTTCGACACTTGAGTTGCTAAGTCATGTTTGGAACTTGAGGCAAAAACATTATCTAATGTGATTCTCAATGTATGTAGAGGAAATATTAAAATTTACATTAATACTATCATTATAAATGGGAAATGTAAAGAGGCTTAAGAGGAAGTAAGTTTTCTAAACGAGTAAAAATCTCAACACCAGTAGATTGTGATAAGTTATGTGTGTACAACTTAGAGTAACCACAAAAATATTTCCACAGAGATAGCCTAGTCAAAAACACTGATAGGTAAATCAAAATGGAATTTTTAAAAAAAGTTACAGTATAATTCTATTTATATAACACTCTCAAAATTACAAAATTGTAGAGATGGAAAACAGATTCATGATTGGCAGGTGTTAGTGATGAAAGAGTGATACAGAATTTATTTTGGCCACAGCAACTGCTTTCTAGATATGTCTCTGGAGGCAAGGGAAACAAAAGCAAAAATAAACTATTGGGACTTCATCACAATAAAAAGTTTCTGCACAATGAAAGAAACAATCAACAAAACTACAAGGCAATCTATAGAATGGAAGAAGATTTTGCAAGTTACATATCTGATAAAGGATTAGTATCCAAAATATATAAAGAACTTATAAAACTCAACACCTATAAAATGAATAATCCAATTTAAAAATGTGCAGAAGGCATGAATGGACCTTTTTCCAAAGAAGACATACAGATGGCCAACAGACACATGAAAAGATGCTCAGCATCACTCATCATCAGGGAAATGCGTATCAATATTACAACGAGATATCACCTCACATTTTTCAGAATGACTAAAATCTACAATATAAGAAACAACAGGTGCTGGTGAAGATGTGGAGAAAGGGGAAAAACCCTCTTTCACTCTTGGTGGGAATGCAAACTGGTACAGCCACTCTGGAAAACAGTAGGGAGATTCCTCAAAATGTTAAAAATAGAACTACCCTTTGGTCCAGCAATTGCACTACTAAGTATTTACCCAAAGAATACAAACATACTAATTCAAAGGGATACATGCATCACAATGTTATAGCAGCAGTATCTACAACAGCCAAATTATAGAAACAGCCCAAATGTCCATCGACTGATGAATAGATAAAGATGTAGTGTGTGTGTGTGTGCGTGTGTGTGTGTGTGTGTATATATAATATTTATATATAATAGAATATTATTTAGCCACAAAAGAGAATGAAATCTGCCATTTTCAATGATATTGATGGAGTTAGAGAGCATTATGCTAAGTGAAACAAGTCAGTCAGAGAAAGACAAATACCATATGATTTCCTCATATGCAGAATTTAAGAAGCCAAAAAAAAGCAAGCAAAGGGAAAAAAATAGAAAGTGAGGTAAACCAAGAAACAGACTTTTAACTATAAAGAACAAACTGATGGTTACCAGAAGGGAGTGGGTGGGGGGATGGGTGAAATAGGTGATAGAGATTAATGAGTGCACTTGTGATGAGCACGGGGTGTTGTGTGGAAGTGTTGAATCACTCTATTACACACTGGCAACTAATATTACACTGTATGTTAACTAACTGGAATTTAAATAAAAATTTAGGGAAAAAAAGAAAGTGATAGAGAAATAGGTGTTATTATAAAGGAGAACTTTGTGGTGATGGAATAGTTCTCAACTGCAGTGGTGGTTACACAGATCTGCATATGTAACAAAATGCCATTGAACTAGAAGCACACATTGCACCAATGTCAATTTCCTAGCTTTTATATTGTACTATAGGAATGTAAGATGTAACGTTTGGGGAAAATGAGGTAAAGAATATGTGAGACCCCTCTGTAAACTTTCTATAAATCTATAATGATTTCAAAATAAAAAGTGAACAAAAAATTCTGCAGCATACTAATAGGTCAAACCACATACCTGGCACGCATCTCTTTCTCCTTTCAAGAAGCCAGCACATAACATTCTAGGGGTTATGGCACCATTGTAAGATTGGGGTGCATTACAGGTTTGAGTGTCTATGAGATCCACCTGTACTTGCCAAAGATGATTTTGACTACTACCTAAAGGGAAAAGATAGTCTTTATATTTGTATATATATATGTATTCTATAAACCTCAAGAAAATCACAATTATTGGATGAGATGGCAATATAGGATATGTCTTTTTTTCAAGTACAGTCATATTTTGGGAAAGAATTATTTCCTAACTACTTTAAATGAAAAGTTAGGTATCTATGAGAGAATCTCAAGTTGTTCAAGTGACTTCCATCCTGGCGAAACTTGGAATGTAATTTCAGTAGGGAGAATGGCAACCTTATGATTCTCTCATCTTCACAACTGGGTATATTAATGATCCCAATCTCTTATGTTGTTTAATTCCCTATTAAAAAGTTCATCCATATTTACTATTTTGGACACCTTACCAAGCACCATTACTACAGTAGTAGTGAGGCACTTGATAGTAACCTAAAGCGATGAAGGAATGTGTGTGTCTTTTAAATGACCTAGTTCATAAATAGGGTCAGACTTGCCCAGGTCCATATGACCAACCCACCAACATATTTTGGCATAATGGCACTCCATTCTTTAAATGCCTTAAAATACCAAATTGAGTTACTATGGCTTGATTTCTCTTCAAATGCTCACCGTCATTTTGCAGTGCTCCAAATCCAGTCACAAACATCTCATTGCCTGGGTGAAACTCATGGGATGCATCAGGGAGACATATCCTATGTACTGCATTTGTGTAGGGAACAGGGCTAGAAAGCTCTGCAACTGAAATATCATAGTCATGTGATGGATACTTATATTTTTCATGGACAAATATCCTTCGAAGGCCTCGTTTCATCTTTGGAGGCTTTATTGTTACTCCAAAGGAAACAGTCCATCTGTCTGGGTCCTTATATCTGAGGAAAAAGTACAAAGAATAAATTCCACTTTACCATACTACCAATGTAATGACTTATATTAATAATAATTCAGGCTGCTGGAGTCAATATAAGTTTTCTTTTTAAAATTACAGTTTCTATATATAGAAACAAACTCTTTCTAATCTGAGAATCAGGCTCAGGAGTACCATCAGGTAGAAAAGCCACAGTGGCATGGTTTTTGGGTGACACAAGCCACCCTACATTTGAGTTGCTCAGTCCAGATCCCAGGGCTTTTTGACATTTCTAGGAATCAGTGACCCCAAGAGACATATGGAAAGCATATTTTGTACAGAATGAAAGAAGCAAATGTATTTTATGCACCGTGTTCCCTACCTACAAACATACACATTTCTCTGAAACGTTATGCATAAATATAATAAAGTGTTACTATCCTGTATACATAGGCATTTTGCACTGGGTTGAAAGGTCTCCATTCTTTGGAATACAACTAGTCAACTTACTCAGCTGTATAATTTGTTACTACCAAATTTCTTCATATTTAATTCTTTCTTGCCATGTGGAATTTCCCCACTGAGATCAAACCGACTGTCCCCTAGCCCCATCTCTGATAGATAGCAGAGAGATATATGGCTCTTTGACATCAAGCTCACAGTCAAAAGATGACTTTAACATTTCTTTAAAACTCTTGCTTCATTTGAAAAATTATTATTTATCAATAATTATTTATCAATTATTTATTATTATTTATTGTTTACAAATTATTATTTATCAATTATTATTTATCAATGGATAACTTATCTACATGTACTTTGATACCATTTCCATTTCCAGACTATTAAATCTGTTACTAAGGTTTATGAGTATCCCACTCTTTGTGATGTATATATATATATATATTTTTAAAGATTTTATTTATTTGACAGAGAGAGAGATGACTAGTAGGCAGAGAGGCAGGCAGAGAGAGAGGGGGAAGCAGGCTCCCTGCTGAGCAGAGAGCCCGATGCAGGGCTGGATCCCAGAACCCTGAGATCATGACCTGAGGTGAAGGCAGAGGCTTTAACCCACTGAGCCACCCAGGCATCCTGTGATGTATATTTTATCTTTATATTAAACTCATCTCTTTCCAACTTCATGAGGTGGTTCCTTCCTGCCAAGCCCCAATGCACTTTGCTTATCCCCAGTCATTCACAAACCAGTCATTCAGGACTTACGTTCTAAAGCAGTGAGCAGCACTCACAAGCCATGTGCTATTAATTAAAGTTGCTCCACAGCGGTGGGTTCCATCCCATTGCAGGCTGGCTTGCCACGGCCATTCGCCCTCTTGTACCTGGGTCCCACCGACGATCCTGAGACTCTGACTTGCAGTTTTACTCCTTCGTGTCCCACAGCCTGCCAAAGAGAGATGATGCCTTACTTAACAGTGCTTTTAAGTATCAAATTGTGTCACTATCTCAAATTTCTTTTGTACTTTGTGCTCCAATAGTATAAAACATTTTCTCTTCTTACTTTTCCTTCAACTATAGTGGTTCATTAATTTAATAATTATTCACCTTGTAAGATTCAAGTCTATCATTACCTCCTCTAGGATACCTTCTCTAACAATTTTTCTGCCCCCAAACTGGATTAGTTATGGCTTTTTAGATACTTCCATCATCGTTGTCATCTTCATCATCAACATCATCATCTCTCTCTCTATGTGTGTGTGTGTGTGTGTGTGTGTATATACACTACACATGTCTGTCTCTATATACGTGTACATATGCTAATATAGTTATCAGTACTAATTACATATATACTAGTTATATATATTATATATACACTATTTATATATATTATTTATATATAAACATTGTTTGTAACAGGTTTTATTATATATACACTAATTACATACAGTGAACATATACTAATTATAATATAGCATATATATATACACTATATATTAATTCTATATATACATATATTACATAATATTTATATATAATGTATGTATAGTTTATAACAGGGCTTCTCAACCTTGACACTATTGACATTTTGAGAGGGATAATTTTTTGTCATGGATGGCTGTGCTGAGCATCACAGGATATTCAGAGGAATCCATGGCCTACACATATTAGATACCAGTAGCATCCCTCCTGCAATCATGATAACCAAAATGTTAACCAGGCATGACCCTGTGGGGGTCAAAATTTCCCCTGTTTGAGAATTGCTTTAGAATTATATGTGCATGCATTAGTCTCATACATCTAGTCTCATTAGAGTATGAGCTGTTTTAGGCAAGGATTATATCTCATCCATTTTATATCCCTTTTGCCTAATATACCACTAGCTCACAACAGTTTCATAATAAATATTGGAGGCAAGAATATATACCATTGAGGTTAACAGGATTATTCTTTGTTTCTCATGTTCAATCAAGTTTGTGAATTAACCAATATTCTAAGCTGGTGAGTAGCATATTTCCTTCCATCTTTTAAGATAAATATATTACGTACTAATTCCATAATTACCAAACGTATCCTCTAAATCATGGTGGGGTACTCTGCTGCAGAGGAAGGGAAATACTAGCCCTAGAGTCAGTACTTTTAAAATATGGGTGAAGATATTATCTGGGCCTTTAATAATTTTATTGATATATACACCAGCCCCATAATTGCTGAAATTTCCATAGTATGGGATTAATAACATCATGAAGATTTTATTTAGTGTAGAGTAACAATAAGTTTCTGCCTGTAGCTAAAAAATACCAACATAAAGATTACTTTTATATAATCTTTAAAAAACGTTTATGAGAACATATTGTAGATATCTGCGGTCAGAACATTGAGTCTTTTCTCCCTTCTTTAACAACTGTACAGCTCACTTCCACTACACACCTGCCCTAGGCAGCTATATATCCACTCCACAGTTCTCCCAATTTTTTTTGTTCTTTAGTAATAAAATGTGTCTCAAAGATAAGATAAAGCATCCTGAGCTTCGCACAGACCAATCAAATTTTATTCTGACCCTATAATATCACACAAAGTAAGCCTAAATGATCTAGTGTTAACTTTTTACATTCAGGTAATGCACTTTTAATAAATATATTACACTTACAATTGTTCAGAAAGTTGTCTGTTTCTGTCTTGTTGATTTCTGAAATACACAGAAATGGTGAATAGTACAGGGCCAGCACAACAGAATTTCATAATGCCTCTGAGTAGTTCAAATAGGAAAGGCTGGTTAGTTCCAGCCTCTAAGACAGAACCTCTAGGTTGTAAGAAAAAAAAAAAAAAAAAAGCAACACTGTTAGTATATTATAGACAGAGCATGTTCATTGCCTTGGGAAAAGGTAGATCCGAAGTGTTTCTTAAACTTTAGCATGGATGATAGTCACATAAGGAGCATCCTTAAACTGTCAATTCCTGTTCCTCTTTCCAGTAATTCTGGAAATTCCAGTAGTTTTGGAATGAAACCCAGGAGTCTGAGTTTCATACCAGAAAGTAAGATGCAATATTTTCCCTTTTTTGGGGAAATACTATTCTAAATCGTAGTATTGATCTCCTGAATGCAATGATATTTTTACTGACTATTATTTCAGGTTTTTTCTTTTCCTAAATTCATAGGAATAGTCCCATTTGTATAACATACATGAGTTTCAGGTCCGTAAATCTGTCCCTCATTTAAAAATAATGGTATCCCTTTCTCATTTTTCTTTCTGCTGAAATTTAGAAAGACAATTTGCGCTCTTTTCAACTCTAGCCCATGGCTCCTTAGCTTATTGACTTTTCAACAATCAGGCCCCAACCCTATGCAAACGCTAAACCAACTAACAGATATATAAATCTCTAAGCATTTGGGTGCCTGGGTGGCTGTTAAGCAACTGCCTTTAGCTCAGGTCATGATCCCAGGGTCCTGGGATCGAGTCCCACATCGGGCTCCTTGCTCAGCGGGGAGCCTGCTTCTCCCTCTCCCTCTGCTGCTCACCCTGCTTGTGCTCTCTTACTCTTTCTGTCAAATAAATAAATAAAATCTTAAAAAAAACAAAAACAAAAACCAAAAAAGAATTCTAAGCATTTAATGTCCTGATTCAGTAGATTTCCGAAGACCAAAACTGTTCTCTTTGAATATGGCAGAATAGGAGTTCTAAATACAGAAATTTCAATGTTAATTTTTCTTTTAGCATTTAATAGTATTGATATGCTAGAAATCTATATTCTAGAAACACTTCTTTTTGACCTTCTTCATTCTGGCTACTTTTGGGGAAAATGGCTCAAATAAGGAAGTGGCCATTTTTCTCAGTAAATATTAAATACTACCACCACTGATGTCTCCATTTTGAATAACTTGTTCTTCTCTATCTCACCCTCTTCCTAGTTCTGGCTTTGCATGTCGATACTACTAACAGGGCCAGCTTAATGGATGTATATCTATATTGGGTCCTGGACTCAGCATGACTTTCCACTTGGTTTAATGCTCACTGTCTCAAAGTTCTTGATATTTTTTTTTTATTTTGTAACTTGTGCTTTAAAAATGAAATCTGATAGAATAATGGGGTATGGCATTAGCAGAGGAGATACACATATGTGTGTATCCTACACATACAACATATGTGTCCATGGATTCTTGGCACCCCATTTGCATACATCATTGGTGATACCCTATGAACTCAAGAATTCCAGTGGATCCACAATGTTCGGGAAATTCAAAATACAAGTGTGTAATGTCTACCACTGAGGAACCAGGGAGCACTGACAGTCTCAGGAGGCCATGTTTTCTGTTTGAAGCAGAGCTTCCTTAGACCCCAGAAAGAAGGCAATAACATTCTACTGGACACAAACCATCCAAGGACCCTATTATATCTTTTCTTGCTCCCATTTCTTCCTTATATTAGCCAATAGCTTCTGCTGGAAATGATGACATAGAAAGACTTTTCAGTTCTTTCTTGCTTAAGCTGAAGGTAGACAGCAATGGTAAAATGTGCACATAACAACAAAGGAAATAAAAATTTTCAAGCTAGCTTTGTATAGTGTTTCCATTGATCTGGGAAGAGTCAAATTCATGCATGTGTGAGCTATGAAATACAGTTGTATTATTTTCATAATTCCACATACTTAAATGCTTTTGCATTTATATTTGAAATTGATATTTTACAATATGAAGATGGATAATACAACTCTTTAAATTTAAATTTAAATACAACAATTTAAAATTTTAATTTTTTCACTTAGAATGGCATTAATCAGCAAACAAAAATACCATGACAAGTCAAGAGAGACTGTAGAAGAAAGAAAAGTCATATTTTAATACCCTTAACAGTATGTTTTTGTTGCTTTTTGAAAAGAGTCCAAAATTTTGCACTGGGTAACATAATTATGTAGCTGGTTCTAATTACTCAAGCCTCCCTTCCTTAGCAAGCAGGGTAGGTGATCATCAGGTCAGACCTCAGGTCAGGTCTATCAGCTTTTATGCTAATACCCTATGTTCATATTTTCTACTTGTTCCATATCCAATAGTCCACTAGTGTCCACTAGTCACATGTTCCCAGTGAGCTCTTGAAATGTGGCAAGTCTAAACTGAAATGTGCTATAAATATAAAATACACACTAGATTTCAAAGCCTTACTACCAAAAAAAAATATAAAATGTCTTAGGAATAATTTTTTGGTGACTACTTGTTGAAGTAATAGTACTTTGATATATTGGGTTAAATGTCACATTATTAAGTGAACTTCACATGTTTACTTTTGCTTTTTCAATGTGGCTACTAGAAAATTTAAGATCCTATGGTTGGCCCACATGATATTTCTATAGCATTGTTCTATAGTACACAACTTGATTCTTAACCAAACTTTTACTTCTACTGAGGATCTCCTGTTTCTTACTTTCTAGTAAGAAACTTCTACTTATCTATCCTTGCTTATTTTGTTCCCCTACACCCAACAACAACAACAAAAAACTCAAACTTTTTAAATTAGTTGTAAAATAAGTAGGAATAAAACAAGTATAAATAAATTATAAATTTTTCATCAGTAATGGGCTAAGGGAAGAAGTTATAACAAAGTATATCAATGAAACTTGAAAGCAAATATGTGGATGGCAAGAACTTTTCCACACATCATACTTTCAGAATATAAAATGGAAGCAACAAGATGAAGGAGAAGAATATACTGATCTACTTTCTCCATTTATAATTGGCTGCTATAGGTGAAGTTAAGGTCCAATACAGGACAAGAAGTCAGGCCCAGAGATAAGGACAGACCTGCATAGGAGGCAAAGGTTTAGGGTAGTATAAAAAATAAAATACTTCATTAGGACCAATTTAACCCCAAAGAAATGTTCTGTTGGTGGCAAGACTCAATAATTAAAGGACATCCAAAACAATTTTTTAAAAATCAGTGCCTAAAGGGTGGCTTTAGGCACAGGGTGGCTCAGTCATCTGAGCTTCTGACTCCTGATTTCAACTCAAGTCATAATCTAGGTTCATGAGATCAGGCTCTGTGTAGGGCTCCACACTGGGTGTGGAGACTGCTTGAGATTCTCTCTCTCCCTCTGTCCCTCCCTTCCCCCCAAAAAAATCAGGGCCTAAGACCAAAATTAACATGGAGCTATTCTATGTAAGAGAATTAAACTAAATAAGAGAAATAAACTTACTTTTAATTTCAACTGATTCAGGATCTAATTTAGGGGGTCCTACAGCATCTTGAAGCTTTTCAGGTAGAACATGTTGAATAATTTTATCAATGGCTTCAGGATCCTCGGTAGAGCGAAATCTAAAAATCAGCAGCATATGAGCCAACACTCCATGTTCCTCTTGACTGTGGACCAAAAAGATAAAAAGAAAAATATGGCTTTAAAATATAGAGTTTGGAATTAGATTTATGGTAATATCACAACCTATTTTTTTCTTGATCATCCATTTGAAACACACACAGAAAACACCCCCATAATGTAATTTAGAAGATCCAATTTGGGGTGCCTGGGTGGCTTAGTTGGTTAAGTGTCTGCCTTCGGCTCAGGTCATGATCCCAGGGTCCTGGGATTGAGCCCCACGTTGGGCTCCCCGCTCAGCGGGGAGTCTGCTTTCTCCCTCTCACTCTGCCTGCTGCTCCACCTGCTTGTGCTCTGTCTCTCTCTTTCTCAAATAAATAAATAAATAAAATATTTTTTAAAGATGTAAAATTATTTTTAAAAATCAAAATAAAAGATCCAATTTATTTTCTTCTATATTCCTATTGTTCACCACATATGAAACTTCCAACTCAGCCTCCCTGATAGTAAGCTAGTACACTCACAGTCTCCCTTAACACCAAAATATCTAGTTATTAATATAAAAAGACACTCTCTTGTCAACCATTTAATACTATCAAATATAATGTATGGTCAATAGGAAGCCAACTCTGGCTTTGGTTTTCAGGCTTAATTCCTTGTGGCTTAAATCCAATGATAACTCCTAAGCAACGTCATGCTCTCCTAAACAACTTCTAATCCTAAGAATATTAGAAAGCTTAACAGAATTGTCTTGACTTCATGTGATTGTATTTTCAAGATAGAGCATTAATCAGCCTTAATGTTTTTAGAATGAATTACTTCTTGGAATCATCCTTGACTTCTCTTTCTCATTCTCAGTCAGCTACTCTATGCTTTTTCTTCACATAAAATCAGTTCTCAGAGAATCTTACTCCTCACTATACAATGTATTGACTCCTTATATAAACTGCAAATGGGAATATAAATTAGAAGCTTATTTTTAGAGGTCCATTTTGTTTATCGGTTATACATTTGATGATTCTTCTCTCTGATACAGCACTCTCTTCAAATATACTCTTGTGTGTGCAGAGATTTATACATATGTTTATCATAACCTTGTTTTTAAATCAGAAAAAAAATGTAACCCAAGTGTCCATCAAAAGGGCATTGGCTAAAACAACCCTGATCACATACTTGTAGTGAAATACTATACAACGAATTGTTGAGAAGATGTGTTATTTGTGGAAGTAGAATTATTGGAAAGGGAGCTTTGCTTTCTATTTTATGGAATAGTATGTTATTTGAATTTTATATTATTTTGTATTACTTTTATAATCTGAAAAAATAAACAGACTTAATGAGATTATTCTTATGTTTCTCATCCCCTTTCGCTCACTCGGCAAACCTGTACAACAATTATTTATTCTGTCTTCTTTCTCTTAAACTATTCCTATACTGGCTGACTAATAGAAACAAAAACAAACAAAAACCCTCTCTCTATCCCAGCTATTCAATTTATCTCTCACCTTCTTATCACAGCAGACCTTCTTGAAAGTATAAATCACACTCTGCCTCATATTTACTTTCTTGCAGTCTGCTTCCTCCCCTTCCATTCCACTGAGTCTTTTCTCTACACTAAATGACTTCCTTCATGACATATCCAATAATTCTTTCCAGTCATATTACTTGGTCTCTCATGAGTATTTTGTCAATGCTGTAACTTTTGTCTTTCATGTCAGTGGTGCCTTTCTCATTTCTTTTTTTTTTTCCTTCTCCTTTCCTGTATATTTCCTAGGATCCTATTTTCCCCCCATCTCCTTAACTATTGTTTTCTTCAGGCTTTCTTCATCATCATTTTTTCCCTTGCATTACCCTTTTTCTGAGAAATTCCACTTACATCCACATGTTCCAGTACTTTAATGCATATCTTCAACTCACTTCCCTTTTCCTCCTCTGAGTAAGACCCATATTTCAGGCTCCTGTGATCCCCTAGTATCTCAGCTCAACATATTTAATACTGATGTCATCTTTCCTACAAACTTGCATTTCTTCCTATTGATTTCAGAAGAAATACTAATGAGTAGGAAGATTACTAGGATGAAGAAGTAAACAAATTGGAAAGTGATTTGGAAGGTAAAACTTGCAGAACTTAGTTATTCATAAAATATGAGGGGCCCAGGAAATGGAAGAATGTGGATTGATGTCCATGTTTCCTATTAGTGGATTGATGTCCATGTTTCCTATAGTCCCTATAACTCATGGGCTTTACATGAGTTAGAGAATTTTCTGTGGAATTTCTATGTGGAGATGTGCATAGGCAGGTATGCAGTTCTAGAAATCAGAAAAACAGTTTGGATTGGAAATAGAAATTTAAATTTCAATAGCATATGAAGTCATGTGGGTGCATGAAGTCCCCTTGAGAGATGGAAATTTTAAGGATTAGAGAAGTAGATACAGATCCAAGAGAGAATAGTATTTCAAATGCCAGAGAATAGATGTCAGCTAAGTGATAGACTGAGAAGGAACTCTTGGAATTTCTGTCATTGAAATAATACTGGAAACAGCTCTCATTCTATTTTTGAAAAATACAAATAATTTGTATTAAGACAATATATTATTTAAGGTCCTCATATAGTATTTTTCTTAAAGTGTTATGCTCTGATGGTTGATGGTTTATTTATTGATGGTAGATTAACAGATCTGAAATTTTCTTAGGTAAATATTTGGAGCAGAAAGGGGTAGAAAAGAAAATAATAAAGAAAATTGATAAAGAGAAGAAACAAGAGGTTAAGATAAACCTCATCTAATACACTATTATACATAGGGAACGATTGGCTATTAAACTAAGGGATATGGCCTAGGTCCCTATTTATGCTAATTACTTTCCAAAAAAATTATTTGATAATAAAACCACCAATAACACCTCTGTCTCTTGAAATCAATCACCACACAAATGCTTTCTTATAAGTTTAGAGAATGAATAAAGCAAATTATAACCCATGGCTTAGAACAGTTGTGAAATGAATGTTGGTTTAATTGTATTATATCATATCATTAACATTTCAAACAGTATTTATTACTGACCAGATTCACAGCTTTAGTTTTAAATTATGTTCAGAAGTCATCATTTTAGTTCTACATACCTGAACCTGATAATTTGAGACTTGATAAATTCTTCCCTCAATGGAGATTTATGAAACGCATCTTTCACCTGTTCCAACAATATTCAAAATATGTCAGCAAGAAAAATTTTCTGCAAGTCAATTTAAAACTCTAAGGAAAATTTAAAAACAAAACAAAGCAAAGCAGAAAGTATTAACCAGCATTTCACAACACAACATGAAGACTCTCGAAGAATCTTTTCTGGTATTCTACTCAGTGATTTCAACTGAACTCTGCCTTAGGAGTTATAGTATCAAGGAGCCATAGTAGTGGGGCCAAGAGTGGCATCTTCTGTGTTATACTCATAAAGGTACTAAAAAGAATAAAAATACTGGTTTGCTTGTTTTTTTAAAGGAAGAGTAACAATTCATACCCTGAGATAGAGACTGCTACTGTAGGTAAACAAAGGAAATGAAGTAATTCTGCCAACTGATGGTTGGGTCATAGATATGAGTGTGTGACAATGTCACATGGTTCTTAAAACTGGTGAAAAAGTTGCCAAATATCCTGGCATAATCTGCACCCAATTCAGTATTCAAAATGCTCTCATAAAGCCCCACGTGAACTTAGTCTACCTAATATGTTCTGTTAGGTTACTTCAGTAAGGCAGAAAAATACATCTTGTGGATATATTTCTTACTACTATAATTAAGAATTCTAACCAACTTAAATTTTTAAGTTAGGAGTCAAGGTAAATGTGTCAAGTATTTCCTGGTCTCAGTGTGTGAGACCAAGAGACTAAGTAATCTGACAATGACTAGAAATTATTACCCAGGCTCTTGCTGTCTTGGCATATACTGATAATTTTTCCACTTTTTAAAACATTTGATTCATCTCTGAGGATGAATGTTGAAGCCTTAAAAAGATGAGCATCCATGTGTCTCTCATACACTTATGTACCCCAAAGTAGTCCAAGGTCAGATATTTGTGAATATGAAAATATTATTCAAGTATGTGTCTGAATAGTTTCAATCTTGTGGTCTTTTGCTCATGGTGTCTTCTATAGGATACAGCAGTCATTTTTTGGGTCACCCTCACATTCCCAGAATTTCTGGACTCTGCTGATCAAGACTGTAGCACTAGCTATGGAAGAGTGAGCGGGAGGGACATGAAGGAAAGTCTAAAGTTCACTTGCTTCAGCCCTGCAAGACATACTCTCCCAAGTCATGTACTGTCAGTTTTGTTTTATATCTTTCTGGCAGGGCTACTTCCCATTTTTCAAAGATATGCAAGATCAGTTGAATGGATGTTATGGAAGCTAGGTACCAAAAAATGGATATAAAGTGATAGCAAATGCCCTAGAAATGGAGGAAAAAAGTGCTTACCATCGATTCAATTTTCTGGCTCATTTCTGTGAAATTTTTAGAACCCTCTCTTCCAAAGTCGCCATAAAGTTTGTTACTTGTAAATGACAATGTGCTATAATAATTGTAGGTCTTCCTTTGATCTACAAAAAGGGAAAAAACCATCATACTGTTTATCAGATGTGTGTAAAACATCATTACTGCCATGTTTGGTGGTTGCTGGAAAGACTGAGACCAGAGAGAATGGCCTTATCCCAGGTCGTCATCTCTATCATCTTGCCCCGAGCTTCATAGTTATCTCATAATAAAAGACAACAACATTCATCATCATAAGATTTAGAGTGTAAAAGCCTTAAGAAATGTTTGCTGTTCTGTGGGCTAATTAGTTATGTATTATCCATTCCTGAATTAGCCACGAGAGGCAGCAAATCACACCATCTGAGCATACAAACAAGAATGGACTTGGAAGTTTCCCAAGAGTAAATGCACTTTTATATTCCAAAAGTAGATTTCTCCCAACTCAGTAAAGTACATATCAATTTTGGCCTATAGTGTAGGAAAATTTATTTGGGGTAAAGAAGGTGAGGGTAGGGATGAAAATGCTTACAGTTCAGCTAGGGAGCTAGAGCTGCCATCTGGCATAACCTTCCAGGGACACTTAGTTTCACCTGGCTCCCTTGTCACTCCGTTTATTTTCTCCCCAGCCACAGGGATTGTCTTGTCTTGCCATTGTGTATATTTTCTGCATCCAGTTTAAATGGCCCACATTTTTGGCCCACTGAAAATTAATACAGCATTCATCTATCCTTCTACACATAAAACGAGTATGAACCCTAAGAAGATTCATTCATTCAACAAATATTAATGCTACCTTTTCTATGAAAGACTCTGTGTTGAGTATTAGGAATATTATGGTGATAGAGACAGTTGTGTGTGGCTATTCTAGGATAATCTAGTGTGCTTCACCTAACCTCAATTTCTCATCTCTTCTTCTCTCTTGTTTCTCATTCTTTCCTTCTTCACTTGAACCCCAGAGGAAGAGGAAACTAACATTGGGCACCTGTGTCCCAAGCATATTTATCTATCATTTAATTTACCATAACTCCCATGGGAAGGCAGTATTGTCCATATTTAATAGATAAAGACTACAGTCTCAGAAATGTAAATAAATTGCCCAGCCCCAACATGACATAGCCAGAAAAGACAGAACTGGGTTTCAAGTCAAAGTCTAACTCTCAAAGCACGAACCTTCTTTATATACCACTTCTTGGGGTAGGAAAAACCAAACCCATTCACCAAAGCTATAGGAGATGTCTCTCATACATAAGAGTTATGGGAAAAACTACTGGTAAATTTCAAAAGAACATCCCAGCTGTCCCAAGGATCTGGTTGAATTGACAAGGCTAGGGAACGGCCAGTGATGCAAAAAGAGATGGAGGGCAGCCTGAAAGGACAGGACCTTCTGGTAATTAACACCAAAGTGAGGGGCTAGGGAGGTTTTGCCTTTCTCCGTCTTTCCTTACATTTCTTCAGTTAACAGCCTTGACGTGAATGGCCAGAGTGACCTGAAATGCAGGCAGCTCCCTGGAAATATACATAATCTCAAGTAAAGGTTTTAATTTACTGAAATATTAAAAATTGGGTCTAAATTGGACCCAAGAATCTGCATTTCTAGCCAATTCCCATATGTGATTATGAAGGTGGCAGGACCTAACCCCTCTTCCAAAAGTGGGGGTCTAGAGAGGAGAACTGACTCTTCCACATTTTTGTCCTATTCTTTTTTAAATTATTAGATTGAGGGTGCCTCGGTGGCTCAGTTAGTTAAGCATCTGCTTTCAGTTCTGGTCATGATCCAGGGTCCTGGAATCAAGCCCCACATTCGGCTCCCTGCTTAGTGGGGAGTCTACTTCTGCCTCTGCCCCTCCCTTCTGCTCATGCTCTCTCTCTGGCTCTCTCTCTCTCAAACAAATAAATACAATCTTTAAAAAAATTATTAGATTAATAAATTTGAAACTGCCATTCTAGAAGCCAAAATGGTCAAATACCAACAATTTGATATACCTCAACCAAATTAACAACTTGTGTGTAGTCAATATTTTGCTTTGTTCAATGGACTCAAACAGGTCACTAAGTGTCAATACATATTTCCCAGTTGCTAGAATTATATGACATGTGTAATTGTTGGAAAATATTATTGGGGAATATTAACAGAAAATAAGAAAAATAAGGATGAACATTAGTTTGTTGATAACTTTCTAAAAAGTTTATGAATCTGTAATCTACAAGAATGTTGCTCATAATAGAGTCACCTTCTGTCATTTAATTCACAGAGGGACAGAAATGCAGCCCCAAAGGCCCCTGAACACCAGCTGCACACACAATGCTCTGTTGTCCTGAGCTTTATGCCAAAATGATGTTTTCTCAAGGTGAGTTACCTCCATCTTATCTATCTGTTTCTGTAACTATTTAGTTTAGTTTGGTTATTTAGGTATGCCAACTCTTACATGCTCATGTGCTATATCCACTCTGTTCTTTGTTTCTATGTCCAAACAAAGGGCAAGTCACACGTGTAAGACAGTAACCCATATCACAACAATCACTGTTTATTCAGGTGTGCTGTGTGGGCAGTGGAAGCTGGGTGTTCCATATTACTACACTGATCATTCAAACAGTAGGATGCAGGAGCAGGTCGCCGGAAAAATCTTGCCAGGTTTTCATTGTATGTATGTGAGCGAGATGGCTTGGGAAGAGGCAGAGAAGCAGTAAGAAACATTTTCTCTCACTGAGGCAATGAAACCTCTAGCTTTAGTAGGAATTCTTTGTGATGTCAAACAAACCAAAGTATGCCCCCATGAAAATATCATAGGTTTGATTCAGTAATCTTTATCATTCAGTATTCAATAAATATTCATTATTTAATATGTGCCAAGATCCTGCCGAGTTCTGGGAATACAAAAATGAACAAAACATAGTGCTAGGAATCTGTGGAAAAGAATTATGATGCTTACAATATAATGAAACTCGATATATTCATAACAGAACTGTAGAATTATGAAGTTATTTTAGCCATTATTTTTTTTCTTTTTAATTAAAAACATGCTCCACAGAAATAACCAAAATGTAGATACTCCAAAATTTAAGGACTTGTGTATGGGTAAACTCAATCAAAAAAGTCTTTACTTTAAATATTTTTTCTTTAAATGGAAATGATCTACCTTGCTTTAGAAATTGAGATTGGAATTTAGATAATGTCTGTCAGTGGAGGAAGATAACCAATTTACGGATCACCTTGTCTCTTTACAGGAAAGCAGCTTGTGCAAATTCCCAATTAAATTAGAATCAAGTAATTAGCTTCTTTGGTTACAGTGTCTTGAACATCAAAGCATTAGCTAGTCACTAAGGGAGATATTAAGCCAATAGGTCATAGTGGAGTCAACTAATTATAACTTGAGGCAGAGTAGAGGGAAACTTCAGAAGGGTTGTTATACCCTGGAAGAACAGTCCTGAAGTACCCTGGGGACCTTTCTAATAACAGAGCAGACTCATGGTTCATCTGGCTGCGAGATACCTGATTACCACAGATTGAACCTCTTTATAATTAACCTTCTCAGCATATCCTATCCTCTTTAATCACATGCAATACATACCAAGGTGAGATTTAAAATAACAGAAATAGACATTAAACAATATATAATTATGAACATTTTTCCAGCTTACTAGTACAGAATAGAGACAACTTCTCTATGATCCTTGGTTATGTAATTATTTTTTGGGCTCTCAGGATGTCAGTAAGTTGGAATAATTTTAAATCAAGGTGATTGCTCTATGTCCTCAAACAACTGAACACGTTCAACTCTAGCTCTCCTATGGTCTTCCCCTATTTAATATTTGATTATCGCTTATTAATGAACATAAAAACTAGCATGCTATTCCCAGCAGAAAGCATTGCTACATCAAAGATAGAAGAAAGAATTCTCCTTGGCTTGTAAGGATTAAGTGAGAGATAAGGCAGGTAAAGAATTCTTTGTACCAGCTATGCAAATGAGTTGCAGTCAAGAATGAATAAGGCTGAGGCAGATCAAAACTGCAATGCACAGGAGGAAATATTTGGGGGTAAGTCACATGATGCCAGGGCAGCCCATACTTACTGTATCTCACATAATGAACAGTAAGTCCAATGCACACTGCCAGGACAATCAGGGAGATAAAGGTGATGAGGCCAATAACCCAGGGCTCCAAACAAGCTCTCTTCCTGTTCTTCACCACAGCTGGCCTGAGAAAGAAAGCAAATAAATGGGTTATATCACAGGGTGCACCACACCCACTCCTTAGGTAAAGCAGATATTTCTGGGGAATTCAGGACCCTCAGGTGGTAGAATACTGTTTTGGTTTAAAACACATCCTGGTTCCAGGCTGCTGAAGCCAGTTCTGGCTCTGGTTGCCTGAACTTAGGCAAGCCATTTGACATCTCTCTGCCTGTTTCCTCATCCATAAAGTGAAGATGATAATGAAAGCACCTATCTCATGGGATTGTCATAAGGATTAAATGAATTACTATATATAAAGTGTCTACAACAGTGCCTGGCATGTGGAAAGTACTTGGTAAGTGTTAGCTATGATTTACTGAGCTGGTTATGTCCAAAATACTGAGGCACAATTGGAGCTATGAAAATGTAGAAAGCCTGGTTTTACCACTCTAAAATCTTAAATGGTCTATGAAATATGTTACAGCTTGATCCATACTGTTCCAGATAGAATTTTTATTTCTACTCGATTTTTCTGATTTATTTCCAAACAAACTTTGAGGATACACATAAGAGATTACCAGAATTCCCTTCTAGAGAATCTGAGTGCTTGCACTCTAAACTTCAGTAGCACTACAGGAAATCCCTTCTGCATAAGATTCCCTCAACCTCTCCCATTTATTCTGCCTTCAAAAACATGTTACTGAAAAATGTTGGTCAGTTGGGTTTTTGTTTAATTAGTACCGTTGCTGTTTCCTTGTGTTATAATAATTGCTAAGCAAACTCAAAAGCTAGAGAAAATAAAATAATGAGTCAGAGTTGGCAAAGGAGTTGGAATATGAAGCTGTTATTTTAAATTTCTTGAGGTATTTATCATGCTGGTAGAATCGCTGGCAAGCATGCTTATCTCCAGAGCTCTGTCTGGTACGTGAGGGCTGGGAGGAAGTGTGGTGCGATGCTGGAAGAGCACGGGGACTTCAATCACAGTAAGGAGGATTCTGAATCCAGCTCTTGCCCAACAGCTGTGCAACTTGGATAAATCTTTTAAACTCTGAGCTAAGTTCTTCATCTGTCAATAAGGGAAAGTATAGCCATTCGGTCTAAAGCACATGGTTGATTTTGGGATCCTGAATGAGATCATGAACGTGAAAACTTTTTGCAAATTGCAAAGCTATTTTTGCAATAAATAATTTCTGCTTACAAGAATCAAGGGGGCTCTGTTTCCAGTTATGTAGGACTAAGATGTGATATCATTTTTGGACCTATCACATCATAGCCTGGCTCTGCCTCGATGTTTTGTTCTGTTGGAACTTTGTCACAGAAGTCAAGACTGTCATCATTGCTACATGACTCTGCCTCTCCTGAAGGCACTGAGATACAGTGAAAGGCTCTAGAGACTCTACCTGGTCTCCTCCCTTGTTCCTGTGATTTTCCTATGGGACTATAGCCAAGGACATTCATCTTCCTCTCCCCAATCTCTTCAATGTTCAGTCCTCCCTTGAGTGATATTCCAAACACCTGATCCTACAGTGGCAATTACTGCAAGATAAAAAGATTGCTCCATGAGGAGGTTATTAATTTCTTATGTGCAAATGTGCCAAGAACCCTAAAAATTGATTCCTGTTCTTTCATCTCTGAATGCTTGCTATTCACCTGTTGCAGAAGAAAGGAAGTGTGCATAGCAGAAGTAAGCAAAACTTTGGGGAAAATATGGGGAGGGAAGGGCTTCTCAACTGATGTCAAAACATGCCAGATGAAGAACATAAATTTGTAATTATAGCAAATGTGCTATAATTATCAAAAATATATGATCACTATGTAGAGTTGTGAAATATGGCAGAAGTTCTAATTGTTCTATAACTTTTAATCAAGACAGTAAAGAAAAACAATGCAGCCATTAAATTGATGGGGTAAATCTGGAAATAGCCAATGGTATATTTTAAGGAAAAAGTTGTAGAAAAATATGCATTCTATGTTCCAGGTTTTTTCTAAATAATTTTTTAAAGATTTTATTTATTTATTTGAGAGAGAGAGAGCACGAGTGGGGGAAGGGTCAGAAGGAGAAACAGACTCCCTGCTGAGCAGGGAACCCAACTCAGGGCTCGATCCCAGGACTCTGAGATCATGACTTGAGCGGAAGGCAGATGCTTAACTGACTGAGCCGCCCGGCACCCCATCAAAAACACTTTGAATAAACAATTAGGAGAGTCTGATTCTGAGTCCTGTCACTAACTTATTTATTGTATAATCTTGAACCATTAGATTCAATTCTCTCTCTTATTTTCTCCATGTCAAAACCAGAGAATAATTTCAGACCCACCTAACATGATGAACTATGTGGAGATAAAAACAGTAAAGTTTTTTTATTACTTTGAGTTCACAAGCAGAAAATCATCAGCAAGGACTATTATTATTATCATCATTATTTTAATTATTAATAATAATGGTAATGACCATATTACTGAGATGTTAGTCATTTGAAACATTATCTCTTCCCTTCCCAGTCTCTATGGCATTGCTTTGCAAACTGTTTTCATAATTCATAATTCACACTGTTTCATAATTACTTTTTTTGTTGCTCTTTCAGCAAGAGATTAAGTACTGAATTACTCCAAACTGTGGGTGGTAGAATTGTGCTAAAAAAAAATAGGTAAAATGGAGGAATATGTCCATCTTACATATCAAGAGACAATTACAAAATTAACCCTTCCTGTACATAAATCCTTGTGATTATTGTGGCCATTTGAAACTTATCTGAACCTTTTTATGTAAAATCACCTTCAGACAGACTGGATAAATTCTAATAGCTTCAGTGTTGTCAAATTTATTTCTTCCTATGATTTTTCCTTTCAATTTGAGGAGATGTGTGATTAGACGATGAATATAGCAGGTGAATACAGCAGTTAAAATACGGGTACATTTTTATAAGCCTAAAATTGCCAGAAGACAAGTAATATGTCCAGAGTTGTATCATCACTATCACTTCTTAATGTGTCATTTTAAGAATAGTACTAAAAAGGATGGGGCGCCTGGGTGGCTCAGTGGGTTTAAGCCTCTGCGTTCGGCTCAGGTCATGATCCCAGGGTCCTGGGATTGAGCCCCACATCGGGCTCTCTGCTCAGTGGGGAGCCTGCTTCCCCTCTCTCTCTGCCTGCCTCTCTGCCTACTTGTGATCTCTCTCTCTCTGTCAAATAAATAAATAAATAAAATCTTTAAAAAAAAAAAAAAGAATAGTACTAAAAAGGAAAAGCAGCAACAGCAACAAAAAGGCAAGGGCAAGAAAAAGATACTAACACAAATAACCTCATGGCAAGCACTGGAGAGTATGACAGGGCTTACAGTGCTTCAAAGGAAAGTTTATCAGAACGAATCGCTACATAACACCACCATCGTAGACTGATTAACAGTAGATCTCAAACTCTTTGCTCATTCTCTGTAATGGTAAGAGGAAATGATATTCTTAGTCTACAGGTTTCACCAGCCCAGTCCAGCTGAAATGTTTTAAATGAATATGTGCACAATATCTATAAAGTTGGTGGTTCCAAAGCATTATCAACTACTTAAACCAGAAGTCAGCACACTCCTCCGTAAAATTCCCAATAGAAACTATTTTAGGCTTTCTGGGTCACACATTCTCTGTTGCAACTACTTAGCTGTGCCCTTGTAGCCACAAAACAGCCATAGACAATATACAAATGTGCATGGCTGTATTCCATAAAACTTTATTTCTGTGCACTGAAATTTGAATTTCATCTAATTTTATCATAAATAGTTTTCTTCTTTTAATTTGTTTTCAACTATAAAAGTATAAAAATCATTCTTAGCTCAAGCACTGTACAAAAACAGGTGGTGGGCCATAGTTCACTGATGGTTGACTTAAGCAGTAGCCTACAAGTCAATGCTAATTGTGTTGGGAAGCTGTAATAATCTTTTCACTTTCTAGTCTCATCTGCATGGCAAATTTAATGTAGTCTGTCTCCAATTCCATTGCCACTGACTTCATTCTGGAATTCTCACTTAATTGTGTCCTATAGCTTAATATCAGGTTTCTCTTCTGTCTTCCCAATCTCCGAATCATTCTCCATTCCAGTAAGCTATCTTTCTAGAAGTGATGTAGCCAATGACTGAGACTACTAAAAACCCAAGTTGGCCTTAGTTACCCTGGCATTCCTCTTTTCCCCATGAACTTTCAGGCTCTTTGTCTTTGCTTCTGTTTGCTTCCTACATGGAGTAACAGAGTTTATGCTTTGCTTGCATCTTAAAAGCTCATCTGTATTTAAGAGCCTGTTCAAAAAATCCCCTCCACTTCAGTTAGGTCTACCCTGAGCATCACATTGAAGTACATATTTTGAGCTCCTTAAGGATAGGGACTTAGCCTTACTATCTCTATATTCTCCAACCACATGCTCAAGATAGGTTCACAGAAGGAACTAAATTGAAGTTGACTAAACCAGATTAAACTGGTCATTTGTCAATACCACAATATGGGTTTCCATCTCTCTCAAAGCACTTCTGGTTTGCCTTAGTCTTAGAAAAGAACTTGGCATATTACACACAAGGAAAGACAGGTCAGACATTGTGGAGAATAATTATTATTTAAGTAAAACCCAATTTCCATAAAACACTTTATATAACGATCAAGCTTTGTGGTTAATATATCTATATCACCTGTGTTTAAAACACATGATTTTCCAACTGTGTTTTGATCTAGCCACAGTAAAGTGTTATTATAGTACAGAAAGTGACAAATACAAATGAGGGGACATTAATTTCAGGAAACACATTATTTGGGGCTATTGCATGTCCATACATTACAATATCAAAACAAAAGCATAAAGAAAAATGCCACAATGACGTAACAACCTAGTACCTTATGACATTGCTAATCCCCTAAGTCAGTATTTAGGATTTCAAACATCAGTTCATAAGCATTTATTCAACTTTTATTATGTTTTTGGCACCAGCTTATTTCTTTAGCTTATTGAGTTGTGCCCACTTGTCCTATCCACACAAATACTTTAGGTGATTTCTTCTCTGTGGAAGACTCATACTAACAGGCATTGGAGAGATCTCTAATCTTTCTTATACCTTGTCAAATAAGACTATAAAAATATACAGGGTGGAACTAAAATTTGTATATGTGTTCATGGATCATATATTTTCATTGCTTTTTTAAAAAAAAAAAAGAAACACCAATTACTTCTAAAATTGCAAAGAACATATTTCTATCCTATTAACTGTTACACAAACATATCTATAAAGTATCTAATAACATCAGCCAGGCCCTTGGACTGAATTATGTGTGCATTCTCAAAAATGATAACTATTAATAGTTCTCATACAACAAGGTGGGAGTCTAATTACCAGAAAACCATTTCCATTTTCTCTTTATAGCACTAAGATAAATGGTGAGATGTTCATGGTTTTTATTAAAAATGTTTTAGTTTATATTCCACCTTGTTCTAGATTAGCTTAAGGTAACTTATAAGAAGAGAGATATATATAGATATACAGAGTAATATACATATATATGTATGAGTAATACTAAAACTACATTAATTCCCATCTAGACATTTCCTTAAGTCAGGCCACAAAATTTGTAGCTTTCCAGCAGCCAAATCAAAAACAAAAATGAAAAAACAAAGCAAACAAGCAAACCCTGTTGAGGTACCTTTTTCATGGCAACCATAAGATAAACACTGAACAATTGTTCAGTAACAATACAATTCTTTTCCTCATAAAAAATTACTATGTAATGTAACAAACTCATTCTCCACTATTCTTAGCATTGAAACAAAAATTAGTTTTATAATACTCTTAGTGTTACCTATAATATTGGCAAATGGCATTAATTATTATTTACTAAAAGCAGTTTGATAGTGTGGGGGAGGGGAGCAGTATGAATCATTCATACCAAGCTCTATGATAATTTTTAAAAATATCTAATAATACTTCCTTAATTATTATTGAAATGGCTCTGTAATGGGATTTTCACATTATAAAGTATCTAAAGTTTACTGGCATTGTAGGCATAAAAACATAGTATTACTTAGTATAGTAGTAAGTACACTACCTACTACAGTAGTAAGTTTTTAATAAACATTGTGAATAAGCATTGTGACAGAAAACCCTACCACTCATTAACTGTTAACTTAAGCAAAACCCATAGCTTAACCATTCCTATATTTAACCAACCATAACACTCAAGTGATAATATCTTTCTTCCCACCTACTTTAAAAGGAAGTTGTGACAATCACATATGTGATCATCAGACTTTGTTAAATACATGTATTATATTTCTGACAAGTGTCAGTGGCAACTCAACAGTAAGGAATGTCTCTGATCTCCATTGTGTGATGATCAAGGTATTTATTAAGCTCCCAACCAGATATGGTGCAGCACAGGAAACTACAAACTGAGATTCACGTTGATACTTTGCCTGACCTCTAGAAATGTATAATCACAGATAGATGTGGTGCCATAAAATTTAAATATATTATTAAGTAATTAGGTATGGGTTTATAGACTTATAAATTGAGCTATTTTCATCCTTAATTCTACTAAGATATTTGCTTTCTTTTCTTCAAACTCTTACTACTTCAAGATAATAAATTGCCACAATCTGAGTAAGGAACTTTAAAAGCAACAGTTTCCCACAGAAATGTTGACAAGGGATGCCATTGCAGCTAGTCAGAGGGAATGGTACACTCTTAAAAATACTTAAGAAAAATAAGAATTAACAAGGAGTGTGTAAGTACATGGTGGCAGGTGTTATCAGAAGACAAGTAGTTGAGAAACTTAAGCTTAGAGACACTTTCGAGGCCGTTAATACATAGCATAGACTTTCAGAAACTTTTTGTAATGTTAGATGTCTTCCTACCAAATATTTCTCATAACTTTGTTTAGATGCCTCCTATGAGAGTTGGCATGATAGAGTAGAAATAACTAAACTGTAAGACCAATGACCTGCACCTTAGACGTAAAGGTTTTTGCTTAAGGACTAAGTCCTTTCATCTAAATCTAAAGTTTCTGAGATGAGAAACCTGAAAGCATATTCAACATCACATAAGTTCCAGTATCCCTTAATCCCCAACTTGTGTGATGTTGAGTGTGCTCTCATTTTCCTCATCTGCTAAAAAACAATGAGGATTTTAACTGCTCTAGATGCTCTTTAATTTCCTCTTTAATTTAATGTGTTCCATGCCTCACATTACTTAAAAATGCTTAATACATTATAATTAAAATTTAGCATTTACTAAACAATTAGCTTTAACCTAATTTTTCAAATGCGTCATTTTTCTGGTTGCCACATGCCAGATAACTGGAACAAAGTAAGGAGCTGCAAGTGATTTTAAATAATCCAAGTTTCATATGAGGAAGGCATAAATTTTATTACTTGTTCCCTAAGCCAGTTTTAAAATCCCTAGACCCATGAAATTTCATTTTATGTAAAACAGTGATGGCCCTTAAAATTGGAATGTGTCAGTTGAAAGACACACTAAGACTCTACGGTGTTCTCCAGATTGCTGTTTTCCTGGCAAACACTGTAAGCCACACACAAAGAATCCCTCCAATAATCTAGAAATTCCTTTTTATAATAAAACCCTACCTGAATTAATATATCAATGAAGGGAAAATGTTTGGATTCTGTTAATGTCTAAATTATTCTTCCAGAAGTGAGATTTCCTGATTAATGAATTTCCTGCCCCAGCTGCTGACTTGTAATATGTGGAAGTATTACGTCTTAATACTATAAAATTATAAGAAAGGTATTATTTTATTCAAAAGAATAAAATATTTTCAGTTACCAATGCCCATGGCCTTAATTCACATCTATATGCTGATGGCTACCAGATTCATAACTGCAGCTCAGTTTCCTTGACTAATCTTCAGACCCATATATATACTGCCTGCTGTTCATCACAATAGAATATACCTCTCGTCATTCAAACTTAACATGTCTGTAGTTTAAGACATGTAACACCAACACTTGTTGGTGTCTACCCCAAATATTTTTTCTTAGTAATACAATCTTTGATATTTGGTTGAGCTCATGGCCATCTTGGAAAATAGAATAGTGTCTTTTGTCCATAGGAGTCACCATGTGAATAAGTTTTGTCTAATGTAGTCTCTGTTCCAGTGGGTAGAATTCCGATGGGCATTTCAAAGCTAGAATGCATCTGTGGTAGTTGGAGTTCAGACAATCATTTTGGACCATGACTTGGAGGACATATATTCATTGCTGGTGGGACAGCACAATAGTAGAAGCCTAGATTTACTTTGTGAGTCTCCCTACCGGCCTATCTGCCTGCCTCCAGACTTGTTTATATTAATTCCATTTATTATAAGCCACTGTTACACTAAATTTCTTGTCCCTCATATATAGCTAAATCTGATGCTATTACAATATGCGAAACAGATTAGTTGCAATCAAGGTAAATTGCCACTTTTATGTAATTATCTTTGGGAAAACATATCTTTGGGAAACTAATTTTTTATAGTTTCTGTATATGGGAAAGATGATAAAATATTTTTACTTAATATTCTCTAGCAGCTGATTTTAAGATACTCTTGACTATACTCTATGACTTTAAGCAAATCATTTCCATTTCTTACTTAGTGGATAAAGGTCTGGGCTTTGGGATCAAACAGTTTGGATTTAGTCCTGGCTCTGTCTCTCACTCACTAGGTGGCTCTGAAATTACTCACTCTCTCTGATTCTACATTTCCTCACCTATAAATGGGGTTACTGATAGGACCTAAGTATAGGGTTCTTCTGAAGGTTAAATGAAATAATGCCCATAGAGCAACTGGCATCAAGCCAGGCACACAGTCAGTGCTCAACAAACGTCGCCTATTGTCACTATTTCCTCCTTCATAATGAGAAATTAATTTGTTCTCAAAGTGGGTTGAAAATCCTTCAAATTGCCTCCTGTGTGCCTAAGGGGATAAGGAGAAGATAGAGCAATGAGGATCCCAAGTTTAGTGCCACTTCACCCATAGCAACTCTGCTCCGTGTGTCAAGGGTTTGCATTAGGCCTTATGTGCAAAACGGAATTCAACTGAGAAAGACATATGTTCCAACTCCAGCTCTACCAATCACTTACTCAGAGACTTAGAAATCTCTGTCTTTCTAATCTTTGGTTTCCCTACCTGTAAATTCATAGTAATATTAAAATATCTACTTTTTTTGTTGATAAATACCAAATAAGAATATAAATGGTGGAATCATCTATACAGAATATATACTTGTTTTTTCCTGTTACATATATCCTCTCTGGATTTTGCTAAATGTGACCTGACATGTCAGCTTTTAAAATGAACAACTAATTTTTAAAAGGCCATATATTTCTATACATATTCAAATGTAATAGTGATAATAATGACAATAGTATTTCCTGAGTCATGTGGACACCTGTGTTAATTTAATTCTTCTACTTGACGGTGTTGGATTAGATTTACAGGTGAACAGGAAGAACAGATTCTATCTCTAGTGTTGACTGACTCACCCATTCCTATAACCACATGCAAATTACCTAATCTTTGAAGGTTGTATCACCTACTTTATAGAACACAGATAGCAATGCTTCCTGTCTACCAGCCTTGGAGGTCCACTGCGAAGACTATCCATTGAATAATAGCATTGTTCCTTGTAAATATAACTTTTATATCTTTCGACACAATCAGATGGTTAAATCATCCTAACAGTAGAACCACCAAGGTGGATACAAGAGACATGAGGATGGTACACCACTGTAATTAAGAGCATAGGTTTGGAGTCAGATGGACCTAGATTAATTCCCAGTTCTGCCATATATTACCTCTGAGCAAATAATGTTATCTGAACCTCAATTTCCTCAACTTTAAAATGGATATAATAATATAACCATAGGTTGTTTTAAAGATTAAACACTTGTGATGTTTTAGAACAGTAGTTGGCACATAGGACATGTAAAACAAATGACGGCAATTATTCTTTGTTCTGTACTGACTCACAGTTTGACTTTAAACAAAGTGTTAAATTCTTCTATATCTGCTTTTGGAGCTTTGAAAAAGAGTTATCATCTGACATTTTCAGATGAAAGATTGCAGGGTAGAATTTAGTCATGATACATGGTACTTTGGATTCCCCTAAGCTTAGTTCTATTATCTCAGAATTACTATTCTAAAAATCTCACAAATCGCCCAACCACACAGACCATGTATGTAAGTGGGAGAAGTTTTGGCTTGCAGATTCTGGCATGACTTGGTGTCCCTACACACATTTTTTTCCCTCAACCTCTTAGAAGTTTCCTATTCTCTAATCCACTCATTTCAAATGCATTAAATTATGTTCGAAATTGTGAGAGCATTCTTCCTAATTCTCACCCACCATCTTCGATGAAAAAATGTCTGAAGGAGTGTGTTTTGAGAAGTTCTTTGTGCAGTTCCTCTAAAACCTAATGCTGACTAAGCCATGAAAGGCAGCCAGAGCACCCATCTCACACCACCTTCCATCTTAGACGACCTGCTCCACAGCTGCCCAATTCACCCAGTTGAGTTAATATTACCATGAATTTACAGGTAGGGAAACCAAAGATTAGAAAGACAGAGATTTCTAAAGCCATCAGGCATACTTATGAATCTCAATGCTGATATTGAAACACATGATTTTGCCTTTTTTCTTGAATGTTTCTATTTATTCCCTCCTTGTATCGAAGTAATGACATATTTTTAGAGGAAAGTAGACAACAATGAAAAAATAACAATAAGGTCCATTGAGACAGTGACAGTTACTACAGACTGATGAATCCTTCCATGATACACTGCCCTAAGTGAACTTGATTTTCACACAATAGCATATGTTGTAATCCTTTTTAGAAAACAGTGATGATGCAATTGAGGTGCTATACTCTCAGTCACCGATCACCTTTAAGATAGTGTAGAGAAGTTAGGTCACATTTTCACCTTATTCAAATACAAAAGCAGTTTTAAGAAAATTAAAAAAGGGCAGTCCATGTATTCTTTAAAATGTTTCTTAAGTAAAATTATACCACCATTCTTCCTCCTTCAGCATGTTGTACATTATTTTACATCAACCTGCGTATGATCTGTTTCTTTGCCTAGACACTGTATAGCCATCTATGCCTACACATACATACGCAATTTCTCCAGGTCTGTATCAGTGTGTGTGTGTGTGTGTGTGTGTGTGTGTGTGTGTGTGTGTATTCCTTTTCTCTGTCAGAATGAAAACTTTCCAAAGACTCTTCCTTTAGCTCCCCACACATGATAGCCAATGTGTTCTGGTAGCAAGACGGTAGAAGTTAGAGCCATGAAGGCCAAGATCAGATTTTACATCCAACACTTACTAATCCTGGACAGCCTGAGTCACACTGATTTCATCTTTTGAAGGAGTGATCACAATAAGTGTTTCTCAAGGTATTTCCAAAATTAAATGAGATTGCATTTTACAAAATGTATAATATATAATAGGTGTTCCACAGGTAGTTTTCTCCCACACAGAATTTAATATAAAATGAGAACTCACTAAAAGTTGTTACATGGAACAGGACTGATCGTAGGTGATGAAGTGAGGCCCTGTCAAAACTTGGAGCAGGATCCCATAGCAACTAGGCCTAAACCTCAATATGGTAACCCTGACTGCCTTTAAGTGGAGGTGGGGAGGGGAGATATGCTTGATGGGTGTTATGTTAAGATTTCCCTATAAACAGATTTTTAATTTAAATCAAGACCTTCCCTGTTAGACATAAACTCCCCAAATCATGTTTTATACTCCCGTCAGTTTCCCATACCTCTCGAAATTATCCTCTCTTCCTTAATCATCACTACATTGCCTAAATGAATGCTCTTCTCCCTTGGAGGGAAAGGTGACTAGGGAGAGATCACTACCCATTAAGATATAATTATACCAATTTAAATAAAACAAAGGGCTGCCTCTTTTAAAAGCTGACCTATTTCATTTCTGCTTTAATTCCTTTCTGTCTTACACGTTCCTTTCTTTTTTATGGCTTTACACTGTATCAGTTCTTCTCAAACTTTAGTGTGACTAAGAATTACTTGTGTAACTTTTAAATAAAAATATGATTCCCATGCCTCAACCAGAGATCCATGAGAATTTCTGGGATCAGAACTAACCTTTTATATTTTTAATAAGCACCCAGTGATTCTAATGGAGGGGACCCATGGCCCACACACAGACTGAGATGTAGCTCTGATTCTACTGAGTAAATATTAAAGTTGTCCATTTTTTTAGATTTGAATATTACTCATTTCATCTTTGTGTATCTAAATTTGTGTAGATATTGTCTATATATTCAGTCTGCTTATCTTTAATTCTTGCCAGTGGTTGCTGGTAACTACAGTTAGCATATATACCCACCACCAATAAATATTTATTTAGTAAATATATTCTCTTTCCAACTCTCTTCCCTATAAACTTATTCCTGATAAAGTTTTCTTTAACCTTCTGCTCTGTGTTTGTGTGTTTTTATAAAATCCATATGTTATTCTTTTCATGCTGAAAGAATAGTAAAAAATAAGAGTTTGGGGGAAATGGAAGAACATGAAGAATAATATTTACCTGGTCCAAATGTCTTCTTACCTTTAAATTCTAAAACGTTGGTTCTCATTTAGAACAGGTGAAGTGAGGGAAAGGGCTCTTAGAAATTTGGCTAAAGAGGAAGGAGTGTGCCATTTGATAAAACCTCACAGTGTTTCTTATATGCCTTCCCAGTTATGAACAATGTCCTCAAAAAGAAATTGTCTACATATTTCAATTATACCTCTTTCTTCAAAGCATTCCAGTTGGTGCACTCGGTCCTGCAAATGTGTGTAATAATTTAATCCCTTTCCACTCTAGCCCATTCTCTTAACATCTCCTAGGTTGACAAACATAGATATGCTCCACTTTTTATAGAGTTTTAGATCAGGAAGGATTTTTATTTTTTTTTTAATTTTTTTTTCCTTAAGAGATATCTTCCCTCTACTCTGAAGTAGGACCAAAAAATAGGTATATCTTTTGCTTCAAATTAGAGAGTACACTCAGAAAAATACATTCCAATACCCCCACATAATAACTTCTCTACACAAATTCTAGACTAACTCATATCTAGCATAGACAAAGCCTGAAATTCATTTAGTATCCTCAGTTTGATAGAGATTATACGTTTAAATAAAATCACTCTTCTCTGTAGTACTATTCTCAAAGATAATGTAGTAAAAAGGGTAGGACAGAAAATAACATCATGGATTATGGAGAAGTACTCACAAAAAGCAGGGAGGCTTGAGAAGTCTGACTAAATTTGTTGCCTGTAGCTCTTAGTAGCTTCATTAACATGTACAGAAGAGTATTAAACTTTTCATAATAAGTATATAGAACTTTCTATCAATGACAGAGCCTGAGTGTTTTTCCCTATTAAGATTCCACTGGAAGTTTTACATTTCCAAACTGTTTTCTTCTCAAAATAGAAGTTTTTAAAAAATGATATGCCAAATTATGAATTAGAGAAAGTAGAATTTTAATCTGAAGATAAAATATTTTTCAGAGCCCAAACTAGTACATGGAAACCTTATTACCATTTAGTTTCTAACTTTGAATGAAAACAATTTCAAAATAATTATGACTTTATCTATTAGAGAAGTGATTGTGGCCAGGTACATTATTGGATTTATTTTTTAAATAAACTATAATAATTTAATCATACTATCTTCTTAAATTATTTCTTACTCTTGCAAAACATCTACAGTTTTTAAAATTTAACTATGTAAACAAACATAAATGTAATTTTGATCTGCATGACCTCAGATTTATTTTTTTCTCATGTATACCTCTGAAAATAAGAGTATTTTCCCAATAAAACACAGTCCAAGCTAAAAATACGTTCTATTCTTGAAACTAACTAGCTAACTAAAAGACAGCTGTCAAACATGATGTACCTTAATCCTTTGTTGAACTTATCTGAAAGTATATAGAAAAATATTTTAGGGTGAATCCTAAGATGACAAGGAACACTAATATAGAAAGAAGAGAAATGTATTTCTTGACATAATGGCATGTTAAATATCAGAAGTATGTTTCTATATTAAACAAATAGTAAATTAAAGATCCACACATTCCCTGGTGTGGTTCTTGCCATTTTAAATTACAAGTAAACTTAAGACAAAGAAAGGGGGAACTTACTGATACATTGCTGACCAGCAGGGAAGAGTCCTGTGGAGACCAAGGTCTGCAGTCAAGTGCGTGCATCCAGGCTATGTCAGCAATTTTGTAGGCTGGATTAAGGTGAAGAAAGAAGTCACTCATGATCTAAATAGAACCAGTCTGACGGGTCTTGACTAGTGTGGTGGGAACTGTGTGTGTGACTAGTAGGACAAAGTCAAATTTTATACTGAACAGGAGAACATAAATAATTTATAAGCACTTTCTAGGAGTGGGAACTTAAAAGCTACTGCCTTCAGATTATGCTAGCTTAAAGGTGTTTGTGTAAACCAGAATTTTTATAAAGTTCAGATGTTTAAATCTAGAAAGAAGTCTTAAAATCATGTTGCTTTGCTTCCTCATGTTTTCAGTGAAGAAACAGATTTAAGTTAAATGATGGTCAAAATCATATAGTTTATGACCCACCAAACCAGGAGTAATACCTACATTTTAAAAATTTATCTAACATGCTTTCTACTCTACCCTGCATATAATGAAAGTTTTCCTTTGGTATTGACTATAATTAGCAGTTGAAAATACAATAGAGATTAGAAAAATATTAATATCTTAAAATTACGTGACATCATTCTTCTAGAAAAGTCAAGTTGTTTATAAATATTAAACCCCAATTGAGACAGTATATTTTTTTCATTATATGGAGCCAAGCATATCAGCCAACACTGAGTCATTACTGTCTTACTTCTGAAGAGCAAGTAATGTATTTAAAAAGTGTGTGTTCATACATGTATATGCAGGTATCTGTGTATTTGTGTCAGGCATAATCCTCAAATCACCGTCCTTAATCCTCATAAACGATATTAGGTGTTTTTCTTTTGGGCTCTTATGGTATCATAAACCTTACTGCATTGAGCTAGAATTTTTTGTTTACTTGTATCTCAACTCTACTAGACTGAATTCTTAACAGACAGTAATCCTATTCTTAGTATACATGGGACCACAAAAATATGCATGGGAAGAGAATAAGAAGGAAAGAGGAAGAGAACATGTTCAGTTCTAAAAATCACCATTAAGAAGGCAGTTTGGTACTCCTATTTATTCATTTATTCATTCATTCATTTTTTGGGCACTGTCGAATATTACCACACATCCATTTAGCCAACAGCTCATCTAAACAGATGCAGAAGTTGGGATCCATGGTAAGTGTGTGATTAGGCTACCAAAAATTAGAATCACTCTCTGGCAGTAACCAAGAACCCTGTATGTTGGGACACATTCTTCTTGGGACTAGAGCGAGCATCGAATGTACCCTTTTTATTCTGGCCAATAGATCACTTAAGACTGAAGAACAAATAACATGTACATTTACTTGAAGTTATTAAACATATAGGATCAGGTTTCCGTCTACTCACTTGAAAATACAATTTAGCCAGAAATAAAGAGGCAACAATAGTGAAGTGAAAACTTCCAGGTTACAAGATTAAATTGTTCCTACTATATAGCCTTTAAAAAGTGAAAGCCACACTAATAAATGTTAATACTGCCTTAATGCTATATTCTATTTTATCTCATATTTAATGAAAATATTGATTATATTCTTGCTTTCAAGGAAAAACAGATCCCTCTTCAGTGTAACCTTGGGCCAAAACCTGATCAGACTCATTTTAACAGAATCTCATTACTTTTTTCTTTACTAAAATCCAGATTCCAAACTCAAGTAAATTATTTATATGGTACTATGGTTGTATATATTAAGGTTATGTGCACCTAAAGATGTAGGTGCAGAAAATGAGAGGGCTTTCATAATTTTTTGAAAACCTTATGGATATATGCAAGAATTACAGAAAACCAGATATTAAGGATATGCAGATAGAGGATGAGTGGATGTCAACCAAAAGATAATCCTAAGTATATCCTTCCTATGTTAATGGCCTTCATTCAGGCTACTCAAAGAGCATTTGTGTGTGTTATCAAATTTCATGATATTACATATACTTTAGTAGACATTTGAAGAATAGAGAAAGAAGGAGGAATTCAACATTAGACTAAATTATCCACCAAATGGAGCATTTTATGTATTTAGTATTTCTTTTTTTTTTAAAAGATTTTATTTATTTATTTGACAGGGAGGAGAGAGATCACAAGTAGGCAGAGAGGCAGGCAGAGAGAGAGGGGGAAGCAGGCTCCCTGCTGAGCAGAAAGCCCGATGCGGGGCTCGATCCCAGGACCCTGAGATGATGACCTGAGCCGAAAGCAGAGGCTTTAACCCACTGAGCCACCCAGGCGCCCCTATTTAGTATTTCTTTAACAGTTATTCTTAGAGTTGTAGGATACAAAAACAAAGTCAATCATTTTTAAGTTTATTGATCTCTAAGAGGAAAAGAAAAGGATTTTAGAGCAAAAGTTTGTCTTTCATTCAAATATTTATTTTCTTGATTGCTGTTTTTCTAAAATCATAAGTTTTATTTTGTAATCCTTTTGCCTTAAACTGATGAAAAGAAAATGTATTCAAAGAGTTACCCTCCTCTTCGTGACTGAGATCAAGGCAATCTGTCTTCCCTGTGTCCTTCCATGCGATGTGGAAGCAGAGTCAGGAGAAATATATTTGTGAAATTGAGTCTCCTGGAAACCCACAGTAGATACGTTACATTGTGTAACTAGTAAAATAACAAGTTGACCACAGGTATTTTAACTAGCCAACAAACTATTCCACAGTCCTTCCTATACTTAGCAACATCATAGCAATGAGGCATCTGATGGCCATCAGCATGAGTATGCTAAAGAAGTATAGTGCCAGTGTGGCTAGTCATGGATGATTTTTATCATTGTTTAAATATCCCCTAGCTTGAATCAAGTTCTTTTATGCCTGATAATATACGCATGCTTATGCATAATAATATAATTAATTTATGGAAGCCCTCAAAATTATACCTAGGTTATGTAATGCTAAAACAATCCTTTTATTGGTCAGTTTATTGGGTTGTGCATTACAGACTGACCGATGCTAAACCTGTAAATGAGTGAGTTATCAGAGTAGACACAGCTATTGTCATTTGTGGCTCCATTTCCTCCTATCATGTACTGTTTCGAAGGTACTTGTGCACCTTAATTTGTTCAAGCTTAGAAAATAAAGAGCATCAATATAATTAACCTTTGGATTCTATCCAGTAAGAAGAGATCACGTAAGAATACTGCTGGAGAATCAGCCATCACTGACTCTCCTTTCCTATGTCTTATTTTCTTAGCCAAAATGTGATTTATTTTTCACTCACCTATCAGTACCTGTCTCTGAAACCCTTCCTTTTGCCCCTATAAGCCTTTTCTGTTGAATGTCATCATGCCGCAGTTGTTTCTCAGCCCATTCCATCCACTACTTTTTCAATGGAGAAGACTACATCAGCTAGCCCAGCCTTGTCTGGTAACCAGGTATTGCACTCAGTAGGGTTCTTGGTATTGCTCCTAGGCTGCAAGGGAAGAGGCAGATGAGGATAGATGACTTCCTGCACTTTCAGCTGATTGGAGAGTGCCACTCCCACTCTGAACATCTGGCTTTTCTCTGCAAAGAGTGTACTGTACTTGAAGCAAAGCAGTCAAACACAAATGCCATAGATGGAACTGTCATGTAGTTAAGTATGCAAGAAATCTTATTAATCCAGTTTTGTTCAGGAGTTGCTTATCCAGATGATTTTTTTAAAGTCAAGTTTAGTTTCACAAAATCCCTTTTTTCTTAATTACTTAAATAGGAGAGAATTTTATATAACTATTTTTACAATAAATTCAAAGAAACCTGAGAGTATAATTTTGAAGCTAAGGTCAGTGATGAATTTTTTAGGAGATATGTTTATGTTGTCAAGAATGTATACTTCCACTGGTCTAGCTTGATCCACAGTAGAACTCAAAGTACCTACTTAGAGGTATCCATGTTCCCTAGATGAACTTTCTGAAATAGTTCTTCTCTCAGATGACCTTTAAATGAACAGAATAGGAAATAGTCTGAGTTCATAGCCTTGACAAAGGCCTGGGGAGTTAGTATTCTATGTTGCTGATTGAGGGAAGATCACATTTACTTTGTTAAACCAAAAAGGCAGTTGGCAGAATAAATACTTTATCAAAACTGAGGAGCTGGGGGCATATCAGTGGCTCAATCAATCCAGCAATCAGCTCTTGATTTCAGCTCAGGTCATGATTGTGGGGTTGCGATATCAAGCCCCACGTCAGGCTCTACACTGGTCATGGAGCATGCTTGAGATTCTCTCTCTCCCCCTCCTTCTGCCCTACCCCCACCCCCATCTCTCTTGCTCTCTCTCCCTAAAATAAGAAATAAATAAATAAATAAATAAATAAATAAATAAATAAATAAATAAATAAAATCTTTAAAAACCGAAGAGCTGGATAAAATTGTTTTATTGCTTGGCTACTTTTGCAATGTATCTCGACAAAAGCATAAATGCAAAATAGTTTTATTTTTACGTCAATCAAAGCTTCCAACCATAATGTGTTGAATCTTCTGTTTATAACCCTTCATAAAATCTTGGCACATTGCATCATTTTCTACTAATTTCAGTTATTAGATTTTTTGTCTACTTTAAAACTTCAATTGTGAATCTGATATAAATAAGATCACCTTTCTCCCCTCAACATAAGCTTAAACTGTGATGCTGGCTGCTTGGAGTAGAGCGGTTGGAGGGTCTGGCTCTTCTCTCCTCACTACTCAGTTCTAGTTTGGGATTCAGAGAGGGAAGATAGGGGTAAAAAATCTTACATAATCAGGCATGTTTCGATATGCAACAGTGTCCCAGGTCTTTCTCTGGTTCAATCCAGTTTTGTCTACGACTAATAGATTCTACTACTGAGAGCTCTGTGCTGGTGATGAGCTTGATTTTCTTTGGATGGAGTTCAGCTTTACCCTAGTTCTCTGTCATTGAGGAATTCATCAGGGAGAATCAATCATGTCCACTTTGGGCTCTGACACCAGTTCTGCCCCTAACTCCTTCTCTAGCTGGAGTTTTCCTTAACTTAGAAACTATCTCGCCTCTTTCCTCTCCTTCATGTTGCTCTGCATATAGCTATGGTAACCACTGAGATTGCTTTCTGAACCTTCAAGAACCACAGAGTAACAGAGTTGGGTAGAGTAGGCTTTTTATTCTCTGTCAGTAACAAATTCTAGACTGCAATCCGTTCCTACTCTGTTAGTGTGAGCTACTCCAGTGAGCTCTCCTTTAAAAATCTATGACTAAAAGTTAACAGCCATGTTTGGTTCACAAGTGGCTCCCCAACTTCAGATGGCAAGTACTTAACTTCTCCAAGAAGACTCTTAACCACATGACTCTGCCATAGCAGTTCCAGGTACACTCATGTGTTCTATAGCTTATCATCCATCCAGCTGAGGAAGGAGAGGTCAATCTTTTCTCTTGCACACACACACACACACACACACACACACACACACACACACACACACAATCTTTACACATGATTCTCCCAGTGGACTTCCATCATTTGGCTTCAGTAAGAGAAAAAAATAATATTTTTCCCTGGGAACAGGAATATCCTTTTTCTATGAACATTATGCTCTCTGGGAGTTTGCTGTCTTTCACACTCTTTTCCCTAGCTTTCTCTTTATACTTATTAATAGCTGGGCACTGGGTGCTGCTGGAAGACAAGTTATTTCACCTCATTATGTGCTTACCTTTGGTGGGGGACAGGGTGCGGCTCCAATTTTTGGCATCTCTTCAGAGTTTCTCATAGGCAGGGTGTTACTTAGCTCTTCTTTTCAGTCATGAACAACAGAAAAAGTTCTTCTATTCAATATCCTGAAGACTTTCTTACAAATATATCTAATTATTGTCCCTAATTTCCATAAGATTTTATACTTCCTGGAGTATTTTTTTTTATTTATTTTATTTTTTATAGCACACAGTATATATTTTTTAAATATAAATTTTAGGTAGTTAACAGTGCAATATTAGTTTCTGGAGTAGAATTCAGTGATTCATCACTTACATACAACACCAGTGCTCATCACAAGCGCCCTTCTTAATACACATCACCCATCTAGCCCATCCCCTGCCCACTTCTCTCTATCAACCCTCAGTTTGTTCTCTATCATTAAGAGTCTCTATGGCTTTTCCTTCTCCTTTTTTCTCCCCCCTTCCCATATGTTCATTTGTTTTTCTTTCTTAAATTCTCAAAAATGAGTGAGATCATATGGTATTTTTGTTTCTCTGACTGCCTTATTTTACTTAACATAATACACTCAAGCTCCATCCATGTCATTGCAAATGGCAAGATTTCATTCTTTTTGATGGCTGAGTAATATTCCATTATATATATGCCATGTCTTCTTTACTCATTCATCAGTCCATGAGTCCATGAACATTTGGGCTATCTCCCTAGTTTGGCTATTGTTGATAATGCTCCTATAAACATCAGGGTGCATGTGTCCCTTTGACTCTGTATTTTGTATCCTTTGAGTAAATAACTAGTAGTGAAATTGCTGGATCATAGGGTAGTTCAGTTTTGAACTTTTGAGGAACCTCCATACTCTTCTCCAGAGTGGTTGCACCAGTTTGCATTCCTACCAACAGTGCAAGAGTGTTCCCCTTTCTCTACATCCTCACCAACACCTGTTGTTTCTTGTGTTGTTAATTTTAGCCATCCTGACAGGTGTGAGATGGTATCTCATTGTGGTTTTGATGTGTATTTCCCTGCTGATGAGTGATGTTGAGTATCTTTTTATGTGTCTGTTAGTTATCTGGATGTCTTTTTTTGAAAAGTGTCTATTCATGTCTTCTGCTCATATCTTAACTGAGTTATTTGTTTTTTGAGTGTTGAGTTTGATAATTTCTTTGTAGATTTTAGATACCAACCCTTTATCAGATATGTCATTTGCAAATATCTTCTCCCATTCCATAGGCCGTCTTTTAGTTTTGTTGATTGTTTCCTTTGCTATGCAGAAGCTTTTTATCTTGATGAAGTCCTAACAGTTCATTTTTGCTTTTGTTTCCCTTGCCTGTGGTAATGTTTCTAGTAAGAAGTTGCTATGGCCAAGGTCAAAGAGGTTTCTGCCTGTGTTCTCTTCTAGGATTTTGATGGTTTCTTCTCTCATATTTAAGTTTTCGTCCATTCTGAATTTATTTTTGTATACAGTGTGAGAAAATGGTCCAGCTTCATTATTCTGCATGTGGCTGTCTAGTTCATTTTTCTGCATGTGATTTCCAGGACTATGTTAAATAGTAATGGTGAGAATGGACATCCTTGTCTTGTTCCTGACCATAGGGGAAAGACTGTTAGGTTTTCCCCAGTGAAGATATTAGCTGTGGGTCTTTTGTATATGGCTTTTATAATGTTGAGGTATGTTCCCTCTATCCCAACTTTGTTGAGGATTTTTAATCAAGAATGGATGCTATATTTTGTCAAATGCTTTTTCTGCATCTATTGATAGGATTATATGGTTCTTATCTTCCTGGAGTATTTTTTAATCATGATGCTCCATCATTTCTCTTGATCCATTGAATGTATCTACTATTAATCCAAAATTATTTGGCTACTCCCACCTTATCTCCAAATACTAGATGTCACTCTTGTTTGCTCTTGACCCCTGAATTCAATTCCGCCTCATTGTCTTTACATTTGCTATTTCCACTTTCTAGAATTCTCATTGGTTTTCCCACCACTTACTCTATCACTTCACTCATGTCTATGCTCAAAAATCATTTCCTTAAGGGCCATTACATCCAAGACAGTCTATCCCACTAATATCCCCCATCACCATCCTTTAGACTGCCTTCTTTTTCTTCAAAGTATTTATTAATAGTTAAAACTATTTTCAGTTTCCTCCATTAGAATGAAAGCCCTTAAGACTTATATTGTTCACTTTGGCTCTATCCCTAGGATCCTAGACAGCACCTGAAACATGATGAGAATTCAAAAACACTTGTTGAATGAATTATTTATTGAGCATTTCTTTGTACCCAATCTCTTTGTGTCACAATAGGAGACTATTGATACAATTAGATAGCAAGTTCTTACACTCAAGTAAAAATAGCAAATAATACATTATGTATTAATAAAAAAATAGATAAAAAAATAAAATAAAAGGGAAAAAATAAATAAATATTTCTTTGATGATTAAAAAAAAGTAATAAGTAACACTTAATAGAATGTTTGCCTGTGTCATATCCTCTTCAAGGGACTTCAAATATGTTTTAATCTTCACAACAAGCCTGTAAAGTAGCCATTATTTTTAACTCCATTTTGCAGACAAGGGAACTACAATACAGGGATTTATGTAATTTTTGTTAATTTTTATTTTATTGTGGTAAGAACAGTTAATGTGAAATCTACTCTTTTAACAAAATTCTCTACATAATTACCAACACTTGCTATTTCTTGTGTTTTTGATTCTAGCCATTCTGACAGGTATAAGGTGATGTCTCATTTGGTTTTGATTTACATTTCTCTGGTGACCAGTGATGTTGAGCATCTTTTCATATGTCCATTGGCTATCTGTATGTCTTCTTGGTTAAATATCTATTCATGTTCTCTGCCCATCTTTTAATCAAATCATTTGTTTTTTTTTTTGGTGTTGAGTCATATAAGTTCTTTTTATATTTTGGATATTAACCCCTTATCAGGTATATCATTTGCAAATATCTTCTCCCATTCAGTAGGTTGCCTTTTTGTTTGGTTGATGATTTCCTTCACTGTGCAAAAGTTTTTTATATTGATATAATCCCAATAGTTTAATTTTGTTTTTGTTTCCCTTACCTTAGGAAACATATCCAGAAAAATGTTACTGCCAATGTCAGAGAAATTATTGCCCATGTTCTCTTCTAGGATTTTTTAGGTTTCAGGTCTCACATTTAGAGTTTATTTTTAGAGTTTATTTTTGTGTGTGATATAGGAAATGTTGATCCAGTTTCATTCGTTTGCAAATAGCTGTCCAGTTTTCCCAGCACCATTTGTTGAAGAGACTATCTTTTCTCCATTGTATATTCTTATGTCTTTATCATAGATCAATTGGCCATAGATTGGTGGATTTATTTCTGAGCTTTCTATTCTGTTCCATTGCTTATATGTCTATTTATGGGCCAGTGCCATATTTTTTATTACTGTAGCTTTGCATTTTATTTTGAAATCTAGAATTGTGATATCTCCAGCTTCATTCTTCTTTCTCAAGATCACTTTGAATATTTGGGGTCTTTTGTGATTGTATAGAAATGGTAATATTATTTGCTCTGGTTCTGTGAAAAATGCTGTTTATATGCCACATTTTCTTTGTACAGTCATCTGTTCATGGCTATTTAGTTTGTTTCCATGTCTTTGCTATTGTGAATAGTGCTGCAGTGAATATGGGAGTACTAATATCACTTCAAAATCTTAATTTCAATTATTTTGGGTAAATACCTAGAAATGGGATTGCTAGATCATATGGATGTGGTAGCTCTACCTTTAATTTTTTGAGGAACCCTCATACTATTTTTCACGGTAGCAGTTACACCATTTTGCATTCCCACTAACGGTGTGCAAGAGTTCCAATTATTCTACATTCTCACCAATGTTTTTTTCCTTTTTTTAGTAATAGCCATTCTAACAGGTGTGAGGTAATATCACATTCTGGTTTTGATTTGCATTTCCCTGATAGTTAGAGATACAGAGTTTTGTTTTGTGTTTTTTGGTCATTTGTATATCTTCTTTGGAGAAATGTCTATTCGAATTCTTAGCCCATTTAAAAAAGTGAGTTATTAGTGTTTTTGCTTGAGTTATAGGAGTTCTTTACATATTTTGAAGATTAACCTTATATCAGATAAGTGGTTTACAAATATTTTCTCCTATTTCATAAGTTGCCATTTGACTCTATTGATGATTTCCTTTGCTTGGAAGAAGCTTTTTAGTTTGATATACTCCTACTTTTGTTGTTGTCATTGTTGTTGTTTTGGGTGTTTTTTTTTGTCAGAACTTATGTAACTCAACCTAGGTGACATACTGATAAGTGTCTAACCTGGAATTTAAGCCCAGTCAGTCTAGTACTAGGTTATAGGCTGGGTTGTTAACTACCATAATTTAGTAGTGCATTTTTAATACTTTCTTTTCTTTTAAAGTTTTATTTATTTATTTTTCAGAAAGAGAGAGATAGCAGGAACAGAGGACAGAGGCAGAGGGAGAAGCAGGCTCCCCACTGAACAAGGAGCCCAATGTGGGACTCCATCCCAGGACCCTGGGATCGTGACCTGACCTGAAGGCAAACACTTAACCGACTGAGCCACACAGGTGTCTTTAGTAGTGCATTTTTAACTATAGGTTGATGGTTTTCCAGCATTATAGTATTCTTGATAAATCATTAAACTAAAGACCTGAAAGACTTCCCCTTTTGAATCTGTAAGGCTAACCAGAAAGAGAACATATGTAAATTATCTAAATTGTCTGAGAGGAGGTACTCACTACTCAACACAGTCAAAAATATAATGTCATAGTTGGTTTCTTTTTTAAACTTACTTACCTGTATTTTTATGAAATGCCTCATTCAAAAAAAAGAGATAGGACTAAATATTTAAAAATATTAATGATTTGGTGGATGATAATGTAAAAGACATCTTTTTTTAACTTTTCAAATTTAAATTCAACTAATTAACATATAATGTATAATTTGTTTCAGGGGTACAGGTCTGTGATTTGTCAGTGTTACGTAATACCAAGTGCTCATTACAACATGTACCCTCCCCTAAAAGACATCTTCTAATACCAGAAGCATCCAAGTTAAATGAAGTTAAGTTGTGCTAAATTAATTGAAATTGAACTGCAGAGGGACAACTGGGTGGCTCAGTCGGTTAAGCATCTGCTTCTGGCTCAGGTCATGATCCCAGGGTCCTGGGATCCAGTTCCGCATTAGGCTCCTTGCTCAGTGGTGAGCTTGCTTCTCCCTCTGCCTGCCACTCCCCCTGTTTGTGTTCTCTCTCTGACAAATAAATAAATAAAATCTTAAAAAAAAAAAAAGAAATTGAACTGCAGAACCTAACAATGACTATTTAAATAAGTTCTAACAAGTTGTGTTTGGCACATATGTCTCTGTTTGGCAGTTACAAAATGATTTTAATTATAATGATGGAAAAGGCTAACTTCTATTTCAGTCTCTTTTAAGAAAATAACTTTGTTTTTGTTCATCTTTTATTCCTCAAAGCATCTAGCATAATGCCTAGAACAGCAGACTCACCCAAAAACATCTACAGAGTGACCAGAAATATTATTGTAAAATATGTTGTTCTGTTTGTTTAAAACTGGACCTAAGTGAACAGCTCTTTTGGTTTTCTTCTAACATCACAAATAAGGCTATTTTGATCTCTGGAAGCCACAACTTCCTGTTACCAACCCAAATCCAAATATACTACAGTAATATGTTTTTCTACCTATTAGTGAATCTTTGTTTGGGCCTAATAAAGTTAAAACAAAATACACAAGTGATAATGAGATCGTGCCCTATGTGTGGAATATCTGGAAGTATGGGATATAAATTATTAAAAATGTAACCCCCACACAGACTATCAGAATGGAGATGCCATTTATTCATGGTCTGAAAATATTTAAGGGAGAATATCCAGTATCAAGAGTCACCTTATAACATTTTTGTGTCTGAGATATACCTGAAATTGAAAAGAAAGGAAAGCTAAAGTTGGAAAGGAAAAAGTCTAGACATCAAACAGTCTTTTGTTGAAGTAACTTGAGGTACAAATCTATATATCCATAGAAAGGCTCAGAAAGGGTAGGCACAGGCCTTTCTTCATCAGTTTTCTTATTCAGTTCCATTATTCAGCCCTGATCAACGTATGTGGATGAGGCCTATCTCTCTCCTTCTACCTTAAAGGAGTTCACAATGATTGGATGTATTTGTTACTGAATTACTCGATAGGAAATGAGTCTCATATCATATTCACCTAATCAAGACAATTTCAGAATGATTGCTAATGTCACCACCATTACCTCATTCTTTTATTGAGAAAAAAGAAAGGGAAAATAAACCTAAATTTTCTGAATACTGAGATAGTATAGACTTTTAATTATAAAGTAATCAAAATAATCAGTTGGCTATGAAAATAAAATTAAATTTGAATACATTTAATTCATATATTTGTTAAAATATCTATTGTATTTAAGTGCTATACTGAGTTTTGAGGTTAGAAGATGGAATAATTAGTCACTTTCCACTAGCAGGAAGTCATAGCAGGAGAGGCAAATGTAGATGCTCCTTGAGTGGTATAGAAACAAAGGGCTAAGGGAGGAGAGACAATGGGGTAATTGATTCTGCTTGGCAGAGATTTTACAGAAGACCAAGAACTCACAAATAATTAAGATTTCACCAGGATAACAAAGAAAGTTCATTCCAGAAAGAAGCAGCAGCATAAGCAAAAGTACTGAGACTTGAATAGAATACACAACACATTTGTAAGATGTTCACAAAAAAGCTCAATCTGAAAGAAATAAAATTTTTTTCTAATCCACACCCCTAAGTAATCAAACTCTTTGTTCTAGTCCCTTCTTTTTTTTGTTTAAAGATTTTATTTATTTGACAGAGAGAAAGAGATCACAAGTAGGCAGAGAGTCAGGCAGAGGGAGAGGGGGATGCAGGATCCCTGCTGAGCAGAGAGCCCAATGCTGGGCTCCATCCCAGGACCCTGAGATCATGACCTGAGCCGAAGGCAGAGGCTTAACCCACTGAGCCACCCAGGCGCCCTCTAGTCCCTTCTTGATGGATCAATGTAACAAGCAACCCTGGAAATAAAGTGCCCATACTGAGTGCTTTTTGGACAATCCCCTTACTCCCAAGAAACCATTGTGCATGGTTGAACAAGACTAAGTTTTCACTCGAATATAGAAAATTACCACCAGGCCACTCCTTCCTTGTCTTTCCTGTCGTTATACTGCATCACATTCTTGGAATGCATTCCTGAGCCATGTAAATGACCCTGCTCTGGGCTTTGTAAGACATAGTACTTCACATAATGTTGCATTTCTTAGCCCATTTTATAATTGTCTATACATGTTTGTCCCTCATGACAGTGTAGGCCCCTTAAAGACAGGATTGTGTTCTTTTAACAATAGCATTCCCAAGGCCTGCCCAAGTGCCAGATCCATAGTTAGCACTCAATAAAAATCTATTAAATAAATGAGTGTCTGCATGCTTGTTATTTTAGGGGTCTGAGATCCTCTTGTGGGGTATTGGATCAGGCCTGGCCAGGACAAGGATTGGTAGGGCTGGCAACTGAGGATTAATTCCTAGAGTAGGACACATTAGCTGAGGAGGTCTGTGGTAGAAAAACAATAGGACCGAATTTGAGCCAAAGTCCTTAAAGGTAATGGAGTTTCAAAGTCAAGAAAACAAAACCAAATGGCAGAATCAGAATTCTAAATGAGGAGAAGCCTAGGCTGTGCTTCTTAAACAGGGGACCTTGTGTTCACAGGAGTATTTGTCAGGGTGCCTCAGAGGACAGGAAGCCATAAGATCAACGTGGACCAACTTCCTACAATGTCAGATTTATTCAATGGTGAGTAATTAAAAACATTCCATTTCTACTAAACATGTAGTGAAATGCAAATTTTCACATATTTTAAAAATAAAAATGAGCTTTCGAAATAACTCTAGCTTTCAATGAGCCACTTCATTTGTATGCCCAAGTTCCTAGAGGTATGTACTTTTTCCCCTGATATTACGGACTCTGCAGTACAAATTTCTGAGAAGTCTAAGTAGGGTAAAAAGCCGAACAAAACCAAACTTTCAAATACACTGAGCACAATTCAAGAGGAATTTTTTTTAAAGATTTTATTTTTTTAATCTGTTTTAGAGAGAGAATGTGTGAGTGGGGGTAGAAGCAGAGAGAGAAGGAAAATAGAATCCAATGCAGACTCCGGGCTGAGCGGGGAACCTGATGTAGGACTCCTCTGGGGGCTCAACATGGGGCTCAATCCCACGACTGTAAGACCATGACCTGAGCCAAAACCAGGAGTCAGACTCAACTGGCTGAGCCACCCAGGGACCCCTTGAGAAAGATCTTAAGCAGCTTATGAGAACAATATTGGGCTGTCCTTAGCTTAATTTTACTGATTCGCATAAAGGTGAAATCTACGCATTAGAGAAAATGTTAAGCAGGTAACGAGGTCTTAACTTTTTATTTTTTAACTAAAATCAACTTTTTTTTACAAACAATTACAAAAAATGCATAAAATAAGATTTGGCACAAATTGATCATTGTTGAAGCTAGGCAACAAATACTTGAGACTTCATTATACTATTCCCTTTATTTTTTTTTATTTACTTGAAAGCTTTCATACTAAAAGTTTAAAGAGACAAAAGCAATGTGTGCTTAGTTATAAAATAATGTTACATGCAGGTAAGCAAAAGGAAGAAAATGTACAAGAAAGTAATTCCATCACCCAAATACCACCATTATGTAGTATTATTTTCGAGACTACTTGTAGATAGCAATAGATAGATAATTTTTTTAAATCAAAAAGAAATATAATTCCATTGCCCAGACACTATAATATTGTAGGGTTAATTTTCTAGTCTACTCATAGATAGAAATTAGATAGATATTTTAAAAGTTGTGTTTGACTCTCTAAACACATTCTATCTTATTCTCTATTGAATTGGAGCACTCTGGTTTAGGAACTGGACCTTAGCTCAATGAGTGAGCCTGACTAGTCTAAAGAGAATCACATTCCCTTTGCCAGCTGTGAATTCAGAAATCAGCAAATGATGCAATTCTGCCAATGATAAATGAGGAAATAGTTGCTAGAGACTTCCAGAAAAGTCCCTTTTCTTCAGTCTTTACAATGAAAGCCATTCTCTATTTCTCTATCTGAATGTGAATGAGGAAACAAGTAGTTATGCCTAATTGTACCTAGAATCTATCTTACAATTATTTGGGGAACCAGCTATAGGATGAAACATATTTTGGATGACAGAGCAAACAGAAACCACCTGGTTCCTTGATAACATTGTTGGGTCACTGAATTAGCCAACCCTGAATCATGCCCTACATCTGAGCTAGATGAATTGAATTAATAAATCTAGTAATTATTATTTAAAAAATGTATCATTTTTAATTAATTTTGAATTGGATGTTGTGTTACTTGCTGCCAAAACTCTCCTGACACCATGCAGTTTAGTCTTTTTTCTACTTAAAGATGTATCATGAACATATGTCTGTGTCAATAAATTCAATTCTACGTCATCATTTTGAATGCCTATATGGTACTCCATTGTGTACCTGTCTCTTTGCATCTCCAAAGCGTATTATGCAATCTTCTCATACAGTCGAATGCATGGACTTCTTTAGCAGTGAATCCATTAAGGACACACTGGTTCCAATATCAGTATCCCTTTTGAAGGCAAACTGCCCTTCCACTGAATAATCACTATAATAAAATAGCAACTATATGTTAAAAATTATTTTATCTAATTCAAGATTTGACACCAAGATAGCAAGTCTTTCTTGTGAATCCAGAAAGTTTATATGGTATTTTCTCTTTTCCATCTGTCATGAGCAAGCTATGAAGGCTCACACAAGAGTCGTGTCTGTCCACAATGTCAACTTTGTTCAATCACAAAGCAAAGTTAATTACAAGTATAAAGCAGGCTAAGGATTCCAAACTCTATGACATTTCACCATGTGATTAAACTTGGCTTCTTACGTAGCACACAGAGCAGGACATGAGACAAATTATACAACAAACAAGAAGGGCATCGGAAGTTAACAAACCAAACATGAAGTCAATCTGTGGACGCATAACTGAGACAAGGCCTTGGTCCAGTCTGAGTCAGCTCTCAGCACTTACTGCCTCTTATTTTCAAGCAGTGAAGGATTTTGGTTCTGTTCAGAGATCAATCAGGCAGAGTCTTTGGCGTCGGTTGCCTTTTTTAAGTGGCAGACATAGAGAGAGCTCAAATCTGAAGAGTTTGACAGTTTGCTGCCAAAATCCTCCCCTTTTTAAAGGAGTTTAATTGGTCTTGGGCCCTGGTAGACCTCCTCTAGTTCTGCTCGTTACTAGTTCTGGGGTGTCAGCCAATGCTGGTCCAGGCATATCTCCTAGCTGCAGTACCTTTAACTGTTTGCATCGTTGCTTGACACAGCCCCCTGCTTGACATGAGAGACTCCATTTTGCTCTCTACACCACCCTTCATTAAAGAAAAGGTTACCATATCCTGATACTAGAACAATTCTGCACCTCTACTGTAGGAGGCTATGCAAAGTTCCTCCTCCCTGAGCTCCAGGCAAAGACAGGGTTCAGTGGCAAGAGATTTGTCATGACTGTTTTCCCAGCATATTCATTCCCATCATTCAGAAGTGTCAGAAACTAGTGCCCTCCAAAGAAACTGGCTATTTTAGGGAAAAGTAGGTTTTGAGAAGGTCCCATTTAGGGTTTTTTTAAACTTAATACATCATGTTAACCAATTATCCCTTGACTGAATACAGTCTTCTCAAAAAGGATATTATATTACCAGATTAGGATTAGGATTATCTAAAGAAAATGGAAAATAATTTCTTTTAGCTATAGCATTCCTATCTGTATCAAGGACCCCTAATACAGGTAGAGAAATTGTGAAAAGGGGCAATAATTCATACGTGAATAGTCACTTCAATAAATAGTTATATCAAAAACCACATCATGATTTAAAAAACATTGTTAAACCATAAATATTGCAAAAATAAGTGCTCTACTAAATTTGACAGCACTTGGTGCCACTTCCCTGGTTATTTGCCTTTAATTTGAGGTGGTTGGCCAAAATCTCAAATACTCATGTTGTTTTTTATTTCATACATAGACAGGTTAACTTATGTCCTATCTATACTCCTTCATTCTAATAAAATAGTGCTACTGAATTGGCAATGGTCCTAATTCAGAGTAATTTATGAATAGAAAATTAAAATTATTGGCATAAAATAGAACCACAGTGGATATTCACTACAATGTACTCTTCAGTTGCCTAGAACCTATCCAAAGCTATAGCTCCAAAAATATTCTCACCACGCATAATCCATGTGCCACCAAAACACCCACCTCCTTCCTAGATGGGAAATTATACCAAGTCATGTCTATTAGATCTTCACAATGTCCTAAGGTAAGTGTTCTTCAGGTCCAAGCTTTCTGTATAATCTCCTACAGCACAGTTGAGTCAGACTCAATGTGAGAGTTTCAAAATACCAGTCTTGGATCAGAGGATGAGTTTCACTATTCTTCAATCAGGGTCCCAAAAAGAAATAGATGGCACAACTAAATAGGTTAACTTCAAGGAGGAATTGTTTACAAAGGGACTATTTACTAAGGAGCGGGTGTGGGAATTACAAGGTAGAATGCAGGAACCCAGGGTTTTGTAGCAGTTGAGCTATTGCCCCTAGGTCAGAAGTTACCAAAGGAGGGAGAGAGTCACACAGAGTGATCTGGCTTGAGTAGATCAGTGACCTTCACTGAAGGACAGAGAAGGCAAACTTGCGGGTGATGGGGGGAACCCAGGAGATAAATATTGTGACCTTATCTTCTCCCCTCCCTATGATTCTCTTTAGACCAGTTAGTCTCACTCATTAAGCTAAGCTCTATTTCCCAAATCAGAGTGCCGCTCTTCAATGGAGGATAAGATGGAATGTATTTGGAGAGTCAAACACAATTTTTAAAATATCTATCTAATCTCTATCTATGAATAGACTAGAAAATTAAGTCTACAATATTATATAGTATCTAGACGATAGAATTATATTTCTTATGGATTTTATAGTGCATACTTTTAACAAGAGATCACCTTCTTCCATTTCTTCTTTCTAAATGGTGTATTTTATTATAGTTACTCTGCCTTTATTTTGCCTTTATTTTCCCCTCTGAATCCACTGTCCTCCCTCTACCTTTCTGTACTCTACTCTCTCTCCTGGGAGGCTGACCTGTATAGACACCATTAATGGATTCTTAAGTCCTCTGGCTTCCGGTTGGTCTAAGCCAATGAGGAGGCACAGCAGTAGATCTGTGAGGCATAAGTTGGTTTGGGGGTATGGTAAGGACAAAAGTAGGTCTGACCAATGTGTCAAAATTTTAGAATCTCTCTATCAGGTATGAGGATGAGGAACAAGTATGAAATTAGTTAAAGGAACAAGTATGAATGGGGAAAGAACCGATAATGCAGCAGGGCAGCATTCCTGAGAAACATGGGGGATCGGGGTAAGAGGTCTAAATAAAAGGGAATTATGATTGAACTCAGATTTTTACGTAAGAAAAAGGTAAAAGTCCCATCAAAGAAGACTTTCTATAAATGCTCATGGAACCATGATAACAGTGAGTGGTCCCTTCTATAAACCAATCTGAAAATTGAAGACCTTTCCTTAGGCTATTTATCAAAATATTCAAAACACAAAAAATACAAGTCTCTAAAAATTTTTTCTTGGAACTCCCTATGTGTGTTCTCCATATTACATATTGTTTATCAGTTCTTGATATCAAATCTAAGAAAACTCATTTTTCTTACCAGTAGTAGATGCTTTGTTTAAGGCATGGTACACTTAAGGACTTAAGACAGTCCATGAAGTGAGAAAAGTTTTCATTTTTCATTACTTTGAGTGGTTAAAGAATTAGAGCTACACTATGGCAATATACTTATGTGGGTGTAGAATAATAGCTATGAGGATAGGCATTGTACAAATACTAGTTATTAAAAAAAAAAAAGCCTCTTCCAGTCAAACAGAGATTCAGTTAATAAAAACTCAAAATACATGCATATACAGAGTTTATTTCTGATTTACCTTTGATATTTAAGAACAGACAGGAACTGAGAAATAAATTTCACAAATGCAGGAGCAAATCAATAGAGTTGAACACAGCTAAACTCTCTATGCCAAATATCTACAGTTAAAAAGAAGTGCTTTAATAATGAATCCATTCTGCTAATAATTTCAAAATAACTTTCTCTGCACTGATTGCCTCTCAGAACTGTTCTTTTGCATGAAAAAAACTATTCCTTCCCCTAAACCCTAATATTTAGACATTAGGAAAAATAAAAGAAATGGTATTATCAAGCTCTAAATAAATAACCTAAAATCTAAATGAATGTTTCACCCATCTCTGTTCTATAATCATCACTGATAAGGTTAAAAATCAATTGTTTTTTTTTTTTCAATTGTTTTAATATATCAACCATACTTTCTCGGTTTGCCTTCATTACTTCTCCATCATTACTTAATGAAGAATTATATTTCAAGCTGTAGTTAAATCTACTTGTGATATATGTATATGCTATGCTAAGTGTATGATATGCATGTGTATGTTTTGGGGGAAAATGGACAAAGATGGGGAATAAGGACTGAGGTAAGTTTGTAAGGAATAAAAATGAAACACAATGAAATAATCTATTTTTTAAAGGTTGTGGGGTTTTTTTTTCCGGACAATTCCATGAATAATTATTTGACCACATTACTAAGTACAAAACACACATATTAATGAGAAAAGGGTGGAGGGCAGACTTCCAGTCTTAAAATGGCAAACATTTAAGGTAATCTCCCTCCTACACTAAATTCATAGAAATGAAGGAAAATGTATTTTAAAAATAAAAACAGCCATAATAAAACAAACAAACATAAGTCATAGGAATAAAAGGCATAGCATAAGGAATATAGTCAACGGTACTGTAATAGTGATGTAACAGGACATAGTGGCTATACTTGTGGCGAACGTAGCAAAATGTATAAACTTGTCAGGTCACTAAGTCATATATATATACCTGAAGTTATTGTAACATTGTGTATCAACTATAGTCAAAAAAATAATAAAATAAAATTTATAACCACCACCAATAGAAAAACAAGAACTTACAGAACTACAAAAAGAGTAATTGACCTTTGAAAAATACAAACAGGTATGAGAGAGCTCACAGATCAGGATTCCCTTGGGAAAGTTCTGACCTAGGAGGTAAGACCAGCGACACTAATGTTCCATGCCTAGAGATGATAAAATCCAGGAGAAAGAGCTAGACCCAGAAGCAATTGGCAGGATGATTAGTTGGAGTACCACAAAGGGAGGAGCCAGGCAGGTCAATGCTTGCATATCTCTTTCCTCCTCCCCTTGCAAGACAAATAGCAGTATCTACTTCCAGTCAGGAAAGATGAATATGGGCACTGATTGCAGAGAAATAGGACAATGTCCTTGAGGGCTAGTGGCAGTAAGAGGAATGGGGAGCACTCAGACCCAGACTGGTCATTAAGTTACCCTGCTAGGAATGACATCCTTTACTAGATTTAGACAGAAAGTAGTAGAAGAAATATTTCAGGGGATAATTGCCTAGAGTTTTCCAGAGCTGCACAAAGACATGAAACCTCACAAAAGGCCAGCAACAGCCATGCAAAATTATAAACACAGAGAAGAGATGGTGAAATCTTAGAACATAAAGTTAAAGAGGAGAATCCTGATGCCACTTGAGAGAAAAGATGGATTCCTTACAGAACAATTAAAAAGAGACTTTTCATCGGCATACTGCTTGCGAAGAAACATGTGAACAAAATATTGAGTGAAAAATCTTTGAACCTGAAACTCTATACCTAGTCAAATTATCAAATAAAATCATTTTTAGAGAAAACAGTAACTGGGAATTTGATGGCTTCCTTTTCTAGTTCTGAATGAGTTTAGCTTAATGTTAAGCATCAAATAAGTTTTAAACATACTTCAGCTATAATATGCAGCTGATCCTGGCCTTAGGCCCCCTGCTGATTGCCTACTATGGATGAATGCGATTGTTAGTTTCTCTGCAACCAAATCAATTCTTTGGAAGCTACGCTCAGTTTGCTCCTTTGTAACATGCATATTTTCTACTCATTCTCCTATGCCTCCCCACTACATCGCAAAGAATGTAGGTTTTAAATTTATGGGACGCCTCATGTCTCTGCCCTGATTCCCCGATCTCTAAAGCTCATCCTTCCACAATCCCATGTGTCTACCAGACTTGAATCATGGCCTATCCCAATCTGGCTCATCCAAATACCACTTAAGCCTTGGTTAGGGCAAATTAAGACTTTTAGTAACATATGAGATTATATGTTATGTTAGAGCTTGAGGCCACAATGTGTCAATAATAAATCAGAAAAAATAAAAGAGTCCTCTAGCCTCTTTAAATTTAAATCTTAATCCTGCAATTTACTAGTTGTGTGACCCAGGGCCAGTCTTACTAAACATGCCTAAACCTATTTTTATAAATGAGGAGAATACCCTTTTTACCTCAGGGTTATTGTGCAAAACAAATGACATAATATATTTAAGGAGCCCAAACAATAGTAGGCTGTCAATAGATGGGAGTTTTCTCTACTTCCTCCCTCTTAACAGCAGGGCAAATTCTGCTGATAAAGAAATGTAAATTCATTTAACCTTGAAAAATAATTTGAGGTTAAAAACAAAAATTCATTTTTTCAGTCCATGAATAAAGAAAAGTTAAAAATGAGTTGAATGCACCAAATGATATTTTAATTTACCGTGTTGCTATCTGTGAATGCTTATTTAAAATCAAAGTATCAAAGTATCAAATTATACTCAATACTTGAGTATGTAAAATAGATAAAGCACTCCCAATGTGTTTATATCATGTAGTTATATATTTGTGTCACTAACATATAAACCAGAAAATTTATATGTTAATTTGCAATGAGAAATACTGTCAATCTAGCCAAGTGGACCATCATTTTTGGTTTGGCCTGACCAGCACATTTTTTTCTGGTAGGCCAATCTACTGGGAAAATCAAATTATCAGAATATTCTCTAGTGAGCACACAGTCAGAATGAATAACATTAGTCAGCAAATTCCAGTGTAGCTGATGCATCTTCTCCATAATGGATATCTACCTGCTGGGTTATCCAAAACCTGGAAGAGGCCTCTTACCCTCTCCCCAGTGTGATGCTGTTTCTTACTACTGAGAGTGGACCTGGGGATGCTGCTTGTTTCAGCTTCTGTGGCTGAATAATTATTCCTTTACATTTGCTTTGACTTCAACTGGGGTTCCTGAACCATCTAGCTAGTGGAAAGCGAACTTTAAATTTTGAAGGAGAAGCTTCCAAGGAGAAAATGACATATAGTTTTCCTGCATAGTGTGGAAGTGAGATGGGCCTTTTACACTTGTACACAAGCAGCTTTCCATTATTCTTGAGGAGACTCCTGACTATAGGGAAGCAGTCCCCAGGCAGAAAGGCCTGACATTGGGCTGAAGTGTTCTGCTCAATAATAGAAATCTGATTTACCAGCAAGGCTGTCTCCACAGAGCTAAAGACAGTTTCTCTTCAATCTGGATTCAGTCTGCTCTCTACCTGAAAATTACTATTTCATTCCTGGAAGCTGTGTTTATAATCTTTATTCAAGAATTTGTTCCCAGGAGGGTAGGAGATGAAATGGTATTATATGTGCAGTTGCAACTTCTCCTTGCCTCATCCTGAAGGCAGGATTAAAAGCAAACTGTATTGAATTTGGTGCAGTGGCATCTGAACTATAACGCAACCCTTTCCTATAAAGTGTTATTTGAGATGGAATTGGGCAAAGCATTTGACTGTTTTAAGTAGTTGGTTTAGCCAGATTCTGTTAGTGGAAAGAATGTGGGTTTTCCCTTGAGAAGCATGAAATTGTCCCTCACATGCACTGTGTGTGTGTGTGTGTGTGTGTGTGTGTGTGTGTGTGTGTATTGGCTCATGCTATGTAGAAGTCTGATGGTTGCTATGCAGGGACTTAGAAGTACAGCCGGGCTATAGGTTCTAAGAGTAGCTACCTGTAATAGTAGCTGTTAGTCAAAGATAAAAACTAGTGGCCCACAGTCCAATTGAGGCCCACAGAAACGTTTGGTTTGGCCATGGCAGTATCATTTAAAAAATAAAAGAATCGGGTGCCATACTGCTCAGAAGTAAAGTTTCACTAAAGAATATTAACTTCAGGGGCGCCTGGGTGGCTCAGTGGGTTAAGCCTCTGCCTTCGGCTCAGGTCATGATCTCAGGGTCCTGGGATTAAGCCCCGCATCGCATCGGGCTCTCTGCTCAGCGGGGAGCCTGCTTCCCCCTCTCTCTCTGCCTGCCTCTCTGCCTACTTGTAATCTCTCTCTCTGTGTCAAATAAAGAAATAAAAAATCTTAAAAAAAAAAAAAGAATATTAACTTCAGATCTCTTGCAAAATCAGCTCTGGCAAACCTAGGTCTTTGTTCCCACAGGTCAACTTTGTTCCCAGCAGCTTCTACCTTTCAATGGAGCATGTGCTGGCCAGTTCACTACCTCTCACATTGTCTATTATTGGGTGACATTTAAGCCAAATGTCATGGCCACTTTTCTTACTGCATGCAGCCTTCACACTTCTCCATTACCAGCCAGACCTCTGTTGACATTCAATTTTGTAATTCTTATGCCTCCCAAACTTTGCAGGCTCTCAAGCATCTTATGGAGAATTACCAAAACAGTATCACCACTCAGGAGTTGGGCAGGCAATGCCAGTGGTAGTTAGAGGCAGCGTGGCAGGCTCATAAACATCAATAGCAGCAAGGTAGCAAACATCCCGTCAGCCAGCAGGCTGGGAAGGCTGCAGGGAGGAACCCAGCTGTAGCAGAGCTCTCAGCCACGAACAAGGCGATACCCTGCAAACTCTCCAAACAGGTACCGATATCTGATAATCAGATAGAGCATTTAAGCATCATTATCTAGACACAAAAATGAAACATCACCTCAGTTTGTAGTGACAAGCTAAGGAAGCTGGAGACGTGGGTTGCACAAGTTCTGGAGGGTCATCTCAGGGTCACTTCTTCACTTTCTCATTTGTTTTCCACTGTCTTACTTGCATGTGAAGGCATGCTTTGGCTTCAAATAGAATAAAAATGAAGCAATTTTCCTTTGGAAACTGTAAACAGGGGGAGGGGGAAGTAGAGACATGTTTCTTTAATGGCTATGGAGTAGCACTGATTTAGATGTGGGTAACACCTTCTCATAGGGAGCACATCTTAAACCTTATACTTTCCTCCGTGGTCACAAATGTTTAATTCATGTGAATATATTCAGTAGATGGATAATAGAATTGTATATAATTTGTGTTTTAAAGAACTGACAATATGTAATTTGTGCTGTTGTATTTGCATTTGGGAGGACCTGCTGTGCTGAAGTTCAAGCCTGAGAACTTTGACAAAAGTTGAAATACCTGAGGTCAGATGTACTGTGGGAGTTGGGTAGGTATCTTCTTTTTGGAAGGAACCTTGTAAAGACAAGAGTCGAGCTCCAACTGAGCATCATTATTCAAGGAATAACTTTTTAATTCACTTTAGTGAATTTAACTAACTCTACACCATGTCCATTAATTATAAATTTTATATAATCTATATAATATGTTATAAATGAAAGAAGAATGTGAAACAATTGCAGAGAAACAAGAATTTTTTTTCTGGTTTGTTTTTTGTTGGTGGTGGGTTTTTTTGTTTGTTTGTTTTGTTTTGTTTTCTTAAGAAACAAGAGTTTTTATAAGTATGAACCGAGACAGGAAATAGCTGGATAATAGGGATTCTCCATGTGCAACTTTGCAAAATATTGCCGAATTGCTTCCCAATGTCATTTACCAATTTACACTCCCATGACAATATGTGAGAGTTCCTGTGTTCATCCATGGTTATTTCTGTCATTGTATCTCAAGTACCACACATAGTAGGAATATAAATGATGTTTGATGAATGAACAGATGAATAAGAACCAAGATTGTTTTTAACCATGAGGACAGTCCAAAATACAGGTCCAGCACCAGCTCTTTCTAAAGGCACATAAGGGCAGATCTAGCATTGCATGAGGGTCTGCTCAGAGAAGCAAAGTAGAACACACTACATGGAAAGAATAGTGACAAAGAAGCAATCAAATCCCAAGTGAGAAAAATGTAACAACAGATGAATAGGACATGGCAGGAAGTCAGTCTTCCGGGAGGAAATACACAGAGATCCAGACAGCACTGACTATCTCAGTGAATTCTCAGCTACTGGGAACTCTAACTCTGAGGGCAAGACCCCAGTTTCAGAGAAACTATTGTCTTTATGGAGAGGAAGATAGTGGGAGGTCAAAGCACTTTAAGGAGGATGGGCATTGAGTGGAAACTAGAGAAGACCCCAGAGCTAGAAATCAGAGTAGGTCTGTCACGTCTTTAACCTCAGCTCTAGATACCCCAGTGTTCATAGATATCGATGTATTTTTGGCTGTAGTTCAGGGTCCATGGTGTCAGTTTGCAAACAGATTTTCTCCTTTTCTTAATTCCTTTTACCCTGCCGCCCTCCTCCCCACTGGCCATCACCTGGGTTTCATTCCTCACACTCTGTGTTCTTACAGGCTCTAGACACAGTCATTACTCCTGGTTGCCATCCTTTAATACCAAATTGTGACTTCCTGAGTTTAGCTCAGTCTGCTGATGGTATTATTTCAAATTAATCTGCTAGTATTAAAAAGTTCAAGAGGCGCCTGGGTGGCTCAGTTGCTCTAGCGTCCAACTCTGGATTTCGGCTCAGGTCATGATCTCAGGGTTGTGAGATCAAGCCCTGAGTCAGGCTCCGTGCTTAAGATTCTCTTTCTCCCTCTTCCTCTGTCCCTCCCCAAACTTTCTCTCACTCAAAAAAAAAAAAAAAAAAAAAAAAGAAAGAAAGAAGAAAGAAAAAGTTCAAAGGATGTGCAGTGAAGAACCATATCTAATAGAAAAATAATGAAGGAAAAATACTACTTATCTCTGAAAACACTGCCGATCAGTCTGAATCTGAGAGACTCAACTTCATCTCTCACATTGCAAAAGGATAAACATTTCAATACAAAAGGAAATATCTACTTTCTATAATGCCTGTATACAGTCCTCTTAGAAAAAGAAGCTGAGACATTTGGGAAGGATCTTTCTACTAAATTATGGCCAATGATAAATGTAAGGAAGAAATAATCAGTAAGGTTTGTAACATGTTTCTCTTTTTTTGCCTCCTGATCTTGAAATTAATGAAAAGTTTTCCTTTGATTAGACCCCTCACAAGCAATATTTATTGCTTGTATTTATTGTTTCACTATTGAAAAATTACATGCAAGAGATTTATGCTATAAGGTACCATAGAAAATGCAAAGATGAAAAATAAGCAGAAGCCATTCCTCATAAACTTGCACTTGAAAGTTGAGTTTCTATAAACTTTGCAAATCAGAGTGGCAGATTTTCTCTGTATTAACGTCCTTCATCTGGGGGGAAAAATAAGCCTTAACTTACACCACTTGAGTGCTGCAAGTAAGGCATGATTCTCCGCAGAAGCAATACTGCATCTTCAGTGAAGACAATGAAAGTGCTTCCTCCAGACTGACTTGGAAAGTTCAGAAGTCAGATGTCATTTAAGAATCCAGGACAATTAGGAGCAGAAAAATAGAATTGACTGATTCCTATGGAAAAGTTAGGATCTTGCCATGCTTGCTTTTCTTAGAAAGATATACATTTCCTGTACTTCTGTATATGTCACTGAGGAAAAAAAGGGTTAGCATATAAGTTCCCTCAATCTCAGGGTTCATAGCCAACTGTTAGCTTTCCATTTCTGATATTGAGTTCCTCATCCTGAAAACCACATATACGTTTATAGATTTTTGGTTGCGTAATAGAAGATTGAAAGAAAACCCTCCATCCTATTTTTAAAACTCCTTGATTCTAGGATTATTGTCTTTCCAAGCTCTCCTTTCTTTTCTACGTCATGTCAAGGCCAAATGCTTTCCACCTGGAGGCCTTTTTGAGCATCCTCGTAATTCCAGGGAGTAGTTCCTGCCTATCCAAATCCCAGCACAACAAGGAAGAAGACACAGCCCATAAAAACCCAACCCAACTGCAGTTCAAAAGTAGAAAGATAGGTTAAGAGGGAGGACAGTGCTCTGCTGCAGATGGGCAGATGCACGTTACAAGGAGGCAGGGGTGTAGAGCACGCACAAAGCACCACACCCACATAACAAAGTCTGAAAGTGTTCGCTCATCAGCTCAGTAGCCTCTGCAGCCAATATCTGCCTTGACACCTATGTTTATAGCCATAGTAACTGCACCATGTCTAAAGGATCGTTCACTGTCACAATTCATTAAGGGCAGCCTTGTTATGAGAAGATTTAGGGTTAGACTTTTTTGTTCAGCTGTATTGAGGTATAAAATTCATCTTGCATGACTGAAAAGTACGGAATGCTTCACAAATTTCTGTGTCATCTTGGCAAGGCTCATGCTAATCTCTGCATGGATCCAATTTGTGTATATATGCTGCAGAAACAAGCACAAGGCTTGTTTGGATTTTTATTTGGGGTGTTGTATTTTTTCAGTAATTATTTTGACATTGACCTGAAAAAATCATTGAATCCCAAATTAATAAACTAATATGCTTTTTGAGAAAAATAGATTTTCACATCATTTTTTCTTTTTCACTGAACAGAGTTTGTTTTTTTTTTCTTGAAACAGTGTGTGCTGTTTTAATTATTGCATAATTACTATTTTTAAATTTCTGGCAATACTAGTTTTCTGTTCTAATTCTCTTCTTCAAATATTTCTCAGCAATTACCATCTATATAGTCTTTCAGATAAAACTTTGAATCATTTCATCAAGTCCCCCCCCCCTTAGGAAAAAACCTAATTTATTTCTCTTGCCAAAATATATTCCAGATAGTGTTGAGTTAAATATAAATATGCAAACCAGCACCAGAAACAATTAGAAGGAAACATAATTGATTGTCCCTTACCTCTAGGCAGAGAAGAACTTTCTAGGCATAAAAAGCAAAGGAAGAAACACAAGATGAAATATTGATGGAATAGATCTCACTATTCTTGGCCTTCTCCCCTTTCCCTGATTAGTTTTACTAGCTGGGTAATCTTAGGCAAGATATTTATCCTTTCTGTGTCTTTGTGTCCACATCTATGTAGTTGAGAAATGAATTCAGTCATGGTGAATTTATGGAATGCCAACTGTATGGAATATCAGGCAGGCATTTAAAAACGTACTGAAGAAGCATAGGGATAAAAAAACGCTTATGTAATCTTTAGAAATAGTGTGGTATAATCATAAGAATAGACTTTGACATTGGACAAACCTGGCTCGTAAATTCTGCTTTTGCCACTTTAGTAGATCTGTGACTTAAATATACGATAGCTGTTTAAAGGGTTCTTTTGCGTGCTAAAAATAGTAGAGACTAAAGTACCAAAATTATAATTTCATTGTCCAAAACGGCAAGCCAATCATCCACATTCTAATGCAATCCAAAAAACACCATTCCTGTCCCTAACCCAATCAGTTCCTCCCAGATCAATGATCTGTCTTTGTTTAATTTCTCCTCAAAATAAGGTTACTAGCATCACAATCTATCCCTAAAAACATGTAAACCAGATAAGAAAGCAACTTACAAAGAATACTTGCAATGCATATGACCAAGTGTTAATGACTTTTATATTAAAAAAGACTCCTAAAAATTGAAATAAAAGATGAGCGTATTCAATAGAAAAAAATAAGTAACTAGCAATTCATAGAAGATATACAAAGGATGGAGAGAAAGATGTTAGTTTCATTTGTAATTAAAAATGCAAATTTGGGACACCTGGGTCAGTCCCTTAAGGGGTTGCCTTCAGCTCAGGTCCTGAGATTCAGTCTGCTTCTCCCTCTCCCTCTACCCTTCCCCCTACCTGGTGCTCTCATGCTTGCTCTCTCTCAAATAAATAAATAAAATCTTTAGGAAAAAAATGCAAATTTAAATAAGAATATACTATTGTTCACCAATCAGCATCAGATATTAAAAAGACTGATAATACTCAGTGTTGCAGACAGTGAGGGTATATCAGTGACTGTTGGTGAGTTTATAAATTGGTGCAACTTTTTTGGAAGGCAATTTGATAATATATTCAAAAATCTATCTTAAAAACTTAAATTGTCTTTAGCCATACCACTTATAGGAATTTGACCTAAAAATATCAGAGAGAAACATAAATACTATGTACATAAATATTTATATTTATGTATAAATAAACATATAATGAATGTTCATTAGAGCATTACTTTGTAATAACATGAAAAAATAACCTAAATTTCTGTCACTTGGGTGAATGGTTAGATAAATATGTAATTTCCATCTGTTTGACTATAACACCACCACTAAAATCGTGCCCTTGAGGGCCATTCAAAGAATGAAGACATTCTTGTAACTAGGCCTTAGATGGGATAGAAAAGATATAAACTATATTTCCCATACTATTCCAATCCTGAAAATGAACCACTTGACTACACAGACAAACATACACAGAAAAGAAAAACCAAACACAATAAAGTAATGTACATGAAGTTTAGATTTTTTCACCTCTTTTTGATTATCAGTATTGTCTAAAGTTTCTTCAATGAGAAGTTATTTACAATTTAAAGGCTAAGAACAAACACAAAGTTTTTTTTCCTTTCAAAAAATGATTATTTCATACAAGTGATTTTTTCTTCTATTTTAATTCATTTTAATTATTTTTTCCACATGTTTAAATACAATCAATAGATAAATAAGTGATAATTATTTTATTTCTAAAAAGACCCTGGGGGGCACCTGGGGAGCTCAATGGGTTAAAGCCTCTGCCTTCTGCTCAGGTCATGATCTCGGGGTCCTGGAATTGAGCCCGCATTGGGCTCTCTGCTCAGCAGGGAGCCTGCTTCCCCCTCTCTCTCTGCCTGCCTCTCTGCCTACTTGTCATCTCTCTCTGTCAAATAAATAAATGAAATCTTTAAAAAAATAAAAATAAAAAGACCTTGGTGATGAAACAGTCTATTTTTATAGCCTGAGTGCTGGAGTGTATATAAAGATGGAATTTAGGACACGAATACCATAAAAGGACTTAATAATGAATCAACAAATGCAAAAATATTATATCAACAATACAGATGGATGATCTGGTTCCAGCTGGGTAAGCTTTTGTTTAGACTCAGACTCAGGCAAATTCACCACTCTTACTAAAGTAAGCTGATGTACCAAGTCCAATCCTCCACCTGTCCAGAAAAACACACAGATAAAAAAGGGTTTGGAATGGAAACAGCAAGCCCAATTTATTCACAGTATCAAGTACTGTTCAGTGAGCTGTCTGATCACTTAAAGAATGCTAATTTGAGTTAGAAATTGAGGTAGAGGGTCTAGGAAATACTTAAGGAAATGTGCAGGCCCTATACAACCGGATGTGCAAGCATTTCACCTCCTGGACAAAATGGTGAAATCATTAGTAAAATCAATATATCTATGCTTTTTCTCAATTCTAATAGTCTATGATGTTATACATTGTTTCATAATAAATGAATTTGCATATATGCAGGAAATTCCTGTCTTCTCATTTCATTCTGAAAAATATTTGACCAAAGTGAAATTAATAGAGAAAAAAATTGTTGATGACTAGTCATCATATAAAGACATAGCAAAACAGCTACCAGATTATAATTTTAGCTGTGGTTCTTACTGGAAAAATTTCTTATTGTTACCCCAAAATACTGCATGATGTTCCTTAGGAGAGAAAACCCCAAAGCAGGCAGCATGCAGCTCAGGCAACAACATTCTCAAATCCCAGTTCTCAAGTGCTGAGTCAACAGCCTTGTGTTGATAAAATCTTCAAATTTGGTCTGTTGGTCCCAGCATGACAGCGTTCAAACATTTTAACAATGTTCACGTTAATAACTGTGGTCACCTGCATGATTTCTCTAGGAGTTTGCATACTAATCTTACCACTCTCTGAAGCAGTTGTGAAACCGTTGATGTGCATATTTATTTTTTAAAAGCCGCAAGAGAGTAATTATAATATAAGGATGGGTGGATGCATATAATTTGGAATTTTAACTCAGAGATCCCTATCTAGAAATTTCCTGATGATGAAACTTTGTCAGAGACAAATGCCTGTACTTATACAGGAGAGATTCTAATGCCTAGAGAAGAGAGGGTGTAGTCACCTCAAAAAGAAGCAGGGTGGTGCTTAGGTTGCAAAGCCCTGGGGCAGATGGCGAAAACTGGTACTCCTCTTTGGCTTTCCTTCTTCTGTTTTTAGCCTTCTAAATGCTACACAGGCTTATTCATAGTAAAGCCTGAAAATTTGAAAGTCCCTGGGAATGAAATTGAAAAATTAATAGCTTATTGGGGTGCCCGGATGGCTCAGTTGGTTAAGTGTCTGACTCTTGATTTCACTCAGGTCATGATCTCAGGTTGGTGGGATAGAGCTCCTTGTAGAGCCCTGTGTCCTGCTAGGCAGGGAGTCTGCTTGTCCCTCTTCCTCTGCTCCTCCCCACACACATTCACTTTCTCTCTCTCAAATAAATAAATAAAATCTTTTAAAATAAAGAAAAAATAACAAGTTTTTATTTTCAGAAAGCAAAGCATCTATTTATACAGAGAAGAGGCAGTCATCTTTCAGTGATTGGCAAAAGCTTTTATTCTTATTTGGGAAAGACTTCTGAGACACTGTTTGGTCTTTTCTACTCTTTTATGTAAAACAGTCTATTGAAAGTTTGTTGTGATTTAGACATCTTTTCCCCTTCCGTTGGAGCTAATGTCATTGACTCATTTCTAAGAAAACAGCATGAAACCCTCAAGTAACTAGAAGTCACTAGTTATTATTAAGTTGAGCAAGTTTTAGAACTAGTAATGATGTGGTTTGAAGTGTTGGGGCTCGGAGCCAATGGCCAAGAAAGAATTCTTGAGACATCATCAGTGCAAAAACGTGGTTTTATTAAAGCACAGGGACAGGAGCCATGGACAGAAAGAGCTGCATTATAAGTATGAGGGGTGACTGATTATATCTCTCAGAGTTGGGGGAAGTAAAGACAAGGGAAGTTTCCAAAAGGATTTACATACGGTAAAGAAGACTCACAGGATCATGGAGGCCTAGCTATTATCAAGCTAAGGTTGTTTTTCCCACTAGCAAAGCATTAAACTTAAGACAATTGGGAGTTTCCTGGAGATATGTTATACTCTGCCTGCCTCAAGTATCTGTCATTGGGCTGCAGGTTATAAGGAAATTTAATTTTATCTATATTTTCTTCTGCCTTTGTTTCCCACATCAGTAACAAAAAGAGAAAATTTCTAAAGTGTGAGTCAATCTTTTTTGCTCTGAATGGGATTTAAACTGTGTAACTACTATAAGTGCAGTCTAACACAAGAGAGAGTGAAAAAACTGGCTTTATAGACCAAGTAGTAGGCATTAAACAGGATAGAATAGAGCTTCTTCTAGGCAGATGTAACTGTATAAGACCCTAACAGATAGAAAATGTATTCAGAATAGAGTCATCCTTTGAATGATGAGTTCATGCTACAGGATTCATCTAGACCAGGATTTATCCAGACTTCACCCTTTAAAAAAGGATACAGTCTATAAAGTTCCTCAGATATGATTTAATACCAGTCTCACCTCCTTGGTCTGCAGAGGCCAGCTCTTTGGAGGTTCTTCACCCTGCAGACTAAATTAGACTTTTCCTTCTCCTTGCTCCCAGGGTACATCATAGATTCTTCTATTGTAATCATAGTTAATACATACAGTGCTTACTATGTGCGAAGCATTACTCTAGGTTCTTTAGATATATTAATTCACTTAAACTTCAAAGTAACTTTATGAGGAAGGTTTTAATATTATCTAATATTATCCCTGTTGAGCACACAAATGTTAAGTAACACTTGTGTTACTTCAATGTCACTCATCTAGTAAATTAAATATCTGGTTTTGAACCCAGGCAGTCTGGCTTAAAAATCCAAGCTCTTATCGATCCCTGGATTATAACAGTGTTCTTACATGCTTACATCATTGTGATGTGATTTATAATAAGAAGTATGTATTGGGTCTTCCCGTTCTGGGCACTGAGCTCCTAAAACTCTTGGAATTTCCTAAATGATGAGAGCCATAAAGGTGTCTTCTATTAAGTGACTTTTGGAAAGCCCTTAGGTCACCTAAGGGTGGGGTTGGTTGTCAGGGGAACCAGCCCTATGATTAGAGATTTGGACCTTCTGTCCCTCTTCACAGAGGGGAGAGGGACTGAAGATTGAGTCCAAACACCAATGGCTAGGGATTTAATCAATCATGCTAAGTAATGAAACCTTTATTAAAGCCCAAAAGGACAGAGTTCAGAGAGCTTCCAAGTTGCTGAAGAAGTACACTTCCATGTCGACTGTTCCTGGCTCCAAACTCCCCAGGGACAGAAGCTACTTTGTTCAGGATTTTGCCCTATGTATCTCTTCTTCTGGCTGGTATCCTTTGTAATAAACCACTAATTTAGTGACTAAATTGGTTTCCTGAGTTCTATGAACAGCTCTAGTAAATTAATCAAACCCGACGAGAGGATCATGAGAATCTCTGATTTATAACCAATTGGTCAAAAGCACAGGTAACAATGTGGACTTGTGATTGGCATCTGAAGTGAAAGGCAGTCTTGTGGGACTGAGCCCTTAACCTGTGAAATCTGATACTATCTCGGAGTAGATGGTGTCAGAATTAAGTTGAACTGCAGGATACCCAGCTGGTGTCAGAGAACTGCTTGATGGTGTGTGGACTCAGGGAAGTTCCACTCTCAGATTCTTTGCTTACGGCCTTGGGACAATGGGGAGTACATGAAAGATAATGAAGGACCTTTAAGAAGCCAGGTCTGGGAAGTGACACAAATGGCTTCTGTCCATGTTCTATTTACCACTTCATATGGCTGCAATCTAATTTCAAGAGACACTCTGAAATGTAGCCTTCCCATATGACCAAAAGAAGGAAATAAGATTAATGACCATCTAGCCAGTCCTCCTTTCTGGCCACTTATTATCCCTTTATTCATCCTCCCACACATGAAACACAGTCACTTCCATCACTAACTCGAACCTTTAATCACTAACTACATCAACTCAAAATCCAGGCTCTCTAGTTGCCATGTAGTCTTCCCATCTGATCAAGATGTGATGCCCCAGGCCCTGGGACCTATGAACTAAGAAAACAAGAAGGCACCCAAACACATATCTAATTACAATGGTGGAGTGGGGACAAGATAACCACAATCCACACTTCCATTTAGGAGAATAAGAAACACAGCAGTTACTGGTTTGAACCAATTTTGAAATCCCACTGGCCAGACACTGCCCTAGGGCAGGGGAAAATCTTGATTAGGCTCAATTATGTTTACTGGGGAGAACTCCCACTATCCAATGTTCTCAATCTCTGGAAGGCTCTTCCTTGTCCATTATTTTCCTTGACTACATCTGGCATGGGTATAGGGCACTAATCCCTTTTTAGGGGATGTATAGATTGAACAGCCTGCCTACTGCTGCAAGGTTGAGGATCTGCAAGTTGTTTTAAATCCTAACATCACAAATGTTTTTTATTGTACTTTCTTAGTTTCACGGGCAAAAACATTTCTTCAAACATTTAATAGTTTTCCAATCAATCCCATATGCCAGTAGCCACACCAATAGTCTTTCTGGACATGATTCTGCAGTCTGATTTGTGTTGTGGCTTCACCTCATGATTTCCTTTTTACTTAATGGCAGCTACCTTGAATCTATCTTGAGCAAATTAAAGACATACTCATGATTTGACCCTTTCCATGAGTGTCTTTATCCAACCATCAAGTTTACCTAACTTTCTTCATTCACAGCTTTTAGTAAGTCTATCTCTGATTGTTAAAGGTTTAGATATTAGGACTTTTAAGCTTGCAAGGCCCTGAATTTCTGTTCTCTCTCTCTCTTTGTCTTTCTTATCATTTCTACTTTTCAGTTGACCCATTTTCTCCTTGAATCATCTCTTTTTTTAACTATACTTTGCCAAATGACCAAATAGTCCTAAAAAACGCTGCTAACATTTGGTTTCCCAAACTTTTCCTATAGAGTTTACAAGCCCAATTGGCACATGGTCTGCATTATAAGGAAAAGCTGGTAACAAATTTACTGAAAATGTTGGCACCACATAACATAGCTATTCAGTATTTCTTCACTCTCCAGAGCCAATAGCTGAGTTAATGCCACATATTTTAGGTTTTTGTTATGGCAGTACCTCACTTCTGTTACTAATTACTGTGTTAAAAGGAGTAAAGATCACTAGCAGCTTTAGCAATAAACCCTCAAATCAGAGGAGCATAATACGACACTTTGTCTCCAGTTCCTAATGTGGTGCAGGTAGCTCTTTCAGGTGACTCTATTCCAAGTGATGACTCAGTTTTGGATTCTTTCCTTGGTGAGACTCTTCCATCTCACTTTTAACCACTTGAACAGAAAGAAATTTGAGATAATAGAAAATACATATATAGGACTCTACCCTCAGTTCCTGGCAAAGAGCTCTGAAAACCCTTGTAATTTCCTAAGTGATAAGAATACTAGGAGCTACTCTTATTCTAATATTTGTCTTTGACCCCATCCCTGACACAAGGCTCCTAAAACACTCATAAATTCCTAAGCGATAAGAACACTAGGAGTATTTTTTGTTCTAATGAGGCAACTTGGGTGGACTCCTGGATGGCTTCCGGATAATGGCTGATCATGGGAACAACCAAGCCATGATTAGAAGCTTAGAATTTTCAGTTCCATCCCCTCCTGTACCCTCTTGGCATCTTTAGAGAGGGAAAATGGAGTTAATAATTGGTCATGCCTATGTGAGGAAGCCTCCATAAAATCCTAATAGTGTGGGGTTCAGAAAGCTTCCAGGCCAGTAAAAACCACATGGGGGAGTGATACACACCAACTCCATGGAGATAAAAGCTCCTGTGCTCAGACATTCTCACACCTCATCCTACATATTTCTTCATCTTTTTATATCCTTTATCATATCCTTTAATAAACTGGTAAACATAAGGAAGTTTTTCTCTGAATTCTGTGTACCATGCTAGTAAATTAATCAAACCTAAGGAGAAGGGTGTTGGGACCGCTAATCTTTAGTGGGTTGGTTAGAAACACAAGTAATAACCTGGGCTTGCAACCAGTATCTGAAAGGGTGGGCGGGGGGTGGGGGGGCAGTCTTATGGGACTGAGCCCTTAGCCTGTGGGATCTAATGCTGTCTCCACATAGAGAGAGTCAGAATTGAGTTCAATTGTAAGACACTTAGCTGGTGTCTCAGGGAATTTTCTTGGTATTGGGAACTTCACACATTTGGTTACCAGAAGTGTCAGAAGTGATTGTTCTATGTGAATAATAAAGGAGACTCATACAAAAGAAACACACAATAGGGAAGAAATGGATTTTTCCTTACATATGGGGAAAAAAATCCCTGAGGGTTTCTCTTTAGAGAGTATGTACAAGATTGAGGAGAAATTTTAGTGGCTAGCACTGCAAGCGGCAAACACCACGTTCACTCATTGTCCATAAACCAGTCACTTGGCCCCAGACTGATGACAAGAGAGGCTGGGAAATGTAAGCTTCTTGTGTGCTTAGTAAAATGAAAAAGTATTGTTCAGCATATAGCTGATGGATCTTTGCCACACTATGATAGGGAGAAAAAGCTCCAGACTTAGAGCAGTTATATTTGAATCCCGACTCTTAGTTCTTACTAAATATTTCATCTCAACCAAGTTAATTAATGTCTCTTAATCTTTGTTTCCTATTCATAAAACCTATATTTATAAGGTTATAGAGATACGTAATTCAATTCTATATGTTATTGGTCAGGGTTGTTAATACAAGGAACAGAAGCCAACTGTAATTTAGGCAAAAAAGTAATTTACTGAAAAGATTTTATGTAACTAAGACAATTGCCAGGAAAGCTAGAGAACCACATTCTGAAATGGGGAAAGTACAAAGAATACTAGGCAAAAGACCACAACTGAGACCGTGGACCTCGGGACATGAGAGTACTGTTCCCATTGCTGGTGTATGTTGGATCCCACCACTTGCACAACCACCCACCTCTGGCACTGGACACCATCTGCCACACTAGTTCTATTTCCACCAGGGCCATGGAACAGGTTGTTGCTCATGTGCTGCTGCCACGATCGCAGTGGATTCTCACCACTCCTGCTCTTTCGTATCACTAGCCTCGATGCAAAGTCAAGTGGGTGCAGCTAATCAGTTGAGCCCAGATCATGTTCCTGTGCCTTCGCTGAAAAGGAAGTTGGGATATAGAGTACATGGGCTTTAGAGCTTCTGTCAAAGAGGCACATGGTGAAGAATTCGGTAAGTATAAAAAGGAAATTTGCACTTGGGGCAAAGAGAACAACAAAAGATAAATATTTACTTCACTTAGTGAGCTATATCTGGCAATTTCTGGGTTCAAGTGACAAAAGTCAATGAAATAGTTCCTGCCTCTAAAAAGCTGTATATGAAAGTATTTTATGAATTGGAAAGCTCTCAGAAATTGAAGATCTTGATGTTATTGTAATAATTTTAATATCCAGATTATACTAATAGATTCTGGAGATATTTTTATAGACTTATGTTGAAGCGTCCATCTAATTTCAACATTACTTTAATCTATGCAAAGATATAAGAGCTTCAAAATTTGACTCCATATATACGATACTATTTTTTTTTAAAGATTTTATTTATTTATTTGACAGAGAGAGAGAGAGATCACAATTAGGCAGAGAGGCAGGCAGAGAGAGAGGGGGAAACAGGCTCCCTGCTGAGCAGAGAGCCCGATGCAGGGCTGATCCCAGGACCCTGAGATCATGACCTGAGCCATGGCAGAGGCTTTAACCCACTGAGCCACCCAGGTGCCCCTATACAATACTATTTTTAACTAATAGCTTTTGATGAAGATTAGCTGATAGCAACTCTAAAGTTAAAAAATACAGTATATGTGAATGAGTTCTATGATTTCTCTTTAACCAGTGAAGCAGTAGCTCCTGATCTAGCAGAAGAATTGCCTTTATTTATATGGAGTCATGTCAAACAACTTAGGGGAAAAAAGCAAACAAAACAAAAATAAATAGAGAATTTGGAATTTCAGATGTTTCATTAAAGAACATTTTGCTTTTTCTACGTTATGATATAAAAGAACTGTGGATCTCTGAAGAGTGTTTCTCCAAAAAGAGAACAAAGGAAATGTCCCTCTCCCAGAGCTAAATTAATAATTAATATTCAGTGAGTTGAATGAACTTCTGAAAGAAAGTACTGAAGGTCATTCTTAGCTACCTCACTTATTGTGGCAATGAACTAGGCAGTTTGTGACTTAGCCTGACCTAGAGGGATGGATCAAAATGAGGGGAGGGGTTTGAACCAAGTCTCAAAAATCCTACTTCTTTGGGAAATAAATCATAATGAGGAGGTAACAACAATCAGCAACCAGCAGGCAAATGCTAAGCAAAATAAACAGGAGCTTATAGGTCCAGCATGATTAGGTTTGAAAGGGTTAGGTTGTTCATCTGCTTTGGAGTTCAAAATAATCATTTTTGCAAGTGTAAAATCATTTCAAAATACAATATGTATAAAAATTCCCATGAAATAACCAGAAAAAAATAAACACAATTACGATGAAAATAGAGAGGAAACAGCAGCAGTATCACCCTTTATAGAGTGACTACAAACCAATTCACAATAATAATCAGTTTTGTTAAGCAATATTTCTTTATCTATTCCTTCTCAATCCACCTAGTCAAAGAAATAACTAACCTAACCCTGTGCACTAGTTAGAAGATGAAAGAAACAGAAGACAGCTGAATTGTAATCATCACTGAGTGATGTAAGTTTTTTCTTTCTCAAATAATAATCTCTATATTTCTTCTTCCCCAAAACAAGCACACTTTTTTTTTTTTAAACTTTTTGAATCACTTTAATCAGCAGCCAAAGACATTCTTTAGATTCCCTTAGGTGCAAATTTGGCGTTTTTCCCTCTTGATGAACATGCACTCCACCATCAATTAAGGAGCAATCGGTGATATTAAAACACATTGAATATAGTTAAATATTCTACATGGGAGCATCATATCCTCTTAATCTTTACATTCAACAGTTAAGAAAATATTATTTCAGCCATTTCCTCTAATAGACTGTGCCGTTTATTGAATTGCCTTCTGTTTCTTTTGTGTTTGTTCAAAGGAAACAGGACAATAAGGATAGCACAGGGTAAGTGCAACACAAATCATTTGGAGAGGCACAGAGTTCCAAAGATAATCCTCTTCCAAGGTTATTAATGATGATTAAAGAAAGATAAAATGATAGCTTCGACTGAAATAATTCCTAATGACAACACATTAAAACCTATTAATGCTATTTTAAGCCTCACTTATACTAATTAACAAGACAACTGTAAAGGAAATTCCACTTGAAAAAAAAATCACCAAATGTGTCATGGTAAAAAGATGAGGATTATGATGAATATGGTATATCATTTCATTTTTTTTTAAAGATTTTATTTATTTATTTGAGAGAGAGAGAGAGAGAACATGAGCAGGGGGAGTAAGTATAAGTAAAAGTAAAAGTAAAAGTATAAGTGTAAGTGTAAGTATAAGTATAAGTAAGTGTAAGTATGGTTAATTTACCAAATACTTCCAGGTTGTGCTCTGGAATAATTGTACCAGTTTACTCTCTCTAAAGCTGTATTGGAGGTTTCTTATTTCCCAACATCCTCACCATGACTTAATATTATCAGAATTTCTTTCTTTCTTTTTTTTAAGATTTTATTTATTTATTTATTTGACAGAAAGAGAGACAGAGAGGAAACACAAGCAGGGAGAGTGGGGGAAGGGAGAAGCAGACTCCCCGCTGAGCAGGGAGCCCAATGGGAGCTGGGGCTTAATCCCAGGACTCCGGGATCATGACTTGAGCTAAAGGCAGACTTAATGGACTGAGCCACCGTGGTTCCCCTGTTTCCCTTTTTCTACATTTATGTTTACTAATATAAATAGATGCATTGATTAGCATTGATTTTATAGCTTATCCTTTATCACTTGCCAAACTAAAACCAGAATTAAAATATAACTCCTGCGATACATACTATCTTCCTCTAACCCTAGAAATGATTTAAGAGCAGAAGATCATCAGAGGCCTAAGAATTAAATGTGTTCATCCTCATTATGAATTTCAATATGATTTTTAAATTCTCTCTCAAAATACCCTAGTCCTCACATCCCAGGTTCTACTGTGTGTTATTATTTTTAGACTATCAGGTTCACAGAATAGAATCAATCACTCTCCATTTCATTGCACTTCATCAGCATCTGTGCAATGCCTTTTATTTTTTACTTTCCAACTTTCACTATCTTTTCCATTCATCTACCACCTTCATCTCTCTGCCACCCCTGTGTATTTAATATATGCCTTTTTAGTCGGTCATTTCTGTTTATTTAGACACATGCATATCCTTAAAAATAAACGTGGTGTCGTTTTCCGGGTGTGCACATTTGATCTCCTTAAAAGCTATTCCCTTATAAATCTCATACTGTTTCTTTTTTTCCCACTTGCCATGATATTTGAAGATTCGCCCAGCTATATGTTAATATAGAACATTAATTCTGAGTGCTGCATATAACTTAATTATATGTCTATCTCTCATTTCACTTCCCATTCCTTTCCTGATAGACATCTAGGCTTCCTCCATTCTTATTACCACAAACAGTGCTGTAAAAAGTATTCTTAGTAACAGATGTAAGAGTCCAGGGATATAACTGCTACATCATATAGAATGTATAAGTATGGTTAATTTACCAAGTACTTCCAGGTTGCGCTCTGGAATAATTGTACCAGTTTACTCTCCCTAAAGCTGTATGGGAGGTTTCTTATTTCCCAACATCCTTACCATGACTTAATATTATCAGAATTTCTTTCTTTTTTTTTTTTTTTAAGATTTTATTTATTTATTTATTTGACCAAGAGACAGAGACAGAGAGACAGGGAATACAAGCAGGGGGACTGGGAGAGGGAGAAGCAGTTTTCCCACTGAGCGGGGAGCCCATGTGGGACTCTATCCCAGGACCCCAGGATCATGACCTGAGCCGAAGGCAGACGCTTAACGACTGAGACACCGAGGCACCCCTTATCAGACTTTCTAATTAGCGTTCTAATTTGCATTTTTGTAATTAGTAGTAAGGGCAAAAACTCTTCAGTTGCTTATTAGCCATTCGGGTTTTCCGGTTTATTTTTTATCTTCTGTTTCGACAGTAGAATGCAAACTTTATGGGTGCTGCTATTGATTTGAATCTTCTTTCCTTTCCTGATTAGTCTGATCAGAAACTTATCTAATTAACCTTTAAAAGAAAAACCAGCTCTGGATTTTTATAGCAATGCTGGCACATAGATGCTCAATATATATCAAATGAATAATGAATAAAGGAATACATGATGAATGAGTGTCTTTTGCTGGATAGTAAACACCTGCACGGCTCAGTGACACAACAAGGGTATGCAGACTGGTCTGCTGGAAGCTGTGGCTCTGCTGAGATCTACCAGGCTGGGCTCCAGCTTGCAGTTCGGTTAAGGCCCATGATGAGGGGAAGCTATCCTTTGGATTTTAAAAAAACTTTCCTTAATAGGTTCCATGTTTTAAATTGCCTTTCTTTAAAAAATAAAGAAGATAAAATGGTACAGAACATTTACAACCCAGGAAGCCTAACAAAACACTTCGCAAGCTGACTTGTCAGGAAAATATCTTGAATAAGATCATATTTGATTATTTTCTCTTCTTTATTATAACATAATATCCCCTACTTATAGAGTCTGACTTTCAATGTAAAGAAGACTCTCCAACATGCCAAGTTGTTTTACTACAGACCGTCTTAATCTCTCTGGAATATAACAGCTACCCAAGGTGGGTCATAAAAAAAGGAAACAAGCAAAGCATGTTTTCAGAAATTTGTGTGAAAATCATCAGATGTGAGGGCATATTGCCACTCTGCCAGCATATGTGACCATACCAATTGTTAACATTTTGACCCAAGTCCGTATCCATTGGTAATTTGACTCTACCCTGAGCCCCTCCCCGCTGGCTCTCCACTGCCCCAGCCTGTCCCAGATAGATTCATAATCCCCATGGGGAAAACACAGCCAGAGCCTCCCAAAACCTCCTCCAGCACTTTAACTGGTGTCTGCTCTGATTGGTCAGTGCCCCATGCCGTGCTAGGTACATTTTAAATATCACCTCCCATTGTAGGAAATAGTACATTTTCACGTGTACAACTTGAATTGTAAATAAATTCATGGTAGGGCTTTTTTGGCCTTTGTTCCTCCTGTAAGTATACATATATACATAGGACACATGTGACATACATGCTTACTCCATGAAATCTCTGGGACAAAGAAAGCAGTGCAGTCTTGTTTTTCCCTAAAGCTATTTGTATTAAAGATGCCTCCCGCAGTTTCTGTTCCAAACACAATGCAAAGCTTTGCTTCTTCCATACTTTCCACTCCCAGTTACCTCCTGAATTCATTCCTTTTCTTGATCAAACACTTCCTCCCACAGTGTTTTCAAACATCTTTGTGTGTCAGCCTTCTCAGGCCTTGTATGTCTTACAATAACTTATTCAGCCTTATATATAATTAATTAGAAAACAAATTCTAGCTTCTAGTTTCTCTTATTTTAACACTTTCTCTGTGCTCTTTCCACCTAGATACAGATATTATTCTTTAATCTTTCAAAATTCATAAGTCACTATGTCTTAATTTTTCTCTGTTTTTTAGTACAACTTTGTAACTTCCTAATTCCTTCTGGCAATGATTACTGACCTGGCATTACAGCTTACAAATTTGTCTTTCAAGTGTATTTACTCTGATAAACAATATCCAGAAAACAGCAATAAGGTGTAGCTGATACTGTACTTACTGTGTTATTTCATGTAGTAGATTTTTCATATTCAGTATCTCCAATTGGTGCTTCAAAACTGATTTTCCTGGTTCATGTTTCCAATTTCGTCCCTTTAGTTCTCTAATATTATTTTTTATTCTTTTTAAAAATCCTTGTTGGGTCTGGTGCATTCATTTGGTTTCCTCTTTTAAAGATTTTTCAGTTTGCTTACTTTCTTTTCATAGTACTTTTATACCTCCTTTGTTATTTTTTTCCCTGTGTCTCTTAGGATCTGGAGTAATATCTAAATGATTTAATAACCAGATAGCATGGACACCAACTAATCCTAATAGAATGTTGAACATACTGGAATAGATAGGTGCCCATGTGACTACCTGATACAGGCACTTTGCTGAATGATGGCCTAATTTGGGACTATCAGTGATCTTTGCTAGTTATACATACCATCATATCCTGATTAATATCTCTAGAATGCAAAGTTTCTTATACCAAAAATCTCTTCCCAATGACCCAATTCTGATGTTGATATGTTATAAATTGGTTGGCAACATATTTTTGAAATCTTCTCCCTGCAACAATTGAAATATAATTCACATTTTATTATGAACAATATGATTTTTAAGATTATAAAATGTTTAAGATGTTAAAAGTTGGGGTGCCTGGGTGGCTCAGTGGGTTAAAGCCTCTGCCATCGGCTCAGGTCATGATCTCAGGGTCCTGGGATCGAGCCCGCATCGGGCTCTCTGCTCAGCAGGGAGCCTGCTTCCCCCTCTCTCTCTGCCTGCCTCTCTGCCTAATTGTGATCTCTCTCTCTGTCAAATAAATAAATAAAATCTTTAAAAAAAATGTTAAAAGTTAAAATAAAACACTTTCAAGAAAAGCCTACAGTTACAAGTATTCTGTTTCTCATCCAGGAGTATTCTTTTTATTTCCAAATTGGATGACCTGACACAATATCAAATTATAATTATGCATTATTTTACATAGAGCTTTTATATCAAAATTTATCAAAACGGTGATGAGCTTTATTCGATACTACAATACTTACTGTTGTCTTTTAAAATATTTGACTCTAACATTCAAGCATCAGAATAGCTCTTCCTAGGCACTTACTTTCAATTAGCCTATCTTGCCACTAGATGGAGAGTGATGACAGTATAGGGTCTTGTAACCAGTCAGCCTTTAAAGGTAGCTGTTTAAAGGTAATGCATATGTTTGGAGCCTTGCCTTCATCTAGCAAAAGATTAATATTCTAGTTTCAAAGGTGAACTTAGACAAGTTTTTTCCCCTCTAAATCACTAAATATGAATAAAACAAGACTTCTTTTTAATTCCTCCTCTAAATCTCCCTATATTTGTTTGGGGGAAAAGGGGGAGAATTGTTAGCTCCAGGAATAGTAAGTAAGTAAGTAATCCATCAATCAGCCCATGCATCAGTTAATCTCTTAACATTTCAGTCTAGATGCTGAACATGCTGCCTTCCAGAAGAAAAAGACGTGTGAGCTGTAGTCCTGACAGGCTGAGTATCCCCCAGAATTCATCCAGCCACATTAATCAGGAAAGGATAGAGATTCCATCAGCAGGTTCCAGCAGATGGAATGACAGCTGTCTGTTTCAACCTTTCAAACCTCCCTGAACCAAAGAGCTCTTTCTCACAGAGCTTCTCTTCTTCCAGGGCTCTTACTGTGAGTGGCAAGATGTTCAGAGCTGGACCCAGGCACGAGTTACCCACAGACCTCATAAAACTATAATGATAGATATTCAGACACTTACAATTCATGTCTAGCATTTGCACCAAAATTGAAGTAGCTGCCTCCTAATAAAGTTACATAATCTTAAGTTAAAGGCTACAGGCTTGGCTAAGTTTAATTTTAGAGACAGTAAAAGAAGAAGGTTTTCTTAATACTTATTTGAAAGACATACTATCTATCTACCAATATAGGGCTATAGTAAGAGGCCACTAGATCTTAAAGTTATTTACTTAACTAGCAATAAATATGTGTGGATGAACAAAACAATGTTATATTTCTCATCATTTGAGATAAAGAATAAATGCATTGTTGAGAACTAATGGGGGAATAGGTAAAGACTTGACTGTAATTCACCTGTGGTAAGAATTAATATGTTCAAACTCACTAGCAAAAAAAAATCTTAAGGTTTTTTTTTTTTTTTTGGTGTGTATGTATGTGTGTGTGTGTGTGTGTGTGTGTTTTAGAAAGCCCCAACGTGGGGCTCCAATTCATGACCTCAAGATCAAGAGTCACATGCTCCATCTACTGAGCCAGCCAGATGCCCCTGAAATTCTTAGGTTTTTTTTTCATATAAAATATTTTATTTATTTATTTGCCAGAGAGAGAAAGTGTGTGGAGAAGTAGGGGAAATCAGCCCACAGAGGGAGAAGCAGGCTCCTTGCTGAGCAAGGAGCCCAATGTGGGGTTTGATCCCAGGACCCTGAGATCATGACCTGAGCTGAAATCAAGAGTCAGACACTGAACCAACTGAATCACGGCACCCTGTGCCATTTTCCTTTCTAAAAGTACAAATGTGGGGTACCTGGTTGGCTTAGTTATTTAAGCCCTCAGGCTCCCTGCTCAGCAGGGAGTCTGCTTGAGATTCTCTCCCTCTCCCTTCCGTTCCCCAACCCACCCCCGCCTTGTGAGCGCTGTTGTGTATGCATGCTCATGCTCTCTCTCTCAAATAGATAAATAAATAAATCTTTAAAAAAAAAGAAAAAAGAAAAGTACAAATGCATTAATCATGATTGACAATATAGAACAAAGATGGCTGTAAAGAACATAAACTGTTGTAAGTTTCCAAGAGGGCAATTTTGCAATAATTATAAAAAACTTGAACAGAATTCATATTGTTTGACTCAGATATTTCACTTATAGGAATTATAGGAATTCAATTTCTAGGAATTTCACTTGTAGGAATTTAATTATTTATCATAGGGAAAATATATATCAATCTAATATCAAAATTCAAAGAATGGTTAAATAAGTTATGATTCAATGCTCTACTTCCATCTCAACCTATTTCTAATATCCTTCCTGTGCCTTTGAGGTTGGAAGGTAAAAACTACACTTACCACATGCCGTCACTGTTAGGGCAGTGGATGGGTTTGTGTCACACCCCCCCTTCAGGAACACCATGGAGGCAGGACTCACAGCAGTGGCTGTTTTTGGTGCCGCAAACCCAGTGGCGCCTGCATTGTTCTGTTGGTCACCGCCCTGTGGTTTGATGACTTTGCAGGGGCAGTGCCTGCCTCCAGAATGCGGAATTAGTAGGCGAGTGGAAGTTATCAGAAGTTCACTTAGTTCTTGCCATTCCAAAGAGTTTAAGCCATTGAATACCCAGTAATAAATTTGTGCTTAAACTAGGTAGGACAGTCTGCAAGTGCACCCCATAGCCAATAACTCATTTCAAAAGACAGAATATGACACATCAATTTAAAAATCACATTGTTGCAGGATCATTGAACTCACTGGTGGTCAAGAAAGAATTCTTGAGACATTTTAGAGTGCAACTTAGTATATTTAAGTAACTCTGGGACCGCAGACCAGATCCATGGATAGAAAGGGCGGCACTTTTGCTATATGAAGCTGGTGCTTATATACTTAGTGTTCAAGGGGGAGGGGACGTGCAGGGAATATTAGATCATAAGTGCTTCAATTTTCTACTTGTAAAACTACTTTCACAAGATTTTTCTGGTGTTTGTTATTCATCTTCATATTAGTTATCAGTGAGATGTACAGACAGTCATGAGGCCCTTTAAGAATGTAGCGACCAGCACGTATTTGATCCTTACCACAATTATGCAGGCTATAGGTCAGCCTTCTGGGCTAAAGGTGAACATTTTTCTGCTTCTATCCTTCACCAACACTGTCGAAATTAAGATTCGATGATATACAAGTAAATTTCTAACTTTTTTTTTACTGGACTCATTTATTTTCCACTGATTCATAATTTATGCATCATTACTTATGCCAAAACTATTTTCTTAAAAGGCCTCTATGTCTTTAAGACCAAACACTTAAATGCATGTAATAAGTTTAATCTGGTTGTAGGGAAAATTACAAATGATTTTTTAACTCAGAGCACTAAAAAGATTTCCTTTCTGCCGTTCACCTTAAGCCACAATTGCCGTTCTACTCAGTTTCCCTCAAAAGCATTTGTTTTTAGGAGTAATGCAGTTAATCATTTAGCCTGTCCTTCAATATTCAAACAAATTTGGCTCAAACTCACATAAATGGTATAAGTCCTGCATATCTCCTGTTTCCAATTGTTCAGCTAATTCTTGAGAAGAGATGGGAGGTGGGAGGGTGGCTTCGTTTTGTTTTGTTTTTGTTTTCTGAACAGTTAATCTAGTGATCTTCTGCTTCTTGTCGCCATTCTTTATAAGAGGATAAGGGAACAGTACAGAAATGTCTTTCCCTCTGATATGAATTACACTACTACCTTACCTGTGTCAAATTAATTAAAGAGGCCATTAGACTGAGGGGGCTCTAAATGCCCTTTTGGCCCACGTAAGCAAACCAAACCTTAAGCTTGTAAATGCCTCAGTGTTACTATATCAAAAGCTAAAGGCAACCAACCACAAACAGCTAACTAGGCTTTAAACTATAGCCTATCAATAATTTTCTTACTTTGCTTCAGCTTTTTCTCTATAAAAGTCTCTCCCCAGCCCCTAACTACTTCTGGTTTGGCACTACCCAATTTGCATTGATTTTTGTTCAGATAAACTCAAAATTTTTAATATGCCTAAATTTATCTTTTTAATAGCAAATGGAAGAAGCACGGTCCATTTTAGTTTTAAATATGTTTTCTACCTCCATTCTACAAGATGACTCAGTCATCATATTTTCATTTGAAAAACTTATAAACTTAAGACCACACCAGTAGGTTCTGCATATGTTTGTAGACACCTTTGGTTTAAAGACTATACAATGTAGATCAAAACTAAAGCCAATCATTCAGAGAAAGGACTATAGGACAGTTTCTAAAAAATGCCACTTTTTATTTTTTTCTTCAACCTCTAGAACTGACTGGAGTTAAGAGCTAATCATATGAGTCTCCCTGTTACCCTACCTGGTCTTCCCAGGCTGCCATGACTAGGAGGCAGTTTGGTACGCAGTCTCACATGGGATTTAAGATTGTTTAGTTCTGGGTTCAAGTTTGCGTTCTTCTACATACTTTTGTTTGGCCAAATAAGTTAATCTGTTTCAGTGTTTTCATCCTTGAAAATAGGGATTATAAGAATACCTTCTTCGTAAGGTTATTATGCAGATTCGGTAAGAAAATGCATGCAATTAAATTTTAGCACTTAAGAGTATAAGGTCCTAGGGTTGTGTAAGTGGCGAAGAAATTGACCCAAACTGGACTTATATTCCTTATAATCCTCATTCTTCTTTTATAATCCTTATCTCTGCTAATACATCTTTTAGATGCTTGTCAAGAACAGATATTATTTCCTTCTCTGAGCTAGGTATAATTTTGGTTCTTTTAAAATAAGCAATGAGAAGAAAATTTCAGAGCAGCAATAATGGTAGAATATGTTACATAGGGATTAAATAAGTAAATGCATGGAAAGTGTAAAATAAACTAATAGTAACAAAATAAATCTCTGCCTATTTCTAGGTAATAGAAGCAGTCAGAACTCCTCTCTCTTTAGAACTAATCAAGTATCTAGTTGTGCCCCAAAAGGTTGACCACAAATTGTGGGGAAAACTTCATGTCCTACTCCTCTTCCCTCAAAAAAAAAAAAAACAAAAAACAAGTCACGGTAAAACTGCCACCAGTAATAACTGCAAGAACAACACTCCCAGTGGTGCCTTCAGCTCAAGTTATGATCCCAGGGTCCTGGGATTGAGCCCGGCATCCGGCATCCTGCTTCCTGCTCAGCGGAGAGCCTGTTTCTCTCTCTCCCTCTGCTGCTCCCCCTGCTTGTGTGTGTGCTTTCTCTCTCTCTGTCACATAAATAAAATCTTAAAAAACAAAAAACAAAAAAACCCACCACCACCAATAATACTAACAATAATGTCCTTCTTTTGAGCATTTACTGCAGTGTGCCAGATACTACATGTGCTTTAATTGCTAAATTTGCACAGTCACTCTCTGAGCTAGAAATTTTGATCTGCATATACCCTCAGAGATTAAGACACGGAGTAGAAAGAGGTTAATTTGGCCAATAGCTCCTTAATGTCAGAATCTAGGTTAGAATAGAAAGCCTGATTCTAGAGTTCCTAAAGAGAAATCAAAATTTGCAGGGTTGGGCTGCCCACAAACCAAATCACTAGATGTATAGAAAGTGATACTTATTTTAAAATGTAAATCCAATCATGCTATTCTTTTGAATCACTTGAGATGCTAGTTAAAAGGGCAGATTACCAGGCCTATATCAAGCCCCTGAATCTGATCTCTAGGATTAAGACTAGGAATATGAATTTTCAATAAATTTTCCTTTAGAATTTATGCACAATACAAAATTTGACTTTGGAAATCAAGATCAGATCAAGAGGATGAAGTTCAAACTTTTTATTTTGGCACAAAAACCAGTACCTTGAGCAGTGCCTACCACAAAATAGATGTTCAATAAATACTTGTGGGGAAAATAAAAAACCAAGGAATCAGGGAGGGGAGGAAAAGAGGTTGGTAGGTCTGGCTGCTTAAATTTTAGATAAAATTAAGGCTTAAGACAGAGATGAGGAGAATAGACTAGTTACCCTACAGAAACTCTGCACATATTAATTCTAGTCCATTTTCTGCTTGTTCTTTCTCCAAAGGGTTGCATAGCCCTTGAAAAACAAATGCAATGATTAATGGTCAATTTAACTATTTAACTTTTTATTTTTTTTAAAGATTTTATTTATTTATTTGAGAGAAAGAGAGAGAGAGAGAACACATGTGGGTGGTGGGGGCAGATAGAGGGAGAAGCAGACTTCTATGGAGCAGGGAGCCTGATGCCAACTGGATCCCAGGACCCTGGGACCATAGCCTGAACCAAAGGCAGACACTTAACCAACTAAGCCACCCAGGTACCCATTAATGATTTCACTTTTTAATGACTTTCATTCTTTCCCTATTTTTATTACACCTTTCTCTGCTTACATTGGCATGTGAACTGGTTTTACTGGTCAAATCAGTTTGGATGGAAGCATTAATTTATAGGAGCACAGCTTGCATTGAGGTCCTTCATATCCATGCATAGCCACACATGAACAAAAGTAGTGGCTGCACATCCGTATTCCAGTAATCCCACAGCATTTTTTAGATGTTCCTGGAAATTTGGCCTGAACCCTGCTTCAGAAAGACTGGCACAATTTAAATCCAAACTTACCCAAGTAAAACGTCTCCTAATGATGGTTTTTGAAGAGCAGTTTTAGACTCACAGTAAAATTGAGAGACAGGTACAGAGATTTCCCATGAACCCCCTGTCCCCACACATACAGAGCCTTCCTCATCAACATCCCCCACCAGAGTGGTACATTTGTGACAGCTGATAAACCTATGTTGACCTTATCACACAGAGTCCATGGTTTAGATTAGGGTTCACTTTTGGTATTGTACATTCTATGGGATTGAACAAATGTATTTATCATTATATTATCATATGTAGTAGTTTCACTGCCTTAAAAATCCCGTGCTTCACCTATTCATCCTTCTCCACCTCTACCCCCTGGCAGTCATGGACATCCAGATGGCTACCAGACCCATGAAAAGATGCTCAATATCACTCATCATCAGGGAAAGGTAAATCAAAAGTACAGTGAGCTAACATCTGACACTTGTCAGAATGGCTAAAATCAACAACATAGGAAACAACAGATGTTGGCAAGGATGTGGAGAAAGAGGAACCCTTTATACTGTTGGTGGGGATGCAAACTGGTGCAACCACTCTGGAAGAAAGTATGGAGGTTCCTCAAAAAGTTGAAAATACAACTATCCTATGATCCAGCAATTGTACTACT